>CM052549.1:14424429-14465252 GCA_028533065.1 Trachops cirrhosus | reverse complement strand
CCTCCTGCATCTGGTAACCACCAATGTGTCCTCTCTATAAGTTCAGTCCGTTAGATTCTACATATATGGCAGATTCTGCAGTATTTGTCTTTTTCCCTCTGACTCACTTCATTTAGTATAATTCTCACAAGGTCACAAATGCCAGGGTTTCCTTTTTTGTGGCTGAATACTGTCTCATTGTATCTTTGTACCACATCTTCTTTATTCCTTCATCCATCGACGGCCGCTTAGGTTGCTTCCGTGTCTTGGCTATTGTAAGTGACGTGGCAATGGACATGGGTGTGCAGGCAGCTTTTTGAGACAGTGATTTCATGTCCTTTGAATGGATACCCAGAAGTAGAATTGCTGAATCATATGGTAGTTCTGCTTATTTTCTGAGGAGCCACCGTACTCTTTTCCATCGTGATTGCCCCAATTTATATTCCCACCAACAGTGCAAAGGGTCGCCTGTTCTCCGCCTCTTCACCAGCACTTTTCCTCTCCTGTATTTTTGCCAGTAGCCATCCTAACAGGTGTGAGGTGGTATCTCACTGTGGTTCTGATCTCCATTTTCCCTGATGAGGAGTGATATTGAGCAGTTTATTATGTACCTGTCAGCCATTTGTATGTGCATTTTGGAAAAAATGTCTAGGCAGTTTTTCTGCCATGTTTTAGTCAGATTGGTTTTTGGCTGAAATTTTTGCATTTATACATATTGCTCATGAACAGTAATGGACCAGAGGTGATGACACATGCCATGTGTATCTATTTAAAACTTCCCCTTGGAAGCCAAGGATAAATTATAATCTCTCTCAAATCCTGACAGTCCATGCTTATCACAGCTTCGTATGTATGTGAACAATTTGTTGTTTGTTGAAAGAAATTAAACTGGATTAAGAATTAATTTTCCAATAAAATAAAATATTTTCATGCATGTTACCACCCATATTGCATTTTGAAAATATCTAGAATTTTAAAATAGTCGAAAACTCAAGCATTTTACCTGTTTAACTTTGTAAGTTTTTTATGTGGAAATTAGGAATATTTCATTTGTGCCCCCCAAAATGTTCTATGGACTTCTTATCAATTCTGTAATCAGAATATCTAAAGTTTGTTCCATTATGTGATTCTCATATTGTCTTGGATGTAATTCCTATACCAGGACTAACTCATAGTACTAGCTCTACTTTCTGTGTAGTAACGCAGTCCATTGCCATCTCAGGCTTTCCCCACTTGTATAGCAAATTTTAGGACAAGTTTGATCTAATAGCAGAAGACTAAATATGAAAGCATATTTCAAATATGTTGATAATAAGCATAATATTGGAATAAATCAGGCTTCATAATTAGTTGCTATTAGATTTCTGATTAAGGTAATGAGATCAGGGGCATAACTTATCCTTTATTTCAACTATAGAACAGATAAATATCTCCAGGAATTTTCAGAACACTTGGTTCTGCCTAGTTAATCATATCTATTGAGCCATGACTGCTTCCTGTATCGTGATTTTGATATATAAACCAAATGACTCTTTTTACTTTTGTGTACTCTCAAGATTTTGTTGAGAAAGAAAGAGATAGACCCTGTTGAATTGGATTTCCTGCTTCGATTCACAATTGAACACAGTTACCTGAGTCCTGTCGACTTCCTGACCACTCAGTCATGGAGTGCAATTAAGGTATGTTAGGAACATAGTTTTTCAACTTCTAAATCTTATTTCAATCTCAGTTCTCTCAAACATAGAAATGTAGTTTTAAAAACTGATGGTATACGAGGTCTGTCTGAGAAATGTCCAACCATTGTCAATACAACGAGAATGGTTTGCGCAACATCAATGTAACCTGGCAGCCAAGGAGCGTGGACTGGGATGCACATGTGTGAACAATGACGACTTCCCTGTACTAGTCAGTGGGGACTGTAGACGCTGTTGAGTGAGCATGTGTCCTGTGTGGCCATCACATTCAAACTGACTGAGTAGAGCAACCAATCTGCATCCAATTTCGCATTAAGCTTGAACATTCCTTGGTGGAAACTATTCGATAAGTCAGAAGGCCACAGCTATGGTGATTGGCAGCTTCATCATGACATCACACCTGCTCATGCATCATGTCTTGTGCAGGGGTTTTTGGCAAAACATCAAATCATCCAGGTGACTCAGTACCCCTACAGCCCAGATTTGGTGCCCTGCGACCTCTAGCTTTTCCCCAAACTAAAATCACCTTTGAAAGGGAAGAGGTTTCAGACCATCAGTGAGATTCAAGAAAATATGACAGGGCAGCTGATGGTGACTGGGAGAACTATATGAGGACTCGAGGTGCCTACTTTGAAGGGGACTGAGGTGTCATTGTCCTATGTACAATGTTTCTTGTATATTGTATCTTCCTCAATAAATATTTCTATTTTTCATAGTACATAGATGGATACCTTCTAGACAAACCTCATATGGAACTTCAATTGTAGAAATATGCTATATAATGTAATGTCCTTTAATTGATCTTTATTACTAAACTGACTAAATTTTTTGCTCTACTTTTTTAAAATTTATTTTTCAATTATAATTGGTCACACAATAGTATATTTGTTTCAGGTGTTCAACTGTTGGACTTCTTACTTGAAAATAGAGGAACTTTTGACCTATGTAATGGGCAGAAAAGTTGTTAATGAATATGTATAGTGTTCAGGACCTTTGAAAAAAGTCAAGGAATATAAATAAATATTTTTTGAACTTGTCTGAATCTAGTTTCTTTATTATTAAGTGTTTATTCTTATGCTCTGGAATTCTTTAAAGATGCTCATCATGTGCTAAGCTTTACCCCACTCTTATTTTCTAGAAGGAGCCATTTCCATGCATTGAAAATAACTATTTTATCCCTTATTTTATAGTATATTTAGATTTTTATTTTTTAAAAATATAATTTTAATTAGAATTTATTTAGAATTATACTTTAGAATTATAAATTCAATTGCATATCAGTCAGGGCCTCAGCAAAAAACAGATGGTATATTCAAAGAGGAAATCTTTAAAAAGTTTAACAGAGAGTAGAGAGTATTTTCACAGTATGGGAAGAAGAACAAGGGAATCAACACAAGGATGCACAGGGAAAAAGGGAGGAAAGGAGCCGTTACTAAATGACTGAGAGATAAAGTTTCGGTAGAGAGCCAGCCTGCAGGCGCTGTGGCGTTTGGTAGGGGAACATGCCAAACTGTGTCGCAAGAGAGGCCGAGCTGGGGAAGCAATAGCCTGACCTCTCTCTTCCCCCCTCCCTGGTCTCTTGTCATTGCCTCCTATTGGACAAACCCAACCAGGTGAGAGAACCAGGGAGCTCAGTCCAAGTGGTTCTTCGCGATCACCTTCTTAGCAGGGCAGAAAAGGGTGCAGAGTAATCTGGAGAGGAAATAAACACTGTTCGGCACAACTCGTTTATAGAGGATCTGTTGCATTCCCAAGTCTTTATCGCAGACGCCCGAGATAAACTGTTCCTATCTGTCCCCTGTTCTGTCACAGGCAATAGCCCTTATGGAAGAATTTCGAGGCATAGACCGAGATGTGGAAGGATCTGCCAAGCAGTGGAGGAAGTGGGTAGAATCCGAGTGTCCTGAAAAAGAAAAGTTACCACAAGAATGGAAGAAGAAAAGTTTAATACAGAAGCTGATTATTTTGAGAGCACTGCGCCCTGACAGGATGACATATGCTCTCAGGTGGGGCAGTCCGTGTCTTTGGAAATGCTGGTTAACCTGGAGGAAACTTAATCTTAGGGGCTAGGAGAATCTACTGGAGGCATTTAGGATCCATGCTGATGAGAAGTGATTCTGCTGAAGTGTTGGTATTGTCCTCACTGCTGTTGTTATAATTCGCTGAAGATGTTCAGGACATCCTTCCTGAAAACCTGGATTCTGAAATCTGCAGGGGACACAGGGAACCAATGGAAATGTTCCAGGAAGAGAGATGGGCATCGGCAGAGTTCAGAGGCCAGGAGCATGCATTATCCAAATGTTCATTTCCATCGTCTTTATTCCTGGGCGGCATTTTGGCTCCAGAGATTTTACACGTCAAACCAAAATGAATTCCTTTTGTGGAGACACTCATAGTCCCGTAACTTTGCAACCAGCACAATTTAAAAGCAGGAAGCCCTGTTTGCCTCTTGGTTCAAGTGTCCTTTTTCTTGTCCCTTTTAGCTTCCAAATGGTAATAGGCTGCTTAATTCACACAAGTCATGTTCTAATTTGAATTCACTAACCGAAGAGTTCGCAGCTTCCTCCCCTATGGTGGCTCCCCTTCTTGAGTAGTATTCACATGCCTCATTTTTTTTCCTTTGCTTTGTCTAGTTCAGCCAATTTTCCCTTTGCAGCAGCCTCTGCTGAACCTTACTTTATGAGTTAATTCTGCTTAGTACAACTTACTCTCTGCTAAATCTGGTGCTGCTGGATCCCTGCTTAATTGAGCTTCCCTGTGTTAGAAACACCCCAAAAGCATCTGTATATTCATGAGAGCCCAGCAGGCTGGAAAATTACACTGTGGCAAATCTAATGAACTGTTAATAAGTAATGGGGGGTCTGGAAGGGGGTTGGGGGGATACAAAGCCATAGGCAGGCAGCTGATGGTACTGGGAGGGGGGTCTCAGTAGCCAACCCAAAATGGAATGTAGGCTTCTGATATACTTCGAAAGCAGAGAAGGATCTCACCAACACAGCTGCATAAATCTGGTTGGATTCATCTTGTCATTCTAATAAAACATCCCATGTAAAAACACGTGCTTTGCTTGCCTCCTGTGCCTGTGGTTTAAGCTGACCCAAGTTGTGACACGCTGCATGTCAGAGGCAAGCACTGATCATGTATTTTGCATTGTTGTTTTTAATAGGAATTTCGTGGAGGAGAAACTGGGTGCAAAGTATGTGGAGCGGACCAGACTGGACTTAGTTAAAGCCCTTGAAGAGAGCAGCCCAGCCACGCCCGTGTTCTTCATCCTGTCTCCAGGAGTAGATGCCCTCAAAGACCTCGAGGCCCTTGGTGAGTGGCCAGGAGGGAGGGCTGCTGGCTCACCCTCCCACCTTCCTTCCGAGGCCCACCCACCCTTCCTTGCAGTTTACAGTTACCTTGGTTCCCTTTATTTTTTTTTCCATTTGTTGGAGACTGAGTGTATGGAAAATGTTAGACTAATAATACTGTACAGTCTGAAGAAATGTTCAAATGGCACATTCCTCTGGTTGGCATAATGCACGTTTCTTTTATACTGTTTCCACCTTTTGACTGTATGAGGGCCAGAGGGCAATTTTCTCCATGCTCGTGTAATCTTGTGCCTCCTGTGACTAAATAATGGTCATTAGAGCCGGTCTATTCGATTGTGCAAGGCACTGTCGCTTTGTGCTGTGGATTACTGTTCCCCGCGGCCCGCGCTGAGAACACCAGGTTAATAGAGCTGTGACCCGACTGTGCTCAATTCAAGTGCGGCCTCGAGAGGTGAGAGGCTCCTGCATTTTCCCAATGAGCCGACCCCTTCAAAAAAAACGATGTGATATCTACCACATGTTGCTCCTTTTTATGAGGGAAATGCTTTGCGACTCCTGCAAGAGTTTATAAAGCTCTGTAACAATGCTTGCCATCTATCAAAATGTCAAAAGCATCATTACCACAAAACCAGAGGACCTGATTTTCCTCCCGCCTCGCTGATGCTTGCAAGGAGGCAGCTGTGGAGAGCTCAAAATGCTGCTTATTGAAACGACAGAGGTGTAGTTTGGGTTGTGCAGGAAAGTGACCTAGAAGGTAGCGAGGCGACCGCAGATGGACATCGGACCACAGAGTTCCACACTCTTTTCACCTCTCCCTGACTCCTTTTCCTCTCACCCTGTTGTATCACCCCACAGGCAAAAGACTCGGGTTTACCATTGACTCGGGAAAATTCCACAACGTGTCTTTAGGACAAGGTCAGGAGACAGTGGCAGAAAGGGCGCTGGAGAAGGCTTCCAATGGAGGACACTGGGTCATACTCCAAGTGAGTATTACGTTTTCACGGATGTCACGGAGTGCAGACACAGGGGGCTGCCCAGCCTGTCCTTGCACATGACTCCTGGTGATTTGGAGAGTCCGACGGACTTTGTCAGTGTTAGTGACAGCTCCCAAGGTGGCTAGGGGCTCTGCTGACAAGGATGACAACTGTCATCTTTTGAGGGATTTTCTAGGCATTGAGCTCTAAAATTAAAAATATTAGCAGGATCCCCATCATTCTCCTGACTTAGAGATCTCTGGAACACTCCAGGAGCGCTTGCGGACAAGCAGGCTTGTATAGAAGCCAACACCGCAGTCATACTTGCTCTCATTTGCACCTGGCTTTAAAGGTTATGTGTTACCTGCTACAGCTCTGTCCTAACAAGTTACGTAGCATTCTCTTTGCTTGTAAATTAAGAAGACTGAGATAGACAACCTGATGTATCCCTTTTCAGGCTAGCATTATCTGGGTCCAAGAGTCTATAACCCAGTGTCCCCCACATGGCTCCCTTGACCAGGGATTGTAGCAAGAACCCGGCAACCGATGGAGCCCAGCCCAGTTGTAGGGGCACCTGGGAGCCAGGCTGCTGGACTCCTTCTGCAGGAGGACATGCCAGCTCTCTCAGCAGGTCTGTGCATGGCCTTTGGATTCGTTGCACCCGGCTCCCACAGGTTCTCACATATGTGTCGGACCCTTTACTAGGCAACTGTCAGTTTACGTCATCTCCAATGATGCAAGATGATGACATACCCATCATTCCCATTACAAAGATGAGACGAGGGAGCCTCAGAGGAGTCTGGAGAGCCTCCAGACCACAGAGCTGATACTTGAGTCCAGGCTTCTTCGGCAGCAAGTGACACTTTTCTACTAGCTGGCCCATGCGACCACCCTCATGCGGAGACGTGACCTGGCCTCTTTAGTGTCTCCAGTATCCAAGGTGGATGCATTTTGCATTTTTGCTTGAAATAAATGAGCTTCCTGAAGACTTCAAGCAGAACATAACCTTCCGGAGAGTGCTGCCTGCCGCTCAGATGAGACCTCAGTGAGGTTGCTCGGGATGCTGTGTCCCCATCTGGGGTTCCCAGAGCCAAGTAGCTGAGGGTGGAGGGTTTGTTTTTTTTCAGAGACAGCAGTTGTTCCTCCAACAGTTGTGTAGATGCTGGGATATTTCCTGCAAAGAAGGAGTTCTTTGAGAGTTCTACAGCATCCAGCAGTTCAGAATGGCAAGAACCTAAGAGGGGTAATGGTATTCAAAGTAACGTGTTTCTGTTGTTTTTAGATATGCAAAGCTGACCGTGGCCTCCAAGAATGCAAGTTATAAGTTTCACCATTTTAAAAAAATCTCAAAAGATATTATTTTGTGGAGTATCTGCTTTGGGAAATCTGTTCTAGACCTTTGATTTTAGTTCTTAGTGGTAAGCCAGACACTTAGAAAGTAACTTGCTATTCCTCTCCACGCATAGAATAATTGGAGAGGAGAGACTACCCCAGGCTTTTGGTCGTCCCAGTTCCTGGGAGATTCTAGTACCTCTTTGATTGACAATTAAAAGAAAAGCAAGACTTTGAAGAAAGAGACCAAAATGGGACCTTACTATATTGTTGGTAATTTACATTAACTTAAATTATCAAATGCAGAGATATGATATGTATGCCCATATTAATATGCTCTTAACCAAACTCTACAATGATCAATTGCTATGACCAGATATAGTCCCTCTAGGGATATTCAGCTAGCATTTTATCAAAGGTTCATACTCTAGAGAAAACTATTACAAAGGCGAAGGCTGACAGCTATCTTATCACAGATGGTTTGTGAATTAACATAATGGGTTTAAAAATCATTTTTCATGGGCAAAACATGGGTGGTTTTTAATGTATGTGGATTGGCTCAAAATGTTGCATGTGCCTTGCTGCCCTTGGGCAAATGGGCGCAAGAGTCGCGCCAGTCCCGAAGCCAGTATCCTCGAGAATGGCTCCCAGGTGAGGCCCCCGAGTGCCTGTGTGCAGTGGTGGCTCCCTGGGAGGTTTCTCGGGCCCCTGACTCCAGTGTCACCACCTAGACTAGGTTTACATTTGTTTCGAGTGAACTTTTCAAGTAAGGGATTGTTGTAGTCCATAAGATAGAGAATTGGGACATCCACGGTGGGCAAACGTAGGTTTACAGTTGTAATACAGATAATGCAATACTTAATAAATAATAACACAAGAATTAACTCTGTGTGTTTTGCATACTTACAACTGGAAACTTACTTTTGCCCACCCCTGTATTTGAGCTTGCAAAACAGGTTTTGTTATTGTTTTGGTCTACTTACTTTTATGAGTGGCAGGACTAGTTGTGAAAAGTACTCTCATTACAATCTAGTAGCAAGCATGTAGGAGAGAAAACTTAGGGGGAGCCCTCACCTAGTGTATAAGTGTAGGGTTGCCAGACCTAAGTATCACAGATTGGGTAGCTTAATCAACAAAAATTTAATTTCTTACAGTTCTGGAGGCTACAAGTGCGATATCAAAGTGTCGGCAGGGCCAGTGTATTCTGAGGTCTCTATCCCTGGTTTGTGGGTGGCTGTCTCCTCCCTGGGTCTTCACATGGTCTGTGTCCTAATCAGCTCTTCTTGTAAGGACACCAGCCATATTGGGTTAAGGCCAACTCTCACGGCTGTATTTAGCCTTACTGACCTCTTTAAAGACCCTGTTCCAACGATAGTCACATTCGGAGTGACTTGGCATGGAGGGTTAGGACTTCAACACATGAATCTGGGGGGCATAATCCAGCTTGTGACACCTCCAATGTTCAATATTTGCCAAGGAGAAAAACAACCTCATAATATGAACCTATGAATTGGTGTGGGTCTTTTTACAACAAAACTGTTTCAAGAAAGACGCCTGCACTACTGTTCCCATCCCTGTTTGCTCTCACTCTCTGTATTTTTGTAGCTGTTAAAATCATAAATGCTTTTTGTTGGAGATGATGACATACCCCTGGGGGTGAAGTTTTGGTCACTGTACTGGCTTCTCAGAGCCAGGGAGCATGTGAGGTGTGGCCTCACACTTCTCTCCCAGCACCGAGCTGTACTCGGGCGCTGCTTAGTGTCAGAAGAGCAAATTTGTGAATCCTAAAACTGAAAATCAGAGGTGTAGTGGTGACATTTCTTTTCTTGCGTGATTTCTGACAGCTCTAGAACTTAAGAAAAATAATATGATCAGAATACATAGACCATCTTTAAAAAGATTGGTTGGTTTCTTTTTCAGCCAGCTTTTCATCCCTCACGTCCTTTTGAGTCCATATTCTGATGACTCAGTTTGAGTAGAGGAGGTGTCCATCAGAAATAATGAAGTGTGTGATCTGGTACATTTCTGGCCTTTAGTTTTTATACTTGATTAAACTAACCCATGTAAGTCTCAGTAACTGGGTTTGACCTGTAACAAAGAAGAGTATCAGGCAACCCCGTCTCGGAAGTAATGGGTGGGTGTTGGAAGTAGATAAGTGTTCAAAGGAGAACTGGGTCTACAAAGACAGCCTGTGGTGAATTGGAGCACTTAATGCTTATTGTTCAGTTCTGTTTGGTTCCGTTCTCCTAACATAATAATGAAAGGACATTTAAATCATGATTCTCTGAGTTTCCAACACATTGATATATTGGAAAATGTGGTAATCCTATAATTTAAGTAATATACTTGAGTTTCACAGGAATTATAAATCATGCTATCTTTCAGAATGTCCATTTGGTAGCCAAGTGGCTGGGAACCTTGGAGAAACTCATCGAAAGATTCAGCCAAGGAAGCCACAGAGACTACAGGGTTTTCGTGAGCGCCGAGACTGCACCCACACCAAGTGAGCACATCATCCCTCAGGGACTCCTGGAAAATTCCATCAAGATCACCAATGAACCCCCCACAGGAATGCTGGCCAATTTACGTGCTGCTCTCTACAACTTTGACCAGGTAAGGACACAGAGGGAGCCTGGCCTGACGCCGAAGGCAGGGTGTGCTCGCAAGACTACGGAGCCGTCACCTGTTCGTGCGCCTCGTGCAGGGGGACGAGGTGGAATCTTGATGTGAGTGCATGTGAGTGCACACGCATGCTTGCTTACCTTTTTCTCCAGTACCTTCTGGGCCAATACCAAACCCACATTATGAAGGAATTACAATAATTAGCTACCTAAGAATATAGATTTGATAAATACAGTTAATTACTTCATTAAATAATTGAGTAATTTATAGCCTATATAATTACAGTAGACTGTGTAAACAGAAGGCACTCAAAAAATCTTGTTTAATCAATTACATATTCGCAGTATGCTTTTCTGTGAACTGGGGTGGACATATATTTGTTTTTTAATTGTCCCTCAATTTATAAGTTCTGCCTGTTTGTGACATTCTCAAAGTAACTACAAAATAAGAGTTTGATATATTGAAACAGGATTTATCTAACTCCCTAAAGCAATCGCCTTTATTTGTGAAAAGTGAGCATTTCACGAACAAATATGCTTCAGCCTAACTGTCCTTCAGCTTTCTTTTCTCTTTGGTAAGGACCTCTTTGATAATCTAATAAAACTCTGGACACTCTCCCCAGGGAAATGCACATTTAAAAACTGTGACGCATGTAATCATAGGGATATACAGATTCCCCCAAAGCCTGTGAATGAAGTCCTTCTCCAGCTAAAAACCACCAGTTCTAGTTTACTTGTGAAAGTATCAGGTCTTTTCATTGCTATGTGAAAAACCACTTTTAGTAACTGAAGGTCACATTTATTGGAAAGATTCTGAAGAACTTCAAGGGGGATATTATTTCTTATCTAATGAAAAGGATCCTTTGAAATATTAGGACTGAATTTAATCATGAGTAGCAAAAATCAAAGGTAATCAAAGTGATTCACTAAATGAATTTGCCATCAAATTTATTTTAGCCAAAACCAAATACACAAATAGAAACTTTCAAGAAAATATAAAATTTTTCAGAGTCTTCTATGAATGCTGATATGTCATTACATTAGAAAACAAGATGTGGTTTCTATTCAGATTATGAAATTCATGGGTATGAGCCTGTGCTCCCTGGCTCCCTGTGAATAGGTTCCCAGCACCCTTTTATCAGTTAGAATTATGGTGGGCTATTTATGAAAAAAGTATTTTTAAAAAGCCATGGCTTAAACAAGGTTAAAAGGTATTTCTGCTGTATGGGATTTCTGGAAGTAGATCATTTAGAGCTCATCTGTGTCACCACAAAGTAGTCAACAACCCAATTTCTTCACGGGTTTCCTATTCCATCATCTCTAGGATGGGCCTGCCATGGTCTCAGGTGCCCATGAGAGTTTAGCCCCCAAATCCATGTTCCCAACAATAGGGTGAAAGAAGGAACAAAGATGACAAAGGGCCCCAGCCAGTGTCACTCAGTTGGTTGGGCACCGTCCCATGAAGCAAAAGGTCAGGGTTCAATTTCCAGTCAGGGCACATGTGTGGGTTGCAGCTCTGGTCCCCTGGGGCACATGCAAACCGATCGATGCTTCTCGCCCTCTCTTTCTCCCTCCCATTCCCTCTCTCTAAAGCCAAAAATAAAATATTTTTTTAAAAAGATGACAAAAGGAACATGTCTGGTTTCTTTTAAAGATGCCTCCTACAAATTAATACCCAATCCTTCTTTTATCTCATTATTCAAACTTCGCATTAACCTAGCTGCAAGAGAGGCTGGAAAAAGTATGTTTATCTTGGGCAGCCATAAGCTCAGCTAAAAGTCAATGAGGAGACGTTTTAGGGCAGGCAATTATTGATCTGTATGACAGATGACTTCCTTTCCCAAAATCCCCCTGAACCACCCTGGGCATTCTGTGCTGCTGCTGTGACCCTATCTTGCTGAAGCCTGCAAGATACTCATTTGGCACTCATTTGTGTTAGGTGAATGAATCCAGTCACTCCTGTTGACTCTCTTCTCAAATGAGAAAAGCACCCAAAGGATCTAGGCAAGTTAACTATTCTGTTTGGGTATTTTTGTTTTGCATTCTTTAATTTTCAAATCCAATTAAATCTGTATTTTTAATCTTTCCCAAAATCAGAATTTATCTCCAAACCTTGACATGTCTTCATATTGAATACAGTTCAATTATTATTAGTTCTTTATTACCCTCAGCATTGCAGAATGTTTATGTAAATACAATCACTTAGTGACCAAGATGTAAAGAACTATTTTTTTGTAGGATGCTGTCTACATGTCTCTTTCAGCTCAACAGCATCTACCTCTTGAAGAAGAGTCATAAAAGGAGTACTGTTTGGGATCCTTGTATCCCCAGAGAACCAGATTTTTAAAGTAAGAATATAGAGTTCTGTCTCTGTAAGATTTGCAGCAAAACCAAATAACCGTGTATGTAGCAATGGCATCTGTGTGCATACAGCACTTTTATGTGTTAATGCCTGTTCTCTATTCCCAGTGCTGTTGGTATACTTAATGATATGTATTTGCTCATGACTTGGTTTATAAAAATACGACTGACCTGAAATGTGGAATGTCAGGGTAGACTCATACTTTTTCTTAGGAAAGCCTGATTCATATATTCTTCCAATGGTACAACGAAATGGACACTGATTTGTGATTTTTTTAGCAGTGAGGATAAAACTAAGTCAGTTATGTGAAATATAGGTGAAATTAATGTACTTAGTTATATGGTTCCTCTTTCCTGCCTTCACAAGCTTACCTTTTATTTGATGTTTAATTATAGAAAAGTTATTTTTAAGGATTATATATGTCCAAATCCCATAAGTTACCTAGAAATTGCCCAGTGACTTAGTCTACATTGTATGTGGCCTGGCCAATCCTAGAACTGTATTTGTTGGTAGCTCTGGATTCTGATGAAAGAGATACAGAAAGAATCTGAAATGCTCTTCTGGTCCTAGACCAAAGGACAATTCTGGTTTTGGTTTCAACGTTTACCAGACTTACCAGAAGTCCCCTGGGAGACCAGCTCTGAATTCCCACTCTGAAGATGCTAAATAACGCTGCAGGTGGCCCAAGCTGTCAGATCCATTTTAAATGTTGACTGGCTGTACTTTGACCATTTTAAAGGACAAGGCAGGAAGGTGCAGATTTGGCCTGATCTTCTGCTGCTGCCCAACCTCAGCCGAAGGTTTTTGACTTTTCCTGTTTGCCTCACAGAACTGCCACATCTGAAGATGGTCAAGTACTGCATTTAAGCCATAGATCAGATGGCAGTTTTTTAGCTTGAATTTTATAGCTGTTGGGGCCATAACCATATCATACAGTCATACCAGGGCTCTGCTTTCCCTCTGACTCTTCCAGACAGTTTTACAGATCTAGTCCATTGGACATATATATGTATTTTTTTAAATCTTCCATATGCCATTCTGTCATCCCAATGGTGAATTTTGCTTCTAGTTCATTGGAAGGAACCCATTTGTTGTGGTGATTACATTAGTTAAGGACCAGCACAAAATTACAGTGATTCAAACCAGGTATCTTCTCTCATCCATAACTGGCAGCTCTGTTCCATGGGGTCAGCCACAGGCCCAGACTGACGGGTGCCTCCACTGTACCTAACGATGGCTTCTGTGATTGTCCAATTGTCATCATGTTTAGCCCACAGAGAAAGGAAAAGAGTGGCAATCAGGGCAAAACAATTTCCTTTTAAGTGAATGACTAAGTTAGACACATTATTTCTGTTCAAATTCTGTCGGCAAAAACTTGGTTCTTTAGCGCGTCTGGCTTCAAGGGTGACTGGGAAATAGTCTTTTGATGGGTGGCCGTGTGCCCAGAGAATCTGTAGCACTATGAAACCAGGAGCAGAGAGTGTTTGGGGTTAAATGGTATTTGGCTACAATAATGAAAATAAGATGGTGTCCTTTCGTGATCCAGTTTTTGCAAGGACAATTTTGCAGGGGGAAACAATGTCACGCAGTATTACTGCTAGTGGAAATGCATTTGTCTCATTTTCTAGTGAACTTAGATGCCTTCAGAAGAATAACTAAAGCAAAATAAAAGGGTTCCTCTTCAATCAGCAGCCGGGCAGATGCCGAATCATCTCCTCCGGTGCTCTGTTAGGACAGGCGGCCCTGCTGAAAACCGCATGCTACCTCCCTTCTAAATCTCCCCCATCATCCTCCGCAGGATCACTGAACGCTCAGACAGACCCTTGCACCCAGAAACCATACAGACAAGTAATGCAACGTTTTTCTTTCCTCCCAGGATACACTTGAAGTGTGCTCCAAGGAGCAGGAGTTCAAAAGCATCCTCTTCGCCCTGTGCTACTTCCACGCCTGTGTGGCTGGGAGACTGAGGTTCGGCCCCCAGGGCTGGAGCCGCCGCTATCCCTTCAGTCCCGGAGACCTCACCATTTGTGCCAACGTCCTCTACAACTACTTAGAGGCGAACCCTAACGTAAGAGCCGGTGGTCGGGTAGCCTCTTCTGGGGAGTGGCCTGAATCTGTCCGTCTTTGGGCACTATCAGAATGGACCATCATCTCTCTGTGGAAGCTGTTATTAAAATGGCTGACTCGCTATCTCCATCGTCTCCCAAGTGTGAAAATAAACGAGATCAGAGCTTTCCTTAGAGTGGATGCTGGAACTTCATAAGATAGGTCAAAACAGTTCTACATCAGCAGCTTCATGCAAAAAAAAAATGTCCTTCATTATGTTAACAAAAACAGTGGTTTACATGTGCATAGATGCCAGATTCATTAGGCAGGTAATGAAGCATTTGCACAAATGTAATTACATACAGCAATTCTGACAGTTCATAACACTGCATTAATAATCACTACAATTAGTCCTGATGATGGAAGCAATTTACAGCGCGTCACAAGGGTAAATAATGGTGCACTTCCTGCATATGTCATTATTATGTATTAAGCTTGCCACCTTGTTGTGACTTTCTCAGTAATGTCCCCTGATTTGAAGGTAAAGGCAGATGAAGGATTTTATTCTGGAGGTAAATGTGTTTTACAGATGGGAGCAGCAGTGCTTCGTCAAGAACATTTGTGTAAACTCTTATAAACCCAATGACTGGATTTCAAACAGGAATCATCTGTAAGAATTTTCTGGCTTGGTTCTCATGAGGGGGACTTTTTTCCGTTGAGTTAAATTCGAGATATATTTGTCAAAACCAACCAGGAGCTGTGCTTTTAGGCCACACGTTCTATAAAGGGCCTTTAAAATAACTCATCCATTTCTCTGTGTATAAGGGACATTTATGTTGTCTGGGTAACCACGGTACAACTTTTGTTAACAAAGTTTTCTCAAGCTTCAAAGGTGACTTAACTGCCATCAGCATGTCACTCATATGTACTTGGTACAGAACACGGGTGTGTCCTCCCAAGAAACACACTTCGAATAAGTGCTGTCCAAAGCAAATGGCCTTATTATAGTATGCGATCATCAATATTCAATATTCATCATTTTTAAATCTATAATATTAAAAAGTAGAGCTGCATATTATACACCTTGAGCATGTTTTGACCCTTCTGAAAATCATACTTTCTGTTGATCTTAGCATATTTTGTTTTAAATGTTGCACATACAACGGATTATTATATTAGTTGTCAGCAGAAAACAAAATGGACCACTTGACACTTCTATTCAAGTCCTTCCTAACTGTCCCGTGAGGTTGACCAGCAGTTTGGCCCTATGTCCGCTGAATCTTGTACATGATTGAGACAGAAATGAAGGGGAGAAAGAGAGGAGTTGACGTGCGTGTTTCTCTCCAGCTCTCGCATCCTGAGACTGGGCAACACCAGGTGCCCTTTGAACACCTCCCCCTCTTCCTCCGCCCCCTCCGCCCCCCGCCCCGCCCCCCGCCCCGCCCCAGTTGTTCCAGATCAGCACAGCCCTAGGTGTTCAGCACACTCACTTGGCTCTCAGACATCCTGACCCAAATCCTTTGCTACACATCACCAGGCAGGTTACAAGGATTGGTGAATTAAGTTAGAGAATCGCTTATTAAAAAGGACAGACCCCCCTCGCTGATTAAAATCTTAAGGGAGATACACATCAGATGGTGAGCTGTAGACCAGCCATAAATTAAATGTAATCAGAATAAGAAATAAAATTAGGACGTCTTTGTTTACAGCCCCCTCGGCTCTCTAGGCAGGTTGCCCACGGGGCTGTTGAGAGCAAGAGCACGGGTGCCGTGCAGCCACTTCTTTTTTATTTTTCATTCACATCAAACCAGCTTAAAAGAAAGACATATTTGAGGTGCATTTATTCACATTCACACAAACGTGGAGCGAGCACGTTGGACTAGTGGAAGCCATTTTACTTGTTCTGTCACATCATGCAACAAAGGAAGGCTGTAATTAAGTTTTTATTTGAACTGTTGGGAGGCGGTGTATTGCCCCCGAGGGTATAAAGGTTCCTGTCTGAAAAGGCTTCATCACAAACTGGCATGTTTTGCAAACCCAGAGGAAGCTAAAGGGTAGCAAAGAGAGACTTCAAACGCTGCTAAGCCAAATAAAGAGGAGATAGAGTGATTTCTGGAATAAGACGTGGCGTGGTCATTAGTTACAGCTCTCCAACTGGTGGGCAGGCCGGGCAGGCGGTAACCCGGGCCCTTGGGTCCCTCTGTGGCAAGTGGATTTGTTTGCATGAACTTTGGAAGTTGAAGGACTTCAAAATATACCCCATATTCAAACTGTGTGGGTTTTCTTTTCCCAAATCAGACCATAAAAACGAGCCATACCTCCAAGGCCCTGGGAACCAATTCCCTCTCGTGATTTTTGGCTGAGATTTTGAATGTGTAAGCTTTCCCTGCATGACATGTTCTGGGACTAAGTCAGTTTGCTTTGAAATCTGCATGAAAAGCTCATTGTTAGTGACTGTTCACTGCATGTATGAACACACTGAAAATGCTTGTCTCGAGGAAGTCTATGCAGACGCCCAGGCACTTTCTGAACTGCTTTTACAAGGCCAGTGCTCTGAGCCCTGCGCTATGGAGCCTGCACCTCTTTTAGATGCTCCGTTGGTGGGGGCTTGGGGGTCATGGGGTAGAGGGGCTTGCGGAGAGGTACGTGCCTCCTGCCCAGCGAGCCCTCTGAGGCAGTTCCCCTGGGCCTGGAAGTGAGCATTTGTGTGTTTTCCCCCAGGTCCCGTGGGAAGACCTCCGGTTCCTTTTTGGTGAGATCATGTATGGGGGCCACATCACCGATGACTGGGATCGCAAACTGTGCCGGGTGTATTTAGAAGAATTCATGAATCCATCTCTGGTAAGACATATTTAAACATTCATTTCACTGGGGAGAAAATTCTGGTAAGACCTTTAAAAATGTCATAATAGTTCTTTTTTAAAAGGCTTTATTTATTTATTTTTAGAGAGAGGGGAAGGGAGGGAGAAAGAGATGGAGAGAAACATCAGTGTGTGGTTGTCTTTCAGTGCGCCCCACTGGGGACCTGGCCCGCAACCCAGGCATGTGCTCTGACCGGGAATCGAACAAGCAACACTTTGGTTCGCAGGCCGGCACTCAATCCACTGAGCCATGTCAACCAGGGCTATATTAATAATTCTTAAGTGTTATTGAGTATTCTTGGCTTTTCTTGAGTACATTCTGGTCCACTTTCAAGGGTGCTGGAAATCTGTTTAAAATGCAAAGTCATGGGCTGCATCCCAGACGTATAGGATCAGAACCTGCATTTCGACACGCCCACCCAGGTGATTTCTGTGCACGTGGGAGAGTGCCCAGGTGAAGCCCTCTCACATACACTGACTCTCGGGTCTTTGGGGCAACCGGGTGAGGTAAGCAGGGCTGACACTGTTACTCCATCGATGTGAGGGGAACATCAATCGGTCGCCTCCCGACCAGGATCGATCCTGCAACTTCGATTGTGCCCTGACCGGGAATGCAACCCGATGACGCTCCAACCAACTTAGTCTCCTGGCCAGGGCACTGTTACTCCATTGTACAGACAAAAAAATTTGCCCCAGGTCACTCCATTGTCATGGGTAGGAGCTCTAGCGAGAAGACAGGTGCACTGATTTCGATTCGAAGACACTGAAATTAGTAAAGTGTGTAGTTGTTCCCTGTCACAGGAACCATGGAGTCTTCTACATTTTAATCACTAACTTCTAACTAAATATGTGCTCAAGAAAAATGCGGTGACTTGAGAACCCAGTTCTCCCTTCTGTGAGGAAGGGCAGGAGCAGCCCTGCGCGGGAGCTGAAAGGGACGAGGCGCCCTCTGCCCATTGCCCGTCTTCCCCACCTGATGCCCTTGCAGACCGAGCGCCCATGTGGTTCACGGCCAGGGCTGTCTTTTCTGGCAAAAGGACTCCCGTGTTTCTCCACGGTGAAGTAGCCAAGGGGTGGCCATGCTTTTCTCGTGTTCTCTCTGTCTGAAAAGCTTTCCTGGTTCATGGCCAAGGCATGGCTATTTCTTGGAAATCTCTACGCATCTCTACGCCCAGTCAGACAGCCTCCCGTGTAGTTTCTCTGAGGACACCATTCCATAAGACAGTACATAGTCTTGACCACCTTCCTCAAGTCCCCCTTGAGAAGTAACATAATGGTGTATAGAAAACATAGTGTATTGCAGTCTAATACAGAAAATTTGGGACAGTTGTTTTTTTTTTTTACTACTTTTAATAATGTTAAACAGTGCTGGGGAACAAATACCTTCCTGCCATGTGACTATTACTTGTTTCTTTTGATTGTGAGTCTCCTCGTCTCTCCTGAGTTCTAAGTGAGCAGAATTTCACAGGTCAGAAAGACTCTTTCCACTGAACACAATCAGAAGTCACTCCTCGGGAGAGGTTTGGGAGCAGGTTACCATGGAGACAGGGAAGCTAAACAGTGGTGGTGCGTGACCTTTAAAGAGGCTGATTTCTCCGAATGATGGTGGAGGTCAGGGGCAGAGCGAGAAGCTGGTATGAGCCTCAGTCTACTGACACAGAGATTGAAAATCGGGTAAACTGTCACTTTTAAGGCTACCAAACTTTTCAGGGGTGGGAACTGAGCCAGGTCTGTCTGGCTATAAACCTTAAGCCTTTTCCTTTGTGTTGGTGTATTCCTGAGCTTTGCGCATTGCCTAACATGCAAACAGCACCCCCTGACATGTGTGTAAAGACTACCTGGGTGTCCTTCCAGAGAGCACGGCCCATGGACCGCCCAGCAGCATCGTATGACCGTGCACTCAAACGTCCAGTTCCCGCCACATCCGCACTGCGGCATCTTTAAGCGGTTCCACTCTTTGGCTCGTTTCTTTGCTTGAAACCATCTTTAACTGTTTGTCTTTATTGAAGGACAGTTAACAGTGGCTCTTCAAATTTTTGCAGCCATTTAGTGAACACTAACAGGGAGGCCCAAGTCCCCATTTGTAGAAAATGAAGTTTGGTTTAAAATGTTTATTCCAACTTGTGGTTTTATTATTCATATTTTGTGCCCACATTTGTATTTTGGCTAATGTGTCCATCAGAGGCTAGTAAGATGAGTCTAAGTGTCCTTCATGGTTTGGTACTGCTCACCCTGAGCAGGTGAAGTTTAAATTTTGATTATTCTGATCTTTAAGTGGGAAAGAAAAGAAAATGTGGATAGATGATGAAAACAACCCATGGTGACTGCTGGTGAAGGTACTCCAAGTTGCTCTGGCTTCGGGTCAGGGCTTCTGTTTCTGGCACCACGAGAGGCTAAACTGGAAAATCCTCCCAGGGTAAAATCAAACTAGAAGTGAGGACTCGGGTATTTAAAATGCCTTTTGGAATTCACAGACAGCAACTGCGCGTCATCTCTAAGGACAGAGGCTGCCTGGGAAATCTGGGATGGCAGGTTTGAGAAGGAAGGAACAAACTCACTACTCACAGATGCCGTGATTGTGTAGAAAATCGCTAATATTTTGTCCCTCACTAGACTGACTTCCTTAAGGAGTAGGCTGTATGAATCTTTCAAACTTCCAAGGCTTGCTTGGGTTATACCAGACGACCGTGCATACTATTGAATAAGAATTTGTGGGGTCAGTACATACTATTGAATAAGAGTTTGTGAATATCCATTTTGTTTTGGGGTAATGGTGAGGGGACCAGATGGCATAACATACGCCATGACAGAAAGAACCCCCAATTTAGGAAAATGATTGAGAAAATGTAGGCATAAAATAGCTACATTTTGTTGGCTATAGCTTTTTTTTTAAGTTGCATCCCCTTATACATATAAAAGTTCATTAAATAGAATTTACAGCAAGACAGACTAGGAAAATGAAAACAGTGTAACAGTCCCAGGGAACTAAAAGAACAATCAGAAAAAAAATCTGAGATCATGCTAGAAAATTCTATGTGCTTGATTGATTCTCTGTTTCTGGCTGCTCAGAGACTCAGGCCCAGAAATGCTTTCGTTACATTTTGGAGAGTGACATTCCCACACCCCACATGCCTCTTCATGACGTGTCTGCCCTCCGCCCCCACCGTAATGAAGCGGATGGGCATGGTAAACACCTCACTACTGCAGCCTGTCATTCGTTAGGCAGCTCTGCGTGGAGCGCCAGCGTGTGCCAGCAACTGCCCCCGGGTCTGTGGGTCTTTAGGTGAACAACACGGACTTTGCTGCATAGCTCAAAGTCACGGGGAGGTGGCACTGATCTGACTCCTAGTATATACTGCTCTTTAAATATGACGTAGACACACGTTTTCAATATATGCACATACAGCTGTGCATGTCTGTAGAACTTGTATGTGACATGATCTGAGGCAGTACTGTGGAAAGTCTGCACACTGGGAAAGCATAGCCTCTGGAGTCACACTGGAATGCATTCGGAATGAAGATTAAAATCAAACATCTGCCTGGGCAAGTTAACGCTCTCTCGATTTCTCTCTGCAAAAGGGGATGTCTGGGAGAATCAAGGACTTCCAGCCTGTGACAGGGCGACCAATAAACAGGGTGGGGCAGCGCCTGCTCATTTCCTGTGCGTGCCTGTTTCCCATTGCCCCACGCAAACTGCAGACCAGCTCGTCTTAGGGAGAGGCTTCAGCTGTATTCTTGGGACTCCTCTTGGAGTCAGCCTGGTGCCACACTCAGAGCAGAAGGATGGGTTACGAGAGGATCATGAAACATTTGAGAGAGCTTGCTACCTGCCAGGCCTGCTTGCCAGTATTCTCAAAGTGTTTAGGAAGCAAAGATGGCCGTTTAGTTAGTAATAACTGATCTTTCCCTTGTGGTTGGAGATCGAAGATGAACTTATGCTGGCACCAGGCTTTGCCGCCCCACCGAATCTGGATTATGCAGGCTACCACCAGTATGTAGAGGAGATGCTTCCTCCAGAGAGCCCCGTGCTGTACGGCCTGCACCCAAACGCGGAGATAGAATTCCTGACAGTGACATCCAGCACCCTCTTCAGAACTTTGCTGGAGATGCAGCCCAGCAATGCGCTCGTCAGCAAGGAGCTGGGCCAGTCCACAGAAGACAAGGTACGGGGTCTTTCTTTTCTTCACTATTGAGGTATAACGTATACACAGTGCCACGTACTAACCTTAAGTGTACAACTCAGTGGAGTTTTACCTTTGTGTACACCCATATAACCACCCAGGTCAAAGTGCAGAATATTCCCAGTACCCCGGAAGGATACTCATGCCCCTTACTGGTCAATATACCCTCCCCCCTCCAGCCCAAAGGTCGCCTTGCTGTCCTTACGCTATCACCAGAGGCTGGCTCTGCCTGTGTGTGAACGTCAGATGAGTGCATACAGCCGAACAGTTACATACCCATTTATGCTGGGCTCCTTCATTCCACGTTACGTATGTCGTGCAGACAGCACGTAGTTCATGTTGTTTAGCACTCTGTTATGTGAGTATGTGCTTCCTTAGCCTACGGGGGATGGAAGTTTGGGTTGTTTCTAGTTTTTTCACCATTATGTACATCACAGCCATGAACTGTCTTGCATGGTCCTTTGTCAGTAGACAGAGGTAACTCCCAAAGGTAACCACTCATAATGGTCATTCTCGGAAACGGAATTGCTGGACCAAAGGGTATAATGTTAACACACTAACCATCAGATCTAATCCTAGTAAGGTCCCAGGAACTTTCAATCTTATTTCTTTAAATTTTTCAATTTCTTGAAATCAGACCATTTGTTGAGAAACTCATTTGTAATTTACTTATTGATTGATTGATTTTTATAGAGAAAGGGGAGGGAGGGAGAGAAACATCAATTTGTTGTCTCACTTATTTATCCATTCACTGGTTGCTTCTTGTATGTGCCCTGACTGGGGATTGAACTCACAGCCTTGGTGTATGGAGTGATGCTCTGACCAACTGAGCTACCTGGCCAGGACCAAAACTTGTTTGTAATTTAGAAACTGTAGAATTTGTTGTAAGGTGTCCTATATACTAACATCTTCCCTATGTGAATGTTATTTTTTTTTAAAGAAAATTAACATCCCTGGCTGGTGTAGCTCAGTGGACTGAGTGCGGGCCTGTGAGCCAGAGGATTGCCAGTTCAATTCCCAGTCAGGGCACATGCCAGGGTTTCGGGCCAGGTCCCCAGTGGGGGCCACGTGAGAGGCAACCACACATTGGTGTTTCTCTCCCTCTCTTTCTCCCTCCCTTCCCCTCTCTCTAAAATAAATAAATAAAATCTTTTTAAAAAAGAAAAATAAAAGATTAACAAGGTAAAAATTCATCCATTTGAGAAAAGCTATTGTTGTGACCAGAAGCAGAGAGGTGGGTGAGGTTTTCATCTAGCTTTTGGATTTCCGTCCTTCCAACAAGAAAGCTGATCATTAAACCAGAAAATGCAGAGCAAATGAGGTAAAGATGCCCCAACACCCCAAACAGGCAAACATTTTGCAGCAACAACCACTTACTTATCAGGTGCTTTGCAAGGCTCTAAGGAAAGCACCCTGAGTAGTATCGGGATCCCTGTTTCGGAGATGAGCTTCAGTGACATCCCAAGGCCAAACAGCTAGAGAGAGCCAATGAAGGAAACCAAGTTTTAGCTGATGCCAAAAGCCATTCTTTTACCTGCCCTCTCTACTACACTGTTTTGTACTCTCTACCACCACTGTAAATAAGTGTAAGATTTCAGAACCTGACAATTGACCCGCTAAAGCACCTTACAAACCACAGATGGTAGTCCAAGAAATCAAGGAAAGAGGGAAAGACGTCTGAGGCTGAAGACAGGTGACAGTCCTCCGTCTTGGGTGCTTGTTGGTTTTCCACGGCTCAGAGAAACCACTTAGGACAAATACACACATCGGAGAGCTACCTGCATATTCATGTCTCTCCTGTATAAATCTTTTACTTCCTCAGGGCAGCAATTATACAAGATAGAGCCTTCCTTGTTGAAAATGTTAACCAAATTGCTCCCAAAATTTTAGGGTATGTCAGAGGGCAGCATCTCAGAGTCACCAGAATTAGCTCCAGCTTAAAGGACGTCTTTGGGCCGTGTGACTTTTCAAATGACTAAATTAATATATCACAAAATGTCACCTACCTACGTATTGGGGTTCTGCCTCCTCTGATTGTATTTTCACACACAAATGAAATGTGGTCGATGGCCATTCTCATGTTCCCTAAGCGCCAATAGTAATGAACTGCAAACAGATCGTAGCTCCTCCCTGACGGGATCTAAAGGGAGGAGGCTGCTGTGGTGCAGAAGGTGGCTGGGGTGGCTGGCAGCGCCCCTTGGCCACCCACCTCCTGGGATGAGGAGGTGGCCTTTATAGGCATTAGCAAGCATCTTTGGAAGTTGTATGATATATTCTGGGACTTAAAAAAATAGAAAATACATATAGTCAGTGTGACCAAATATGAAATAGAAAGCAGCTCCATCTTTGTGTACTTATGACTTAAGGTTAAGAATGTCTTGGATGACATTTTGGAGAAACTCCCAGAAGAGTTCAACATGGCAGATATCACGCAAAAGCACTCAAACAGAAACCCCTACGTTCTTGTTTGCTTCCAAGAATGCGAGAGGATGAATATTCTCCTTCGGGAAATCCGCGTGTCACTCCAACAGCTAGACCTCGGTTTGAAGGTAAGCTGAGGTGGGCTGGAGGGAGCTGCCCCACATCAGAAGATAGTCACTAAGTGGCCCTTTTTCTCCGTGCAAGGGGGAGCTGACGCTATCACCTGCTGTGGAAGCCCAGCAGTCCGCGTTGAGCTACAACGTGGTACCAGACACTTGGAGCAAACTGGCTTATCCGTCTACCTACGGCCTGGCCAAATGGTGAGCTGCTGCGTCCTGGCTCCCACCAGCCTTGTCCGCCTCGGGGCTGGTTCTTTTTTTTTTTTTTTTAATATATTTTATTGATTATGCTATTACTGTTGTCCTATTATCCCCCCTTCATTCCCCTCCACCCTGAACACCCTCTCCCACCCACATTCCCCTCTTTAGTTCATGTCCATGTGTCATAAGTTCTTTAGCTTCTACATTTCCCCTACTATTCTTGCCCTCCCTGTCTATTTTCTACCTACCATCCATGCTACTTATTCTTCATACCTTTCCCCTTCTCTCCTCCTCCCACTCCCCTGTTGCTACCCCTCCACGTGATCTCCATTTCTGTGGTTCCGTTACTGTTCTAGTTGTTTGCTTAGTTTCGTGGTTTTTTTTCAGATGTGGTTGTTAATAATTGTGTTTGCTGTCATTTTACTGTACATATTTTTTATCTTCTTTTTCTTAGATAAGTCCCTTTAACATTTCATAAAATAAGAGCTTGGGGCTGGTTCATTGTCCTGAATTCTTATTCAGCCCGTAAGAGCTATAAAGGCTGTGCTTTGTGACTGGACGCATCAAGTGTGTGAACTACGGTTTCACTTGTTCCCTTAGTGGGTTGTTTCAAAAGCAAAGAAATCAATTAAAGGTCAGGGTCAGAGCGAGATTCCATTTATGCCTCTTACTTATTCACTGTTTGATCTTGGACAAAGTACCTGACCTAATTTTGCATTTTATCATCTGAAAAATGTAGATAATAGAACTCTCTCGCTGAGTTATTACCGCCACGGGAGGCAACTTGAATTTGCTCTCATATCATTATCTACCTTCATTTTCTTTCTTTCTATTTGTTTAAATAAAAAGGAATTTATTGGCTTACATGACTGAAAAACCCAAAGGTAGTTCCAACTTCAGACTTGGCTTGATCCAAGAGCCTGTTTTCAGCACTTGGCTGCTCTGTCTCTCCACTCTTGTTCTCCATGGTTTTTTCTTTTCCAAATTTTTCAATTACAGTTCACATTCAATATTGAATTAGTTCCAGGTGTACAGCATGCTAGCTAGACATTGCTGCTTTTTGCATCACGCCCTGGGCTCCTTCGTTCTGGACCCCTGTTCTTTTGTTGGAGATGCTGGGGAGTAAATGGGACTCTTTGTGTCTGCATTGTCACTGCGTTCTCGCTCCTGACTAGCAGCTTACCCGCATATAGGTAGAATTCTAGAATACGATCATTTCCGCTCAGAATTTGATTGTCATGACTCCATTGTCTTCTGGCGCTTATAATAGCCGATGAGTCTGTTCTTAAATATACTTGTCATTTCTTCACACATCATTTATTTTCTCTAGGAAATTAAGGGTTTTCTCTTTATACTTGATATCTTGTAATTTTACTACTGTATTTAGTTATGGACTTTTAAAAGTGGGCCCTGTTTGGTGCTGTGTGATGTAATAAATTTGAGGCCACCTTTTATTTCCACTCTGAAAAATTCTTAGCCTTTGTCTCCCAAAACTGCCTTCCCTGTCCTCCTCATTTACCCACCCAAACTCTCACATTCTCTGTCTCTGTGTCTGTCCGCTGTATTCTGGTTGACTTTGTCAGTTCTGGGTGATCTTCACTATACTTTAAGTTGTCCCCAGTCTACTATCTCTCCTCTTAATTTTAAAATTTCATGGTCCCAAATCAATTTTAAGTTCCAGGCTGTTCCCATTTGGGCGTAGGGGAGACGAACCTGTCCTACTTTTCTGTATTTATGACTATTCTTTTTCTTTCTCATGAGTTTAAACTTACTTCTTCTGAGTCTTTTTTTTTTTTCAGTATACGCTTATTTTTATCTCCTGAGTTGGATGTGCTGATTTTTCACACCATATTATCAGTTCTTTATACTCACCTGACAGTTTAGCTACTTTCTAAAAAATTGACCCATTCACCGCTGGAGGCTTCTGTAGGCATTGCTCTGTTCTGAGCACATGGTGCTGCGGAGGAATCTGAAGCTGTCATTTTTTCCCCCTTTATAAAAGGCTTCATGTTTTCTCCTGACTAGGGCAGTGTCTATCTTCACAGTTTAAGATATATGATTGTATTGAATATTCTGTTGCCAAATTCTCTTGAAACACACTATGGCCTTGATTATACAGATTCAAATTCATAATTGAGGAACTCAAATTTTCTAGAATTGTATTAGTAAATACATGTTTTATTTCAACTTTCATCTTATTTTGTTTTTTTTTTTTTTTTGCTTTTAAAAATTATTCTACCTTATGCTGCTTTGCTTTTTGCTTCTGTTTCTATCAGTGTTTTTTCCACTTCTGAGATCTTCCAACTTAATTCCGTTTCTTAACCCACTTCATTATTTAAACACTTGTTTGGCTGTAACATTTACCCCCTGTGGCAACCTTTTGAGCTCATCTTTTTCTATCCTTGCTTTCCTTTTTTTCTGTTACCTTCCAGTTGTGTTTGCCCTACATCAGGGGTTCGTAACATGGGGCGGGGCACAGGGCTGTATGCTCAGCTGGCTCAAGTTTCCCTGCCCGCGGCCCAAGTTTGAAGGGACCCTTCCCCTCCTCCACAGCCCGTCTCAGGCAGCCCTTCCCTGCAGGGCTGGAGCGTGGGGATGAGCCCTCACCGGCCCTGCTTCCTCTGCAGCTCCGATCCAAACCAGGTCCCAGAAAACCTCGGGGCTGGCCCGAAAGGTCCCCACCCTGGAGAACTGTTGTACTGGCTTTTTATTGGCTTATCCTCTCTGTGTTCCGTTTCTCCAGTTTTTAACATTCTTTAAAACCTGCATTTCAAGGTTTCATGGGTCTCCTAAATGTTATCAAAGTGCATTTCCCCTTCGCCTCTGTGAGCCAGCTTCCTGACAGTAAATTACAGATACTC
The DNA here is from genome assembly GCA_028533065.1 of Trachops cirrhosus. NCBI lineage: Eukaryota > Metazoa > Chordata > Mammalia > Chiroptera > Phyllostomidae > Trachops > Trachops cirrhosus. Next base: position 14,438,286 of record CM052549.1, on the reverse strand, counting down.
CCCCGCTGTGGGGCTGAGCTGCGAGAACCTGTGTAGAGCAGCAGATCCTCAAACCACAGGCAGGCGATGGACAGTCACCTGGCAGTCACCGCGTGTGGGAAGGCTACTGTGGCGTGCTCCGCGGCCTCTGCCTTTCCCAGCAACTCCGGCCCCGGAGCAGTCAGGAAGGCTCCTAGAAGGCCGCCCCTCCAGAAACGTCCCCACATGCCCCGCGCAGACGTGCCTCCACGTTCCCTTTCGGCACTTGTGTAGGGTCACCACGCAGCACTGGAAGGCTCTAAATAGTTGAATAATGGAGACAAATGTCCCACATTCCCCAGTGTTTCTTGTCTCTGATGCTTGTTAAGACACGAAATCCCTACTGGAAAAAAAAGCTAGCCCCTTAAAGGGGCAGACAACTTTCTGCAAGTCATGTGCTAATGATTTTACTGGCTGTCAGTGGAGGACCTTTCTAGAATCTACTTAATCCTTCCCCAGAATCTACTTAATCTCATTGGGAAACCTGTCTTACTAAAAAGCAAGCTTGTTTCTTCCTGCCTTCTGTTCACCAGGTTTAATGACCTCCTCATGCGATGTCGGGAACTGGACACGTGGACACAAGATCTTGCCCCCCCGGCTGTGGTGTGGCTTTCCGGCCTCTTCAACCCTCAGTCCTTCTTAACCGGTAAGGCCTGAGCTCCCAGAACCACACCCCTAGCGGAAATCCTTTCACCTGGGAGTGCTCCCCCGGCCCTCCTCGCTGGGCTCGGGCAGGAGCCATTGCAGAAAAGCAGTGGGAGACAGAGGAAGTAGCTCGGGCAGGAGGCCCAGGTGCGGCCCAGTGGGGTGAGCGGAGGCGCACTCGGGCGGTTTTCTGCCAAGGCCCCAGGGCCTCCCTCACAAGGGCCCCGCCCCACTGTGGCCGTGCTGAAGCGCCCACTGATGGTGCTGACCAGGTGGCCGTGGCCGGCCTGGTAAACGCTGCTTTCTAAAAGCTGTGAGATTGTCCCGAAGGCCTTAGTTTGCCCACCCTTGCTCTGCTGCAGCCACCTGCAAATAATGCAGGCTCTGAAAACACCCTGTGGGACCAAAGCACACCTCCACAGGTGCTCAGCTTGATACCACTCTTATCCCTTCTCTTCCCAAAGCAATCATGCAGACCATGGCTCGAAAAAACGAGTGGCCACTGGATAAAATGTGCTTGACGATTGATGTGACCAAAAAAACCAAGGAGGAATACGGCCACCCGCCACGGGAAGGCGCCTATCTGCACGGGCTCTTCATGGAAGGTGAGCCAGCCCACGGAGCACCTGTGCGGTGATTCAGTTGAGGGCCTTTCTTACACAGGTTCAAGTTAGTATTTGCCCTCTGTTCGTTCTGTTTCTCAGCCTTCAATCACACGAATGGTTATTTACTTCATTTCCTGCTTCTATTTTTAAATTTATATGCCAGGATGTGTGTCTAACGTGGGCCAGATTTCACGGCATTTGGGGTGATGGCTGTCACTTAAATTTGTGCACACATCTGATGATTAACACCACAGGATTGTTTAAAACCTACACTGAATTCATTTTGCTCTCAATATACTCAGTTCAAAATCTTTCTTCTACTTTTTTTCACTCTACGTTATTGCAACATTTCCACAAGCCTTTAAAAATGCCAGTGCACACTGTATTCTTTCAAGGAGGCAGGATGGGGAGGTAGATGCAATGATTTCCAAATTTACTGGCCGTGTGCTTGTTCTGCAGGACAGGCCCCTTATCCTAGTCTTTGCCAAGATGCTCTTTTTCACTGCAGAGCAAGTGCCCCAGGTTCAAGTGTTTAAAGACAGACCAGGTGACATGAATGAGGTACCTGAACTTGGTGTAAGGTACGATGCAGTAGGGAGAGAATGTGGTAAATTGTATTCCTTATTCTCTATAAGCATTCAAACACACCCATTTAAGGGAGAGAAAACCAGTTTGCTTTAGTGTCTGGACAGGTATGGAACCTGTGTTCATAGAGTTTACTTTTTCATAAGAGTTTAGGTGTTAAGGACGGGGGCGATGGTCTACCTGCCACGTGTGCATGCACCTGGATGGCAGGAATCCTGACCCCCCTTCTCACACCTCAGTCCTGGGCCAGCTTGGCAAGAAAGCCAGACACACAGTCACGTGACAGAACTGGAACGTTTATTGCCTGCAACAATGACAAGATCGGTCCCCACGTGGCCCACCCGGCAACCCCCGTGTTTCTGCTGCAGGTGCGAGATGGGACGCCCAGGCAGGAACCATCGTGGAAGCCCGCCTCAAGGAGCTGACATCGGCGATGCCAGTCATCTTTGCCAAAGCTGTCCCCGTGGACAGACAGGAGACCAAGCACACCTACGAGTGTCCTGTGTACAGAACCAAAGCGAGGGGCCCCAACTACATCTGGACCTTCAGGTTGAGGAGCAAAGCGAAGACGGCCAAATGGGTCCTGGCAGGCGTGGCTCTGCTGCTGGAAGCCTAGGTGACCCTCGGCCGGGATGCAGTGAGGGTCTCCATCTGTCACTGCGCTGCTCTCCTGCACATTAACTTATTCTACTGACAGGCATAAGACATTCCAGTTTCTGTAACTTTTAAGTAACTGTGCATTATTTTTTTAAACACCATCCTTAAAGAGGGGAAGAGAAAGAAGCCAAACCCAGTCAGAACACGTTAATTTTTAAGTTTCCCCAGCACCCGTCCCACCCCAGACACACACGCACGCACGCACGCACACACACACACAGAGCACCTGTCACATTATCATTGACCTTCCACTGAAAATACAACCTCGAAAACAATGGGGTTGGAAGTCTCCTGGTCAGTAAGTAGGATTTGAGTTCTTGTAAGATACTAAACAAAATCTTTTTAAATTAAAAATTAGCTCTCACATTCTCTTAAAACCCAGAAGCGACCGTCCCCAAGCAGCAGGCGCTCCGAGGCCTCCAGTGTCAGAAACTGACAGTCCGCTTTTTGTTCATTCAAGTTTTAATAAAAAATAAAACTCCAGAACACTCACGTTCTGCGGTTAATTGCACTCTGTAATTTAGGGGAACGTTTGTCAATTTAAATTTCCAATCACACGGAGCAGATTGAAACCACGTGGTTTGAACTAAGGTCAGGACAAGGCAAGGTAAAGGGGCGGTAACCCCCGTAAACACGCGGCCTGGCCTTACTGCTTGGGAGGTAAAGTATCAAGGCAACGTCGGCAGTTAAACGGTGTCAAAGGCAAGAGCTCCTTAGGCAGTGTTTTCTCGAACTTACCTGAACTTCAACTGTGCTTTTTAATCATCTGCAGACACTTAACAATGCAAACAGTCCTGCATACAGAGATTCCTCGAGGTGCTTAGCTGTCTTCCTGAGAAATCTTTGTAAGCATATAAACAATCTTTAAAACAAATAGTATTTAGATCTACTAAGAATTTCTATATAAAAACACAACTATAAAAAAAATCTCAGGCACAAATGGCATGTAGGGCACGTCTTGTGGGAGTACGTGAGGCGAGCTGGCCGGTTCTTCTTTCTCTTAATTGTCTTCTACCAGCTGCTTCTGTAAGCTGAGAAGAGACGGGCAGGTCAGTGTGGTAAGCAACCAACAGGAGGGAGGAAAAACAAAGCAGCGCTCCAGGCACACGAGCCCCTCGAGTACAAAGCCCAACCCGGACCTTCTGATGCTCCGCAGTCCTGACGCCTATGCATCCCGTACCAGACCCTGTGCGCAGGCCTCAACTAAGACTCATCTCATTCTGAAACTGTGATTTAGAGTTTGCTGGGGGCCCCGGTTCCACCTCCTTGTCCCCAGAATGAGGCAACCGCATCCTCAACATCCATCCCCCTACTCTCCTCTCTGCCCAGTAGGGTCAGGGCTGCCACTGGCCTTCACGGCTTCCCCTCAGTCTGCCTCGGACACTCCGTTTCTGTTTCACACAATAAGGGGTACTGGACCCAGGCAGCCCCAAGCTGAAAATCCTAGCAAAGGAGGGAACTTTGTAGCCAGGTGAACATCTGTCCTGAGTCTTTCCCATGCAAAGCGCTGCAGAATGGGTGGCATTCAAGGTGGCTGTAAGAATCAGCCTGAAATGAGGCCACCACTTCCTGCCTGGTTGGGGGAAGGGGGTCTGTCTGCCTTGCTGGACCTGGGATCACAACCTCCTTTTGGAGCCGGGAGACTCACCTCTCCAGATACTCCTTCACGTTGTTATAACCGTAAAACTTGGCCAGGTGAATGAGGATCCCCGTGGCACAGCGGCCATCGCGCCTCCTACAGTAACTGCAATTGCAGATCCCACGGCAGGGAGGACATATCCAGTTCTAGGAGAGGGAGGAAGCAGAAATTCCCGCATTATCTACAGGCTCCGGTCAAGGTCAAGCCTGGTTCAGCTCAGCAGACCTCTCCGCCAGTCTTAGTCACATGCATCTCTTCCCTTGTACCACAGGGCAAAAGACTGTCTCCTCTCTCCTTCCTCTCACAGGTTTCAAAGAGGCCCCAGAAAGCTTGATCACCCAACACCACACACGGAGGAACACTGGAAGATGTTGGTTTCAGACAGGATGGACGAACCTGACAAGCAGACACCCGTCCAAAATTCTGGAGAATTTCATAGTAGTATTGGATCTAGAGGTCACAGAGCCAAGGAAGTTGGCCCTGGTTTCGGGAGGAGAGGGTTTCCGAAAGAAGAGTGTGAACATGCGCTTTCCGCCTCCTGTTTGTGTGACTGCTGTTAAATCACTGAACCGGAGTGGCAGTTTATAGTCATGTGCAAACGGGAAAACGTATCTACCCGTTTAACTGCTGTATAACAAAGAGGTTAAGAGCACAGAATGCCCAGGTTCAAGGTCATACTTGACCCTACTCTCATTTGACAGAAGGAGCCCGGGCATAGGGAGATTATATATCCACTTCATACGGGTAAATGAATTAATAACTGAAACAAAGTAAACTGCATTCACAGATGTGACACCTTAGAGCAGTGCCAGGCACACAGAAAGCGCCCTACACTGGGACACCCCTGGCCTGGCCCAGGTAGAGCTTGCCATTCAGGGAAGGCACACGGGTGCACCTGGACGAACCAGGCAACTGTAAGAAAGCTTGGCTGACCCTGGAAAACCCAATACACGCTCGTCTCCTGTCCTATCCATTGGTCAGCGTGCTCCCTTTCCAGAAGGAAACCCTGCTCTTCATTCCTCCTAGTGTCTTAAGATGCAGAAAGAGAGGAGGGGGTTGAAGGCTCTAGAGAGCTCTGCCGCTACTGGTCCCTGACAAAAGGCCCAGGGAGCCCCACCGAGGCTTCCCTTCACCAACAACACAAATGCCCACGTTGCTCCTACCGGGTCCAGCAGTGCCGATCTCACGTCCTCCCCGTAGCGATTCCGCAGGCACGGCCCACAGAACTGTCCCCGCACCCCGCCGCAGCTCTGGTTCCGACACACCGTCTTGGTGTCGATGGTCTTCTGCCGACACTGGTGGCACGTGTTACCCTGTGGGGAGAAGGCTGGAGTGGCCGAACGCGGATTTATAGGGTGCTGGCCCCAAGGCCACACGCTGCCACGCACGTTCCCAATGCACAAAGACACACGGCGCCTCTCTCAGAGTCAGGCGTCGCTGTGTCTCTGCTACAAGCCATGGCACCCGCAGCAGCCTGTGTGCACATTTAGTTCTGGGGCCAGAGAAGCATCTTAGGGCAGGTGAGGCTGAGCAGCGAGCCTGGAAGAAGTGAAATGACCAGAGAGAGAAGAGGGAACACAGGAGGTGACAGGTGACAGAGTGGCAATGAATCCCACGCAGCATCCCTCAGCTCTGACCTAGTTCCTGGTAATCTGGATAGTCTCAGTGTACAAACCTCCAGGTTTTAAAAAGTTGACAATTAAAACCATTTAACGCTACCTTAAGTCGGGTGTGCATTATCTCAAAATTGTGCAGAACACCATAAAGCTTCCCTCTAAAGCACTGTTTTGAAGAAATTCCAACCCATGTTCTACCAACCAAATAATCTCAAACCTGTTTCTATGGTTATGTTAACCAAAAAGCATATTATTTTTTCAATATTTAAGACATAAAATATACAGAAATATAACAACGATAAACAAACATGCTTTTCGAAACTGTACTCCCACCCTGTTCGCCAACACCAGGCAGCCCCCAGGGAAACCTCTCCCCCAGGGGGCAGTCCTGCACCAAGCTGTCCCTGCCCCACCCCCATTACAACTGACCCTCCCATCAGAGCCCACTCCGTGCCCGGGGAGGTGGCCCTGGGGGTGTAAGCCTGGACATGGTTTAAAGACAACGCAGGATTGCAAGGACGAGTGCCCTGGAGTCCCAGCAAGAATGCCCAGCATGGGAGTCACATCACACACGACTTACCAGGACTTTATCGTAGATTTTGTCTCGAACGGTCAGGGCCACGTTGCCCAGGTCCTCCTCGGTGATGTCCTCCACTGCCCGGAACGGAGCGATCCGGTGGCGCTGTTTCGCGCCCTGGCACCGCCCCTGCAAAAGCACACGAAGCAGACCTGGTGTGAGACGCTCTGAGTGGTTACACCTTTTTTTATTTTAAACTGCCAGCCTTCTAGAACCATTCGTGTTAACCCTGCTCCTCTTTTGCTTTCCTAAAATCACTCATTCCCCAACTCCCGATTCACTGCACCCCTGCCCCACAGGGCCGAGCTTCCTTCGTGGCAAAGGGATAGAACAGTGAACGCGAAGCTCCAGCACCTACTGTAAACCCTGAGGACAGGGCAGTGAACCACCATGGACAGCCAAACCCACCTCCCGCCGGGATGAAGACACTTGAAATGTTTCATTCCTAAAACAAGGGCTTGGAGGAATCACTGTGCTTTCCCCGAAGCAAAACGAGAAGGCTGCTGGAGCTGCTAACAGGCCCGTGCTGCTCCCCTGGACATGTATCCAGGCGACTGCTCTGCTCCTCGGTGGGGCTCAGACAAAGGATTCCCCCCGTGGTAGAGTTTAGACCAGAGCTGCTTCTCTAAGTGTGTGGTCTGAGGAGCACCAGAACCACCTGGGAGTTTATAAAAGTGCAAACTTGCAGCTGCTACAGATCTACCAAGGCAGAACCTCAGCCTCCTCTGGCAAGACCTGGATGGCTACAATGGCTGCTGGTGTCAGAGGACCCTGGCTTAGAGAATAATCTGTTTCCTAGGGTCTGAAAGTACCCCACTAATTGTCTTCCTTCTTCTGAAACCGTAAAACTCGTCTGCAAACTTGCTGGTCGAGACAGTGAAGTTTTCCAGAGCGAACTTCTCAGGCGGCCGCGCGCTCCGGGTGGGGTTCATGCGCCTGGTGATCTGCCCCTCGGAGAAGGCCCGCCTCGCGGTTTTCCTCTTCTGAAAGCGAGAGCAGAGACAAGTGCAGCGGAGTGCTTTCTGCAACACAAGCCACCTGGCAATCGATTATGTCCATCAGGATTGGAATAAATAATGAGAAGGAGCGCCACTTACAGAAGCTGAGTTCGGGGTTCGTACTGGGAAGAAATCTGGCACTGAGTTCAATTCCGCCAATAACTGAGCAAGCTGAAGTTCAGAACAAAGAAAGGGTCGTACGTAAATATTCCCAAGTCTGGCTTATCCAACACCTGATCACAAGTCTTCAGTTCTGCAGCCACGAGAAACTTGATGAACATAGTTCAGGTAAGATCTCAACGGTTGTTCTAATTTAACCTCAGAGGGGAAGGTTTTTATCTCCACAGCTGACATCATCATTCGTAAGAATGAAATCTATGCCCGCTGCTTAGGTCCAAGGACACGACACAGTGCAAACTGTCCTGGAAGGCCCAGGGCCTGGAGCGTCGGGTTGGAATCCTGATGGGGCCGCTAATCAGTGTGAGCCTGGTTTGCACACCTGAGTTCCACCACGTTCAAAACAGAAAAAGCTCAACTAGACCAGGCTGACAGTTACTTAGAGCTCCAAAAAAATTCAGTTAAAATCTCATCAATAATAATCTCTAAAAATATTTCCAAAAAAGCACCTAAGAACACCAAGTAACAGGCATTAATATGCCAATTGTGCATTTTCACGAGGATTCTTTTGAGCTTTAGATTTATACAAAGTACGGGTGTCACCAAAAGATCATCAAGAACAGAGTTCTTATTTTAAAGATGTAGACTGACATGGTATTAAAATTTTCCCTTAGATAATCATAAGCACAAGTGTGTCGTAGATTACATTTCACTGAAAAGCTAACTTTATATTTTCTTAGGTAACTTATTAGGCATGTAAGATTGTATATACAGTAGCATTACCTTTAAAGGAAAACACACCAAAATGCTGAAAGCAATTATGAGTGGCAGCAGCATTTTTAAAAACTCTGTGTGTACAAAATTATGAAGCTCCCAGCAGTTACTGACCACATGCAGGTAATCTGCACGGAGTGGATTTCACCTTGTTCCACTAATTCGTCTAGTGAAGACACTCAGGTTCAGTTTGCTTTAATGCCTAGCCCTCTTTCATTCCGTCAGACAGCGTCTGGAAAGCACAGCAGGTTACCATGGGGACACGGCTCTGGGCTGAAAGGCGCCTGGCTGGCCCGCACACTGCACCGTGGGACCTCCCAACGTCTCACGTCCAGCTTCCTTCCGCTGGGAACAGGCCAGTGGGCCAGGATCGGCTGATGGCACAGAGCAGGGGGCTGAGAAACGGCGCTGGGCGCCTCCCTCTGGGTTTCCAACCCAGAGCTCTCAGGTGATCATTGCTTAGGGTTCAGAAAGAGAGACGGCACGCACAGCGCCCAGACCACACTACCCAACAGAAGCCAGAGCAGCAGCCGCCGTGAGAGCATGCGCAGCCTGAGCTCCGGCAGCGCTGGTCCAGGCCCGCCGCCGCTGCCGGCTCCCAGAAGCCCCCTCGGGCCTTACCATGGCCTTATTCTCCTTGATGTTCATGGCCCTTCTCAGCAGCGCATCCGAGCTCTCCTGGCCCTCATCCTCACACTCAGAGGCAGAATCTTCCCTTTCCTCCCCTTCCTCGTAACTTCTTTTTCTCCCAAGAATGTTTTTTTTATTGTCCGGTAGGTGTGAGCTAGAAAATAGCGGCTCAGAAGAATCATTTTTATCAGATTTTTTTGCCGATTTCTTGGTGGGGAATTGCAAGGCTACTCGAAGACCAATGCTGCTTCTTCTAGGCCCACTTCTTCTAGGTGTAGCCTTTTCTTCTTCATCATCTTCCTCCTCCTCACTCACTGCAGATGCCTTACCATCTGCCTTACCATCGTCACCCAAATCGGAATCCTCGAGCTAACAAAAACAAGAAAAAACGAAGATGTCTTACAGCAGACTTTCAAAAAGGCATACTTAAAACCACTCTGACAGTATTCGAGGAAAAGAAGAAACCGCTGAAAGCTTCCCCTTCTTACCAGTTCCCCTGAACTTCTCAGTTCAGTGCTCAAGGAGCCTGTCGATGGATCAACCCAAGGGCAGGCACGTGTGCCCTGCCCCCACGGAGCTGCTCCTCGGTTTGGTGTGGAGGAAGGACTCCCCCGCCGCCTACAGCTCAGACCAGGGGCTCCTCCCACAGTGCCGCCCCAGGAGCACCCGCACCACCTGGGAACTCGGTGGAAATGCACATTCTCAGCCCCTGGCCGACTGGGTTCCGTTCAGAGCATCGGGCTGGAGCAAAGCTCTACAAACTGGGCTCCTGCCCAGTGGAACAGCCACGCTGGCACAACTGGAAGCCAAGTAACGTGGGGCACAGTCCAAGAAAGGGGCGTGCGTGCCCTAAGAGTCGTCTTCAGGTACAAACAGGAGTGCTAAGGGAAGACAGAAATACCGACTGATCCGCACTAAACAGCAGGAACAGGGTTCGGAGAGGAAAGGGCAGGCTGAGAACCTGCCACTGGGATCGGTGGGAGACCCTCATCGCCAGGACACACGTCCTCAAGCCCTTCTGTGACCGCAGAACCATGGGGCGGGCTGGGGGGGGAATCGAGGGAGACAGCTCTGCAGGTTGCTGCAGAACACCCATTCAGTCAGCGCAAGAAACTCTCCACGTGGAGTGTTCAAGCTCCACGCGGCACAGGCATTGAAACAAACCTCCGTTTTACACAAGAATGCAATGAATGGAAGGCAATGGCAGGGTGACATTATCCAGGTGACATCTCAGTTGCAAGGGGACCACTAACAATAATAGAAAGAGGCTTAAATATTGAGATCAAGGACATCTCCTGGGCATCCTTCAAGGACCGCATGCTGGAAGGCTGAGTTTGGGGACCTCCGCCAGGGACTCGGATGACGGGGCCGCTGGGAAGAGAGCAGCGGGCAGCACCAGGATGGGCCCGGGACCCACTTACACGACTCTGCTCCCTCCTTGGTGACCACCCCCAAATTCCAGCTGTACCCCACGAAAAATAAGGCAGAAGGAGAAAAAATGCAGAAACTGCCAAACCCTGGTGGATGTTATCAATCCACAAGCCAAGTAAAGAAATAAACTATACTAATTTATCTCTATATATTTTTAATATCCTGAACGTCCTACATTAAATAGCTTTGGAACTGAAAATGGCAGGGTGCCAAGGAGTCCCATTTTAGGAAACACTGTTGGAGAAACTCAGAGGAACTGTCCCCCAGATTGGCTTTATTTATCATCATCATCATCATCTAACCCACTTCTTTTCACCAAGGAGGCAGAGCCGCCTGCTAAGAAGTAGGTAAAGAGCAAGCTGCAAAAATGCCAGCGGACACTCAGCCCTGAGGGGAAAAACACCAGGGCCAGCTCCCTGCTGTGGCTGTTCACCTCTGGCTAGAAGACCACAAGGCAGCAAGATACAGTAATATCCTATTACCAGAAAAGGTGGTATTACCAGTCCTCACTGGAGGGGTGGAGGTGGAGAGGGGCACAGAAGGCTGGGTGCAGAGAAAACAAAGCTTGTTTTCTCAACAAATTTTGCAGGTGGACCTGCCTGAGCTATGAGTTTGTTACGTCAGAGTCAACATAACTTCTCACAGTTCATAACCCAAATACAGAGTCTTGGGGGTGGGGGGAGACTTGGAAGGTAACTGACTTTGCTGTGCTGGAAACACAAATTCTTTGCATAGCCAGATATCACTTAACTACAGAAGAGAAGAGAAGTCACTTAAGAGCAGATGATACTGGTTGGGGTTTGGAAGGGTCTCGGTGTCTTGCTGGCCAGCACACATGACCACCAGGCAAGCAGCTTGTTTAAAGAAAGCCATGGGAGGCCCCCGGGCTGGCACAGCGCTGTGCTGCTATTCCGGGGAAAAAACACCACCATCATACCAGGCGGCCTACCATCAGCACTTTCAGGCCTCACATTTCCCCCAGGAAAAGGCGAGGGACGCAGCAGACCTACTAGTTACAGCTTATTTAAAGGTCTGCACAGGTTCCGCGTCAGAAGTGGCTCCTTAGCAGCTTCTGACCGTGAAGGGGCTTCACTCTGTCCTTCCTCTTGATATAGGAGGAGGAAGTGGTACACTGATTTGGGGGACCAATGAATGCTATTTTTCACTTAGCAGAAAACACTTGTATGCCTTAAAAAAAAATCCAAAGGCTGTTCTTTAAAACAGTCAGCCTGATTCAAAACCAGTCGGCAGTAAACTGGCCTAAATAATAGGAGAGGTCAACCCAGGAACCAGTCTCCTTACTGCAAAGCAAAGACAACGGATTTCCCACAGGAATCAGGCAGACCCGGGTCTTCTTTCTCATTACAAAGCGCATCACACTCCCCACCAAGAATGCACAGGGAAAGCCCAAGGCTGCACCACAGCCGAGACTTTGCCTAATTAACCGCAAACCCAAGAACGTCACTTCACACGGCGAAATGACTTTAAAGACGTGTCACTCCCAGACAGGCCTTCCTCTTTTCAGATAAAAGAGGTTCAAGTCTTTGAGCCCTGACCGGTGTGGCTCAGTTGGTTGGGCGTCGTCCTGCAGGGCGAGGTGTAGCCAGTCGGAGTTCAGGTGAGAGCACATGCCTGGGTTGTGGGTTCAGTCCCCAGTCAGGGCACACACATGGGTTGTGGGCCAGGTCCCCAGGAGGGCGGGGCACGAGAGGCAACCATGCATTGGGTTTCTCTCCCTCCGTCCCTTTCTCACTCTCTAAAAATAAATAAAATCTTTCAAAAATTTTTGTCTTTTACTAACTGTCTTGTAAGATAAACATGTAAGGAAAAGTAACATCTTTTCACTTGTGAAGTGACTTCTCACAAGTAAAAATACAGTTCAGAAACAGGACTAAAATAGTACAACCCACACTCCCCTGTGTTGATAATTATTACCTTTAGTTCTGAGACACTGTTTACATTCAGATCACTCTGTGTAAATCCCTCAAAATCCTCCGAGTCAGTGTCCTCTACGAAAATTCTTCTTAGCTCTTCTGTGAAGTACTTGGAACGGAAGTGCACACCCTGCCAAATTAAAAACACACACATGTCACAGAGAGAGAAAGAAGAATAGGGGTTACCAGGGTTTCCAGGCAATGGGGAGCTGTGGCTGGATGAGTCTAGAGTTTGTTTCAGACGATGAAAACACTCCGGAAAAGGACAACAGTGACAGCTGCCCAACGCCGTGAATATACTTAATGCCACTCAGCGTCTTGCTGGCAGGAAACTGGGAACTTGTCTACGCTTAAAAATGGTTACAATGGGACATTTTATGCTATGTGTATTTTACCACAATAAACACCTACACACATTACATTTTCCATAGCTTACCGAAATTTAGGCCTGCAAATGGAATGATTTCAAAAACTCAATGTCCGCGCGTCAACCAGCTTCTCGTCTGACCCATAAGCGCTGACAGAATGGTTTCTCCCGCCAGGGCTGCCCATCAGGAGTGTCTGCCTCCACACCAGGCCAAAGAGCCACGGGAAGGAGACGGGAAGACGGGAGGGCATCCCTGGCTCCCGCTCACGCTTTCCTTGCTAATGGCCACCCAAAGCCCTTCTCCTCCAAGTCACTGAGCACGTCTCTCTCTCTCTTTCTCAAATTTTATTTATTGATTTTTAGAGAAAGAGAGAGGGGACCGTCACTTTGTTGTTCCACTCATCTGTGCCTTCACGGCACGGATTCGTGGATGAGCCCTGAGTGGGGACGGAGCCCGCCACCCTGGTGTATCAGGGATGATGTTCTCACCGACTGAGCTACCAGCCAGGGCCGGGCACGCAAGCTTCTCTGTGGGACAGAAAGGGCTGGAGAGCTTCACACTCCCCGCCCGCCCGCCCGCCCGCGCGCCCGCTGCTAGGCTGACTTCAGGGGCCACTCCACAAACTGCCCGGGGGCCTGGTGGCCGCCCCAGCCCAGCAGAGTCCCCAAGTGGTGAGAGGCCACAACCACCGACAGGCAGCTAGTGAGCGGAAGGTGTTGTACGAGTGACTCTTAAAAACAGAGCACCGCTTCTTCCTCTTGAACTAATAAAGAAGGACACTGGGTTCTCTAATTGACGTGCCTGAGAGAGAGGACAGGGAAAGGCAAGCCCTGAAGTTCAGGGAGGAGACCCACCAACAGCCTCCCCCAAGCCAGCAGCCCGGCCGGAGCCCGCGCCCCAGCTGCCTCCCACGTCTGTTCCCCACACCCCCGGGGCAGCAACGACCCCTCCCCACACCGACCCGAGAAACCTGACCTCCCCCGGGCCTTTCCCGGGCTTTAATTATACACTTCTTCGGGCTCCTATCATCTCTGGGGAAAAACAGATGTAAACAGACGAGTGGAGAAACTTACAGGGAATAGAGAAAAGAACTGTCTATACCCAGCACTTCTTAAAGCCTGAAACGTCCCCTCTGAGTTGCTATGGGTAATCGGAGTGAGTGTGCTCAGAGCTGAATTACTTTGTTCCCCGTCGATAGCTGTGGTGCAGCTGCTTGAAAACACACACGCGTGCGCGCACACACACACACACACACACAGAGGA
>CM052549.1:14406863-14424329 GCA_028533065.1 Trachops cirrhosus | reverse complement strand
CCCAGCACTTCTTAAAGCCTGAAACATCCCCTCTGAGTTGCTATGGGTAATCGGAGTGAGTGTGCTCAGAGCTGAATTACTTTGTTCCCCGTCGATAGCTGTGGTGCAGCTGCTTGAAAACACACACGCGTGCACGCACACACACACACACAGAGGAAGTTTCTTCAGAGTGCAATTCAAACTGTGTTTAAGGCGGACCAAAGTCAGCGTTGCTGCACACACTGGGCCGGAGACGGTGCAGCTTCTCCCGTCCGGTGCAAGCGGGTCTGCCTGTGCGGGCCGGCGAAGGGAAGCAGCGATGAGGATTTATGGTTAAGGAAGCAAGGTGCCCAGCTGGCGCCCGAGGAAACCCACCAGGGACCTGCTACCTCCCACCAGGTCCTCCCACCGGGGCAGGAAACATCTGGTTCCTCGAGGCCGGGCGGGCCCCTGCAGGCTGTTTCAGGGACCGGGGTCAGCCTGCAAGTTTCGTCACACGCCCATAGTCCCTGCCTCGGGCCTGCACAGAAGCGCCAGGCCTCACAGCGGCAAGCTCCCCACTTCCGGTCCTCCGGCACTTGCTATCCTTTGAGCTGGCCTAACCGGGCAGCGGTCAGCCCGGGAGAAACCCGTATCTTTGATGACCGAGTTCTGACAGAGAAAAACAGCTCAGCCACATCTCTAAACCAAGGCCTGTGCTTTTACTCTCCTGACCCGACAGGGTGTGAGGAGTGTATTTAACACGCCCCTGTAGGAAGCACATGCGCACTGCACCCAGCCCCTGAGGCATTCTAGGTCACAACCCCTCGTGGCTCTCGACGCTCCGGGATCCGTCTGTTATTTTTTAAAATCAGTACTAGGCAGAATGTTAGGAGCCCTGGTTGCCATGACCAAGGCCGTGAGCACATAACTTAAGAACAGGAGCTAACAGAGTGGCTGCCTTTTTATCTTGAAGCTCACGTGACATGAAACAGCCTGGGAAGTGATGGCGGGCTGAACAAAGCAGACAAGCATCCCACGTCAATTGCACTCCACAGGTGCTCACTCACAACGGGTGCTGGATGCGTGAAACAGGAGGGGAGGGGAGACAAGTAAGCAGTCCAAGCCAGTGAAGTGGGACACACCACTCAAGTACGGGGTCCCTTCCGTCACAGAGCCTGTCATTTATAGTTGGGGAGCTGGACAGGTCCCAAGTAACCACGGTGAGGATCAATGTTAGAAGGAAGACACAAGAACAATGGCACTCAGAACAAAAAAAATCCAGTGAGACTTCCTGGAAGCAGCAGCATTTGAACTGGATTGGAACTGGGGTAGAGCAAGCACACAGGCAGAACGGACAGCACAGACTGTGTACACACAGGGCAGAACAGCATATAAGGTGGGAAGCGATGCAGCTTCTGGTCTATTGTGGAACTGCAGATAGGAAAGAGAGCACTGGGAGTTAGTTGAGAGGGTTAGAAGTAGCACCGCTAGACCCTGGGCGAGTTATTTCCCCTCCCTGAGCACCAATTTCATCACCTGTAAAATGGGGACAACACAGCACCTACATCTCCCAAGTAGGCACATGAATTAAGTGCAATCCATATGAAAAGCATATTGTCATAGGCCACCTAAGTAAGGCATGCGGGGCCCACAAGTGCGCTGAGGCATGCTGGGGATGGGGAGGGGGCCAGGCTTGACCACTCAGAAGTAGCAGCCATCATAGCAGCCAAGGCAGCTGCTTGGTTTCTTAAAGCCTCCTGAATGCTCAGCACTTGACCCACACCCTCACCTGGGTCCAACAGGCTCCACTCTCCCTCGCCGCCCGGCCACGCTTGCATGGAGAGACAGGTGATTTCCGAGGAAGGGGGGACCATGACCACAGCCCAGTTCCACAGCTGAGCTAAGGGCTTTGAGCAAGAGAAGGGAAGGAATGGAGGCGAGAAGATTCACCAACTCCCGGAAGGCAGTCAGGGAGCTGAGGGAGCAGGAGGAAGGGTCAAGAACACCCAAGCTGGAGACAACAAAGGGGGAGCCAGACAGACAACCAGGGGAGGGAAAGGGCGAGTTGCAGCTCGGCCCAGTGGCAGTCAGGAATGCATCTGGGGCGGAGGGAGAAGCCTTGGAACTGGGAGGTAACAGCTGAAAACAGGCCAGTCACTGAGACCACTAAGTGAGGTGGTCTGAAGACAAAACCCTGGACAACATCCACACGTGGGGACAGAAAAGAGCAGAGATGACAACCAGGAACAAACGGTGTACCCGAGAGGAAGAGAACCAGGGGAATGGAAGCAGGCGGCTGGTGGGGTCGAATGCAGCGGAGACATGGAGTAAGGTAAGGACCACAGAGAGGGGGCCCCCATGTCCTGGGAAAACACAGCTCCACCGAGGCCAGAGCTACACAGCCAGCCCAGCCATCAAGCTGGCCCTCAGACGTAAGCAGCTTCCTTCCTGCACTTGTCCAGTGGATGCAGGGTGGGTTAATTTACAGCCTTTTAAGAGAGACCATGGTGGAGGGAGAACGAAGACTTCTGAGTGCGAGATAGCTCGGTGGACCATGCTATTGCTAAGGCACAATGTAAACCCCCAGGAGTCTACCTCTCAGAGAACTGTCACTTGTGTGTGCCACAAAGTAATTATGGAAGAAAAATGGTCCTCCCCGCAATTCCAAGAGGGAAGTGCAGAAAGAACCACGCTGCAGGAGCACAGACCCAACTGTCCCGTGGTAATGACACATTCCAGCACTGTGCTGCGTGGCATGGGCTATCGCTGTGAGGGCCAGTCCCCCCCCACACACCAGCTGTGTGCAAGTCTCTGAATACGGCCTCATCACAGGCAGCAGTCCCGAGGTTGAACAGAGAATGGATCTGATCGTGTGGGGTCCTCTTTATTGAAAAACCAAAATTATTGTACATAAGGATTTAAACAGCAAAAATGACCTAGGTACTCTCACCAGTTTCTCGAAACATGAAGGCATAATGCTTATAAAATAAAATGCTTGACAATTAACGAACACCACCAATCTCAGACCACGCAGCGTAAAGAAAAGAGTATCCCAACCAAGGCCCAGGCTTCCAGACGGACACGAAGGCATCCCTACCTGCTTCCCCGACTCCAGGGAGCCAAAACTATTGCAGCTCTCCTCCGATGGGCAGGTTTCCTTGGAAACATCATCGTGGAAGCCGACAAACTCTTCATCGTCACTAGGGGCGTTGAAGATGTCAGACACTTCTTTAGAGATCTGTTTGGGATTTAAAACAGAAAAAGCATAATCACTTAGGAAAATTCTCTAAAGAGGAGTAGGAATTCCCATCTCATAACTCGATCAGCCTGCCCTGGCTGTCCCGTGGGCCCCAGTAACCCTGAGCCGAGTGTGCGTCAGCGCAGGTCTAAGGCAACAAGGGAGAGGGGATGGAAGTAAGACTTCTTCGAACTCTAGAGATACATCCCAGCTTGTGGAGAATGTGAAGACCATGCCTGGATAGAAGCCAATTCTGATCTCGACAAAAAGCGAGGAAAGTAGGCATCCGTCTCTGAGAACCCACGCTCTATTTCCCCCCACAGTGGATGTGCCGTTAAACGGCATCCATGGAAAAAAGCCTCCTTGAGCTCCTACTGCACTCCTCCTCTCTCCACTCCCACCTGCAGTCCTTATTCTTCTGTTCTCCTCCTCTCTCCACTCCCACCTGCAGTCCTTATTCTTCTGTTCTCCTTTCTTCACTCCCACCTGCAGTCCTTATTCTTCTGTTCTCCTCCTCTCTCCACTCCCACCTGCAGTCCTTATTCTTCTGTTCTTTCTCACACGCTCATGCAGACATGAGGACGCTCACCGTGCAATGGCTTTCCTTCTCTCCTATATTCAATCTACTGCATAAGGAGGCAAAAAATGGCACCTTACCCTTATTAGTTAGTAGTGTTTTTAAAAACTTGATTATAAAAGCTTTAAAACACATGTGTAAGAGGATGAAGTAGTGTGATGAACACACATGTCGACCTCCTGCCTAGAGAGTATGGGTCCATGAGAGCCTACCCCTCTGCCCTCCTTCCACAGTATTTTAAAGCGGTTATAGACAGCATCATTCGCCGTGTGTAGCCAGCACATACAGTCTGTGGCCCCAGTTTTATTAACTTATTTTTTAACTCAGTTTATTTGTGTCATCATCCAAGTAAGGTTCATAAAGTAGTTAATGTGTCTCTTAAGTCCTTCCTTAAGTTTTCGTTATTTTTTTAACGTTTCCATTTCCATTTTCTTTCTTGCAACTGATTTTGGGAGGAACTGGGTCCTTGGACTGTAGCATTTGCCAGAGTTTATTTGTTCACAGCCCCAAGATGGTATTTCACAGACTCCTGTCCCTTTGGATTTCTTGCGCTTTCGTAGCTGCATCTGGAACCTGACCGGGCCTCCAGGTTCAGGCTGGCCTTCCGGCACCGACCCCAGGTCGCGCTGCGCCGCGTCCTTCCTGCAGAAAGCACGCCTGTCTGGCTGTCTCACTTTTTAGTGGTCACGCTATCTGAGTACCAAGTTAAGGCGGGGTCTGCCGGGTTTCTCCCTGGCAAAAATGCTTCACCCTTTGTATTTACGAAGTAGTAACTGCGGTGATATTTGAGAGAAATGTCTTAGTCTGTGACTTTCCTTCTCCCTGATAACATTTCCCTCAGTCCTTTCAGTAGCCATCGACAGCTCTTGCCTGAATCAGTTACAGCGTCAGGGGTTGCAAAATGGTGATCTTCCCATTCTAGTCCCCCTTCGTGTACTAGCTGGCATTTTCTGTAATACAATATCCTCTCTCTTCCTGTCTTTCCCTTCTCCCCGCCCCCCAAACACGCCCCCACCCCGCATGTAGATTCATGGATTTTTTTTCTTAACTCAATGTTATAACCCATTACTTCATCATTCTTTCTGAGGCCCAAACTGTTCCATATTTGGCCACTGGGAGCTCCTTCAAGCTGGGTTCTGTGTCCTCTTGACACAACCCTAACAGGCTTTGGTCACCTCCTTCCTTTCTGTCACAACAAGCATGCCGCGTTAGCCTTGCACTTCACCTTGAATCAGCCCAGACCTTGAATCAGCCACTTCTCCAAAGAGCCCAGGCATGAAAAATCAAGATCTGAGAACTCAAGAGTGCTCCTTGCTGGTGAAGCATCATTGCTTCTAGGCTCTTTGACTAGACAGAGCATAGAAATTTGAAGTATCTTAAATGACAAGTTCATGGTGATACACTGAATCCAATCCAACATGGTGGATTCCTCCTCACCAACCTCAGCCCCATTTAATGGCTCCCCACCCCCCAATGAAAACCTCAGTTCCACTTCTATACTTACCCATTTGCTATATCTACGATACACATCAAATAGTTTCAAACTTACACAACCAATGACAACACCACCAACAGTCAAGTTCAAGATTTCTTTGTGGTTCTTTGTATCCTTGGGACACAGTCGGACTACGTATGTGCACCAGATCTTTTCCCCGAGATAACCAACCACACAAATACTGTACTTACGGATGCAAAAGGACTTTCTACATATGTCCATTTCATCATCTAATATATTAGGGAGATGCCCTCAAGGATCAAGATTTTAATAAGACAATTTTTACTGTTCTGAGACTTCCTTCTGGGAAGCTGGCCTTTTCTCCTAAAATCGCGCACACCGAGGTAAAGAACGTGAGGACCACGGCACCGCCTGGTGCTACCGCCCGGGTGCAGGCCAAGGGCCAGCAGTGCCGTCTGCCTCTGCGGGCGCCAGCAGCGCAACAGCAGCCCAGCGGGAAGGGCGAATGATGTCTTAGTGTCATTCTGACAATAACTCCGTCCTCGTGAAACTCTGGGAGGGCCTTGGGGTTCCCCGTACCGCAACTACTCCGCTGCGCCAGCATATACAGAGTTGTGTCTTCAAAAGTTAGTTGAATTCTTTTTTTTAATGTGTGTTGAACTCATGTTAGAGTCAGTATGGATCATTTGAGAAATTACTACTGTGGTTATTTTTACCATGAATGCTCTTTATTTTAAAATGAATAGAAAGTCAGTGGTTCAGTCGAAGGGAACGTAACATTTGCTTTTCAGTGAACGCGAGTTCAGAAACTGAACACAGCAAGCTTAATGACATCAGAAGGTTAATTTCAAACACTTTCCCACCATCTAACAAAATCACCGCAAGGGACAAACAGGCAGACACAGAATTAGTGTTCCACTAACGAGAACAGAAACCTGCCACATTTATGCTGAGAAGTAGCGCCTAAACCAAGCCTAACTTCGAGATGGTTCTTGGGAGAAAGATGCAAACTTTCACAAGAAGGTAAATCTAACAGTATTAGATTTGGTAACTCGAACAGTATTTCAAAGATAAATACGTCCATCTTTTCAAAGACACGATTTTGTTTGTATGGCCATCAGAACCAGCACTCCAATACTCGTAACTAGAGAAACACAGGCCACACTTAGGAAAAGCGCACACTGGACTCTGCAGAACAGCCACCGGGTTCAGTGCCTCAGGCGGCGATGACAGAGGGAACTTCCCTTCTGACTCACCCTCAGTCTATGAATCGAAAGGTCCTGCTGGCCGGAACCGTGTTGCACAAGGTTAGCCCTGCGGCAACCTTGAGCAGCACCCACTGCACGGATTCCACGGAAGCACACACAAGGAGTGGGGAGGCTGGCGATGTGAATACGCACTTCCAGGGGCGCCGCGCTGGCCCCGGGGCGCCCGCCACAGCCGGCCGCCACTGCGGAGCCTGCGCCCAGCACGCAGGACAGACAGCGGTCGCCTCACGGAACAGTCTCTCCCCCACAGTGACGGAATGTTTTGGATTAGACACAGGTGGTGGTTATACAACATGAATGCACTAAATGCCACTAAATTGTTCACTTTAGAATGGTCAACTTGATGTTATATGAACGTAACCTAAATATTATAGTAATTGAAAGTCGTTTATCCTACACTATTCAAATTTGCTTATACTAATAAACACATAAACATAGGCAAGAGGTTTACTACATACTCCAAATCACGTGCAGAACACAGCAACAGAAGAGCCCTTCCTGATACTCGTGTGGAATGTCAAGGGTCCCTGAATAACCAAAACAATCTTGAAAAGGAAGGACCATATTGGAGGGCTCACACTTACTAATTTTAATACTTACGACCAAGCTACAGTAATCCAACGAGTACGGTCCTCGCACACAGACAGGTGGATCAATGCAACACAATCGAGTGCCAGAAATACGGCCTCGCAGGTGTGGTCAAATGATTTCTGACACGGGTGCCAGGGCTGTTCAACGTGGAAAGGGCCGTCTTTTCAACAAATGACGCGGGAAGAACTGGCTCTCCACATGCCAAAGGATACAGGCAGGCCCTTACTTTACACCATCTACATAGAAAACCTTCAAACTGTATCAAATTTCATGACATTGGGTTTGGCAATGGTTTCCTGGATATGACACCAATGACACAGGCAACAGTAGGAAAAACACGTAAACTGGACAGTTCTTCCAAATTAAAAATGTTTGTGCATCAAAGGACACAACCCAGAGAGTGAAAGCGGTCACCTACAGAACGGGAGAAAATGTTTGCAAATCACATACGTGATACGGGATTGATACCCAGAGTACATGAAGAACTACAGCTCAACAATACACACTGAAAAATGAGCAAAGGACTTAAGCAAACATTTCTCCAAAGATATACAGATGGCCACTAGGCCCATGAAAAGATGTTCAGCATCACCCACCGTTAGGGAAATGCAAATCAAAACCACAACGAGATACCCCTTCACATCCATTAGGATGGTCACTAGCAACAGATCTGAAAAGAAGTACCGGTGCGGGTGCGGAGACATCAGAACCCTCGTGAACTGCCCGTGGGAAAGGCAACCAGCGCAGCGGCCCCCTGTCAGGCAGTGTGGTGGGTCCTCGGAAAGCTAAACTAGAGTTACTACCCTATGACCCAGGAACTCCACTTCCAAACGTATTACAAGTAGGGATTCACAGAGATATTTTACACCAAATTCATAGCAGCATTTTCCACAATAGCCAAAAGGTGTTAACAGCCCAAACCAAGTGCCCGTGGATGAATGCACAGATAAACAAGACACGGTAAATATACACATACAATGCATTATTATGCAGCATTTAAAAAGAATGAAATTCTGACATGTTATAGCGCAAATGAATCTTGACATTATGTTAAGTGACATAAGGCAGACACAAAAGGGCGAATACCGTATGACTCCATTAGACTCGCAGCAGGCACTGAGACTAGTCAAACTCAGAGACAGAGAGAGGAGCGGGGGCGGGAAGGGAGAGTTCAGTGTTTAATGCTACCAAGTTTCAGTGTAGGATGGTGTACTTCTGGAGATGGACGGTGGCGATGGTGGTTGCACAACAATGTAACTTCATGCCACTGAATTGTACACTTACAAACAGTTAACATGGTCAATTTTATGTTGTGTATATTTTATCACAGTAAAAACAAGAACAAAAGAAAAATAATCGATGTTATTTTTAGATTTCATTTATTTATTTTTACAGAGAAGGGAAGCACAAAGAGAGGGAGAGAAACACCACTCGAGAGAGATAGGTTCATCGGTTGCCTCCTGCGCACTCCCAGTCGGGGACCTGGCCGGCAACCCAGGCAAGTGCCCTGACTGGGAATCGAACCAGCAACCTCTCGGTTTGCAGGACAGTGCTCAATCCACTGAGCCACAACAGCCAGGGCATCAGTGTTATTTTTAAAAGAGAAAATATGAGCAGGGAGAAATTTATAGTGAAGTAAATTGGCAGAGGTCCTGAGAAGGAAGTGAGCCAAGCCACTTGGGAAGGTGCTAGGTAATTTCCTTTTCCAGAAAAGGTCAGCAGACAGGAAATGTAACGCCAGCGTTAAGATTTCTCTGGATGCTGAACGACTGATGATCAAATCAGACAAGCTGACTCAGTGATTTTTAACCAGGTGCTGTTGGCGTTTTGGACAGGTCTGCTTTGCCCTGCGGGACTCCCCTGCCACGCACAGGGCACTGAGCATCCCCGAACACCAAGCCACTTCCTTACAGGAGCATGCCCCTCACCCCACTGCATGAACAGCCAAGTTGCCCACATGGCGGTAAGGTGAGTTACCTTTGTGTAAGGTAATTTCTATTACCTTCCCACTGCCTTTGTGTGTCTGCCAGCATGCAACAGGTTAAAAGCAACAGCAAACAACTCCACATTTCAAAGGCTTAAAACAAAGCTAGGTTTCTTTCCTATTCCTATGCCATGTTCCTCCTGGGCCAGCCGAGGGAACCACTCCACCCTCCTCCACGGACCCCGTCCTCACACAGGACCCAGTCGACATACCGCCATCTGGAGCGCTGGCAGCCGGAGGGGAAGCGAGACACGGCACAGGATGCTCTGGTGTTTAAAGGATTCCCCCAGATATGACACGCAACACCTCTGCTCGCGTTCCCCTGGCCGAAGCACGTCCAACGGCCTCACCTATTTCAAGGCCCAGAAAAATGCACCCTCCCGTATACCCAGAAGGAAAAGGAAGAGAACATTTGTATAAAGCTTTGATAGCTCCCAAACGATGATTGGACAGCATTCTGTGACACAGAAGACAGTCTGTCCATGGTGATAATGTAAAGCTATTAAAAAGATGGTAATAGTACCAACATGTGCTGGGCATCTGATGAGGAATGAGTCATCTGTGGTAGGGGAAGCCAGACAGTCTTTGAACAGTGTGAATGCAGTGTGATAAATGTGAAGGAGGGAACAGTCCGGGAGGGCACCTGACCCAGCTGTGGGGGTGATGGTCAGGCAGACTTCTAGGGGCCTCGAGATCAGCCACAGCTATGCAGCTGCAAGACAGAGCCAGACGTGCGGGGGTTGGGGGGATGAACTTGCCGTGGATTCACAGGTGGAAGAAACAGGCACAGGGATGGAAAGTGCAGCCTGGGGAACACAGCCAACGATACTGTAATAAGCAGGCATGGTGCCAGGTGGGTGCTGGACTTACGGAGCGGGGAGGAACCACTTCTTCAGGTACAGAAATGTCTCATCTCTATGCTGTCTACCTGAAACTAATATATCGTATGTCAACTGTTAACTGCAAATACAAAAACAAAGTCTGGAGCACAGCGAGGCGGGAAGCACCCATCTTTCAGAGGAGCGTGTCCCGAGCTCAGTGCAGACAAGCGCGGACCAGATCCGCACACAGTGGGAGGGGAGGATCTCCACTCCCCAGCCCAGCCCTGGAAGCCTTTACACAGGGATCCTCTTGACACACTTCTGCCCGAGAGGAAAACGTGCCCCAACAATCACTGGGCCGGCGGCCCATGCAGGCGGCTGACACCACTTGGCTCCTGGCATTGTGCCCGAGTGAATGTACACACTCCCTAAGCGTGCGGCTTCCTCGGCTCCTAATTACAGCCAGGGATGAGGACACGCTCAGCACGAGGAAGGTCAGGAGGACAACTAGATGCTCTTTCCAGTGAGTCTTTAAAGCCGGGAGAGTCAGAAAACAGAGCAGTAGTCTTTGTTGTTGCCGTTTCTCTAAGTCAGATGAGGGCCCATATGTGGGGAAGGGTAAATGAGGCCCCTTTTTTGATATTTTAAATTATCAAACTATTGATATTTTAATTACAAATAAAATCTCCCCAAGTAAAAAATGCCTGGTGCCAACTGTCAAGAGGAAAAAATAGAAAGAGTTAAAAATAAACAATCATTTTAAATGTACTTTTTCCCCCTTAACATTCCATTTTAAGCCAATGTGAAGGGAGGACAAAATAAAGGCACTAGACATTTTGTATTTAAAAAAAATTCCAGGGATTTAAACATCAAGTAAAGTTTTTCTCCCCACCCCCCCCGCCACGTGAGTGCCCTCAGAGTCCTGGAGCTTTAAATAAAAAAGGATTGCTGGGGACACACTGTTTCTGTTTCAGGATTTACCACAGGCGTGATTCCTACACCTGACTCGGCAGGTCCACGCTGCTCACACTGCAGCCGGAGGGCTTTCTGCAACCCGAGTGGGACAGGGAGGGGAATTTCTTCCTACAAGATTAATTTAAAATAGCTTTTTTTGGTGTGTTAAATTAAAATATTTCATGGAAAAGAATGCAAAGGAGGTCTGACTTTTAAAGATGAAACCGCAGGCTGATGAGCAAATCTCCCGCACAGGCAGGGCGGGGGTGGGGGCGGGGCCACTCCCCCTCCCCGCCCCCAGGGCCCGGGGTGGGCAGGAAGGGCGCTGCTGCCACAGAGAACCCAGAGAGGCCCTGCCAGCGGGCACCCCAGCCTGTCATAACTCAGGCTTCCACTCACTACCCACTGACAGCCCTAAACTGCCTTTTTTTCTCCCTTAAATCCTCACCTGAGGGTATGTTTATTGATGTTGGGCAGATGGGGGTGGGGAGAGAAGAGAAACATCAATCAATTGCCTCCTGTACACGCCCCAAACGGGGATCGAACCCACAACCTTCTGGTGCACAGGACAACGCTCCAACCCACGGAGACACCCCACCAAGGCCCTAAACCACCTTTTTAAGAAATTCGACAGTATCTAACACCTACCCACCACTATATGGCAGGCCCCTTCACACAGCAGGGTATTATCCCATTGGCCTGCTACGTGGTTTGAGTCACCGGCCACCACCCTCGAGGAAATCCTGGGCCCTCCTAACAGACAAGGTCTGCCAGCAGCAGGTGAGGGGTGGCGGCCGAGGCCAGGCCCTGTGATCAAGACCACCTGCCAGAGCTCACTCACACATGCAAGGCACTCCCCAGGGGCACGGGATTCTCCTGCAGGACAGGGTTAAAGGTGGGGCCTGCTCTGGCAGGTCTGGGGGGACAGCAGAGGGGTCTGTGGGAATGGGTCCCTGGACCACGCCCAGCCCTGAGGATAGTGGTACAACTGGCAGAACACAGGACACCTGGGAACCTTCCACCCACACACCTGGTAGCCTGGGCGGTCCTAAAGCACATGCTTTGGAACTCACACCCAGGGATTCGAAATGCTATTTCGTAAATGTTTTAAGTGGGACATGCAACCTGAAAAGTGTATAGATCTTAAGTGTACAGCCTGGTGAAGTTTCACTAACTGCACCCACCCCTTATAACCAGCACCCAGATCAGAAGTACATTTTTTTTAAGCTCTTAGAACCTGTTCACCTTGAGACACTCCGCCTTCTGGAATGCTGTGTAGGAAAGAATTAACTTTTCAAATAAGCAGGACTGAAGCCGGCAACTCTCTTTAAACAGGGATTCTAGGAGAGCAGCTCAGCGCAGGACATCCCGCCTCAAGCAGCCAGCATGAGCCCTTCCCAACCTGACAACGTGCGGGCCTGACCCACAGGCGCTCCCACCGCGCATCCATCAGCACATCCGCGCATTGGGTGGGGGTGGGGGGCGCCAGGCAGACCGGATGGTGGTAAAGAACATACACCACTGAGACTACTTTCCACTTTCCCCCAGAGAAAACCACTCCGCTAGCTGCTGAGTTCAGGAAGAAAGAGTCACTGTTTCAGTCCAGTGATCACGAGCCCCAGCTCTAAACTGAGCAAAAATCGCTTTCTCTGGCCGTGGCCCGATGGGGCTCAGTGGGTTGGCGCACTGTCCCCGTGCACAAAAAACGTTGCAGATTCCTTACCCAGTCAGGCCACATACCCAGGTTGTGGGTTTGATCCCTGGTGGGTAGGGACGTGCAAGGGAAGCAACCCATTGATGTCCCCCCCCCCAAATCAATAAACATATCCTCAGGTGAGGATTAAAAAGAAAACAAAAAATCAGTGTGGACTCCAACACAAGGAATACGGTAGGGAACTATACCCCAAAGATACTTACTGCAAAATTCCTTTAATAAAGAAAAAGTTTTTCAACTGAAAACTGACACATAAAATGCATCTCTACTCAATGAAATAGTCATTAAAAGTAAAAAACTATCAAGACTTCCAAACTACTGAGAAAAACAGTACGGAAGGCATGGAGGAAAGACTTCAAACAGCGATCACACTGTGAAAGTCAAGCAAACGCGGTGGCGGACAGACCACTGAACGGAAAGTATTTGGAAAACGAGACCCCACAGCGGGGTGGGCGGAGCCGGGGCTCCGAGTTTCACTTCAGCTCATCTTCAACCGCTGCTCCGTGCACAACACAAAATTCACTTAAAAATCATTTTTTTTTTTTTTGGTAAAAGCTTGGTGGACCTTATTCATATTCCGAAGCTGACACTGGCAGATGGTAACCAAGGAATCCTGTCCAAAGCATAGTCTGGTCAATTCCTAAAAAAGAACTGGGCCCACTACTGACCACAGACACCCGGCCCTCCTGCTTAGAGGGAGCGGCAAAGGAGCCCCGAGAAAACACACAGGTGCTGACACCCCGACTTTTAAACAGCGTTACCGTTGGCATGGCCTCAGTCATCTCAGGGGCCCTGTCCTCATACAATGATTTCAGTGAAAACTTGGCAACCTGCCAAGGTCCCGTGCTTCCAGACACTAAGTCAGGCAGTGGCTCTGGGGACAGAATCCTGGCTCTGCTCCTTCCTTGGTGGTTGTCTGAAGCTAACTGCTCAGTTTTACCTTATCTTCACTGGGGACCTGGCCTGCAATCCAGGCATGTGCCTTGACTGGGAATCGAACTGGCGACCCATTGGTTCACAGGGTGGCACTCCATCTGCCGAGCCACACCAGCCTCAACTCTACCTTATCTTTGAAGTGGGTTGTAATGCAGACAATACAACCTACTTCACAGAACTACAGTGAGGATTTTAATTCTGACAACTTTAAGTACCTAGCACAACCTGACTTCTAAAAAGAAGTGATAGTTTCCTTGGGGTGGGAGGGGAGGTGGTGGGAAAGGATGGCTCTTAACATGTCCCACTCCCCACACCAAAGGTCACTGAGTCCCCACAGCACAGAGCAGGGGCCAGCTGGGACTGGCAAAGGCAGGAAAGGCCAACAGCCTTCCTTTCTTCCACCGTAACTAACATACCTAACACGTAGTTGATGCTCAAAGACCATGTGAGCTGATGATCAAGGGGGGGGGAACAGGCAGAGAAATCAACTATCTGAACCCCAACTCTGGTCCCATGACATACAAGGTCTGTCCAGAAAGTATCCAGCTATGTACTATGAAAAAGAGGGACATTTATTGGCGAAGATACAAGATGCAAAAAACACTGTACCTAGGACAATGATGCCTCAGTGCCCTTCAGAGTAGGCACCACCATCAGCTGCTCCATCGTATTTTCCCGAATCTCATCAATGCTCTAAAATCTCTTCCCTTTCAAAGGTGAATTTAGTTTTGGGAAAAGCCAGAATTCGCAGGGTGCCGAATCTGGGGTGTAGCAGGGCTGAGTCACCTGGGTGATTTGATGTTTTACCAAAAGTCTCCGCAGGACACAAGATGCAGGAGTGGATGCGTTGCTGTAATGAAGCTCCCAGTCACCAGCTGCCCATAGCTGTGGTCTTCTGACTCATCCGAATAGTTTCCGAGGAGGAATGTGAGGCAGATTTATTGTTCTACTCGCTCAGTCAGTTTGAATGCGATGGCCACACAGTACACATGCTCATTCCATAGTGTCTACCACCCCCACTGACTACTACAGTGAAGTCATTGTTCACACATGCACAGTCCAGCCCACTCTCCTTGGCTGCCAGGTTACATCGATGTCATGCAAACCATTCTCGTTATATGAACAATGGTCGGACTTTTTCGGGACAGACCTCGTATTTTTCGCACTGCATAGAGGACACTAACATTTACTATGGAAGACAAACTTTTCTGTGTGTTAACTTCAGCTATATTTACCAAACGTGCCTCTGAACTACTTTTAAAACATCCAGAAACCACTGCTTTTCATAAACAAAGAGGAAATAAAATGGCCCCACTGTTATTTCCTTATCTCTCTCCTCTCCTCCAACAGCCTGTTATCAATCCTGCTTTGGTGAATAAGCTATGTCTTTATAAAGCCGACCTGTATCTGGGAGGTAAAAATTCTACACTGTAACTCAGAGTGCTGATAGGTAAAGGAGAACTCTCGAAGCAGTTTAAAATGAGCATGCCTGGACTATTCTATTTAGATGGCTTTACTGATCTTTTCATTAATTTAGTGTAACATTCATAAATTTTTTAAAGTCACATAAACTACCTCATGGTTTTCTGTCCTGGTCAGAATTATTGCGTTCTCTGAGGTTTTTCCTGATCACTAAAAATTCAGCTCTTACATTAGTGAGATAGTCAGTGGAATATCAAAACAGTGACCAAGTGGCCTTTTTAAATACAGAACTATCAAAGTGGCAAGTCATTGCATCAGCCTTCTAAGAAGTCACAGATGAACACCCCTGTCTGACCGGCTTCTGGGTCTCAGGATGCCAATTTTTAAGCCACAGGATCAAATGGGTACCGCACACTTTGTAGCTATGAGGTCAATACCAGGGAAAACTTTTCCTTTACCCTTCAACGACACGCATGTTCATGAGAACACTCAGCGCCATTTCCTTCTCCGGTGTCCAACCTGCGCCCTGGAGCTAGGTGGGACTTAAAGGGCAACACTGACATTCCGCCGCCCTGTTTCTGAAGCCGAGGCAGTCTCCTCTTCGGCTCCTGTGAGCCGCACTGGTGAGCTCTCTCAGTGCGGGCCCAGATCCATCCTTGCCCTCACTGGGGATCACTCCTGTCGTTCAGTATGAGAGCACAAAGGCACAGTGGTCAGCTCAACAAGGGCAACAGCCCATGGGAGGTGACATCACTGTCAGAGGACATCAAACCCAACACACCAGCGAGGTGTCCCCCTCCCACAAAGAAAGAAGCTTGAAAGGAGTTCAGAGTTTAACTGGATACCTTCCTTCTCTTCCCTGCCTAGTTCTTCTACTCGTAAGATCAGGCCTAAGCTGCTTTGCTGGAAACCCTTTCACCTCCACACGTTCCAAGGGATGGAAATTTTATTCACTGTGTGTGTGAGATTAAAACCTACCGAACCCGGCCGTATTCAGTGTGCACTAACACTGCTTCAGGCAGATCACCGCACTGCTGTATTCATAAGGCTGGGGGCACAGGGCAGAACCACACGAACTTAACATCGTGCCTCGCCTGAGATGTCCATTAAGTGCTCTTATCTGCAGTCGCCTGCCCACCCCATAGAACCATTGTCCACTGATTTAAATTAAAGGAACTATAATCTGCTCATATTTAAATTATGATGAACAGGAACATTTCCACTGGAAAAATCATCACACATCTTAATTTGTGCTGCCAATTAGGAGATCTTTAGTAAGGAAAAAAACTGATCGTCTTACATATAGTAATTTGCCCTAATTGACGTATAATGGGATGGATATAATTTGTGGATTTACCCGCACGTGGTAGTTTACTTAACATTTTAGAGCTATTCACTTCTACCTACACATCCTGGGACATTTTGAACTTCCTGAGCATTAACTATGTATATTAAGTGGTGGAAGTGAGACAGGCGGAACAACAGGGGTCAGGCAGAGTGATTGATACATTATCAAGATACATTTTCTGATGAAACTCACAATGGGCTCAAAAGCTCCTTCCAGAAAGTTCAGTTTAAGTCCTTGAGAAAGCTGAACCTCTTAGAAGCACAGACAGGATACTGATGCGGTGAAAGCCCAGTGGCCGAAATAAATGAATATCTAACCCTGTCTCGGTCCTTTTTAACCTTGAGTTACTGTTTGTTTTCCTTGCTTTTAATAACTCTCCTCATTGGAAAAACTTAAAAATATTACTTTCTTATAAACATCCACAACAGACTTCTCTCTAATGTCCACTTTCAGAAAAGCCTTCCATTTCGGAAATGACTAAAAGCCAAAGCTACCATCAGCAGCTCTACCTTTAGTCTGCAGCTAGACCTGGCCAGGTGACAGCGGCCTGGGCTCAGGCACCGCTAGGCACCACTGGCCACGCTGGCCGCCTGGTGCTGGCCCCCTGGTGCTGGCCCGTCTACTCTCCCAAGGCCAAAGCCCAGCGCCCAGGTGGAGAAAGGAGGTAAACAGCAGTCGAAAGTAAGGTGGAAGCAGTGAGTCAGATGAGCTCACAAAAAGCAAGAAAAACCCCCAACGCCCCACACTAAGTATCTCTCGGGTTCCCACAAGCTGTTACTCCCTTCCCGTTCTGAGTTTATTTTTAGTTCGTTTGAAAAGAAAAGTGTTTACTGCTTACCTCTGAAAAAAACATGAACATTCATTACTAGAAAGTAGAGAAAAAAGCTCTTTTAAAAAGTAAGAAGGAAAACTGAAACCATGTTCACAATCCCAACCCCCACTGAAACATTGGGGTAACTTACTCGCAAGTGTTTGTTAATGAAATTTTTAAAAGCTTTAAGACCCTAATGCGTTAATTAGGGTCGTGTTGTGTCAATGGTTTGGGATCTTGGGGCTTTTTGTTTTTTAATTTGGCTTAATGATGTTGGGATCCCCACCCCCACACCGCCCCAAGTGGTTACAAATTCCTTGAAAACATTTACAAAAGTGCTGGAACAAATACAAGAGCAATTTCTTTTAAACTCCATTATCCAAGT
>CM052549.1:14351384-14406363 GCA_028533065.1 Trachops cirrhosus | reverse complement strand
CAGTCTCTGCTCGGAGTTGGCCCACTCCCATGTTCTGTGGACTGCACTATCACTCAATAAATCTGCTCTCTCTCCACTCTAAACTCTGTGTGTTTGGTTCAGTTCTTAGTCCACGATCACCAAGGACCTGGTTACCTGTGCTCACCTGTGACAGAATTTGGCTAGCCAGCCAGGAGAAGACACTGGAGTGGTTAGCCCCCTTTGCTGTTCTGACACTCAGGGATGCCCCTTTCTATTGCCACCTATTCCATTTTGGTGAGTCTGATATTCCCTGATGGAAGATTGGCCGCTAAAATGAGGACACAGGTCCAGCATTTAAAAGCTACAAGGATGCCCACTGCAGGAAGACACCCATGATAAGATAACCTGGGTGCAGAATGGGGCAGCCTTAGCCCCCATCAGGTCTGCACACTGGTCAGGCACACTGTGAAAACCACAAGACACTGCCCCACCCCGAGGCCACGCCCTCACAGGCATAGTTTGGCCTTCCATACCAGATACCAGTCATCACCTGGCTGCGCTACGACTTCCTTTTGCAGTGTCCTCATCGGGCCCACAGATAGTCTTTTACACTGGTCCTCTTGGCTGACTTTGGCCTTTATATCGGTACTCGTACCCCACTTGCCTTTTGTGTAGGAAGAGTTCCTGCTGTCTTTGTACCCAGAATATCTACCTCCAGGTCACTAATGGTCCCATCACTAAGTACAGTTGCAAGAATGAGTCACTCCCATCTTCGGCGTGTATATACTATCATTGTAAACAGCAACATCGCCCAGAACCCCTTAACAGATACCTGCTGGTCATTTGTTATGAGAATGGCCACGTGGAGCCACTCTTACCCAATTAGTTGAATTTGGAATTCTAAGGTGGTTTCTTTGCCCCTATGGGGGTATTTTAATTTCCCCTCTCAGTCTGTCATCCCTCTGTGAGATCCACCTCCAGTATGAAGGGGAGCCTTTAGATACCTCTTAAGGTCCCTTCTGGGGAAATTTCAGACTCGGGTACAATTTCTCAAAGCTCTGGAAAAATTAGATAGAATACCTGAGGGTCTTCTTTGTGATTTGGAAAAGAGTCATTTTATAGTATGATCATCTTGGTGCCCCTCTTGGTGGTTTACAGGGCCAGAAACTATTTTGCTAGTAAGATACTTCCTTTGCCCCAGACCTGAAGGCTTACAGGAAAATGAGGGTCTCCGAAGATGGAGAACGCAGGAGTGGAAATGCACTCAGGCCACCTGGGTGGAGCAGTGGGTCTGGGGCGGTCGGGATTATGGGCAGTTGCTCAAGGATGCTGGACTGGTTCCCTCCCAACAGTTCTCTGCAGCCTGGACACTCAGCAGCATGATGAATTATGCAAATAGTATGCGGGGAATTCAAAACTCTGAATTAAACAGAAAAAGAAGTAAAACTAAACTGTGATGATCCTCTTAAGTCTTTTAGATTTCTGTCGGCTGACACTCACTAGCATTTCTTTTGCCAGAGGCATCTGGTAGACACCCTGTGGCCCACTAAGAAGCTCCTGGGCCAAGCTAAGAGAGGTGCCTCCAGATTGCAAGGGAGTCTCTTCGGGTGTTTTTCCTTCTCTTTAGGATCACCGCAGTCTAGATGGCAACCACACCTTCCTTCCCTTCCAAATTGCCATTGGGTTGCATTCTTAGTAATTGGGATAAGTTTGACCCTAAATATTTAAAAAGGAAGAGATTAGTTTTCTTTTGTAACACTATTTGGCCCCAATATAAACTAGGGGATGGAGAGATGTGGCCTGAAAATGGGAGCAGGAATTATAAAAAATTATAGGATAGATCTATCCTACAGGTAGATCTATTCTGCCAGAGGGAAGGCAAATGGTCTGAAATTCCTTACGTGCAGGAACTTACGGCCCTGTACCGAGATCCCTCATTTTGCTCCTGCCCCACCCAGACAGAACCTACGGGCCCAAGTGTTGATCAGTTAGAAGATACCCTCCTCAGTTCCCCACCTGTCTCTCAAGGGAGATTAAGGGAACCCCAGAGTTCAGGAGTCTCTGCCCCTACCTTAGAGGGATCGTGCTCTCCTCCACCTTATGCTACGGACAACCTAAAGCTACAAGCTGAGGAAAAACTCAGCCCAGCAGGACAGACTAGGAATGGTGCTTCTTATCTCCCCATCACTCCTACATTCCCACCTGTGAGAGAGGTAGCAGGTGCTGACGGTGCTGTAAGGCTACAAGTGCCCTTCTCTGTAACTGATTTACAACAACGTAAAGACAGGCTACGGAGTTCTTCAGAGGACCCTTCGCGTTTCACTAGTAATTTCCAGACTCTTACTTTAGCCTTTAGTATGTCATGGAGGGACTTGTACATAATTCTGCCCACCGGCTGTTCCCCAGATGAGAAACAGTGAATCTGGGAGGAGGCCTGTAACCCTGAAGACCAGCTGCATACCCAGAGCCCCGGCACTAACCAGCCTGCTGCCCAAGCTGTCCCGGACCAGGATCCTGACGGGGGATACAACACTCAGGCGGGGATCCTGAGTAGGGATGCAATGATAGATTGCCTACTGCCAGGAATGAGAAACTGCATCAAGAAACCTGTGAATGACATAAAGATTAGGGAAATCACCCAGGGCAAGGAAGAGAACCCAGGTCTCTTCAGAAACAGACTAGTAGAAGCCTTCAGAAAATATACGAACTTGGATCCATCATCCCTGGAGGGTCAAATCTTGATAGGACAGCATTTTATAAGTCAGTCTGCCCCTGATATTTGCAGGAAGCTTCAGAAATTACAAATGGGCCCACAGACCCCCCAGACCAGCGCATGGATATGGCCTTATCAGTCTTTAACAATAGGGATTTAGAGGAAAGGAAACAGGGAAAGAAGGAAAGGGAGAAGCAAGCTGAGCTCCTTCAGTGGTGCTATTGACAGAAACGAGCCCCATCAGGGGAGCTTGGGGAGGCCTCCAAAGAATCAGGGGTGAAAGGATCAGACCTTTTATAAGTGCAAGCCCCCCGGACAATGGGCAAAGAACTGCATTCAACCACCTCCAGGACCCTGTCCTCTATGCAAGAACGTCAGTTCTGATCCCTGGCACTGGAAGGTAGACTGCCCCCTTCCCAGAGTGGAAAGGGGTCATCACCCAAGGCCATGGCTACTCTTGAGGACTGAGGGTGCCTGGGGAACAGGTCGGCCCCAGGGAATACTCATATTCCCATCTCTACCTCGGGGCCCCAGTAACTCTGGGTGTGGCAGGTAAGAAAATCAACTTTCTTGTTGATACTTGATCTTGTTGATACTTCTTGACACTTAATCTGTCCTTAACTCTTACTCTGGATCTCTTGCCTTCAAATCAGCTAAGATAATGGAGGTTGAAGGAAACCTTAAGGCCTATTTCTATACATTCCCTATCACTTAGCAATTTGAGAGTCAAATATTCAAACGCTCCTTTTTGATTGTTCCTCAGTGCCCTATTCCTCTGTTAGGCTGGGACCTTTCAGCCTGTATGGGAACCATCTTGTTTCCTGAAGAGCCACTTGAGTTAAGTAAGGTCATGACAGTCAGTGGTAACTGAAACCAGGAGGAAATCCAAAATTCAGTTCTGGATGCAGTAAACCCGTTAGTTTGGGAGTCAGGGATTCTGGGAAGAGCAAAGAATGCATTACCAGTTAAAATCCAATTAAAACCCAGGTCAGATTATCCTCACAGGAAGCAGTATCTTATTAAACTAGAGACTCTGGAGGGGTTACAGCCCATCATCACTAAATTTATACAACATGGGCTCATAGTTCCTTGTCAGTCTCCTTGCAACGCTCCCATCTTAGCAGTGATGAAACTCACGGGAGAGTACAGGCTAGTCCAGGATCTAAGGTTATCAATGAAGCAGTAGTCCCTTTACATCCAATAGTAGCTAACCCTTACACCTTGCTCTTGCAGGTACCTGATGATGCTCAGTGGTATTCCGTGTTAGATTTGAAAGATGCCTCCTTCTGCATCCCTTTGCATCCTGACTCCCAGTATCTGTTTGCTTCTGAGAGGACTGATCCAAAGACAATGATACATCTGCAATACACTTGACTGTATTGCCTCAAGGCTTTAGGGACAGTCCCCACCTCTGTGCTAGGGTATTAGGAAAGGATCTTAGGGAGCTACAGTTACAAGGCAGAGCCATTTTACAATAGGTAGATAGCATTCTAATCTGCAGCCCCACCAAGGAGGCTTCTGATCAAAATACCACCAGACTCTGAATTTCCTAGCTGAAAGACGATATCCCGGTATCAAAGAACGAGGCTCAGACTACCAAACAAAAAGTAAATTATTTAGGGTATATTTTGACTCCTAGGTTTAGGCAATTATCACAAGAGAGAATTAAAGCCATTACTGAATTAACTCCACCTGCTACTGAACAGCAGCTTCGCTTCTTTTTAGGAAAGACAGGATTCTGTGGGATTTAGATCCCCAGCTTTGGGCTAATTGCCAGACCTCTGAAGAAGCTACTAAGGGGCCAGACACCAAACCCATTATATGGGGAAAGGAATGTGATCAGGCTTTTAATAAAATCAAGCAGGCCCTAGTCGAAGCCCCAGACTTAGGCACCCCTAACTTGAACATGCCTTTCTCTCTGTACGTAGCAGAGAAGCACAGAATAGCTTTAGGGGTGTAGCCCAATGACTAGGGAATGAACCTCAACCGGTTGCATATTTCTCTAAAAAACTGGACACTGTAGCAACCAGGCGGCCTCTGTATCTAAGAGCAGTTGCAGCCACAGCCATGCGAACCAAGGAAGCTGCTAAAGTAACTCTCGGGCAGAAGTTAGAGGTCTTAACTCCCCATCAGGTACAAGGGGTATGCGCTGTTATCAGTTAAACCTGCTGCACCTATGTAAATAACTCCGGAATGGTTGAGACTAACATAAGAAAAATTTACGGACAGGCAGTATTGCTACATAAATATAATCAACAGGGCCAAGGAATTAGGGATACCCTGGCCTCCTGGCTCCCGAGCTTAACGTGGCTGTTACCCGTCGTAGGTCCGTTAATAACACTGCTGCTCTTATTACTTTCAGGACCTTGTGTGTTTAACTTGCTTGTTAAATTTTTACCTTCTAGAATTAAGCAGTTCCACACCAAATTGATGATGCTCCAGGGTTCCCAACCAATCCCTGAGAGGGATGTTGAAGCTGACCAACATCCGGGGTCTGTGGTGGCCTCGGGAGCCCCTCTTCAACCTCTAGATAGAATAGGGAGAGAGTTTTGTGGTTCTTGTTAGACAGGGATCACTACCCAATCGGAGCCGGAAAAGTTACAGGAGAATGATCTTCTCTTCACCCTTCAACAGCCTCAAAAAGATTTTTGAGGACCATGTCTCTCAGGGGGAGAGTTGAGGCAGCAGACAGTCAGGAAGGAGGAAACTCTCTAAGATAAAGGACAGAGACCCTGTTCTAAGACCCGTTGTTTCAGCTTTCTGGGAAAGCATTGAATCATGGTGACTCATGAGTGCACCTGCACAGAAGATGCCACATGACCCCTTGCTTCATTATAATATATTAACATTCTGCGACCCCCTTCTCTGGTGGCCAGTCAAGGAAAATCCTGGAAGACCACATGCACAGTGGCTTTAAAGTAATACAACTGCTTGTACATGCACAATAAAAGCCCGCCAAAACTAGCCAGGAAGGATCCGCCCTGTAAGAATAGAATCCCTGCAGCCCCTGAGGCCAGTCTCTGCTCGGAGTTGGCCTGCTCCCATGTTCTGTGGACTGCACTATCACTCAATAAGTCTGCTCTCTCTCCACTCTAAACTCTGTGTGTTTGGTTCAGTTCTTAGTCCACGATCACCAAGGACCTGGTTACCTGTGCCCACCTGTGACAGAATTTTTTTGGGACCCTAGCTGGTGTGGCTCAGTGGATTAAGCACCAGCCTGTGAACCAAATAGTCACTGGTTGGATTCCCAGTCAGGACATACACCTGTGTTGCGGGTCAGGTCCCCAGTGGAGGGTCCCTGAGAGGCAACCACGCATTGATATTTCTCTCCCTGTCTCCCTCCCTTCCCCTCTGCCCAAAAATAAATAAATGAAATCTTTTAAAAAAAGATTTGGGGGGTATAATTGCTTTCCTATGAACCAATGATCTTATTTTTATTTATTTCCTTTAACTGTAGGTTTCATCAAATCCCTTTTGGAATTTGAAGTGGGTCAAGTTTTGCAAAGCACTTGAAATAACCTACTTTTTACCTGGAAACCTGTAGCTGCTGAGCCCTCCTGCTTTAGAAACTTGCGGTAGCCAGTCTTCCAGGGGCAACCTGGAAACTCTTTGTCTGGCAAAGCCTGTGCACTTGAACGGTACTTAGTAACTGATTCTATAGTGGTGTGTTCTGTTTGGGGGAAATCCCTTAGAAACCAGGGGATTTCAATATCCTGTGATAAGACTTCCTGCTCAGAGTTACTGATAGGATTAATGACATGTGAGCATCGGGTTTCAGCATGCCACAGCAAGAGTGACTGTCCCTTTGCAGAAGTAATAGCATACAAAGCGCAACAGCAAAAGCAGACACGATGTTTGCAAAATTTCTTTAAGTCTCTGTGTAGACATCTATGCTTGCTTCCTTTTAAAAAGGTTTCTACCGGAGAATAAAAACTTGGTCCGTATTACCTTCAACAAGGTAAGCAGTTTGGGACTAGATGCCATCCCACATGCTTTAAAGGACACGAGGTGGTCACGACTGGATGCCGACCTTGGCCCACAATCTCCGCTCTGTAAAAGGACTCCCAACATCCCCACTCCGCACTGGTAGCCCCACCCTCCCCACAGAGCTCAGCTGTGGGCAACCTCCTCTGCCCGCCCTTCGCAAAGCAGTGAGTCGCGTCAGTCTGGTGCTCCGGACAACCGGCAAAGAACCCACCTCTGGCAGGGAGCCACGAGCAATGTGGGTAACACCTGAACACTGTTCAGCATTAATATATGATCATGAATGAATGACAGTTAAACAAGGTACTATCCCTGGTTGTTCTCCATCTCCTGGTACCTGGAAACTTCAGTCTCACTGTGATTCAATAAAACCTAGCCTAGAAAGGGCAGACATCCCTAAATTTGAAACCCTGAGAGACAAGCTCTCCAAGCTGTTCAGAATAAATGATTTAGAATTGAGTCTCTTGTAGCAAAATTATCTAACTGACTGGTGCCTTTCTGGAAAGTTTTCTTTAATTACAACCTCGTATTCCATCTTCCTGACTCGGCATGCCAACATAATGCTGGCACAGCCTTGCCATTTAAGTACATTCTGATGATAACCACTTGAATAGCTATGGAGAAAGGGACCCAAACAACCACTAATTGATGCCTTCATATATTGGGTAAGAAAAGTACTCATCGTAATGAAACTGTAACGCCCGTGGTTCTACCAAGAAGTCAATAGCACAATGACAGTGGTATCAGTG
The DNA here is from genome assembly GCA_028533065.1 of Trachops cirrhosus. NCBI lineage: Eukaryota > Metazoa > Chordata > Mammalia > Chiroptera > Phyllostomidae > Trachops > Trachops cirrhosus. Next base: position 14,398,956 of record CM052549.1, on the reverse strand, counting down.
ATGGCAGCTGACTTCATGAATGCTGGCTGAGCACCAAGCCCTGGGCTCGGTTCATCATTGCGTGCGTTCTCTCATTTAATCCTTCAGCTGTGACAGTTACCCATCTGCTCCTCAAAAATACTGCTGTGAAAATAAATGAAACAATATTTTCAAAGTATCTGGAATTTCTTAGAGATGCTATATAAACTCCAAATATGATTAATGCAATCTATCATAGGTTTTTGCAAAATATGTTATTAATGGTTTAGTGTTTGAATATAAAATACAGTTATTACTAGGCACTGACAATAAATGGATGAAAGTTAGAAAAGATGATCCAGCCCTGGTTGGTGTGACTCAGTGGATTGAGTGCTGGCCTAAGAACCAAAGTGTCACTGGTTCAATTCCCGGTCAGGGCACGTGCCTGGGTTGTGGGCCAGGTCCCCAGTGGGGGCACGTGAGAGGCAACCACACATTGATGTTTCCCTCCCTTTCTCCTTCCTTTCCCCTCTCTCTAAAAATAAAAAAAATCTGTAAAAAAATAAAAAGAAAAGATGATCCAATAACTCTTACCTTTATAGGAACATATGTACCAGGTAGGGCAAGGGTGGGTTTACAGTGTGAGTACACAAAACACAGGGTATTCTGGCATTATTATTAATTACTGTATTATTTTCCATATGAAACCTACTTTTGCCCCACCCTGCGTTATAAAAGGAAATGACAATTATCCATTTCTAATTGGTGGTACCAACAAAAGTACTGTGGTACATAGTTTTTAAAGTACTAAGTATTTTCATAATAAATTATATAGGTAGCACTTTTAATAACTAACCTATAAAAATATCAACATGGAGTTCAAAACAAATCTATAAAAATAACTTCTAAATTAAGTGACAAAAAAGTCACTTAATGAAAAAAGTAAGACATTTCATTAGTTTGATAGAATAACAATATTTTTTAAAGCAGGGTTTATTTTCTATTTTGCCAAACCTAACATAACCAACTATCTAGTATTCAGAAGAGAATTTCAAAGTATCAATATTCATTATAATATAAAGGAAACATTAGTGTTTCAGCTATAGTCAGTAACCTCAATTATTTGCTAACTGAGTAGTTGGCAAGCATTAATAGAAAATCTTGAATCTTAAAATAGAAAATTTGGAATCAGAAATATAGAACTCTAAAGAGTTGGCTTTACAAATATTTTGTATTATACTATATTTGCAGGGGGAGGGGCAGTAAAAAAAATCCACAGCTTTCCAGACTCTGTAGAAATTCCAAAGCTGTTACAGATTTATCCTTTTCATTGGGAAAACCAACTATTATACGCTAGTGGTCAGACTGAATCATGTCTTTGATAGAAAAATCCACAGCCTTGAGGCAGTTCTGAGTTCACTGATTTTAAGCCTCCAGACGATGCTAACGAGCAGGGATGTTTGAGATCCAGTACTCTAGTCTAGCTCCGTGGCTTGTGTCACCTGAGCCCTGATGAAGAAGTTCAGGTTCGTGGGCCCCACCCCAGATGTACTGCATTGGAAACTGTGGGGGGCGGAACCCATCAATCTGAGTTTTAATCACCATCCAGGTGATTCTGATCCTTGCTCAAAGAACCACTGTGGTTGTAATCCAAGGTCGATGGCTCGCCAGCTGGGTGACCTTTGGACTAACCATTGAGCCCCATTTTTGTCATCAGTAAAATGTGGATGCTGCAAACCTGCGCAATCCATGCAACAGTATTCCTCCCCAAGATGCATATGTAGTATCAGGTGTGATTGTTTTTTGAGAAGACTAAAGTGGTGGAGACTGGTAATGGGTGTTAATAGCAATGATGCTCCTGTTCATTGAACACTGACATGTTCCAGAAACAGTTCGTGCATCATTTCTCTCAGTCATCATCACAAACGTGTGTTGTAAACGGTACTCTCCTCATTATTCAGACGAGAAACGGAAGCTCTGAAGGTTTAAGGAACTTGCTCGCAGCGACCCAGCAGAGCCACCTAGAACCAAGACGGGCCCTTCCACAGAGCTGAGCTATGCTCTCACCTCTTTGCCTTTACTCAGGTAGCTTGGGGAGGGGGGGGGAATTTCTACTTTTAATTTAAACAATGGGAACTAAGTTCTTTAGGTACTAGTATCCCAACCGACTTACTTATTGTGTCTAGGATTCTGAAATCTTCTCCCCATTTTTTTGCGAAAGTAATAATTTTTTCAGTTATAGATCACTTTTAGCAGGTGCTGTTCCATTCTTTTAATAGTCTTTTCTCCACCATGCACACCCAGGGCTGCTTTTTCCAAAATCTACATGCGGTCTACACTTGAATGTGGCTAAATTGTCCCAGATGGTTACTCTCGTCTGCTAATCTGATCACCGTGTCTTTAACAGCTTACAGCTCTGACCTACTTATCACGTCTGGATTCTTTTATAGCTTTTGAGTCCAAATGAGCTCCTGACCTTGCTAACTGTAGCCCAACCCCGGGGAAATTTCTGACAACATAAAACCCAAGGTCTAATCTTAAGACTATGTAATGAAACCCATAACCATAAATTCCAAGTTGGTCTCAGGAAACGCAGTGTTACAAGACTTGGGCATTTCTGAACTGCTATTTCCCAAGCAAATCATATCTGTATATGAAATATGAACAAGAAGGCATCTCCTCTGCAAGCGTGTTAAATATGGCTTGTTACAGAATGTCATTCTGCAAGCACACCCTTACCACACTCCTCTTATAAGCAGGAGGTGGACCGTTTCAATCAGATGCTGACCAAGTAAACTGAAATGTTATATTCCGAGTCTTTGTTTTTTAAGAAAAGCCATGTGTCAGCTCTCCTGCCTCCTTCCTGCAATTGGAGCTCCCACTCCATCTCTCCACTTTCTCCCCAAACCCGCTCAAACTGTCAAGCATTTTATATGCCAGACCTTGCAGTTTCCATAGGGCCCGGGAAAAGCTGGGAGGATTTCTCATGTAAGTAGGCATTGGTTTTTGCAATTCATTAGGAAATTTGGGGTATGTGATGGCCCAGACAGAATCAGCTACACTTGAAACTTGAAACATGCTTCCCTAAGGAGGAAGAAAAGCAAGACAATCAAACAGAAACCAAGATGATGATGGTGGTGGTGGTGGCGGCGGTGATGATGATGATAATGATAATATGGAGTTCTCCTTTTTCATGTTTTATTGACTATTAGTGCCTGGGATGATATTCACAGCCTAAAAAAGACATTCTGAGAAAAGATAAAGCAGTGTCTACCTTACAACCAAAAGGGGAATTCAGCCACAAGCTTGAAAGAAAAGGCGATGCAAGCAAACCACTTAAATCTGACATCGTGAATTTATCTTTTGCTTCCTACTCTTCCCCTCAACAGTGAAAACAAACTAAACTATCGAATTAGGCTAGGCAGAAGTCACATGCTACAATCAGCAGTTTCTGAAGTGTATTCACTTCTGGGTAAAACTGTTTAATCCTCAGGAAACCTTTTAACCGAAACCTCGGAGGTGAGCCCAAACGTTTGTGCTGACAGCTTCTGCTGCAGCATCTTTATCTCGGTTCCCTCCAGTAACACGTCTATTGTACAACCTGGTTGTTCCACATTCCAGGCATTTGATAACCACTCTAGGTCTCTGAACGCTAGAAACTCGCCCTCCCCATCACATTAGAGCTGCAAACAGCACAGTGTGTGTGTGGTCCTCAGGCACATGGCCCACTTTTATGTAGATTGCCTCTTCCTTTGTCCTCTCCAGGGACAGAAACTGGGTTGAAACACACCTCTAAAAGTGTCCTTTTTAGTTGAAAATGTAAGACCTCTGTAGGTTTATTTGCAGCTGTAAGAAATGAACCAGGAGATCCCGTGCACATTTTGCCCAGTTTCCCCCAAAAGTAACATTTTGCGAAACAACAGGACACCGGTCTTGTCTGGGACAATGATGATGCAATTCACCAACCGACTCAGATCCCCCCGTCTGACCGGATGTGTGGACTTAGCTCTACGCAATTTTATCGTATGGTGCGTAGGTTTGTGCACGCACCACCACCATTATGACACTGCACAGACCCAACATAACCGGGCCCCTCCCAATGCCCTTTTATAACCACACCTGCCCCTCCCATGCCTCCCCTTCCTCAACCCTGAGCAGTCATTAATCTGCTCTCCATTTCTAAAACATTACAATTTCAAAAAGTTTACAGAGTCTTTTGGAAAACAGTATGTAACCTTTTGGAAATTGTCTTTTTAAACTCAGCATAGTTGTCTGGGATTCATTCAAGTACTTGTGTCTATTAAATAGTCTGTTCCTTTATACCACTGAGCAGTGGTTCATGGTATTGGTGTGCCACAGGTTTTAAGCATTCACCTGTGGATGGACATCTGGGCTGATTCTAGTTTTGGGAGATAACAGTTAAGGCAAACTGTACACAGAATCTCTTGGTATTCTTTTTTTTGGGGGGATGGGGATGAGAAACATCGATTGGTTGCCTCTCACACACCTCCAGCTGGGACCTAGTCACAACCCAGGCATGCACCCTGGCTAGGAATTGAACCAACAACCTTTTGATTCTCAGGCCAGCACTCAACCCACTGAGCCACACAAGCCAGGGCTCTTGGTATTACTTCTTACAACTGCATGTGAATCTTCAATGGTCTCAATATTTCAACTAAATGGCACTTTGAGAGGTGTATCTCCACCTGATCTCTGGCCCCAGGGAGGACAGAGGAAGAAACAAGCTATTCAAAGACGGCCTGTCCGCCACAGGACCGCACCTCTGAATCGCTGCCTCGCTCCTCCCCCTGCTCTATCATGCTGACTGTACATGTTCTGTTTCTTGACAGTCTCACATTCTGTGTCAGTCCGAGTCCAGTCGGGAAACGGGAGCCTTGCAGTTATGTGAACAGAGAGGATTTACAATGAAGAATTGTTAGCTAGGTATAAAATTCTCAACAGATAAGTGAAAGGGGGAAAAGAGAACCTAAGGCATCATAGAGAGAGCAACTGCAGCAGGCAGCCACCACTCGGGGGGTTCAGGACAGGGGAGGGAGGACCAGGACGGTCACAACCAGCCGCCGAGAGGAGGGCCGGCGGAGCTGAAACACACGCCTCTGGAGAGCGTCCTCCCAGGCGGGTGCTGGTGCCTCTGCAGGAGATGGGTCTGCTAGAGCGGGTTCCGCAAGTGTCAGAAAAACTCAAATGGGCCCTGCTGATGCTATGGGAAGGAGCTGCGGCCTGGGCGCACAAACGTTGCTGGGGTGCAGGAAACAGACAGGAAGGAGCATGATTGAAACAGGAAGGAGATAGGAAGGCGCAAGCCCCTTGTTCCTCCTCCAGCGTTGTTGCCGGCTCACTCTAACCTCCCGCACTGGCAAAGTGTAACAGGGAGCCGTCTGGCAAAGCAAAAATGACTCGCAAACTCCCAGCCCTGCCATCACAAGGGAAAGTACAGAAGGTGAGTTTTGAGCTAAAAGATAATGGCTCAATGCATCTCCTATGACATTTTATCCCAGCTCACCTTAGTCACTTTCCCAAGGTCACACCCTTGACCTTGTCATCACTAGTATGTGCATCATCACTGAAATAATAGTTCCAAGCATCTCTTTGGCAACTCCCTCTCACACCTATGGCTTACCTCCTCTAATACTTCTATTTCAGCATCATTTTAACCCAATTAAAACCTCCAATCCATTCACAGTTGACAGACTTTCGCCAACCAACTTCTTACGGCTTCACTTTTAAACACCCTTAAACAGCTTGGATTCCACAGCATGATAATCACTATTTACCTCCAACTCCCTGGGTTTCCTCTCCTTGTGTCCTATTTGTCCATCAAAATACCATTCCTAATTAAGCCCAAACTATCCAACCACTTCATGCCTACACCAAAGCAGCTGAACTAGTTTCACTTTAATTTCATGACAATAAATGTCAAACTGGCTCTCAAAATTGCTGAACTCAAGTTGACCGTATATCCCTGGTATATTTACCCCACTCCCTCCCCAAATACTAGTTCACATTTTACAACTTCCTTTGTCCTCCAATCTCATTCACTCTGCCTCTCTGTCACTGCCAGCTAATGACCTTTTCTCACCTTTAATGGCAAAAATATAAACAATCATATAGTAGCTCCCTCAATTTCCTATCAACAGAAAGAAAAACCCAGCTGTACCTGAGCCTGTGCTTTTTGCTTTCCCTCCTGCCAATGGTGTGAAGTGACCCTGCCTCCATCAAAGCTCAGCCCCTCTGCTCGGCCTTCATCTCTTCTCTTCTTCCCAAGGACTTCACTGCTGCAATGGTCCCCTCTCTATCTCCTGTCATCAGTCTCTCCCTCTCTATTGGGTTATTTCCTATGGCCTATGACCATTGAAACAGTGGAAGGAAGGAAGGAGGGAAGGAAGGAAGGGAGGGAGGGAGGGAGGGAGGGAGGGAGGGAGGGAGAGAGAGAGAAAAAAAGAGAGAGAACCTTCCTTGATTCCATAATCCCCTTTCAGCTACTAGTCCGTATCTGCCCTCCACTTGACAACTGCACATTCTGAGAGAGTTGCCTATGGTACCTGTCTTCATGTTCTTATGTCCCAGTCTCCCCGGAACCCAAATTCATTGGGCTTCTGTCAGCATTAACAAAGACATCTATGTGGCCGATAATGATGGTGGTTTTGCTGACTTTATCATTCATGACCTCTCAGTTTCTGAGAACACCATGTTCTCTGGCTCCTCTAGCTAACTGGCAACTCCTGTTCAGTCTCCTTGGCTGGCCCCTCTTCTTCTCTTTAAACTCTAAATGTCAGAAGGTCCAGAGCTGGGTCCTGCACTCACTTCCCTGACCTGTTTAAACTCTACGTCTAATCACCCTCATCCATAGACTCTCTGTTTATAGAGTTGATTGTCTGGTTTTCAACGCCACTTGAGTTTTTTCAGACTTCATTTTCCACCTGTTTGCTGCTAGCATATATATGTACAAATTATATATGCATAAATGACTGTGGTATATTGATTCTGTGTCCAGAGAGCTTGCTAAATTTACTTACACAAGTTCTAGGAAGCTTGTAAGGTTCTATAAGCTTTTCTATGTACTTAATCATGGCATCTCTAAGCAGCCACACATCTGTTCTATTTTTTTAACGAGCTTTATAATATACCTGACAAACAGTAACTGAAAGGAAGCTACTATAGCATTATTAACAAAAGATAAAGAGCACTGTATTAGTTTGCTAGGGCTTCCATAACAAAATGCACAGACTGGGTGACTTAAACACAGAAATTTATTTTCCCATAGTTCTGGAGACTAGAAGTCCAAGATTAAGTTGTTGGCAAGTTTGATCCCCACCCTGCCCACCTTGCCTGACAAGGCCTCTCACCTTGGTTTGTGGATGGCTGTCCTGTCTTCTCCCTGTGTCCTCACACACGCTTTGTCTGTTGTGTAATGTCCTTGTCCTAATCACCTCTCTTTGGAAGCCCACCAGTCGTGTAGGGTTAGGGCCTACCTACATGACCTCATTTTACCTTGCTTATCTCTTTAGATGCCCTATCTCTAAATATAGTCATATTGTGAGGTACAAAGGGTTAGGATTTCAGCATATAAATTTGGGAGGGACATAATTTAGTCTATAATAAGCACTAAGGATTAACTTAACAATCCCTTTATAATTTATAATAATTATGTGCACCCTGGCTGGTGTGTCTCAGTGGATTGAGCACGAGCTTGCAAACCAAAGGGTCACTGGTTTGATTCCCAGTCAAGGCGCATGCCTGGATTGTAAACCAGGTTCCCAGTAGGGGGCACCAGACACAACCACACATTGATGTTTCTCTCCCTCTCTTTCTCCCACCCTTCCCCTCTGCCTAAAAATAAAAATAAGTAAAATCTTTTAAAAAATTATGTGTTTTTCTGTATCTGCCAAAATAACCTTAAAAATAAAGAAAAAAGTTTAAGAATTACACTTAGAAATGGACAAATCCATAATGCTAATGGGGGGATTTAAAACATACCTTTCTCTAGAAAACGTTTTGATCAAGCTTACCAAATATTAGGAAGGACATACAATACATTCATGTGCAGTTTTGGGTACACGTATCCTAAAATATATTCAAGAATTGACTACTACCAGGTGATAAGCACATATCAGTTATTTGCGGAGTCAAAATCATGTTCTCTAATCTCAACCCAAAAATAAATTAGAAATCAACACTAGAAATATAAAGACACCAAAAACATATAAAACATTTAGTTGTGACTAACTTGTGAGTTCAAAGGAAAAAAAACACAAAATAGGACTTCCAGCCAAGATGGAGGCATAGGTGCCTCCTCGTACAACCAAAAGAAGGACAACAACAAATTTAAAAACAAAAACAACCAGAACTGAAAGAAAATTGAACTGTATGAAAGTCTGACAACCAAGGAGTTAAAGAAGACACATTCATCCAGACCAGTAGGAAGGGCGGAGTCGGGCAGCCGGGCAGAGAGGATGTGCTGCAAGGTGGTAGCTGGAGGACCGGGCAAGGCAGCAGCTGTCAGAATGGGCAGTCCCATATTTACTTGCAGATAAACTGGGAGGAACAACTGGGGAGCGAGACAGACCCGAAACCCAGGGTCCCAGCGCGGGGAAATAAAGCCTCAAAGCCTCTGACAAAAAACACCTGTGGCGGTTGAGGCAGCAGCAGGAGAAACTCCCGGCTTCACAGGAGAGTTTGTTGGAGAGACCCACAGGGTTCTAGAACGTACACAAACCCACCCACACAGGAATCAGCACCAGAAGGGCCCAAGTTGTCTGTGGGATGCAGGAGAAGTGATTGAAAGTTGGCAGAGAGCTGAGCAAGTGCATTGTTCCCTCTCGGACCCTTCCCCACGCAGAGCGTCACAACACAGTGATGTGGGTTGCCCCACTCTGGTGAATACCTAAGTCTGGTGAATACCCCTTACTACATAACACATGTGCTGAGACAAAAAATATATGGCCCAAATGAAAGAACAGATCAAAGCTCCACAAAAAATACAACTAAGTGAAGAAGACATAGCCAACCTATCAGATGCAGAGTTCAAAACACTGGTAATCAGGATGCTCACAGAATTGGTTGAATATGGTCACAAGTTAGAGGAAAAAATGAAGGCTATGCTAAATGAAATAAAGGAAAATGTACAGGAAACCAAGAGTGAAGGGAAGGAAACCAGGACTCAAATCAACAGTTTGGACCAGGAGGAAGAAATAAACATTCAGTCAGAACAGAATGAAAAAACAAGAATTCAAAAAAATGAGGAGAGGTTTAGGAACCTCCAGGACATCTTTAAATGTTTCAGCATCCAAATTATAGGGGTGCCAGAAGGAGAAGAGGAAGAGCAAGAAATTGAAAACTTATTTGAAAAAATAATGAAGGAGAACTTCCCCAACCTGGCAAAGGAAATAGACTTCTAGGAAGTCCAGGAAGCTCAGAGAATCCCAAAGAAGTTGGACCCAAGGAAGCACACACCGAGGCACATCACAATTTCATTAGCCAAGATTAAAGAGAAAGAGAGAATCTTAAAATCAGCAAGAGAAAAGGATGGAGTTACCTACAAAGGAGTTCCCATAAGACTGTCAGCTGATTTCTCAAGAGAAAACTTACAGGCAAGAGGGGACTAGAAAGAAGTATTCAAAGTCACGAAAGGTAAGCACCTACATCCAAGATTACTCTATCTAGCAAAGCTATCATTTAGAATGGAAGAGCAGATAAAGTGCTTCCCAGATAAGGTCAAGTTCAAGTAGTTCATCATCACCAAGCCATTATTATATGAAATGTTAAAGGGACTTATCTAAGGAAAAGAAGAAGATCAAAAACTGAACAGTAAAATAACAACAAACTCACAACTATCAACAACTAAACTTAAAAAAAAATAAAAACAAAGCAAACAACTAGAAGAGGAAGAGCATCACAGAATTGGAGATCACATGGAGGATTATCAGCAGGGAAGGGGAGGGGGGAAGGTACAGAGATTAAGTAGCATAAATGGTAGGTAGAAAATAGACAGGGGAGGGCAAGAATAGTATAGGAAATGTAGAAGTCAAAGAACTTATATGTATGACCCATGGACATGAACTAAGGAGGGGGTGAATGTGGTAGGAGGGGGTGCAAAGAAAGGAGGGGAATAAAGGGGGGGAAATGGGACAACTGTAATAGCATAACCAATAAAATATATTAAAAAAACATGAAAGATATTTAAAAGTATTCAAAGTGAAGCCAATCACAACCTGGGAGGCTGCATTAAAGACACATTTGAGGGAAGCATATAGTTCCAAGTACATTCATCAGAATACAAGACACACTGAATGTAAATGAGCTAAGCATTCATGTGAAGGTTTAACAAAGTAAAAGGATAGAATGAATTCAAAGAAAACAAGGAAATCATAATGATAAAAATAATGACTAATAAAATGAACAATAAAGGCAATCTATAAAAACCAAGCTGATTCTTGGAAAAGACAAATAATTTACATAAGATTTTAAAAACGTAAGATTTATAAAACCCGGCTGATGATGACAAGAAGAGAGAAGAAATTCTGGACACAAAAAGGACAAACGCAAGGAAACGGACTTCCCTGGGCCCTGGGAAGATGGGGGCGGACACCGGTTTAGACCATCCCCCAAGTGAAAATGAGCTTCCAGATGCTCACTTGCTTTAAGGGACAGGAAGGTAGTAAGCAGTAAATTTGGGTGAGTTCTTCCTGAAGAGTAACACGGAAAGGTCAGCAGTACAGCACAAAATTAGGCTTCTCAGTGCCCCAGAGCACTCATAGGGTGTCAGCGTGTCTGGTCACCTCACGTCCTTCTCAGAGGATTTCCAGGATGGGGGGAGGCTGCACGAAGGGGACTGGATCTGCTCTTGGCCTGTCTGGCCACTTCCTTTCTGCTAGGAGTTCTGGAATCTAACTTGGAAACATACTCTGTGTGTGAGTGAGCAGGGTGCAGTGTGTGTGTGTCGTGTGTATGCCTTCCCCTCAGTCTGCAGTTCAGTACACGCTGCATCGGGTGTCAGGACTGGGATTGGTCTCACTCCCACTCCCCGCTTCTCCTCTGTTACATTTCGAAGGGGCATCCGGAAGCCGAAGAAGAGCATGCTGGGGACTCCTGGGTAGAGACAGGACAGCCTTTGTGCCACGGAAGGTGTGTTCCTGGAAGGGACCCAGTTTCCCCAACTGACCCCGCCGTGAAAGAGATCTGAGCAGGGGACAGAGTGACCAGACACAGCTCCCTGGTTCCTCCGAACCACACAGTCAAGGTGGTCTGGGTAACCGAGGGTCCCTGAAGTATGTGAAGGCCTCAAGTCTGGGTCTTGGGCCAGCCGTCTTAGTGAACGCCAATATCAGACACATGGAGCCCCGGCAGTAGGAAAAGTTGAGGGACGGAGGGCCCCGAAGCCCCCACCAGACTTCTGATTGGAGACTTCCAGGCAGAAACTGGATCTTTGCTATTTATTTTTATGTGGGAGTGAGAATAAACCCGAGGTACATTTTCATGGATGGGACTCTACCAACATGACTGGTTAAAAAGAGAGGGAGATTACAGAAAAAAATCTTCTTTTATTAAAAAATTAGTTACAGATATAACACATAAACACATTCTCACGAAATCAACTATATAGACAGAGTAAAATCTTGAAGTTGCTCTTCTCTCCCGTCAACGGTCCGACACACATCAACTCCCGGGGGATCCTGAGTCAGGGACGCGTGTCTGCCGCCTCCGTCCTGTGCATTTACAGATGTGTCACGTGATTCGTTTTAAGTAGAGTTTCTGTTTTAATGGTTGCAAGTCAATCTTCCTGTTCCTTTCGGATTTAGAACCGCTAGCTTCAGAAAACAGAGTCGGGTCCTTGGAACTGCGTGGCTTGGTGAAGCCAACTGAGGTTTTACAACCGGAGTTCAGACTTCAGGGTCTCAGAAGCACTTTTCTCTTTGGCAGAGATACTAGTTTGCTAAGTAGAAAGTTAAAAACTCAGTACTATTTTTACAACTTCCTGTGGGTCTATAATTATTTCAAATTGTAAAAAAAAAAATTTTAAAGCCAGCATGTTGGTGCAACTTATTTTCTTTTCCTCGGCTCTGCAATTCCCTCAGCCCGGAGCCTGGGGTACCGTGCAGGGCACCACCTCCGTGCCCACCCACGGTAGATGTGTAGCATATGCGAGAAATACACTTTGCTGAGTGGGGCAAAACCACCACCAACAATGACAGCAAACAAAAATACAGACACAGACAGTGGCTTTCATCATGGTCTCTGTCTTCCCCTTGGATCACTCACTCTGGAAAAAGCCACCTGCCACTCAGGCAGCCGAGGAGGAGGTGCAGTGGCGAGGAACTGAGGCATCTGGCCCACACCAGTGTGAAACAGATACCTGCCTACGACCGCAGGAGTGGGCTGAGAAGCAGATCTCCCTGCCCTAACGCCTTCCGACAGTGGCGACCTTACGAGTAACCTGGAGCCAGAACAACCCAGCTAAGCCACTTCCAGATTCCGGACCCTCAGAAACTACATGAAATAACAACGGTTTGCTATTTAAAACTGTGAAATTTGATGATAACCCGTCATGCTGCAAAATAATAATAATAATAATAATAATAATAATAATAAACGTTGCAGGGTTGCGCTGACTTTCGAGGACCCTCCACACTTTTGCCTTTGCAGGTGTCTCCCTCCATAAACACTAAAAATTCTAGTTTGGGACCATGCTGTGGTGTTAGTACAGAAAAATAATCCACTAGCTGAGCAGGAGATCTGTATCCACGTGGGACTTCAGTACATGATAAAAATCTATGTTTAAAGTTAACCGGGAAAGAAACGACTGTCAGCAAACATTATCTGGACAATTGGTGAGTTTTTGGAGGAAACTTTTTATATTAAAGTTGACGAGTTTAACTACATCAAAAATTGTTAATTCTATATATGACATCACCGTAGCAAAGCTAAAAGATAAGCAACCTTCCAGTCAAAGATGCTAGATTGGTCTTTTTTTTCTTCTCCTTATCAAAGCTCCTGTAAACTAATGGTGAAGTCATAATCAAATGTATAAACCCACAAGGGCAAAGAGAACGGAAGAGGAAATAGGAACGCACAAGTGATTTCTAGACATTTTGGGAGAAGCACAGCATATGGATGACCAGTAACTGGTTTAGCAGAGAGGAAGAATTTAAAGCCAAATTCTACAGATGGTAGGGAAGGGGAGGGATCGAACTTACTTCAACAAGCTGGAAAGGCTTTGGACTTGGAGGCGCTCGTGTGGCCGAGGGCAGGGGGAGGTGTGGCCATGAAAACACGGAGACTGCTTCCAGCTCTTCGTGGAGTCTGGCTGCACGGAGCCCCAGACTACCTCCCTCCCACCCGTACAGCCCGGAATCTAGCCTGGAGGCGGAAAGCCGGCACCTTCCTCCTCAGGGAGAGACTGCACAGCCTCGGGGAAAACCCCACGTGCTGCCATCTGAGGGCCCCCAAGTGAGACGCTCTGCTCTGCTGTCCACAGTGAAGCCCGCTGGCCAATGGTCAGGTTCACGTCACCAGCGCTTCCAGTCAGCATCGTGTGGGCTCGACTTAAATACAAACGATAGAACAACCGACGCCAGGCGTTTTAAGAAATGCTCCAACAGGAAAGAAATTCAAATAAGCCAACAGGAAAACTAACCCTGGTCAAAGAGGATAATTAATATACTAGAAGGGGTATTTTTAAAATCTTCTTTTGGGTCCTCAAACAGATAATACACGATATTGTCCACATATATAATAAGAACAGAATACCATGAAAAAGGAACAATTCTAGAATAATAAAAAGTTCTCAGAATATCATCATCAACATAACACATTCAATGAAGAATTTTGAAGATAAGGTCTAGGACATATTCCTGGAAGCAAAAAGAAAGACAGGTGGAAAGTGCTAGAGAGAAGCTAAGACACACAGAGAATTAATGCAGGGGCTCCAGTATTTGACCAAGGTGAGTTTCAGAACGACGCAGCAGACAACACGGAGTGCGTGATGAGAGGGGGAGGGGGACCGGGAGGTGGAGGGGGGAGAGAGAGATGGGTTCACAGATAAAGGGCATGCTGTCCACACCGAAAGGACCCACTGAGGAGCGAACACTACGAGCGATAACATCAGGGAAGAGACGATCTGAAACCAACAAAACACAGAGAGCTGTGCCGTAAAGGAAGTACGCCTCGGCTCGGCAATGTACGGCATTTGCTGAATTACGACGTAAGTGCTGATTATTTGACTAAACATAGTGATGAAAGTGTACTGAGAAGGTGAAAGAGCAGAAGTAAGTGTACTATAGAGAGGAGTGCATTTTTTAAACCCTCACTTGGGGATATGCTTAGTGATTTTTAGAGAGAGGAAAGGAAAGGAAAGAGAGAAACACTGATGTGAGAGAGAAACATCAATCGGTTGCCTCCCGCCCATCAGGGCAAGAGAAGTACACTTTTTATCTGTCAAGAAATAAACAGATAATACCTAAAATTGATAAATTAAGAGGTAGCAGTACAATATATTATTTAGGAGTATGAAAATTTCTAATAGAATCAGAGCTAAAAGTATGGCTAACTCTGGGGACTGGAAAGAAAGGAAAAGTAGTAGACGGCACTTCTTGTTTTTATTACTTTCAAAAATATTACCAAAGACAGATCTAGGTTGTGTGGCACTTGAACTTTATTGGGAAGTGTGTCCCCCTTAAGCAAAAGAATAAAATTTATAAATAAAAATTAGTTATAAAAGTGATTATCTATTTAGAAAGAAAAACAGCACAAAATGACACATTTAAGAATGCAAATACCATAGATACCATAAAATACAGAAAAAACAACAGTATTTTAAGTGTCTGATGTAGCCCTATAATACAATTCCTGATATTTTTTGAATATCTACTTTTTGATTACCTCTTCATTTGTAATATGGAAATAATGTAATATTTCCCATAGAGGGAGTGAAAAGATAATTCAGTCTTTAGCATGGGACATTGAAATTGTTCTTTATTATTGACAGCTTGGAAAAGTTCCTTTAAGCTTCATGACTTGATATTGATAATGTCATTTTAAATTACTAAAATTTATGACAAATTTTGGAAAATCTCTCTTTACTTTCTTTAATATATGCGCAGTAACCTTTCAAGGCATTTAAAATTTTAACAGGCCTATGAAGATAAAAGGGTTACGACGTAACATTAAAACCTGCAAGTCTCAGGAGTAATGAAAATAAAACAAACTGCCCCAATAAAAATGGTATCCCAGTTTTGAACATCTTAGATTCCTAGTAAGTAAACAAAGGCCTTGGCCTGGATACAGACGCGGAATTGGCTGGGAGGAAATGGCTGTGGTTAGTTAGACCTTGTCGCTTCCCAACCCTGGGGAAGAGGCGGGGCAATGGAGTCATCACAGCTGAAGACAAACGCGGCATCAGGGGGAGCTGGCTCATTGTCCCGATTTTCTTCCTTCCAGTTTTAACACAGACCTGCTTTTGCGGTTACTTTCTGTTTCCTCCTTTCACCAAGAAGCAGCTCCTATGGCTCCAAATAAGACAAGATCCCAGCAAAGGCCAGCCTGCAGTGCTGGGCATTATAGTCGTTATTCTCAATCCACGGCAAGCACTTAAAACAGGGAAAACTGTGGTGCGTGATGTTCTATTCTCTGCTAGGCGTGCGACCTCGTCTCCGGAGGTAAAACGTAGAATTCGTTTAGACCCATTGCTCGTGTGGTATCACATTCACATTCTTTCCAAAAAAACCAATCCTGTATTATCTGAAGATCCTCCTCCATAATTAAGGCTTTCCTTTTCGGTTGATTACTTGGGTTCTTAAAGCCAGTAGGCTTACTCATGTTTGGGATTCTATATTACACATGTGTTTAAACTTTTACTTTCAAAATAATTATAGACTACCCAGAAGTTGCAAAAATAGGAGGCGTGCCTTATGTAACATCTTACATAACTATAGCTCATTATCAAAAACAGGAACTGCCACGGGCACACTTATTATTAAACATTTCATCAATTTACACAGATGTGGCATAGCCATATGATGTAATCACAGACAAGGTGAACTGGGCTAAGAAAAAGAGGATAAAAGGGTGTGTGTGTGTGCATATTGTATATTCCTCCATGAGTCACTATTTTCAGCCAGATGATGTGTGTGTGTGTGTGTTTGTGTGTTCATTTGGTGACAGTAGCAAAAAGCACAGTTACGTTCTTGTCCCCTCTTTTTTTGTGACAAAGATAACAGAGCAGACGCCGTCCTAGGAGACATGGCTGGACTTCCTGGTGGTACTGCCAAACTTTCCTTGGAACTGCACTGCAGTCTAAGATGCTCCCGCATACATCGTTACCTCCTCCCTCCTGTCCCGCACTTGGGGAGTCAGCCTTTCCTGGCTTCCTCCCCCTGTTCTGTCACAGATGTTTCTCCTAATAAAGTTCCTTAACATTTTTTTTAATTTATTGATTTGAGAGAGAGGGGAGAAGGAGGACAGAGAGAGAAACATGGATTTGTTGTTCCACTTACTTATGGGTTTCGTCTGTGCCCTGATTGGGGATCAAACCCGTAACCTTGGCATATTGGGACAACACTCCAACAAACTGAGCTACCCAGCCAGGACTTAAATTTCTTATATGCTCCACTCTCCCTTGACATCTCCTTCTCAGAGGACTCTGACTAACATGCATCTTGGTGGTTTTATTCCCTGACTTGTCTACTGTGTATAAACCAATTCAAGCATTGTGGTCACATGCTATAGCAGAAGAGACTTACCATTTCCATCCTTCTCATAATTTTTGCAAACCCAGACCTTACTCCCTGCTACTCTCCCATAGCTCACAAATTTTGTCCTTATGGACCATCTTGGTTCAGCTATGAGCTAACTTGATGTTAGCTTCTATGGAAATCCTATTACACTAATATACTGTGAGTTTTGGGGCCTCAGTGAATGTTTGTGGGTCAAGGGGCATGGCGTCACATCACAGGAGCGTGTCTCAGCCATTTCAATGGTTTCAAGCCCATGGATCTTCCCCTACCCAGGCCTCCTTAGCTCTTCACAGGTGACCTCCATGCATAGGCTCCTGCGAAGTCTAGTTCAGCCCTGTCTTTTCTCCCTCACCCTGTCCCTGCCTGGTGGCTTTCCCTGAAAATGGCAAAACCAAACATATGAATGAATAAATAAATGTAGGTTGTACAAGAGTAGCCTGTTCAGAAAAGAAATTCCCCAAAGTCAGAAGAATAGGAGGTCTGGTTACCACACCACAGAGAGCCCTCTCCACCCCTCACCTGCCTCCCAGCCTCTCCACGTCACTCTTCCCTCATGTCACGAGAGGAAACCTCCAGAGCTCAGAGGGAGGAGACAAGAGCTGGCACTGCCGGATTCCTTCTGCATGCCACTACCGAGTTTTTACTCTTAGATGACGGAACTGGGGCCGAGAGAGGGTAGCTTGCCCAGGGTTACGCAGCTAATAATTGGTGGTTAGAACCCAGGTTTACTGGATCCCAAAGTATTCTCTGCATTGTATCACCACACTCCCCCCACAGTCAACCGCGAATAGACTGTGGGAAGGGAGGTGCCTAGAAATAGAAGGGTGAAGAAGAGAGTGTGGTTGAAATGTGACAGATGCTGTCAGGGCCGCCCACTCAACCCCAAGCTCATTGTCAGAGTTCGCCCCTCAGCCAACAGCTTCTTGTCTCTCACTTGAGGGCATTTTCGGGCTGCAAGAGAGAGCCCAGCCAGCACACGGAGAGGCTGACAGTGCTAGGGCGCTCATGCCCTGGGAACAGACCTCATTCTTCCTGGGAGTATACTCTTTCCCTTTCCTCCTCTTCCAGTGCGACAATTCTGAGTCACGGCCCCCCTGAGGGTGCCCAGTGGGACTGAGCCCCGGTGCCCACAGCAGCGACCTGCTCATTAACGTACCTTCACTGGCTTTCCTGCCTTCCCCTGTCACTGCTCCATCCCTCACTGTGCTCCCTGAGATCACCTCCCAAATTAGCCACTTGCATTTTAGTCTTCCCTCAGCGCCTACTTTGGGGTGGTGGGGGAGAGGTGGGGTATGCAAAGTAACCACCTCAAATTTACAGCTACCAACATCGTTTTCCAGGCAAAGTTACCATAGTTCTCAGTCCTTTAGTAGCTCACCATTATTACCTGGATACCCTCCAAGGTCTTTAGTCTGGTACTTGGGTCCCTCTATAACGTCACCACGCCTCCCGTCTCAACATATCTCTGCCTAGTCTCCTCCAGGGGACTGTCCTCCAGCCACGCCAGGTAACTCTGTTTTCAAACACCCTGGCCATTCATTTGCTTAGGCTGCTTGATCCCGGAGCAGGTCCCTTCTCCTGCAGGACTGAGCATTCCTTGACGTTCACACCCCCACTCTGTGCCAGACATTGTGCTACCTGTTTGACGTGCTGTATTGTCAGGGTTTAACTCACTAGCTTCTGTGACCTGAAACCCCAAATCTCAGTGGCTCACCATAACCACATTTCATTTCTTTCTCATGTGAAGTATGATGAGTGTTTGGAAAGGTTCCATTTTTCTTGGAATGTTGGAATCTTCTGTAGGAGAAAAACAGCCATGGGGAATCACTTGGGAAGTCTTTATGGCCAAGTTTAAAAAGAGCATACATTAGTTTTTCCCAAATACCATTGACCAAAATCTAGTCCTATGGCCTTAGAAGCTGCAAGGGATGCTGGGAAATGTAGTCTAGTGTGGATTTCCGGGAAAAGGAGTGAATCCATTCTGGTGAGCACCTTCATGTATTATTTTCTGCCACATGTATTAATTTATTTATTCCTCAGAACAATATTTTAGGGTAGGTACTATTATTAAACTTTTTTATAGGTAAGTAAGCTGGGCACAGAACACCTGCATAATTTGCCCAAAATCATGCATAAGCATAAGTCAGGGTCAGGATCTGAATGCAGATAGTCTGGCTCCATCTTTTTATTTTTAATGCTCATTTGAGGATGTTTTTTTAAATTGATTTTAGAGACAGAGGAAGGTGGGGAGAGAGAGCAAAACATCAATGTGAGAGAAACATACAGGTTGCTTCCCATATGCGCTCCAACTGGGAATCGAACCCACAACCTAGGTATGTGCTCTGACTGGGAATCGAACCCACAATTATTTGGTGGACAGGATGATGCTCCAACCAAGTGACCCATGCAGCCAGGGCCTGGCTTCATCTTTTAACACCTACACTAATTTGCCTCTTTATACCCCTCCTCCTCCAGGAAGTGGCAGCTTAAGTGCATTAATCAACCAACCCACCACATTTTCCTCTCTCTTTTTCAGAAATAGCTTTCTGAGCTTTCAAAACCAACTGGGAATCACATATCTTTGTTTGGGAAGACGTCTTCAAAACTCCCTGTCCTACCTTTCAATTTGGGAATGAAGAAACTGAGGCCTACGGACCCGAGTCTCCCAGCAGTACCGAACTGGGAGTGCATCTTCCTGACTTCTGTTCTAGTACTTTCCTCACCTCGTCATGTTTGCTCCCAAAGGCCTATTTGCACTGTCATCATTTTTCGGCACCAATGGACAAGGTCATACTCAGTTAAGTACTGAGGCTGTGAGCTCTGCCCTTGTCTCTCTTGCTACCATGCAGGGACTTTTCCTGTTGCTTTCCAAATCTCTTCTAAATGCCACATACCTTCGTGTCAGCAGCTTGTGTACCTGGTGGCTACAGATATTTCCTGTTCGTGGTGTGAAGTAAGCTCATAAAGGGAAGGAGGAATTTCATTCCAGCCTCGGGAGTGTCTGGACATCAACAAAGTGGCAGTTTTTTCTAACATAGGTAGCGATTCTTTTAAGATTTTGATCCCACTTTCTAATACGTGACTGCCTTGATCCCCTCGCTGAGCCAGGGGTCATTTGGCTTGTGAGCAATTCTGGGCCCACAGTTCTGCCCTAGAAAATCCTCTGATTTCATCAGTTCACGAAACTACCCCACAAGAAAATAACGGCTTTCTTTTGTCAAGTCTGTACGTAACAAAAGGCTGGCTGTAAGGGAAAACAATGAATAATGCCAGTAGGAACATTTCTTTTTTCTTTTGTGACCTTGAGGTCTCGATCTTTCTCAGGATGGCCAATATTTAACAGAGCCTGCGATTGGTCCCAGCGGTTCTCATTCTATTGGATGTCGTTTTTTTCCTGGTTACACTATGGAGTCCACTTTAAACCTCGCCTCTTCCCATTGTTTGCGGATTGAAAAATTTAAATGGCAGGTTTTCACCTGCAAAAATACTTTGTGTTTTCTTGCAAAAATGCTTTTGAGGTATATTTTCTTTTATTTTCTTAATGGCAATACTTTAGCTCCCTCATCTTCGTTTCTCACTTGCTCGTATTTTTAAAGATTTGACCCAAGATGAAAAGGATCTTGAGGAAATTTAGAAATTGTCACGGCTTTCATGGATTTTAAATCTTAAAATAAAATATGTTTTCTCTAATCTCACTATTCCCCAGGATACACTGAATACCCGGATACTCTTGTGTTTTCTTGCTCTTGGTCTTGGCAGAAGCCTCTTGCGGAGGCTGTCCTGCCTGCTCCATGGTCCTCAGACCTCGCAGGGTGCCCTGGCCAACTCCCACCACCCAGGACCTGCACCTCTGTGTCTGAGGCTTATTTTTGCAGAAGTGGAGAAGACACTCTGCCCACAGCCACAGCAGCCAGGGTGTCAGGGAGCTCCTCCGGTAGCAGCCACCAAGCAATGATGCGTGCACAATTGGTGTAAGTACCTTGGTTCCCTCACCCCTTTGGAGGGATAATTCTGTTTGTGTTTGGCAGCATTTCCTATAAGATCAAGCTTCTGTTTCCACAATGGCAGCAGACTAAACAGAGAAGACTTTACTGCCCACCTCGCCCTTCTGTACTCTTCCTCCTCCATGCCCCTACGAGTGTTCTGTATACACTCTCTCAGATAAAGTCCTTGAATTGAATCCTTTCTCTCAGGATCTGCTTCCAGGAAAACCCTGAGGCTGAGTCATCGGGAGGTGAACTTAGCAGTTTCAGACAGTCATGTGCAGGACTGTGATTCTTTGACGTTTTGATATGCACAGTCCCAAACAGGACCAGCGTCGCTGCTGCTTCCACATTTGGCAGGAGCACCATGCACACATGTCCCTCTCAGTGTGTGTTCCTTTGTTCACAGGGACTTGAATGAGATGCCTTCCAGGGGCGTTACCTAAGATAATTTTACTTAGTGTTTACTTCATGGAAAGGCCAGGAGCCCAGCCCTCAAGTTCTAATCTAGCTCTGCTGCAGACTACATGGGTGGGCTCTGGCCTGGTTCACCCGAAAAGCAATGTGGTTAGGCTTGAAGCACTTTAAAGCTCTAAGCGTCTGTGATTCTACGGTTTACCAAAGGTTTTGTTTATATTTTCCTATTGGGAGTTTCCCCATCCCTCATGTCGTGTAAGACCATAAACAACCCTCATGTCTAACAACATACGAATGGATACACAAATGGTGGTATGTCCAGATAATGGAGCATTAGTCAGCCACAAAAAAAGGAATGAAGTACTGACACATGCTACAACATGGGTGAGCCTTGAACCAGGCACAAAAGGTCAATGTTGTATGATTCCATTCATTTGAAATATCCAGGGTAAGGACATTCATAGAATAGGACGCAGACTGGCAGTCACCAGAGCTAAAGAGAGGAGCAAGTGCTTAACGGGTGTAGGGTGTCCTTTGGGGTGACGAAAATGTTTGGGAGCCAGAGGTGGTGGCTGCACAGCATCATGAATGTACTAAATGCCACTGAATTATTTATTTTAAGTAGTTAATTTTATGTGACATGAACTTTACCTCTCAATAAAAAAAATTCAATAGTCTATAGAATGCTGCTGAACTCTTTTCGGGCTAGAGTTAAAGATCTTTATCCTAAAAATTAATGTGGAGAGTTACTGAAATGACACTTTTCATAGCAGCTGCAATTTATCAGACTCCTACTATGTGCCTGTGCTTTATGTTCATTGTCTTTCATGCTCGGGGCAGCCCTTACCTGCTCTGCATAGGTGAGGAGGACACCAGGGCTCAGAAAGAGTAAGTCAGTGACCCGAGGCCAGGCACCGAGGAACTGCTAAAACTAGGGCTGGAGGCTGTATCTACCTGGGTATGTGTTAAGGTGATTGAATGAAACCCAACTATATCAACATACATTAAATGCAGATGAACTAAACACTCCAAATAAAAGGCAGAAATTGACAAAAAGGCAAAACTCAGCTCTGTGCTATTCATGAGGGAAATACTATAAATACAGAGAAAAATTAAGTATGAAAGAATGAAAAATACTATACCACATAAACAATAAGAAACCTGGTGTGGCTATGTTAATATCGAATGAAGTCAACTTCAAGACAAGGAGCATTATCAAAGATGAAGAGGGTGACTTCACAGTCATTTCCTGGGGATTTGCGGCTAGAGACCATATGGTAAAACCATGTGGTTGGTACCACCATCGATTTACATCCATCGACCAAATACGCTTTGCTGTTGTGCTAACGTGTCCACAGGGGGCTCCCTCTCCCACCCTCTCAGCAGCGCCTCCGAGCCTTTGTCTCGCACCATTGACACTTCCCTTATGCAATGATGTGGGGACGCTTCACAGAGGAGACAGATGCCATCTAACAGGATATCTTACATCATTTTTCCTCTGACCTCTGGATACCACCTCCCCCTCTCCTGACTCCCCCCAAACCACAACTCTACCATCTCTGAGACCTTGATCTGCCCATCATCCCTTTCCTCTGCATTTCAAGTTCTACCTCAGTCCTGACATCTTTCTCCTAGCTTACAGATATATTTCTCTGCTTATCTCAAAATAATCCTCCCTTGGCCTTATAGTGCCCTTTCTTCTTTCCTACAGAGTCAAGCTGCTTAAAGAGCATCATGTAGATGAAACTACTAAACTCTTGGAAGAAAATATAGGGGAACCTTCACAGCATTGGATATGACGAGGATTTCCTGGATAAGACACCAAAAGCACAAGCAACAAATGTAAAAACAGACAAATTGGACTGCATCAAAATGAAAAAATGTATGCACCAAAGGGCACATTCAACAGAGTGAAAATGCAATCTACGGCATGAGAGAAAATGTTTTGTTGGGGACCGCCCTGCCTGGTTTCAGAAGCCGTAACCGCCACGGCTAAGGCTGAGTAAAAAGGCCTTAGGGACATAGGCTGCTAAGGAGACAAAATCTTATTCCCTCTCACATCCCCCTGCTTGGCACAGGTGGATGACTGGTTAGCCAATGACAGGTAAGATTCCTCAGGGAGGAACAACCTTAGACAGGCACAGTCGCAAAGGGACCATCAGGGAAGGACTTAGGGGATTACAGAAAAGGGGTGATGGACCCTCACCCCTCAGCTTTGTGTAGCCTCATTCCACTGCAGGAAGTCTCCCACTGTCTCAGCTACTTTGTTTCCCCGGCCTGACTCAAGCCTGAAAGAATGCCAGGTGAGGGGGATCGCAGCCCTGTGATATCTCAGGCAGTTCCCCGGGGCAGCCAGGCCTGAAGAAGAATGCATGAAGTCCTGTGAGTCCTGCTGTGCTGAGAATGCCCTTAGGTTAGCCTGGATTAGCTGTTTAGACTTCAAGCCTAAAATGGGTTTGTTTCCCAAAGTTGTATGGCCCTTTGGCATCATTCTGTCTGTCAGACCCTGACTCAGAACGAGCCCTTCTAGTTCTTGGAATGCTATCTACTAACCACATCTCCCTTCCTTGATCAGCACTGCCTGACACTGATGGATGAGCTGTCCGTATATGCCCTGTATTCCTAGGCAACCTAAACCCAGTGAAATCCCAGGGAAGGAGGTGCTCGAGGTGCTTCTCCTCTAAGAGATTAGCCTGCCTTCTCTCCCCAGGGAGATCATGTCTGGGAAGTCTAATTTCATCCATGAGCCTGGGGGACACTGCGGGACAGGGTCCTCCTCAATGTTTGAATATCATATAGCTAATAAGTTTTAGCACCCAGAATATAGAAAGAATGTCTACAACTCAACAACAAAATAACCTGATTTAAAAATGGATTTGAACAGGCAATTCTCCAAAGATGATCTGTAAATGGCCAATGAGCAGGTAAAAAGATGCTCAAAGTCACTAAGCATTAGGAAAAATATAAATAAAAACCACACGAGATATATCCTGAAATACATGAGGATGGTTACTATTAAAGAAGAAAATAAGTGTTGGGGAGGATATGGAGAAAGCAGAAGCTTTGTGCACTGCTGGAGGGAATGCACGATGGTGTGGCCACTACAGAACGCACTGTGGTGTTGCCTCAACAAATTAAAAATAGAACTACCGTGTGACCTAGCAATTCCATTTCTGGGTATATACCCAAAATAATGGAAAGCAAAATTTCAAAGAAACACCTGCACACCCATGTCCATAGCAGCATTATTCACAATAGCCAAGAAGTGGGAGCAGCCTGAGTGCAGGTCAGCGGAGGGAGGAATAAACACAACGTGGTGTGTGAACACAGTAGACTGTTAGTCAGTCTTCACACACGCTGTGACGCAGGTGAGCCTTGAGAGTGGTGTGCCAAGTGAAATAAGGCAGTCACGAAAGGACAAGTACTGTATGACTCACTTATGAGAGGTACCTAGAGAGTCAAATCTATAGAAACGGAAAGCAAAGCGATGATTGCAAGGGCTGGGGAGGGGCAGTGGGGGTCACACTGTTTAATGGGCCCAGAGAGTCAAGATGAAGAGCTCTGGAGAGTGGCTGCACAGCAGTGTGAATGAACTTGCTGCTACTGAGCTGTACCCTAAAAATTATTAAGATAGTAAATTTTAAATTTTTTTATTTATTCATTTTTAGAGAGGGGGAAAAGAAGGAGAAAGAGAGGGAGAGAAACATCAACGTGTGGTTGCCTCTCACACGCCCTCTACTGGGGACCTGGCCACAGCCCAGGCATGTGCCCTGACTGGGAATTGAACTGGTGACCTTTTGGTTTGCAGCCCACACTCAATCCACTGAGTCACACCAGCCAGGACATAAATTTTATAATTTTTTTATTTATGCTTTCTAGAGAGAGAAATATCAATTCGTTGTTCCACTTATTTACAAATTCATTGGTTGCTTCTTGAATGTGCCCTGACCAGGATCAAACCTGCAACCTTGGCATATGGGGATGACACTCTAACCAACTGAGCTACGCTCCGAAAGCCATAAATTTTATTTTATGTATATGTTACCACAATTAAATTAAAAACAAAAAGATCAAGATAAGCCTAACCCCTAAGTCACAAGTTATTAGAGGTGTTTTCCTAAGGACATTTAATTCAGCTTCTACTTTGTCCTTATAGAAGCACATGGCTGGTCTGGGCCACACTGAAAAGAGTGTGCGCACTGCCCTGGCTGGGAGGCTCAGCCGATTGCAGCGTCGTCCCGTACATCAACATATTGTAGGTTGGTTCCTGGTCAGGGCGTGTGCGGGAGGCAGCCAATCCATGTTTCTCTCACATCCATGTTTCTCTCTCTCTCCCTTCCTCTCTCTCAAATCAATAAACATATCCTTGGGTAAGGATTTTAAAAAAAGAATATGTAGGCAAATAGCCTATAATCAGAGCAAGTGTGATAAGTCACATGTGATGTCGTAGAGATCAGTGGAGAGAACTGGAGATGTTGAGCCTGGAGAGAAGATTCAGTGTGGAAGTTACCCCCTCCCCAAATATCTGGAGGGCTGTGTTGTGAAGGGGCGGTATTAGACCTGGCCCAGTTGCCTCTCCAAATGGAATTCAAGCTCCCGAGATACAGATACCAACCCAAAGTTTCGGTAAGAATGCTGTTTACGTGTGGAATGGGCTGTCTGGAGGGGTGGCTCCCCTTCAGGACCGGTCTGCCAGAAGAGTCTGCAAAATTGCTTATCTGGATTGCATGGAAGGAATTCTTCAGAATAGCACTTGCTTCTGTAAAAAAACAGACTCCCTCCTTTTCTCTGAGATGCCCCACATTAGTGAAAGTTCTCCCTGAGCCTGTAGTCTCGGTAAACCATCTCTTTAATTTTGGGTGCTTTCTGTCCTGCCCAGTTTGGATCTGGGACGTGCATAGGCCTGCATCTCACCTTCAGATCCCCACGAGCTCCACCTAGAAGGATGGCGTGAAGGCGCACCACAGTTTGATACAGGTGCCCATTGTGCGGCGATCACCACAGTCCTCAGGTCTGGGGAGAACACTTAAGTTTTACTCTCTCAGCCAATTTCAAATATACAGTGTATTATTATTATCTTTAGTCACCAAGCTGCACATTAGGTCCCCAGGACTTACTCCTCTTCAAAGGGAAAGTCGGTGCCCTCCGACCCGCCTCTCCGCACCTTCCCCCCCACCCCCCCCACCCCCTCCCACCCCCGGCCCCGCTAACCACTGCTCTACAACCTGCTCCTCTCAGTCTGGCGGTTTTAGGCTTCACACATCAGTGAGACCACAGTGTATTTTTGTCAATTGCATCTCAGTAATGGTGGGGGGAACAAATTCTACAACATGATTCTGAGGCCTTCAAGGGTTTGCGAGGAAATCCCTCAGGAAGACGCACGATCTTCTTTGGAGGTGAACTTCATTGGAGCTTCCTTACCCCTTGCCAACTATTTACGAGTTTAAGCTAAAGCAGAGGGTATTTTTACACAGAGACCACAAATACTGAGTTTCCCAAGGCTACAGTTTCGCACGGGTAGCAAGGAGAGTTGGGACTTCAGACTTACGTGCGGAATGGCCAGCAAGTGCAATCTCTGGGCCTGTACGCACGTGGCCTGTCTCTCCGCGTTCTTTAAGGGGACAGGACGGCAGCAGTAAAACGCGATTCGGCGGCCGGAGGGGCTGTGTGCGGCGCTGCGTCCCCCGCGCCCTGTTCACACTCAGCCTACTGTTATTTAGGAGGCAGGGAGAGGGGAGTGTTGAACGTGGGCGGAGGCTGGTTACCTTAGGCTCCTATACAAACAGCTCAGGCAGGTTTTACTAAAGTTTTATTTCTCACGGGGTGAGAGGTGGCAGCCCCCCTCTGAAGAAGCCGGACTCCGAACTTCCGACCGCCGGAGGAGATGGCGGCATTGGAACGGCCTCAACTAAAGCCCCGTTTTGAGCACAGAGATGCAGCAAGTCTCCCTTGTTTAAAAAAAAAAGTCAGTCTAGATTTTCAGAAGGGTATGATTCATCCACTCAGCAATGAACTACAGTTTTGTTTTTTTGGTATAAATAGCGATTCCATGTTTCTTGCAGCTTTTAACATTCTAATAATAGATTAGTGGAGACCAAGGACTATTAAGAAATTAAAAACTGCAATAAACGTTATTATGGGATCAACAGCAATGGACGTGATTCCGACTGGTAATTTTTCTGGAAGAAAGCTTATTGAATAAATACGTGTAAACAATAAAAAAATATTGTTTGTACCATGACGCCCTTGTACTAGTGCCACCAGTATCTGTAGTCATGGCATCAATTTAAAAACTCAAAAATGTATGGTTTTTTGTTAAACTTTATAATGTAATTTATAGTTGCATTTACAATAGAATAAACTTCCAAATACTCCACACTGACTTCATGAATTAGGTGAAAAAAACTGGACAATTATTGACATTAACTGTTTTTTTAAAAGAAAAACACCACTGATATAAAATTGGGAAGAGGGAAGGTAACTACGACAAGAATGAACCCTGTGGTATTGGACTTCAGTCAGAAGTATGGGTCCAAACCCATGTGTGTGTAGATCGACAGATCGATAGAGGTAGAAATACGGAGGTGTGCATAGGCATGTGTTAATGCACATACATGAAGCTCTTTGCCGGCCGAGGCAGCCTCGAGGCAGTAACAGCCTGGTGTCAGTGAGCACATCCAGGGCTCGGATGTTGTTTCCTAAGTGTCATTCTCCAACAAGGGGAACCGTGCTCTTAGAAGTAGTTGCTTCCAGGGTCACAGCTGGCAAAATACAGGACGAACCTAGAATATCTTGTTGTGACAGAATATGCAGAAATGTTCACAAAAATATGGGGCCAGGTCAAATGAACATGGAACCCACTGGAAAGAGCCCCCAATGGCCAAAGCCGGAATAATGTAGAACAAGAAAAAAGTAATAGCATCATATTACAACCTATAGAATAAAATAAATACCAGTGAGTCTCCACCGATAAAAATAAAACATGTAGTAAATACAAATGGGAGGCAATAGATAAACCTTACAGAAGAAATCCAGTGAATAACCGTAGAAGGATGGGGGACGTAGGGGAAAACCCACAGCAATAACGACTGCTGTAGGCATCGATGGATGCTAAAATTAGTGGGTGAAAGTTTAAGAAGAAACAGGATAGTTACCTAGTCTTAAAATGTCTCCGCAAAGCTATTGATGAATGACAAACAGGAAAATGGTCATTTTACTGTGGAGAGACTAGTAGATGCCACCCTACCCAGCCATCAAGGTTATGACCTCCAGTGATAAGACATGTCAATATCATGTACCCCCCTGACATGATGTGCAGAGAGGGCACAATATACAAATTTGTAGAATGGAGCACATTCTACAAAACAACTGATTAGAAGTCTTCAAAGTGTCAAGGTCAGGAAAGACCAGGAAAGAGAAACTCACAGATGGGAGGAGATTGAAAAGACACAACAACTGACTCCACTGGGGTCCTAGGCTGGGTTCTGGAATGACTCGGATGTCAGTGAGAGTTCAAATAAGTCAGTAGACGTAGTTGGTAGTATTGCACCAATGTCTAATTTGCTTACGTAACCTGCGACGCCATGTAAGATGTTTACACTCAGGGAGGCGGAGTGAGGGGTAGGTAGGAATTCTCTTCACGACTTTGCTGCTTTTCTGTAAGTTTCAAACTATTTCTAAAGAACAGGTTTTTAAATTTTTTTTAAAAACCTGTTGGACCTGAGGTTTCATGTCTGAAAAATGAATGGTTTGCCCTGTATGTTTGATAAGATCTGTTTTGGATGTAAGGTCACGAGTGACCAACAGTCACGGTGGGCAAAACATCGACTCTCCACCCCCAGCCCGGGGGCTCGAGCAACAACGACCATCCTGACTTTGCTTCTGATGAAGGCAGCCCTCTGGTGCATATGCATTACTTTGACGTAGCTGCTGGGGTTCTCAGTTCCTTAAGAACTGAACCAAATCCCACCTACAGGCTGGCTATTTTCTTACCTCAGTGTAGGTCAACATTGGAAGATTCAACCAGACCAGAAGTGATCACTGAACAATTTAAGCAATTAATTACTTAGGTCCTATGGCAATACCAACTTTAACGTCAGCAGCCATGTTTACCGAGGACCTGCTCTCGGAAGGGTGTGTCACCACGCTGTGAGATGGAGGCCTCCCTCCCACAGAGCCACAGGGCTGGGGTCTGTTCCTGACTCCATTTCTTCCAGACAAGAAGCACGGGGCTCAGAGGGACCAAGCGGGTGGAGAACCCAGGACGTGAACTCGTGTGGGTACGGAGCATCTGTCTTTCCACCACACAGTTCTAGGTCCTTAGAACAACAGCAGCATATGGGGTCGATCCCTCCCTCCACACCTGTATCTGAGTGGTAATAACAGGGAGAGAGAAGTAATCAAA
Source organism: Trachops cirrhosus (assembly GCA_028533065.1). Classification (NCBI taxonomy): domain Eukaryota; kingdom Metazoa; phylum Chordata; class Mammalia; order Chiroptera; family Phyllostomidae; genus Trachops; species Trachops cirrhosus. Next base: position 14,369,443 of record CM052549.1, on the reverse strand, counting down.
ATACAGCTCGGGTTTCTCAGGCCCCCCCTTTTTTTTAAATAAAAGGTTTGTCAAACTGAGGGGTGGGAAGAGAAATAGGGTTAACCTTGCAAGCTCCGTTAATATAAATAAGAGCACATGGGCCCCAGAATTACTAAATCCAAACATATTGCACATATTCAAAGAAATAAAACTTTACTTATTTGAATAAGATTTTTCCATGAGTGCCACCCATATTGTACCACAAAAGAAAATATTCTATTATTCACCTTATTCCTGTGAGTTGTCCACTGGGGGAGGGAGAGTTGTGGAAAGACAGCCAAAATCTTTCTCTCATCCTCTGGCCCGAAAAATGGGCGGTTTTAATACAATACTGCCATCTACTGGAGTGACTCAGACTTACAGGACACTCTAGACACCAAAGTCTGTCTTCGGCTTCCCTTTTAAAATGAGCTAAAAAATGTTAAGCTCTCCATCCTCGGTTACTGTCACTAATGGCTCTATTTTATATGTTTTTGTAGGGCAAAGACCCAGTCAATTCCTGAGTATGCACTAAAATCACACAACGTCCTACAAATGTCACGCAAGGATTTCACACTGGGACAAACAGGAACAGGGCACATTGGAAATCTAAGATTCTTTTTCATTTGAAATTGAAATACAAAATTATCACAAAGAAATCATTCTTTGTAGAACAAAGAAACTTAGAGGGCCCACGGGGAAACAGAGTCACCATAATTCTCATGCCAAAAAAAATAGATCTCCTTTACATTTCTTTATGCTTTCATTATTTACAATCATGGACTCGTATCTATTGTCCTATACACTCTTCTTTGCATTCACAATGATATAATCATGATTACACGTATCTTCATTACTCCGAATATATTACATATAACATCATAGTGATATATAATCATGGTTCTGGAAATTTTAATCCTCATGCCTCAGGTCTGTGCACGCCACTGTTCCCTCTCGGTTTCCTTTGGCTAACAGGGTCTCAGGACAACTCCAAGCAGGGACGTGGCTCTCTCGGGGTGTTCATCTGTTCAGTCAACCCTAAAATGCCTTCTATTAATAAGAAGGCAAAAGAACGAGCAGCTAAACATTCCCCACTTTTCCCCTCTTTCAGACTGTCCTTCTCACAGAAGCGGGGAAGTGGGGCAGCAGGGAGGCTGAATGACAAAACGAAAAATAAATTAAAAGGTGTTTCAAAAGGCTTCGGACCCCAAGTTCTGTGGTCCCTTCCATATTTAGAAACTGTTGTGAAGAAATTGGAAGAATCCAAGGCAGTTTTAAAAGGAATACAAAAGCCATTGGCGTTATTTTGAGTGCCTCTGCTTTTCACAGAGAAGTCTGTGAGCCACCAAATGATTTCCTCCAAAATCATTCTACACCATAACATTTTAGAGCAATATTATTCCAAACTAGGGGTTATTCCCAGCAAGGATCCTCAATGCATTCGGGTCCAGTGTGTTAGCGGTGCCTCTCTTCTTCACGGGTTCGAGCCGGTGTGAGTGCATCTGTGCCTAGTCTGTAGAGCCTGGAAGACAGTTTTATTTTTAAAAGCCTGCTATGGGGTTATGGTTGCTTCCTACCCACTTCTTTGGCACATTTTGGCTCCTATCAATGATTGCCTTGATTCTGAAGTCTCATTCAGGAATACGACCTTCAATGAGAACGTTGTTCCTATGGGAAGATACATGACACTTGGCAATGATTGACTTTGTGATGTGGTTTCCAGGAGACCGTGGTGGAGGTAAAAAAGTAGTAGGTCAACACTTGACTTTGAAGTTCTGTGGGGACTAGCGTGGTTCCTCACGTGGCACACAAGGGAGGGGAAGTCCCGTAAGCAGCAGAGGGAGGCTGGCCTCTCAGTCTGCCTTCCACACTGCCTTTTCCTTGTCGTGTTCTCGGCCTGTCCTTGACCGGGGTGACAGTCAAGGGTACGGCCCTCGGTGCCAGCTTTGGGTCTAGAATCCGTACTCTCCTTAACTGTGTGTCAGGCAAGTTGCTGATCTCTCTTTACTCAGGATGCAAATCTGTAAAATGGGATGATGATGATGATGATAGTTTATCACCTCAGAGAGTTGTTGAGATGATTGAATTAATAAAGCATTTAGAACAGTGCCTGGAAGAGAAAAATCACTCAATAAATATTCCCTACTATTGTCCACAAGGCCAATTAAATTATATACTAATACTTATTTCAAGTATTCAAAAAAATCAACAAAGGTATTAACACAACAAATGACATTAATAAAATTAATTTCCACTTGATGGGTGCCTACTATATGCCAGGCACCTTATGCATTTTCTCTTATTTGCTGTCTTATCTCCATATTTGAGACGGCAAACTAGAATGTCAGAGAAGTTAGGTAACTTTCCTGAAGTCACACAGCTACCAAGTGGCAAAGCCTGGCTTACCATCGGGCTCCTCCACTGCTCAGCCCCGTGGACACAGACACGTGGCTGTCAGCTCGATGACAGCGCCTAAAACCAAGGCCACCTTGCACTGTGTGTCTGACACAACAACAACAGTTTAGCTCAAAGTTCAAAAGATTCACTTCTGATTGTGACAGGCCAAGAATTTCTTTTCAGACTATAGGCTATTTGAAGGTAAGCTGTTCTCTGAGTGTCTGAGAGGACCAGCACCGACAGAGTGGACAAGACACTGTCCCTGATGTCAGACTACTCATAGCCCGGGAGGAGGGGGCATGTCAGACCCACAGATGGGAGATAGTAATGCAGAGCAGAAGTGTCCCCAAGTCATGTCGGGTAAGCAGCTATGGGAGTATATTTCTTAAAAGGGGTACTAGCCCAGTTTTATGGAGTAAGAGGAGGGTGGGAAATATCAACCATCTTTCCTGGAGAAATTGATAGATGAGCTAAGACCTTACTTATCCCATCAGGGTTAAAAAAGCACAGTTAGCACCTCCTCATGACCTGATGAGCTGATTCCATCCTGAATTGATTTGGTAGGTGCAGATCCCCAATTTTCCATTCTAATCCCCGTTGGACAGACATGCAGCTTTTGGGCTGGGAGGCTGTACAAGGCAACACCAGGTGATGGGAAAAAAGATTTAACCTTGGTCTGATTCCTTGAGGAATCTATAAAAGAGGTAAATTACTTAAGGCCTTCATGACCTTCTCTTGTACCAACATGAATCAAAACCAATGAGATGAACAGCTATCCAAAAAAGAGGATGCTGGAATATTTAGCAAGATTTAATCAGCTGGGAGCAAAGCATGATTCCTGCAACATTCAGTACCCAGCAAACTGCTTTGGCTAAAAGCTTTCATGAGGCATAGTAGCGGGGATGATCTGGCCACCAACTCCCATCCTTTTGTGGTCTCCTGCAGCTTCCCCCTCTTCCCAGCCCTTTCCCCATTTCGTGGAAATGCCAGCACCACCTGTGATCAGCCACAGCAAACTTCTTACAGTTCCCTAAACAAGTCCTGCTCTTTCTCATCTCCCAGCTCTTGCACGTGCATTTGCCCCTCACTCTCTTCCTGGCTGTCCTTGATCTTCTGTAGAGATTTCTTTTAGTCCTCATTGAAAGAATCAGGAGCGAGACTTCTGGCCAAAATAGAGGAGTAGGTAGATACATTTTGCTTCCTCACACAACCAAAAGAAGGACAACAACCAATTTAAAAACAAAAAACAACCAGAACTGCCAAAAGATCGAACTGTATGGAAGTCCAACAGCCAAGGACTTAAAGAAAAAACATTAGCCCAGACCAGTAGGAGGGGCAGAGATAGGCAGCCAGGGCAGAGAGTATGCTCAACAAGGCTGCAGACGGGGCGGTCCCACATTCGTGTGCAGAAAAGCCAGGAGGAAACACTGGGGAGCAAGATAGATGGTGCAACCCAGGGTTCCAGAGCAGGGAAATATAGCCTCAAAACCTCTGGCTGTAAAAACCCGTGGGGATTGAGGCAGCAGGAGAAACTCCCAGCCTCACAGGAGAGTTCGTTGGAGAGACCCACAGGGTGCTAGAATGTACACAAGCCCACCCACCCAAGAATCAGCACCAGAAGGGCCCAGTGTGCTTGTGGGTAGTGGGGGAAGTAACTGAAAGTGGGGCAAGAACCAAGCAAGCAGCATTGTTCCCTCTCGGACCCCTCGCCCCCATACAGCATCACAATGCAGCAATGTGGTCACCCTGCCCTGGCAAATACCTAAAACTCTGCCCCTTACAACATAACAGGTGCACCAAGACAAAGAAATATGGTCCAAATGGAAGAACAGATCAAAACTCCAGAAAAAACACAACTAAGCAATGAAGAGATAGCCAACCTATCAGGTGCACAGTGCAAAACAGTGGTAATCAGGATGCTCACAGAATTGGTTGAGTATGGTCACAAAATAGAGGAAAAGGTGAAGGCTATGCAAAGTGAAATAGGGAAAAATGTACAGGGAACCAACAGTGAAGGGAAGGAAACCGGGACTCAAATCACCGATTTGGAACAAAAGGAAAAAATATTCAACCAGAACAGAATGAAGAAACAAGAATTCAAAAAACTGAGGATAGGCTTAGGAACCTCCAGGACAACTTTAAATGTTCCAACATCCAAATCATAAGGGTGCCAGAAGAAGAACAACAGCAAGAAATTTAAAACTTATTTGAACAAATAATGAAGGAAAATTTCCCCAATCCAGTGAAGGAAATAGACTTCCAGGAAGTCCAGAAAGCTCAGGGAGTCCCAAAGAAGTTGGACCCAAGGAAGCACACACCAAGGCACATCATAATTACATTAGCCAAGATTAAAGAGAAAGAGAAAAGCTTAAAAGCAGCAAGAGAAAGGGAGACAGTTACCTACAAAGGCGGTCCCATCAGACTGTCAGCTAATTTCTTCAAAGAAATCTTATAGGCAAGAAGGTGCTGGAAAGAAGTATTCAAAGTCATGAAAGGCAAGGACCTACATCCCAGATTACTCTATCCAGCAAAGCTATCATTTAGAACGGAAGAGCAGATAAAGTGCTTCTTAGATAAGGTCAATTTAAAGGAGTTAATCATCACCAAGCCCTTATTGTATGAAATATTAAAGGGACTTATCTGAGGAAAAGAAGATAAAAAACTATGAACAGTAAAATGACAACAAACTCACAACTATCAACAACTGAACCTAAAAAAATAAAAACAAACTAAGCAAACAACTAGAACAGGAACAGAATCACAGAAATGGAGATCACATTGAGGGTTATCAGCAGGGAAGAGGGGATAATGGGGGAAAAGGTACAAGGAATAAGTAGCATGAATGATAGGTAGAAAATAGATAAAGGGAGGTTAAGAATAGTATAGGAAATGTAGAAGCCAAATAATTTATATGTATGACCCATGGACATGAACAAAGGGGGAAAATACGGGTGGGAGGGCAGTGCAGGGCAGAGGGGGATAAAGGAGAGGGAAAAAATGGGACAACTGTAATAGCATAATCAATAAAATACACTTAAAGAAAGAATCAGGATCTTTCTCCTTGGGCTTCCCTTTGAGAGCCTGTATTCTTTTTCTTAAACCATTGCTCTGATTACCTGTTGCACATCTGCTTTCCTGATGAACCGTAAAGACTGGAGGGCTAGAACCGTATTCCGGTCGTCGTTTACTCGCTGCCCCTCGGACAGTGCCTACGGCAGGTTAGGTACTTAACAACGGGGTGGGTGGAGGAATGATACTAACTTGTACCAAGGACTCACTGCATACTCTAAAACCAACTCAGGAAGGAAACTCTTCCATAAAGGCACCACCGATCGCTCAGAAATTGAAGACAAAGAAATTTCAGAGTTTTCACTAAGAAAACTCTTTTAAGAAGGAGCCTATAGCCCTGGCTAATGTGGCTCAGCGTTGGCCTGCAAAGCAAAGGGTTGCCAGTTTGATTCCCAATCCGAGCATATGCCTGGGTTGCGGGCCAGGTCCCTAGCAGTGGGTGTGCGAGAGGCAACCACACACTGATGTGTCTCTGCCTCCCTTCCCCTCTGTCTAAAAATAAGTAAATAAAATCTTTAAGAAAAGGGAGCCTATAATTACAGGAAGCTTTGGCCCAGTGATTCCCCCAACTTCAGCCAGTAGTTGTATTTCATTAATCTAAACTAGTAGAAGAAAAATATAGGGAGCATGGGAAGCATTTACAGATTTCCTGAAGGTAAAAAGGCCACCTAAAATAGGCACGAAAAACTTAGCAAGAAACTGGCAGATCCTCAAGATCAAAAAGGCGGCAGGCTGTGGATATGGTGAAAACGAATGAGTCCCTCCCCTCTCCTGTCCGCTTCCGAATTCTAGCCCTTTCCCAGCGGACGAGGGCTGAGAGGGCAAAGGGGCTTGCATGCTCTCTGTCTGTGCTGCTGGCGAAACTCCACAAGCAAGAACAAGAAAAGGCATTTCTGTCCTTGCCCAAGGAAATGAGGTCCTTCAGCAAGATCGCAATTCAGAGTGTGGAGCACTGAGGTTTTCTAGTCCTGCTATTTCCTTCCCACTTCAACATTGTTTGCGAAACAGTAATCAGGCCACAGAAAAAATAGACCAGAAAGGTGTCTATTAGTCAGTCTCCATTATAAATCCCCCCACTTCTAGCAACTCTTGTTAGCATACAGCAGGCTTTGCATCGTTACATTCTGCTAGTCTCCACTGGGGGTGCCTTTACCGCTCGCCTCTGGGGAAGCGATTATTGCCCATGTGCACGATTTTATCCACAACATACAGTATCGTGTGAAGCTTGCTTTCATTGCCTTCAGCCTTTTCTTTCTTACAATTTGTTTTTAATACGTTTGGAATTATTATCCCAAACATTAGCCAGCTGGCCCGCTGGGGTTTTCTTTGCCACATTCAGGTCTCTCTTTTTCTAATCCTCTCTTCATGGATAATCCACTCTAATGCTTCTTGGCTGTTGGGGAGGTTTTGCTATTACTACCTGTTGATTAGAAATTCACTTGGTCCTGTGTAGGTGGCTCTAATCGTTCGGTAATGAACACCTTATTCGCGTCGGCTGAGGTCAGAGTTATATTCATGAAATTTTCTTTCTCTTTTCCACATTTCTGGATGCTTACTTGTCTTTTAATTTTTTTTTCTCCTGAGCTACAATTCAGTTGGTCTTTGAAAACAGTCTCTAAGACCCTCCCCCCCAAAAAAAACCCCACTAAAAACAAAACAAAAAAACAAACTAACAAAGAAAAAAAAGAAAGTGATATGGTGGCAGGACCTGAAAAAGTGAGGGTTTCGTTTCCTCCCACAGCTGTTCAGGTACCTACGCTGCTGTCTGCCAGTCAGTGGGCTCCAGGGTCGCAGCGGGGAGAGAGCTGGGATGCTGCACGGCAGGTCCAGGAGAACAGGCAGGCAGCCTTTCCCATCATCGGCGGCCACCAGCACGCAAAGGGTCAAGAGCACGAGCAGGTTCCACTGCCTTGCTGCCTCCCTCCTGGATCCCGGGGCCACGTGGTGGTGAGTCCGAGCGGGGTGCGTGGCGCCGTGGCAGGAGCACCAAAGCGACAGCTGTTCCCCGTGGGAGCCGCGGCTGCTGCTGAGCCGTCACAGCAGCAGAGCTTCTCCAGGATCCTCTGGGGAGAACCCACGTGAATCGCGCTTCCTAGCACCCTTCTCAGGGACAGCTGCCGCGGTCTCTAGTTAGGGCTCCTCTGTACTGAAACATCTCCAGTCGGCGTTTGTCCAAAGGCGTCAGCAATGTGCAACGGCATAACCACGGGTTACATTCACTTGAAAACCAGAGAGGTTTGATGATGATGATGGTGATGATGTTTCAGAATAACACTCTCTGCCCCATTCTTGATAGCCCCAGGGTGGGAAAATTTGCGCATTCCATCCCCCGCCAGGGCACGTACAGGAAACAACCACTGAATGCACAAATAAGTGGAACGACAAATCGACATTTCTCTTTCTCTTCCTTCCTCTCTCTTTCTAAAATCAATTAAAAACAAAACAAAACTTCCAACCTGAGAAGGTTAGTTTCCCATAATACGGGTGTGTGTGTGTACACGCACCTACTCTACTTCTGGATTTAGAGTGATGTGGGGATGCATGACCGGCTGGGTGAAACGGGATACTTAGCAACATAAGACCAGATGCCCACGGAACAGAATGCCAAGGAAAAATGCTGGCGTCTTGTTCTTTTGGAGAGGTGACTGACTCTGATGATTCTGCGACAAGCTGGTTTGAGTCTGGGTGAAGTCACAGGTCACAAGCCCTCGGAACCCAGCGGACCAGGCAGAGCTGTTGACGGTGAATCATGAGTGTGTGCAGCTCCGGTCTGTGCCAGCAGGGAAGTGGGAGTGGGAGTGTCGACGAGGGGAAGAGACGGGAAACCTAGACCGTGGGCACTGGAAGTGCTTATGGGGTGAGGAACAGGGAACGGCTGAGGGCCCAAGAGCAGATTCGGAAGGGGTGCCCTGGGGGTCAGACCAAAGGGAAGCTGGGGAAAGTGCGAGCTCAGAAGGGTGCTAGAGAGCGGCTCCCGACGGGGAGAGGGAAATGGTAGTTTGGGCCAGAACCAGTCTTGGACAATGAGGGAGTGGGAGCTGCAGTTGCAGACCATTTAGAGAAATTGATGGGGAAATAAAGAGAAACAGAAAGGAGGATGGGAGGAGCAGTCAGGTCGGGCAACCCCGCCCCATTACTCTCCCTTGTCCCCCAGCTTTGTGGAATGATGGGCCTTTCGGCAACCGCACATCCACGCTGTGATAACAACGGATCCGTGCTCACCGTGGAGAGGTGTGGAAGGCGCTCCGCACCGAAGAATGTGAGAATCCAAGACACAAGCAAGGAAACGCTCGCTGTACCCAGCTGGGCACCAAAGGAAGGATGGACAGAGACTCTGGGAGAGGGCCTCTTGGGCGCCCATGGACATTTCAGTAAAGAAAGGTGTCTGCCCTCCCCGGACCTGGGTGCATACGTACTTGACCACTGATGGAGTTGGCTTATTTTGTGCTGGATTGAGTCTGTCTGGCTTTTAGGGAAGGTTATGATATCTTTGGGTTTAACTCATACGTTGGTTGGTTGGCTTTTGCTGTTGCTGTTTTGGGGTTGTTTTGCAAATCAGTTTTGGGGTCGAGCTGTTTGGAGGCTGAAAGGAAGCAGCTAGGAAAGAAAGTGGTCGAAAGGTTATAGAAGATGCAAGTATGTGAGCGGAAGGTCTCCCTGGAACCAGAAAGGGATGAGATTGGGGGCAGAGCATTCAGGGAAGTCCATGTGCAGACGGACACAAGTATTGGGGGGCCTGCCCTTCCACAGATACCTGTTCACTGCCTAATAGGTGCCGGGTCTGTGCTTGGCACCCGTCTTAAACCTGGTAGAGTAGGTTTTTAGAGGTCAGCTTGGGGTAGGGGATTAAAGGACGGTAAAGAATTTAGAATAGCTTTTGGGGTTGGGGATTGACCATTAGCAGACAATGAGCCAAAGGGTAGAACGGTGAGAGTCTCGTGGAACTCGGCCAGCAGGATTTACCGTGGGTCTTTAATGCCTGCAGAGTTAGCTAATCCATATTAAGAAATAAAGAGAAATGAAGGAAAATGACCAACAAATAACAACAACAACAAACCCAGGAACGCGTTATAAAAATAGCAGGGCCTAGACTAGAATAAAGGGCAAAGCCCAGAGAGACACTGCACGCCGCCAGGCTCCTCCTTGCCCCAGTGTTACCTCCTTGTTGTTAGTAAGAACCCAGTTTCTGAATTCCCAGAAGGGGAAAAGAAAAGGCAAATTTGCAGTTGAGGGAAAGCACAATGTACCAGCACAACACAGGGGCCCGTCTCTAGCAGTGAAGCCTGCTGCATTTCAGTTCATTCAGCCGGCCCTATTGTTTATAATTCTTGCTTACGTTTGCTGTCATGCATTGGAGTTCAAATTTGCACCCTTTCTTGGATGCAAGAAGTTATTTTTATTTATCTTTCTTTGTTAGCTGTTTCACTTCACAATAATTAATCAAATCACCAAAGCAGCATCAAATGGGGGAGTGACGATTTATTTGCATTGTTTGGCTTTTCCAACGGGGCATCTCAGGGGGTGAGAACTCTGCTACAGTGTGGCCCTCTTATTTTATGACAGGGTGCAATTTTCTTGTAATGTTAGATGTGCTTCATCTTGATAATTATGCTAAATTATGTAGCCCTACACATTATAGAAATGGATGTTAAGGTACATTAACTAACATTAAGAATTTTAATGAGGTTCTACATATTATAGAAATATATATTAAAAAGAATTGATCTAAAATTCAGAATTCGAATTCCACACAACTCAAGCAAATTACTAATGGAGACACGGGGGTAACCCCAGCCTCCCAGCCTGTCCCCTGACGTGAAATTTTATAATGGGCATTAGGAATTCACCTCAGGTTTTCTCCTCTTTCCAGCCTGCCCTGTTCCCCGTCTTTCTTTCTTCCTGCTCTAGTGTTGGTAACAGAGAAACTGGTCAAGAAAGCAACTTGATTTCTCCTGTGACATCGTAGCGCAAAGTGCAGAGGAAGGAAAGGAGGCAAGCAGAGAGCCACGCCCCGGGCCGGTGGCTGGATCTGTTCTGCCTCTCGGGCGGGGCTTTGCATCAGCCTCAGCTCTGTGATCACCGGTCTCTCCGTGGGACTGGGGATCCGTATGCAAGTAAAGGGGAGGCCTTAGGAGACATTCCCTCCCTTTACCTGGAGGTACTCGTTCACCAGACACTGGCTTGGGCTGGTCAGGGTGCAGGGATCACGTTCAAGGAGCTGTTAATACACAGGACCTGGTCCCCTCTCGGCAGGAGAGGACTATTTAGAACACAAGGCACTGAATTTAGAGGGGTCACAGTTTAAACCACCTAACCTATCAATGATGCCAAGTAAGGATTTAATGAGTTTATATAAATGCATGCACACACATTCATATATATGGTAGACATAATTAACCATGGAAAATTATGCTCTCCATCATTTGTGATAAAACATGATAGCTCAGTGTGCACTTTTAAGAAACTTCCAAGGGAGCAAAGCTATAGACTTTTTATTAACTGTCCTTTTAAAGGAATTTTTGATTAAGACAATTTTTCCTTTCCCTGCTTAGCAAGGGCTGGTCCTTTCTCACTCATTTGGTCCCATTCCTCCTGGTTCACCCTCTCACCCAAACGGAAGAGTCCAAAAGACAGACCTGAAACTATGCTGCGTTTAATGCAGCTTTTAAATGGGCTTCCTTTCTGCATGAGTTAAATAAAAAATTAGAGCCCATTAAATGAATAAACTTAAGAAATAGTTGACCTGACTCTTTTATTTCCCATGAGATTCGCTGAAGGACACTTTTGGCCGAGTTTTAAAAAGATATTATCAGACTAAGGTGCACTATGAAAAATGTCTGCTTTTTATTCTTTTTCTAAGTAATTTTAAAATCACCAGCACAGTGTTTTTTGTTTCTTTTGTATTGCCTCTCTCAAGTTTGGAACAGCTGTGGTTGACACAAGGAAGAATGAAAAATTAACTCTATCATCATCATAAATCTTACTTGAACCAAAGTAGGAATTTATTACATGAATTAAAAAAAGAATACAGCGTATTAGGAGAATTAAGAATGGGTTTAAAGGTCAGAGCTGATTAATAAATCCTTTTTTGTTTGTTTCATTCAGCGGTTTTTGCCCATTGTCCTCCCAGGTGCGTTTGGCAGTACCTGGACCCAGACTGACATCACTGAGAGTGAGGGAGCTACTGGCATTTCGTGAGGGGGGCCACTGTGGCTGCAGTGCACGAGGCAACGCACTGCAGTGCACAAGGCAGCCCCCACAACCAGAGCCATCAGCCCCCCCGAGTTAGCAGTCTGGGGTAGAGAAAACTCACTTAAACAATACAGAACTCTCCCTATGATTAAAGTCTCACCCATAATTTTATTCTTAAAGTCCACCCTGAAGAGGAGGCCATCAGGAAGGAGCGATTAGGGTCACTTGGCTCATTGGATTCCTACTTCCTCATTCCCTTCAAAGTTTGGTAGAAGAGTATCAAGAGACAAAATCACTTTCTGGAAAGCCATTTAGAGAAACGTTGATTTTTGCTGTTCCACTTAGTTATGTATTCATTGGTTGATTCTTGTATGTGCCCTGACTGGGGATTGAACCTGCAAACTTGATGTATCAGGACAATGCTCTAACCAACTGAGCTACTTGGCCAGGCAAGGGAGATAATTTTTAAAATCCTGAGGTCAAAGGTGGCAGCCATGCCTTTTCAGGGGTGCCCCGGATTTTCCCTGGAGAAGGTAGGACGTCGACACTGCTGCTGGTTTATTCAAGTCTCTGCTGAGATACCCACAGCACTCGTGCTGCGGGTGGAAGTGAATGAAGATCTCAGGAGGAGAAGGGGAAATGAAGGGGAGTTATCCTGTGGAAGGAGAGTTGTAAACTTCTCATTTTGTCCTTTATTCCTTATTATTTTCATGATGTAGAAAAGTTTTTTATATTAGTCTTTAGTTTGCAAAAAATATTAAAGAGTATTTAAAGAGATGCCAATGATGGGCCGGGCCTTTGACGCTGTTATGGGTTGAATTGCGTCCTCCAAAAATTCCTGTAAAGAAGTTCCCAGTACCTCCGAATGTGACCTTGGTAGGAAATTGTTTTCTTGAAGATATAGTTAAGGTAGGACGAGGCATATTGGAGTGGAGTGGGCCCCCAAATCTGACTGGTGTCCTTATAAGAGGGCGATTTGGACACGGACACTCCAACAGGGAGAATGCCAGGCAAACAAAAACGGAGCCACCGATAGGCCGAGCGAGGAAGCCTGAACAGGTGCCGCGGCCAGCTCTCAGCAAGAATGCACCCTTCCAACGCCTTGCTCTCGGAGGCACAGACTCCAGAACTGTGAGATGATAAGTTTCGCTCGCTCGAGGCACACGGTCTGTGGTGCTCTGCTACTGCAGCCTTAGCCAACTGGTGCAGGGACCCGTGTGCTTTCCTGTGGTCCCTGGTGAAGATCCTCTGGGCTGTCATGACTTGTGGACTGACTGGAGCCGTTTCTCAAACCTCAGTGTGCACGTGAGTCACCCGGGATCTGGCTGAAATGCACGCTCTGATGGAGTGAGGCTGGGTGAGAGCCGAGGCTGGGCAGTTCTAACAAGCTCCCGGGAGACGCAGGTGCTGGTGGGCCCCGGACCACACTCTCCGGAGTAGCAAAAGCAGCCGCCTCTCAACTCCGGCTGCACCTGGGCTTTGATGTTTTTACTGTATGTTCTCTCTCTTTTTTTTAATTTTAGTTTATTCAGTACAGTTTCTATCCTTTATTCCCATTCCAGCCCACCCACCCATCCCTCCCCTCCTCCCTCCCATTTCCAACCCCCTAGTTTTGTCCATATGTCCTCTATATTTGTTCCTGTAAACCCTTCCCTTCTCCCCTGAAATTCCCCTGAAATTCCCTCCCCTCCCTCCTCTGGTCACTGACAACCTGATGTTTTTAAAAAGCTATCCAGTGGTTCCAGTCTCCAGCCAGGCTGGAGAACCACTGAGCTAGGGTGTGATTAACCGAAGATTTCTATCCCGTCGTTAGGCTACTGGCTGGATGAAATAAGAAATGAAGACTAACAGGATATCCCTGTGTTTGACTTCTGGGAGAAAATATTGGAAATGGTGACTCTTCCCGGAAGTTTGTGTATGCCTAAAATGTGATAATAGTTCCTTTCTTATCATCCCAGGAGAAAAACAGGAAACCTCTACTTAATAGGGCCCCCCCCAGTTTTTGGACTGCCACTCTTCCTATTCCCTTGGGAAGCCTGGGTGCACCGCCCATCCTCAGAACGCACCTCTCTCTCCTCCTGGGCCTTCTCTTCAGCCTGCTGACTTTTCACTTTGCCTGCAGGTCTTCAGGGCTGCCCTTTGACCTGCGCCCTGCAGTGGGTGAGCTCCACAGCCTGAGTCCCTCAGCTCCATTCCACAGAGCCCAGCCCACAGTGTGGCCCTGGGCCTCCACGTCCACAAGTGGGTTCAGAACAGATAAATCCATCCACCTGCCCACACACCCATCTTCTCCTCCATGCCGCCACCTACGTATCCATTCATTTCTTTCATCCACTCATCTTTTTTTTATCCTCACGCAAGGACATTTTTTCATTGCTTTTAGAGAGGGAGGAAGTGAGGGGTAGAGAGGGTGAGAATGAGAGAGAGAGAGAGAGAGAGAAAACATTGATCAGTTGCCTCCCACATAAGCCCTGACTAGGGATTGAACACACAACCTGGTATGTTCCCTGACCAAGAACTGAACCCACGAGCTTCAGTGCACAGGACGACACTCCAAACAGCTGAGCCGCATGGGCCAGGGCTCATCCGCTCATCTTTTCATCCACCTACCCATGCACGTATCCGGGCGTCCAACAAATACACGCCCTACGTTAGGTCTTGGGAAATCAAATGGTGGACACAGGAGCCCCTGTCCTTCAGGGGCTCTTCTGTGTGTCTTCCCTGACCCCACGTGGTTCCCAGAAACTCATAAGCAAGAGGAGGCTTGGCTGCTGCTTGTGAAGACTGGTGGCCACAGAGAGTCACAGTGTTGAATGCAGGAGGAGGGGACGGAGTGAGCGCCACACACGAGAAGCAAAATGAGGTACAGAAGAGAACAAATTCACAGTAAATACTCATCCATCCATTCATCTGTATAATCTCATCCTTAGATTGTATTTATGTAATAAATATAAATAAAAATCGCTTAGCTCTGGAAACATCTTCAGATGGAACCTGGGCATTTTGCTAAGTCCGGGGTCTTGATCGTGGGAGGAGCGATGGCCCTGCCACGTGCCCTGGTGGCCCGAGTCCTTCCCATGGGGTCCGGACAGCCCTCTGCTTCCAACCACTTAGGACAGGGGAGCAGCTTGCTGACGCCTGCATGGTCAGCTTCACCAGGTGAAAAACAGATAATGATTTCTGCAGAAAAATGCAATAATGGTACATGAATGAATGTTTAGGATCTGGGACCTTCAGTCAAAGATGAAGGAACTATGAGGGATAAATTACAGTGGAGGCTTAAACTTTGTGCTTATTTATTCTTTCCCTATCGGGCTCTATATAGTAAAAGAAATTCCTTTGTTTTCCACCCATGAAATGTTAGTGTGCACATTTAGACAGCTCTACAGGGGCACGACGGCAGGGCTGGGGGGCGGGGGGTTTCCGCTGCGCAATCCCTCTCCGCGGCAAGAACTGAGAGGCAGATTATTTAACTCCATTTCCTGGGAGGCTTTTTCTTAGTGCGATGACTCAAATGCACAGAAGTCCACAGTAGGGGGACCTAAGTTGGGACAATTACACTGAATCATGTGCCTTCCCCAAACAATTTACTCTGTGGGGAAGTCCCCAACTTGGGCCTGCCATTCTTTCCTAGAAGCCTTATTTTATTTTCTTTGCCTCAGTGGGAGACGAAATGGATGTTATCACTGTTGTACCCAGGAAGGGCAATACGAAATGCTGGCTACATACATGCACTTTATAAACATCACTTTAAGCAGACTAGGGATTTTTTTTTTCCTGTGGAGGCAGAAGACTGGAAAGCAAGTATTGATACATTGGTGTTAAAACGTAAATAAACTGGTTTGAAATAATTTGAGGAGAGTTCAGTGGGGGTGGGTGTAGAGGAGGAGGGGAGGGGTAAGCGAGTCTGCCAAGATGAAGTCTCTGATATACAACGAAGGCAGTCCCAATCACTGTACACCTTGTGACCAGAAATTAATTGATGTACATGCAACACTCATGTAATTTGCCTAATTGCAATTTGTTCACACCCGCACCACAGGGCTTTGTTACAAACGATTCCCCAGCCCAGTCCACTGGGTGGAGGGTGGCATGTCACCCGGCAGTGTTTTGTGGGGGAAATTTGCATATAACATCTCCCCCACCAAATTATTAATTGGCTCCTGGGGAGGCACTGGTTTCCAAGGTTCTGCTTAATTACTATTCGTGTCAAGGTTAAACATCTCCCTGTGGTAGGCGACGTACCTGCTAACCAGGCTGCACGCTGCTGTCAGCATCGTGTTTACATTCACAGCTAGGTGGCTGGTGTCAACACATCCTTTCCGTGAAAACAAAAGCGAATGCTGCCGGGGGACGCTGTTTACGCTGGTGCCCAAGGCTGTGTGGGCCGAGTGTAAACAAGGAGAGTGGGAGGCTGGGGGCGGTCCGCTGCTCTGTGCGGGGCCTCACAGTGTCAGGCGCCGGGCTGTGCACGGAGAAGCAAACCAGCTGAGCTCCCGCCTGGCGGGGCTCCGGCCTGGCAGGGCCCCACCCCTCCCTTCCTTGCCAACGTGCGGCGCTGCTCCCGGGCCTGGAGAACGTTCTCCACGCATCTCCTCAACCGGGTCTCCAGTTTTCTCAGGGTTTCTTGGAAGTGAAATGATTCCCATGATCCCAGCAGAGGAAAAGGTTGGGTTTGGGAACTTTATGCTAAAATGTGTTTTGTTACTTAGTGCCGCTGACAGCCAGTCTTCCCTTTCAATGTACCCACATCGGCCCTGGCTGGTGTGGCTCAGTGGACTGAGCGCCGGTCTGTGAACCAAAAGGTTGCCAGTTCTCTCCCTCTTTTTTCTCCCTTCCTTCCGCTCTGACTATAAACAAATAAACAAACAAATAAATAAAATCTTTAAAAATGTACGAACATCATTGACTTAACGGAGCAACCCCTGCTCAACTGACTTCAGTCGTCACCAGTCCGCGCTGTGTGAGGACCAGGACGGCCGTGGTTTGGATGTAAGCTTCAGGTTCATTTCCGAATTTCCTAGGTCCTTCAAGACCCCACCTGCAGCAGACGTGAATGGGAGAGTTAGGCCAGTTGGGTTAATGAGCAACTCCAGTTCTTGTTCTCCACTACTCTCTAAGGCCCTCCCAGGCACACGGCACGTGGTAAGTCCCCTTCGCAGTTGTAAAAACCCCATGTCCCGCCGCTAGGGGTCAGACCAATTTTAATAGCAAGGATAGAAAGAAATTAATTTAAAAGTACAGCTTCCAAATAAATCAAGAAATAATCTAGAACAAGGGTTCGCAAAATACAGCACACAGGCCAACCCAGCCCAATGTCTGTTTTTGTAAGTGAAGTTTTACTGGAATACTGCTGTGCTCGGCTGCTCTGCAGAGAATTGCGTCCACTCCCTCCCCCTCCCCCAATCCGCACGTCAAAGCCCTAAGCCCCAGCGTAACTGTATTTGAAGACAGGGCTTTTAGCAGTTAATTAAATGAGGTTGCACGGGTAGGGTCCTAATCTGAGAGGTTTGGTAGCCTTATAGGAACAGTTCCTCTCCAGGAACACACTGGCAGGAACAGCCGCGGGAGGCCCCGGGGAGGAGTCGGCCCTCTGCCAGCCAGGAAGAGGGGCCTCCCGGAGTCTGAGCGTGCGGGCACCCTGGTCTGCGTCACCGAACTCCAGAACCCTGAGAAGTAAACGCCTGCCCGCTGTTTAAACCGCCTGGTCTGTGCTGCTCCGCTGGGGCAGCAGCCTCCCAGGTCATCGGCGGCCGAGTCTGGGCTATGGCCGCATTGAGTGGTGGGCAGAAACTGTGTGATGCGCAGGGCAAATTTATTCACTGTCTGGTCCTTTACAGAAAAGGCTGGCTGACCCTGATGTACTCCGTATTTAAGGACTATCTATTATTAAAATAATGAGGGGAAACAAACACTCAACACATGTCAGAAACAGGCAGTAACCTAGCAGTTAAACAGATATCTATGGACACCAGTTAACGCAGAGATATAGTTGGAAAAGACAGAAGCTGATCCATGGCTACATATAGACACAGACCAATTATGGATATGCGTGGACTGAAGGAAGTGAAAGAACACAACTGAATACATGTGAAGTTTGACCAATAAGTTGGTATCAATGACTAATTTTGTTACTTTCTTTTTTAAATACATAATCTTTGTTACATTTTTTTCCATTACCATTTAGTCCCCTTATACTCCCCTCCCCCAGGCAGTCACCACCCTGTTGTCCATGTCCATGAATTCTTTCCCTTTTTTTTATTGTTGTTCCAGTACAGTTGTCTCCATCTTCCCGCCACCACTCTTCCCCGCCCCACCCCCCGCTACCTCCCACCCTCAATCTTACCCCCCCTTTGGCTTTGTCCATGTGCCCTTTATACACATTCCTTGACAACCCTCCC
>CM052549.1:14314311-14351284 GCA_028533065.1 Trachops cirrhosus | reverse complement strand
TGAAAGAACCTATGCACCTCAATGTCCATAGCAGCACAATTTACAGTAGCCAAGTGCTGGAAGCAACGTAAGTGCCCATCAGTAAATGAATGGATCCAAAAACTATGGTACATTTACATAATGGAATACTACACAGCAGAATGAAAGAAGGAACTCCTACCCTCTGTGACAGCATGGAGGGAACTGGAGAGCACTATGCTAAGTGAAATGGTGACTTTCTAAAATTAGGGAGAGCTGCAAACTGAAATGCGTACAGCTAAGACCTGAGAACCTGACCGGGACAAGTACATTGTCTGCTAAAATGGGCAGATACAGCTCAGCTCCAGCTGATTCTGTTTTTTTTTTTTAATCCTCACCTGAGGATACAGCTATTGATGTTAGAGGCAGAGGAAGGGGTGGGGGAGAGAAGCACTGTTGTGAGAAACAAGGATCGGTTGCCTCCTGGACACACCCGGACGGAGATCAAACCCGTTACTGGTGCAGGGACGACGCTCCCGCCAACCCTCCCTGCCGGGGCAGCGCTTGCTGATTCCTGTCGGTCCTTCTCATTTCATGAAAAAAAAAATCTGAATTCTTGTATGAAGTCTCTCTTACAAATCTTTTTGATTTGTAAAATTAAAAATCCCCAGTCCCACAGAGCAATGTGAAATCCTTGACCCATGAGCCACTAGTCTATAATCTTTTTGTGCTAATATTTAGAGTTTTTTAAAAGAGAAAGGAAAAGAAAATATTTCCTTTGCTGATTCCCTTAATAATTACTGAGGGCATTTTTTTCTGGAGATGCTTGACTTTAAGGTAGGTTCAGTGGCATTGTTTCCCCCACATTCTCAAATTTAACCACCAGGCTGTCAGTTTAGCCCCATGAGCCCCTCACTTCGGGCAAACTGATGTGGTGTGACGCAGGAAACACCGACTTGCACTTAATTGTTTTGCTTGAACAAATAGTATATATATATATATATATATTTGTTTATATATGTATACATGTCTGTGTGTGCATGCGTGTGTATGTGTACTTTTTTAAAAAGTGAAAGCAAATGCAGCAAAATCACATTCTAGGGAGTTTTTAGCTCCCAGCATCAACAGGCCTGCAGGAAATCCTAAATGATACCGAGTGATATCTCTTGTGATTGGGTTGGAGCAAGAAACCATAAAATTTGTTGCTTTATATCAGGGGTGTCAAACTCATTTTCACCAGGAGCCACATCAGCCTTGCGGTTGCCTTTAAAGGGCCGAATGTAGTTTTGGACTGTATAAATGTAACTACTCCCTAACAGTTAAGCGAGAGCGCAGCGCTGCTGCCGGGTAGAAACAAGGTGCCGGGCCGGATAAAACAAGGTGGAGGGTCGGATTCGGCCCGCGGGCCTTGTGTTGGCCACCTGTGCCCTATACTGTTAAAGCAAAATTTTCACTGCCTCTGGCACATCGAACTTATAAAAATGAAATGCAGTTGAGTTTCTTTATCACTTTTTAAGAGAAAAAACTGGGGTAGAGAGTGGGAAAATGTTTTAGCCAAACTTATGATGAAAGGTGGAGATACCACCAGAGGGT
Organism: Trachops cirrhosus; assembly: GCA_028533065.1. Lineage (NCBI taxonomy): Eukaryota > Metazoa > Chordata > Mammalia > Chiroptera > Phyllostomidae > Trachops > Trachops cirrhosus. Next base: position 14,349,733 of record CM052549.1, on the reverse strand, counting down.
CCCATGCTGTGTGGGGACTGAGGTCAAAGTCTTCGTGGCCACTTAGTTTCTTTTCAAAAGCTCAAATTGCAGGCAGCCCCTGACAGATTTCACGTATATTTAATACTAGAAACCCTCGTAGCAGGGGGATCAGGACTACACTTGGTTATTTAATTTAAAAAGTCAGTTATAATAAAAAGAACACTTTTTAAACCGATTCATACACAGCTTATTAAACATTTTATTTTAGTGTAAAATTATAACTGAACATTAACTTGCTAATTTGGTTTTTTGATGAGGGCCAAGACCTTGCCTTTGAAAATGGGTGCTCTGATTAGAATTTCTCAACATCTTTCTAGCACCCACTATACCTACAATCCTTCACGCAGTTTCCAGCTTGCTTTGCTGCAAGAAGAGTGAAGAATTAATAGACAGGCAAAGCGATGTGAATTCTGCCTACTTCCGGGCTGCGATTGTTTCCCCAATCCATCATACTTGTCTCATCACTAGCTTGACAGCAATTGTGAAGTGAATGCACTTTTGTTAATTCTGCTCCCTGCTTCAGCTTTCATTTTCATAGAAATCACAACTTTCATTTTCACATTCATATCTCAGTGCTCATACAATATTTAATTAAGTTATAGAATTATAATAACAACTACACCTGAAACGTTAACTTCTGGTACATATTCAACTCAACAGGTGGGAGAGGATGTGTGATATTATGTCTGAGAGAAACCTACCGGCCTGGAGTGTCCAGTGAAGTCGGTGTTCATGCTTGTTTACAAGAAGGAATGGAGAGTTTTGCTTAATTCTGCATAGTGTTCATTTGGGGGTCACCTACTGTACCCCTACTGTATACCTACTGTACCCCTACCCGGAGAACCCCTACTGTAGAGCATTGCTTAAAGAAGAAGAACAGCATGCAAGGGGCAGAAGTTCCTTCCCAGCACATGATAGCTGAAACGTGATAGCTATCACGTTCTCAGAACCTCTGAGAACGGTTCTGACTCATGGGCAGTCACAGACGGCAGACAGCCCGCCAGTGAACTGGGCCTCTCCCCGGGCCCTAGACGAGCTGTGCACTGGTGCACGGCAGACTTCCAAGGCGTAACGCAAGGGATCATCCACCTTGACCTGCTCCAAGCTGTGTGTCGTATTTTCTCCTCTAGACCTGCTCTTCTTACGGTGTCCTCCACCTCAGTGACCGACACCATCATCCACCCGGGATCCCTCCAGAAACCTGGGAGGGATTCCGGAGCTGGCTGTCGCCTGTGTCCCTTCTATCCAAGTGGGCATCAAGCCATGTCCGGTTTGTCTTCCACACTTTTCTCTAATCTGTCTTCTCCCCTCTGTGCACACTGTTTTGGCTCACAGACTTACTGTTCCATGTGGCTCCCACTGCCTCAACTGTCTTTTCCACGTAACTGCCAAAGTGATCTGTCCAAACTGCACCTCTGAGGATCTCGCCTCCTGAATAAATTCTTCAATGGCTCCCCATTGCTGTCGGGACAATGTTCAAACTCTTTAGCCTGCCATTCGCAATTCAGCCTCCGCCAACATTTTCAACAACGTGCCGAAATGCATGCACACATTACTCCAACCATACGCCACCCCTCCCCCAAGCACTCTGTCTGCAGCGCCTTTCCTCACCACATGCCCTGGCTAACTCGGCGAAGCCATTAGGGCCCAGCTTCCTTCTGTGAGTCTTCCCTGAGCCCCCCCAGTCATGAGCCGCTCCTCTGCACCCCTTCAAACGCCATTAAACTGCCTATTATGATCGCTGACTTCCTTTTCTGTCTTTTCCATTGGATTGATGTTTTTCAAAGACATACAGCTGTTTTGTTATCTTCTGTATTTCTTGCATGAATATAAAGCTTGAAACATGAGCTCAATAATAAATTGTTAAAGGAATGAATGAATGAGGAAAAGTCATAAGAAGAAATTTACTATGCCTTACTACTAGAGTGCTCTAGTGATATACACAACTGAGCAACATAATTAAAGGGGAATTAACTTTAAAGTATTGAAGTTTTTAAAGTTTTGTCAAAGTCAGAGGAAGGAAAAGCATAGTTACATTAAGCAAGAGCACCTAAATTACTGTCATATACTGATAAAATAATGCTTTCGTTTTGTCACGGAGGGCCCGGGTTTTGTGTTTAATGTGTGTATTAAGCATACGTAACACATGCTAGAGCCCATTGTCAGACCACGATGTTGTCAAGTGGTAGCTATTCTTGTAGGGATTACTGTCTCTTTTGAATTAGTAACAAAGATTCTGTACAGATGTATACAGAATACGTTATATAATTACATACAATTATATGTGTATACATATTCTGTATACATAGAACTTTATACGTATATGTGTGTGTCAAACAATTATGTTTAACGAATATGACTACGATGTTTGAAAATAATCCAGAAAATGGAACAGTGGCCCTATGACCAAAAGTTGCCATCCACTTAGAGTCCAACTTTAATGTGCAGAGGAATCAAAGGAAGGTCTGGTTAAAGCGCAGATTCTGATCCGCAGGTCTGGGGCGGAGCCTAAGATCCCACCTTTGAACAAGCTCCCCGGTGATGTCGATGTGGCCCACAGACCGTGCTGGAGTGGGAGCAGTGCACCCCGATCACAACAAATCATGAGAACCCCCGCGGCAGCCTCCCGGAAACCAGAGCTAAAACACCTGACTCCAGGCTCTCACACTCGTGCTCAGGAACAGAACTTTCAGGGGCGGGGCTGGGAAGGTCATGAATATGTAAATGTGTACTCAGCACATTTTTAATAGAAACTCACTGACATTTACGGTAAATACCTCAATTTCTAAGAGATTACTCAGAGACTCATGTCAGCTAATTGAATAGAATACCCAGCCAAAGCTGATGGACAATACTTGATTTTCACACTTTAATTCTATTCTTGTTTTCATGGTGCCATTCCTGCCAAATTACTGGATGACATAAACTAGTTCTCCAAATTTTGAAAATTTCTAGATAAATTTCTGGTTAAATTTCTATCTCAAAAATATTCAAAATTGTCTTTCAAAACTTTCCTCTATCTGTTCCAAATAGCTTGGATACAAGAATGGGACGTGATGTGACATGACTTGTTGGTTTTATAAGATGTCTGCCCTCCTTTCAGTGGTGCGCTCAGTCCAGAAACAGCATTCCCGTTAGAAGTCCTGAGAGATGTGTAGTTATTACAATCTTCTAGATGATGGTGGTAAAGTGTCCTGAGGTATCTCTTTCACAATTTGCATAGCTATAAGTGAGGATTACATTGTAGCATCTCCAATTATATGGTGGTGGTAGACTGGAAAACATGGCCAGAATATTTTGTAGCTACTCAAAGCAAGAGAAGGAATCTATTTCTCCACGTCTTGCATCTGGGTTGCCTTGCAACTTGGTTTGATGCCAAGTTCAGGAGTGTAGGTTTCAAGAGGCGTTGTGGCCTCCGCCTTTGCCCTTTTGGACATTTCTATGAAGAAGTTCACTCCATCCCACTGGTGGATGGAAGGCCACGTGAAGGAGAACTGAGGAGACTCCTCTGGCAGCTCCAGGGGACTGTCAGACAGGGAGAGGACGGCCCTCCCTCCTGTCACAGCTGCCTCAGCGCTCAGCTGGCCCACCAGCTGCATGCAGCTGCTGGACCAGTGAGCTCAAATGGGGTCCGGGGGGTAACTTTCCGGCCAACCAACAGAGTCACGGGAATTAATAAACCACAGTTCTAAGCTAAGTTTGGGGGTCAGTCATTAGACAGCAATACATACTTGATATGATGGCTTAAAAGATAAATAAATTCAAGGCAAATAACTTTCTTTATAACTAATGATATTTGGAGAACTTTCCAATTCAATAAAATAATCTGATATAACAAAAACTAAAACACTGTGACCAAATTAAAGATTGAAGGAGACACATTAAGTGGATTCCAAAATCACATATTTTCATAACCAGCAAGAGCGGAGAAGGCCATTAACCAATTGCATTGCTACCAATTCTGAATCATCATTGATTTTTATAATCTGAGATTTGCAGCCAGTAGGTAGAAAAATTTTGTTTATATTTTATATTAAATTTGATAGTGTTAAAAATTATATCAATCCCTTCTTTCAGAAAAGATAATGTGATATCAGAAATATAATACCCATTTATGAAGGGATTCAGCTTCTAATTAAAGGGGAACTGTGAAGCCATCTCCATGGATTTAAACTCACTTTTTTTTTCAGTTACTGTGTTGTAAATCCCATCTGTATGTTGGCAAGGAAACTTGTTAGTCTATTTTACTGCAGGGCTTGTTTTTCCCACCTAAATTGTAGACCTTTATATTTTTATTGCTGTCAAAAGTTTGTAAAATACATTTCAGATAATTGTGGGAGATCATAAAACCTGTCTGGGGTAGGAAACAGTAATAGTGCACAAATTATACTTACTGTTCATCAGTTCAGACATAACTGAACTGCAAATGAACTTGTTTTTCCCATGGAAACCACAGGCTTTTTTTTTTTTAATCTTTTCTCTGTAGCAGTTACAAATATGAGCTTCTGGCAGTTTCAACATCTTACGCACAACCGAGCATTGTTTATTACGGAGACAAGCGGTAACATAACATCACCTGCAAATAGACTCACGCCGGCGGGGGTGGCCTAACGCGACAACTCACCTGGAGCTATCAAGCTCTAGCAGTTTCACAACTGTCAGTGGCTCCAGAGAGGACCAAGGAGACTGATGGAGAGGTCATCTGTCTCCTGCCCCCTTGACGGAAATTGTAAAGGCATGTGATTATTTACTGTTTTGTGTGCTTTGGATCCCATTGCAAAGTGTTGTTGTTTGGAAGAAATTTTCTTGAAATCACAAATTTTAAAAGTAATTGTTCCCATAAGCAACCATTTTTTTTTCTAGCTTCCATTATTGGTAGTAAAAACTATTGGTACTATATTATATTTCTTTCATTATCCTCCAAGAGATTATTCACGCTAAATCTTTGGTCTGGATGTATATCCAAAAGTGTTTTTTTTAATTATTATAAATGTCAGTATTTTAGCTAAGAGTCTAATGGGATTATGAGATTCTGTGAGACTCCTGTCAGGCTGGTACGTTAATATGATCCAGGAATTCATCCATATAAGGAATTCTCCCATCTTCCAAAAACAGCATTAATGAATTGCAATGAGAGAATTGGTCTCAAATTTTGCCTGGAAGAAAAACTTTGGAATCCAGCTTAATGTATTGTTTTATTTTCCTTAAGATTGATATTAGCCCTGCTGGTTTTCCTTGAGACACCGTCAGTTAAGGTATCAGCGGTTTTGACATTGAAATGCAGACCCCCTGCCAGGGGGAGCCCCCGCCCTTCTACCTAAAGTGAGCTCAGCTGCCCTTCCATCTGCTTCTCCACCTTGTGTGAATTCTGGTGCCCTCCCCAAGCTACCCGTAACTCTGGGGGAGGAGGGGTTTACCCTGTGATAGTTACCCTTGGCTCTTCGATCTTTTTCTGAGGCTCCAGTTGATTTTTAGAATGCCTTTACTTTCTTGAAGTGCTGTCACTTTCTTAATGGCTTCGGCCTAGATGTGAAACGCAACTGCTTTCCTCAATGGCCAAGTGCCCTGCACCCCAGCAGGGCCTTGAGGAAGCCTTAGCTTGCATGTTTGCCAGAGAGTAGGAAGTTTTTACAAGGCTGCAGCATACAGCAAGCACTTTACAGTTACATACTAGATATTCCAGTTCTTTTATTTAAAATTAAAACACTATTTTATTTTAAAAGGTAACTCATGACTTTAGCGATATACTCAAAATAGGGAAAAGTCAAAAAAGTGAAACTTCTTTTTTGCACCTCTGACTCTCTGCAGAGAAAACTACTCTTACTAATTTTTGTCTTTTTTGCATCCTTAGGCTCTAGCTTATGAGTATAAAAATTATGTAAATATATTATCATTTAAAAAAGAAGAAAAATATTATACTTGCTTTTCTCACTAAATACTGGATCTCTGAGGCCACATATAATCCTGGAGAGCCGCCTCGGCACACGCCAATCGTTGCCTGGGGGTACTGTGATTTATTTAACCAGCCCCCTCTGATGAACTTTTAAGTTGTTGCTAATCTTCCGCGATTATAAACATTGCTGGAATCCATATCCTGGCACATTTGCATTTGGCACTTAAGCCAGAATATCTGTGGGATGAATTCCTGGAGAATATATGCATTTAAAGGTTTTGCTAGATATTATGAAATTGTGCTATATACTTTTTAATATAGGGAAGACCATACCATAAAGCAATTTTGATTCCTGATTTTTTTCACTTAACTGTTTTGGTATTATCCTTTCTCCATATTATTCAAAACTCTTTAAAAGAAAGATTTTATTACTTATTTATTTATTTTTAGAGAGAGGGGAAAGGAGGGAGAAAGAGAGGGATGGAAATGTCCATGGGAGAGAGATACAATGATGAGTTGTCTCTCACACAACCCGCAACCAGGGACCTGGCCTGCAACCCAGGCGTGCAACCTGATGGGGAATCGAACTGGTGACCTTTTGGTTAGCAGGCCGGTGCTCAACCCACTGAGCCACATCAGCCAGGGCTATTCAAAACTCTTCATACACATTATTTTCAATGGTTGCAAATGAGTGTTTATATGGAGCTGCCATAAATTGTTAACTATCCTTTAGTCACCAATGTAGTTTTTTCATCTTTTACTGTTTTATATAATCCTGTGATAAACATCTTTGAACAAAACCATCTGCCTGTTTTTCTAGAGTGTTAATTTCTAGAAAATACTTTTAGAAGAGGAATTACTGAGCCAAAGGAACATTGATTAAGACCCTGGATTCTCACTGCCAGGTTGATTTCTGGGAAAGCAGCAATAACTTACGTGACTCTCAGCGGTGTAGGAGAATGCCCAGCTCACCGCGTACTCGCCATGTATATTACTTAGGGTAAAAATAATAGTGTTTTAATTTTAATTTAACTGAGTATGTGTCTAACTTATTTGTAAATGTTTAGGGTTACTAGCTTTATAAATTTCTTCTTTTGTAAATAGGAGATACATACAAGTATATACATATATGTTTCGGTTTTCTTATATATTAAAATTGTGAGTGTAGTTTGCATGTTAAAGTAGAATGATTATCTGTACTCTTACGGGCTATTTACAGTCTTATGTTAGTTCAGTTACTGTGTTTTCACTTCCCTGGGTAGGTTTAGGATGGGCTGAATTAGCTTTCTGTAGTGGGAGAACTGGTAACCTCCATTCCTCGTATGCATACAGCTTTTCTCTTCTTCCAGTTTTTAGACTGGCTTAACATGTATTATGGCGGGAGCCAATTTCCTCCCTGTTGAAGTGAGAATTTATAGATAAGCAAGGGGAAGAGATTAGAATGATCCATATGGTAATAGATTAGACTTGGGGATGAGAATGAACTCATATTTAGCTTAATATAGATACAGCTGCTTACATATAGAAAATATTTATAGGTGCGTGTCTATGCACAGGTATTATACATGCATTTTCCTGCTTTGTCTGTTAAGGGAGCCTGGAAGCAACAACATCCCAGCAGCACCAAGTGCACCGAGCACCCAGATCCTGGTTTCTAATGCCATTCGTCAACAAAAGTAACCAGGGCTCCTTGGAGACAAGGCTAATGCTAGGACCCAGGCAGGAAATATGTGAGGTGAGTCCGGAGCACTCTGTAATACCAGAAAGTAAGAGATGATTTAAAAAAACAAACAGAACACAACCATGGGGGTGGGGGCGGCAGTGGTGGGGGGGGGCGGGGGCGTGGTTTGTCAAAGGGACTTAGGAGCCAACTGAAAGTATTTCCGATGTCAAAGCTGGAAAAAATTTCAGTAACAAACTAAAGGAAAGAATTATTCCACTATGACCCAAAGTATAGAATAAGTATCTGTGAATCCATACTGATATAAATTTTTGACCTAATAAGTGAAGGATGGAGAACAGCGAAACATCCCACGCTGAATTTCAAGTAATTTATGTAGATACTCCGCCCTCAAGGAGGTGGAACAGGACACACCACTTCTTAGGTGTGGGCTGCACACAGTGACTTCCTTCCACAGAGCAGAGTACACAAAGGGGGAAAAGGGTGACTTTACAGTGGAGCAAAGTGACACCCATTGCTTGGGCCAGGTGACCAAGGCCAACGCCAACCGTGATAAGACCTGCACTCTCGTGATGAAAATGGTGCATTACCTCTGCGGACCCCTTCCCCAAAACACACAGCCCTCGTCCACTCCTGAGACAAACATCCAACAAATACCGTTAGAGGGGCATTCTACAAGATTCTCGACCAGTACTCTCAAACCTTTCAAGTTCATCAAGGAAAGGAAAGCCTAAAAAACTGTCACAGTCAAGAGGAGCCTAAGGAAATACAATGACTACTTGTAATCCGGTAACCTGAAGAGGATTCTAGAACAGGAAAAGGATGTTGGGTAAAAACTAAGGAAGTCTCAATAAAACTAAAAGGACTTTAGTTTATAGTACTATATCAACATTAATTTGTCCATTGTAACAAGTGTGCCAAACTAACATGTTAATAATGGATGAACTGCTCAAAAAAAGAATATTCAATTGTCAAATAGAGTCAATATGGGTATGAGGAGGTTCTTGATTGTGGCACAAAACAGTTCTCTCTGTTTCTGTATCCCCAGCGCCTCTTCTGGATTTACAGCGCTGAACTTGCACAGTGACAATGCAGAACTTCTCCCTGGGGTCCTGCCTTAGTGAGAACTGGTGAACTGCCCTGCAGTCTCCTCAGTGACAGAATTATGTAGCAGCCCAAGGACACAGTTTACCTAAAGTGAGGACAAGAAATAGAAAGAGAAGTCAAAAAGGAAAACTTCCCCTGACTCAAGTTTGTTGAAGGCTGGTCCTGGAATGCCCCACGTTCAGGAGCTAAAATCAGCTTCTTCCTCGCACCTCTGAAGAGGATGACAATTTGGCTCAGGTAGGTGCATCTTTTTCCTTCTTCCTGCTCTACACCTATCATTTATTTCATCCATAGCACAAGACTACACCTGAAAAGTGCCGATAATATCCTCCTTTTAAAAATATATTTTATTGATTTTACTATTACATTTGTCCCAATTTTCCCCCCTTTGCCCCCCTCCACCCAGTGCTCCCCACCTTCAGGCAATCCCCACAGCTTGTTCAGGTCCATGGGTCATGCTTGTAAGTTCTCTGGCTGCTCCATTTCCTATACTGTGCTTTACATCCCTCCATCTGCTCTGTACCTACCAACTTGTACTTGTTAATCCCTGAAATTTCCCCCCATTCTTCCCCTTCCCCCTCCCAACTGATAGCCCTCCGAATGATCTCCCATTCTTCCTGACATAGTCACTGTTGCCAAGGAGTCTTCGGGGAGAGATGGATAGTGAGTCAGCCTTTCCGGGTGTGCCCTAAGGATATCAGAAGATAGAATGCCTCCTCTCACAAGGTTTTTTTTTTATTGTATTGCTATTCCAAAAGAGTGTGTTCTTTGAAGAATCTAGATTTAATAAGGGTTTGGGGCTGCTTAATGATTTTACAAAGACAGAGTCATATTTATATGAGTCCGTTATAAATGTCATGGCCAACCTAGTTTGCAGGAGTTGGTTCGGGTCTGGGTTGGGTATAAACACAAGTTCACTGTGGACCTCAGGAAACGGTATTCAAGAAGTTGTGGCTGAACTCACTGAATGTGGAGATTCTGTCCTTGGACTGGGTCTGTGTCTTCTGTTTAGAATCTAATTCTTTAGGAGCTTCCTAAAAGGGAAAGAGCTACTGGCGTTTCAAATTCTCTTCCAATGCTCTTTCGCATTGAAGTGTCTTTGCCCTCTAGGAAACTTAGGCAGATTGAACCAAAAATCCTTAAAAAGAAGTAAATGCCTTTACCCACTACTTGAGTCCACAGTGCAGAATTGCCCACAAGGCAAGATTACAGCTTCCTTGATGCACTGTGTTGACAAGGCTTGTCTGCCTTTGCTCTGGAGAGCCTTAAATCTTCTAAAGCAGTTAAGCAAATTTTGCATTTTATGAGCAAGGATAATCCTCTCACATTTTCCGAAATAAGTTTACAAGCCTGTGCCTGGCGAGCAATGGAACTTGTGTGACAAATGGGGACTCGGCATCCTCCAGGCAATCTGTGTGACAAGCCGTAAATCCACTCGCTTTGGCGGACCAGCCAGTGTGGTGAGAACAGGAGATCCATTCTCCCTCAGCCTCACAAAGGATCCTTCATTACTGATGGCTGTTCAACTAGAGGAGAAGCTTAATGAAGTAGATGCTGAGAGCTGACAGGAGTATTGGAAATGAACAGAGAGAAAATGAAAATATTATGCACCAAACTGGCAGGACAGAAGACTGAGCGACTATTAGTGGACACTAAAATAGAGCACGGCTGAGTGTTTTCTCAGGCCAGCTGGTGACAACAGAGTTTCTGTGCTGGAGGAATCAGCCAAATGAAAATCCACACAGGAGAGGGGAGTGCTCAGGAATCCAAGTTACACCATGGAAAGCTGGGCCTCGGTTGGAAATTCAGGTCTGCCCGTATTCTGAAAAATAAGCCCACCCATGGTGAAAGGGTGTTTGAGTGTCTGAGTTGGGGAAGAAGGTGAAAGCCAGAACACAGAGAAATGAAAGAGAAATACTGCATAGAGTCTGAGGGCGGAAACCCTTTCACCCCTGTCACTGGTTGTTCTCCTCCGTCTACTCATTTATTGCTTGTTTGGTCTATGATTGGTCACCATATTCGTGCTTTCTGTTCTTTTTCTTCTTCCTTTTTATTTTTGTATTCTCCTTCCTTGAATTTACACAAGTGCACATGAAGAATAACATTATAATTCAGGTGGGAAATTACTGCAAAATTGCCTTGGCCAGGTGGCTTAGTTGGTTAGAGCATTGTCCCAATATGCCAAGGTTGCAGGTTTGATCCCCAGTCAGGGCACATGCAAGAGTCAACCAATGAATGCATAAATAAGTGGAACAACAAACTGATGTTTCTCTCTCTCTATTCTCCTTTTCTCCTTCCTTCTCTCTCCCTCTCTCAAATCAATAAATAAAAAAAATTAAAAGAAAGTTATTTCAAAATGGAGAAACATGCTTTAGCGTTTGAACTGGTGTTATTAGCAGGCATGTCCATGGGAACATCAGAGTGACAGCATGGGAAAATAAACTGCATTGTGATCCACAAGCACAAGAAAAGTGGCGAGGGTGGCACTGTCCTGCTTTCAAGGTGAAGAGGTCTGGCCATCGGAAGGACAGAAACCATCACTGAAAAGCACATTCTTGTAACAGGAGAGGACCTCAGCCCAGTTCTGTCAGCTGAGGCGGCAGGACTGCTGTGCACAGCTCGGCTGGTCTGCTCGACACAGTGCTGCCTGTCACCCACCCAGATCCCACTCAGGAGGCACACATCACCCTGCGGTCACATTAGGACAGACTCCCGGGGCCTAGGCCGCCTCATCTCTGATGAAACATCCTGAGGGAAAAGTTGCTGCTCAGAAGTAACTTGACTGAAATGCGTGAACTCAGTGATGGCTTTGTTCCACCAGGAAAATGGCGAAGAACGAAACAAGAAGGATCGCACTCTCAGGAGCATCGGAGTAGATCCTATAGGCTGGACAGGTTCAAATACAGGAAGGATATCAGTGGACATGGAGCTGGGCTGCTTTGTCTGTCATCCCCTTGACTGGCACAGCGAGAAGTAACAGGATTGTTAACATGCTATGTCAGCTCTCTCTAACTGGCAGGCAGAGATTTAGACAACTTTGTCAATGCCTTGATTGACAGGGCAAGTGGTGATAGAAATGTAATAAGCTGTGTTAGATTTAGGCCTTGGAGACTGGCAGTAGGTTCACAGAACATCAGAGTTTGCTTTCCGACCTCAAACGGCAAGCCCTCAACGACACCTTCCTGCAGAACCACCAACGGGACTTGGAGCTTTGCCTCCAAGTGGAATGAAATGGTTCCCCGGAAAAGCATCTGTTCAGCTGTGTGACTGCCTTCCTGGAGGTGTGCAGGTTTGATCACAGAGTCTCGCTCTTTAATATCTGCTAAGGTGAGTCCCAGAAGTCTGACGTCTGAACTGGGGGAACCAACACCCCCCGTGTTCCCTCTGTTTCCAGTTTCAAAGTTTACGCCAAAGAATGGGGCAGAGGAGCTAGCAGAAGGGACAAGGGGGTGGGGGGAGGTGAGCAAAACAAAATGGATTATGAATTTGAAAATTGCCAATTATCTTGTATCATACAGCTCAGAGCCCTGGCACAATGATGAGCCACAATCCAGATTTTTCAGCTTAAATGGCTTTACATTCAAGCAAGCAAATTAACCATAAAATAGGGGGGGAAAAAAACAAAATATCCCAAGAAAGAATAAACTGCAGATAATAAGCACCAATCTGGTGTTGAATGCAGCCCAAGACACCAATTGTTTTAAGTCACGACAAAGACAGCTGAATGCTCATCTTGTGGGTGCAGAGCGAGGATGATTGCCTGCCATGAGGATCTTCTCTCACAAATAACAGTTTTTTCGCTCTTAATTTTCTGCTAAATTGGAAGCTAACTGCTTCCCACATTGTCATCGGAACACCTGCAGCTGCGCTGGATTTCTGCACACCATTTCTTTTAGGTAAAACAGCACCCCACTTCCTTTAGCGCCTCATTATGCCGAGGTCTTCCTTTCACTGCTCTGCGGCACTAATGATTCAGGCAGGCTGGTCAGTCATTAAGTGACAAGCAAATGATACCGTGTGCAACGTGTGAGTAATCGGTCTGAACAAATGAAATCACAGACTTGCCTTTCCCATCATTCATTTCCCAAACAGCGGCAATGCGCTGCACAGCAGGTAGCTGGGTTAAAACCAGCCTTGTAAAACAAATTTCCTGCGGCCGCCCGTGCAGTGAGTGAGCTGCAGCGGGCTGGATGCTCCCGCTGGCGGATGGGGCCCAGAGGACTTGAGGGAGTTTGGGGTGGATGGAGACGGGGAGGGAGGGGTGGGGAGGAGAACCTCGAGACATACATTAGAGTGATTAAGGGTTTCTTGTCGTATGGCTATGTTTTTTGTTTGTATGGATCTCAGAAATGACTGCTGGGTTAGCAGACCCAAAACACTCAGCACACCCAGCCCTGCGCCTGGTCAGGAGGTAGCAATGACGAGACTGAAGCAAAGTTCCTGAATAAATATTCTGAAGTTGGAGTCATGAGAAACCACTGTAAATCAGATGGATCGCTGGGAAGCCAGAGATGCAAATCGCAGTGATGAAAATCCTCCTGGCATTTACTGTCAGAGGAGAGACCCCTGTGATTCATTAATTAATTTGTCAACAGTGCGAATGGCTACTAATAAGAAACCTGACTTGCATGCTAAAGCTTAAAATGGGTTTGAGTAGCCCTAACAGAAAAAAAAGATGTAAAATTAGAGGGAATGACAGGAAATTCTTTGTGGTCCCCCAATATGCACCTTCGAGACTCTGGCCGCCCCCTGCCACCCCATGCCCGAAGGGACAGGGAACCAGGCTGCTGGACTCATGGAAGAGGGTCTGTGCTCGGGTTTCACGCACAGCGTCCACCCCACTGGCTGTCTTTGGCCCCGGGCCCTGGCCGATCAGGGAACCGACAGCATTTCGGTTTAAAGTGTGTTCTGCGTTGTGGCAACCCCGTTGGGCTGTGGGAAGACAGCCTGGCACTCCACGTGCCCCATCATCAGCTCTTTTCCTCCCACCCCGACATCAGATCAAAACTGAACAGGGGCTCGGAGCTGGCTCCTGATTTCCCCCTCTCTGGTAATCCCGATTTTGACTTCCGGTGTACTCATCATGTCCTCGTAGGCAGCCGGTGTACGCTGCCAGGAGAGGGTCTGGGCAGCCTGGCTTGACTGGGTCCGCGTGACCTGTGCGCACCAGGTAGCTAGCGAGGCAGTTAAGGACCCACGGGCACGGGCTCTGGCACCCCCCAGGGCTGGGCGTGCATATGGCCCCCTGGACACGCACACACGAACTCTACTGTCTACAGCCTCCCTGTGTTCTCTGACACACAGGATAACGTACAGCGTGTTACAGGAGTGAGCGGAAGAGTTTTCCTCTGCCATGAAGTTCCTTCTGAGTGGGGCCTGTGTTCTCAGCCTGGGACCCCTCTGTGGGTGGGCTTGAACTCACTGAAGTGATTGCAAAAAGCTGATACAGGGCCGGATGAAAAAGGTGAAGGGATTAAGAAGTACAGATTGGTTGTCACAGAATCATCACAGAGATGTAAAGTGCAGCATAGGGCATATAGTCAATAACATCGCAATAACTACATATAGGCAGGTGGGTACTTGAACTATCGAGGTGGGGGAGGCTACTCCGTCACATACATGATTGTCTAACCACTATGCTGTACACCTAAAACTAGTGAAGAGTAATGTTGAATGTAAACTGTAATCAAAAAATTAAAAAAGTTTAAAACTGTAAAAAAAAGATGATAGGATAAGGCATTCTTGCAAACAGATAAGGTGTCCACTGCAAATAAGGCATCTTTGCCCTATCCCTTCAGCCCCACCTCCACCTACGACCAGCTGCCAGTCAGCCAAAACAGGATGGGAGCATGGCTATCTCTGATTTGCCGAAAAAGGGGCACAGATTTTTAAGTTTTCAATAGGATGTTATTGAATATACAACCTGCTTGTTGTAGATAAATCAAACACAGAAAACTGTAGAAAACACCCCCTCCCTCTGTGTTCCCCTTCAGCAGGGTAACCACTGTTGCAAAGTGTTGTGCACCGTCCCAGAGAGTTTCTGTGCTTGTACCAACACACATGTGTTTGTAATCATGCCCCACACCTCGCTCTGCAACTGACCCCGACACGGTGGGCCACCCGCCATGTCAGCGCCTGGAGCTTCGTCTCGTTTTATCATCAGAATTCTTTGGCCTGTGGGTACATTTAATTTATTTAACCATTCTTCTACTGAAGGACAATTAAGTTGCTTCCAACTCTTAATCTGTTAAAAATAACATGGCAGTGAAAATCCTTACTTTGGGTTGACCAAAGAGTCCATTTAGTTTTTTTCCATAAAATAAAAGACATTTTTCATTTTCATCAAGAACTTCATTGATTTGGATATTTTGAGTATGTTGGCTATTTCCTGCTACTGGCTTCTAGTGGGTAGAGGCCGGGGTGCTGCTAAACATCTTCCAATGCATAAGAGAGCCGCACAGCAAAGAATTATTTGGCCAAAATGTCAATAGTACCAAGTAACTTCACAAACCACTTTTGACACGTTTGATCAGTCACAGCACTTTCTCCATACACTGTACAAATCTTTTTTTGTGTTTCAGTTTTTACCTTTCTTGATATAATAAAGCATAATACACCCAAAATGTGTATCTTCTTCTGTCTTCAATCTTAAAATGGCTGCAAAAAAATTCACCGATTTTGACAAGTTTTTTAAAAATGCGTACTGCTATGGCAGCTGTCACAACACAATCTAACAAAATTGTCAAGAATGAAGTTAAAGACAAGTAAGCGCTACTAGAGCCATCATCGTATGGGAAAAAACATACAGACCTTTTGGCCAAGCCAATACCATTCTCATGCATCTGCGTGAGTGTGATTACAGGGCATATCCCTGAAAACAGAGTCACCAAACGGTGTACCCCCTGCCAATCCAACTGACTGTGTTTCACATTCAGTCTTATGTAACTAAATAGGAAACTGAGAATCGCTTTACGTTTCAACAACATTTGCAGCTCATTTTATCTGTGGCTTGTCTGCCCATTTTCCAGTTAGGTTGATGGTCTTTTCTTATTAACCAAAAATGTACTTTCTTATGCATGTTTATCTAGCATGTGGAATGGTTACTTTTTTAAAAAGAATCACTTTGGCTCTTGTATGATAATAATCTTTGCCCCAAAGAAATTTTTGATGTTTTTGCAATTACAACAACTCCCATTTCTTATGACTTTATTCCTGACCTCTTTTTGGTTTGAGACTAGAACACTGTCCATAAGCCCGTATTCAGCATGCTAAAATGCAAAAAACTCTGGCAGCCCCCCAATTTTTCTTCTTCATTCACTTGATGGCAAAGCCTGACCTGAACCATTGTAGGGCTATTTACAGTCTCTGTTCTACTGAGTCTGATCCGCTACACCTTTTACTTCAGAACGTGAATCTTCATTTAATGTTGTGGATAGGTTCCTGGGACTGCGCTGAAATAATGTGTCAAAGACACCAATCTGACCATCGGCTAATAACATGAACAAGAGTTCAGTTCCTTCAGCATCTCATCAACGTTGTAATGAAATGACGTTGAATGAAACTACATTATTCGAGGACCTGCTGTATCATTCACTTTTCAGAGTTCCCCAGAGGGCTCAAACGGGCAGCTGGACAACCACTGAGCGAGGCCAGAAGACTTCTCCTGTGCGCACCTGAGCAACACAGCCCCGGCTTTCTCCCCGATGGTGATAAGACGGCCTCAGTCTCCTCACACCTTTGGGGCATTTTACCCAAGCAAATGAGGTTCCTTATGGGGCTCTGGAGGAAACCCCATAAGGCTTTCTTTTTTTAGAAGAATCATTTTCCAAGTATGTGGATAAGTAGGTGGTCAGGATATGATTGGGCACAAGATTGAGGAATTTTAGATAAAAATCCAATTTAAAACATACACTTTTTTTTTGCTTAGAAGCATAAGTAAATTGGAAACATAAGAGGAAGTTGGGTTCCTTATGAAATGCATATAGACTCACAATGGGCTAGTGCTTAAGAGCCTACTCTAATTTGGAGCCTAGCCTTGTGTGAAAGTAACTCTTGCTTAAAAATCACACTGAAGTAGAAATTCCAGAGACTGCACAAGGAAATGATACAATTAGAAAAGAAACTTACAGAGTGATGATTGTCAGTTCGTTTCTGGAAACCCAGCAACCTACTCTTATGAAAAACCCTTCAATGGAATTGAAAAGATGAATGTCAAGGGTACACTAGGCATTTGCCTTGTTTGAAATTTCACATTCACCCGAGAGTTTGTCTGTCTCTCGTTCCTAAGTGTTGGAAGAGGAGGTAGATACCCTCTAACAGGCTAATTCACTCCCCCGCATTCTGTAACACTCGACTGATTTGATTCTTTCTTGTTTGTTGATTTTTTTTTTTTTTTTGAGAGACTCTGGCAACTTTGCTTGGCTCTGGGATAAGAGCCACTTGATCCTGACAAAAAGAAATCTGGGAATTTTCTGATCTGCCTTTGTCTTCCAAATCTGCTTTGAGGACATGGGGAATTGGTCCTGATGGATCATGAGGGCGGACGTTAGAGAACATAGACTTTGTTGAATGACACGGAACACAGGAAGCGAGTCGTCAGAGCTAATCAATACTGCATGACTAGCTCACATGCGTGTACTTCTCCTTTAGCATACTTACTTATCCTCGTGGCAAGCCCTCCCGTACATTTCACTGCGATGCAGTCTGCATTCAGGCGAGAACACCACCCCTTCCATGCACCAGCAGGAAGACAAGACAACGGCAAAAGCTGATGTGTGGCTTTACAAAGCAAGGCTGCATTTAGCTTAAGTATAAGGGCAAGAGTGTTTCCTAATTCCTTCTCTAACGTAGCTCATTGTGCCCAAGACCCTGGAGTTGACTCAGTTCCCACACTTGGCTGATTAACGAGACAGGGCTTATTTATTTGGACCTGACATGGTTAGAAACCTAAGAGATGTGTGATTTGAGGGATTTAGCATTCGACTGCTTTTCAGCCTTCACCTCCCCTCTTGGGTCGCTGCACTCCAGAGCAGAAGGCAGGATCAATAATGCTAATTGTTACCATCAACCCTCCATTCAATGGCCAGCCATTTCCACACAGGAATTCCTTTCCCCTTCCTCCACCTAGTTGAGGGTCATTTTTGCCACTCATGCAACCTCTACCACGTGGCTAGGAAGGCAAAGCAGAGAAGGGGAAATGCGAACCATTCAGTTTTGGTATTTGCTGGTCGTGGGTTGGAGGCAGCATGAAATAAAGCTCGACTGTCTGAAGCCAAATTACAGTTTGCAGACAGATCAGAGTGCTAGTCCCCCGCACCTGTGCAGTGGGGACAGCTCGGCGGGGGGTGTTCGGCCCTCTCACTGGCTAATCACCGCAAAGTCATAAGTGGCTCCGAGAGTGGGGACAGCAGCTGACTGTGAGGTTTCCCATCTCACATTCCTTTTGGTTTCTCTCCTCTCTACCCACCCACCTCGCGATGCCATGCCACTGGACTGACAGGAACTAGAGCGCCCCCTTCTCTGGGACCCAAAAGCCATTAGACACGATCCTAATAGTTACTCACTCTGCCCACCACAGGGCCCACATCACTCCTCACCACTCACATTCTCTAGAAACCCCTCTGCTTCTGCCCTTGTGAGCGCCCAGCCTTCCCCTGGCCGCTGGAGCTCTGACCTTATCTCCAGTGGATTCCTCATTCCCTGCTTTGGGTCTGTCCCAGGAGCCTTCCCCTCACTAACTCAGTCCCTAAGTCCACAAAGCACTGTGCCTCACATTACCATCATGTACATGTATATCATCGTGTAACGTAACAGTCTGCTTGTTCCCTTCGGCAAAGCCAAGAGTCAACCCTGGCGGAATGGCATTTGCAATGGGTCTGTGGGATGCTTGCTGCTTGGTGCACCGAGCCGGGAACCTCTCCCTGAAACAACCATCTGATGCTTTTAACTGCCAAGGGTGGAGAACTGAGCACACAGAGGCCATACAAATCAGTCAGGACACGACAAACAATCCAAAAGGAAAAGGGGCAAGAGGAGGCAGAAACATCACTGGAAAAGAGAAACCTTGAAGTGCCAACAAACATGGGAGAGGAAACTTAACCTCAGTAGTGTTGTGATTAGAGAAAGGCAAACCCAAAGCCACCATTAGATGAGCAACATCTAAAACGTTCGATCCTATAAAACACGGACAAGGCCGGGGCCGGGGAAACGAGGAGCATCAGCATGTAAGCCGCTCAGCCGCCCTGGGGAGCGTCTGGATGGGGCAGGGGAGTCGCTGTCGTACTTGACACACAGCCCAACACTTTTCCCCAAGTGTATACCCCAGAAAAACCCTCACAGATGTTCACAAGACTTTGTTTATGAGGAGGCTCATCCAAACACTGTGTGTAACGGTAAAAAGAGACAGAAACTTTCTAAATATTTATCCATAAGAAACAGAGACGCAAACCATGGTCTGTACTCGCATAAAGTGATGAGGGATATGGAGGTACGTGTGTCCAAATGGATGGTTCTTGAAAACGCAGTGGAGTAGGACGCGATTTACCTGGGTCTCCAAGCACACACAGTCTCCTACTCCGCACACCGTGTCTGAATACCTGCCTGTGTGGACAGTGCGTCACAGCACAGGGAAGGTAAACCCACATCAGGACTGTGGCCGCCCCGGGGAGGTGGGGCGGGGGAGGGGAGGGCGGCACCTGAGGCCGCGCCAGAGGCGCCGACTCCGCCCCAAACCCTTTATTCCTTTAAAAGTGAAGCAAAAATGATAGACCATATTAAATTATACTACATGCAGGGTGGGGCAGAGAAGGTGTAGAGTTGTTTATATGGAAAGTAATACAATAATTAACACATGATGAAACCAGAATAACCTGTTTACACACTCGCCACTGTAAACCTGCTCTTGCCCCGCCCCGTCTGCTCAGGACGGGTGGGCACGGGTATGGGTGCTCCTCTGCTGTATCGGAAACACTTCTCTTTTTCTCTTCACATGATAACTTCCGTTTGTCACGGCTAACTCCTTTAACCTCTCGACATGATGGATAAACCTAACAACTGCACCCTGCGTTCCTTCTTTCTTTCTGGTCCCTGGGCCTCTCCTCCGGGGCTTCTCCACGAAGCACCGGGACGGAGCCGAAAGTCGCAGGTGGACGTGCCGGACGCACAGAGGACTCGGACCAGCACGCATCTGCTCGGGCCGCGGCCCCAGTCTCGGCTCAGACACTTCCACAGAGCGCCTCCTGTGTCCTCCTCCTCCAGCTGCCACCTAAGAGAAACAAAAGGAGATGCCCCCCATGGCTGTAAGGCAAACCCTTAATTTTATTTGAATATAGCTTTTTCTTTTGGTCGTTTAATTACTGCCATTTTTTTTTCTGTTCTTTCTTTCTTTTTTTTTAAAGCTTCCAGATTGCTGGCTAATTTCTGTACCTATGCAGGTTAGAGGAAGAGTCCAGGAAGGCCCAGCCAGGTAACTGAGAACAGAATGGAATCTTCCACTTTGCATCCCTCTTCCCAATCTAAAAAAATGACGTTTTCTGCTTTCTGATTGTACGTTGTTGGCTTCTAGGTTTTCACTTCAGACAAGTCTTTTCTGCTCAAAGCCTGCCGCAGTGAATGCGCAGCCTCTCAAGGAAACATGGATTTAAGTGGACAGACCATCCTGGAATTCATTGGCATTTTCGCTCTGTATCTACTTCTAGGAAGAAACAGCGGGGACTGTACAAAAATCCCTCCCTCACTCAGGGCCTTCCCTTGAGAGCCTTTGCAGGACCTCCAGTGAGGGCTTTTTACAGATTTGGAAAGACCCCCTCGCCACACCTGGTGCCTTCGTGCTGCCCACCTAGCTGCCGAGTCCGACTGCTTTGAGACGGGTCTACCCAGCCACAGCGGGTTCTCAGGCAGTGTCTACAGAGACCAGTGTATACCTAAATTCGGGAATCTGAAGACCGTTCAGTACAGGAACTGTTTACCAAGATGTCATCAGGGTGAAGGAGACCACAAGACTGGTTACCACCCCTGGCTTCCGCAGGCGAAGGCGGGGAGGGGTTATGTGCATCTAGAGAGAGGCATGGGGAGATGCAGCTCATGGGAGCCATGACAAAGGCACCACTGGGGGGGGAGCAGGAAGTAAACACCCCAAGTCACTCTCCACCCTCCCTCCATTCTCTTATTGGTGTTTCCCTTGTTCAAACACAGAATCCGAAGGTAGAGAAACCCACTGATTTCAGGTCAGCCTTCCAGAGCACAAAATAGGAATAGTGGACACCCAGCCCACCAGCATCGCCAGGAAAGGTCTATAAATACACGTGGGTGTCAACGTGCTTAACAGTCCACACAGGCTAATGTGCATTAGGAATGATTCCATGGGTGAGACGGTCTCCATTTGGGCAGCTAGGGCGTCAAACTCCGTAGGCAATCTTACGTCATCTGTGGGTGCTCTCGTTCCCAAACTGTCCCACTGGTGGGGCACAACAATCAACAGCTTCATATCACGCTGAGTGTATGAAAATGGTTCGTTGCAGGAAGACACAACATGTTTTGCACTGACCAGGAGTACAGGGTGGGCAAAGTAAGTTTCCAGTTGTGAGTGAGACACAGTTTACTCTTGTATTATTATTTATTAGTCACTGTGTTATTTTTCACACAACTATGAACCTCCTTCTACCCTACCCTGTACAATAAAATAAAAAATGCAAAGGCACACAGTAAGAGCTGCCTGCTGCCGTCAAGGAGAGACCTGTTTCTGTCCTTCTGTGTTCTGTAGCGCATCGGCAGTGCCCTTCCCATGGACAGAGATGTGTGAATCATCAGAAGAAAGGTGTGTTATATTCTCTCTAATGCTAAGATTTAGTGTAATTGATATGGATTAACTATGAGACATTATTAAATTTGAAGACAAATCAACCAGCTGCAAAACGTATTATTTCCATACTAAAGGCGTTATGACGATGAGTAAAGGCATAATTCCCGCCCTCCAAGACAAAACAAATGGTCCTATTTGCTACCTAGGCAAGATAATCCATGCCACTGTGTGCAAAAAGGGTCACATCCAAGCTCGGACGTAGGCGGAATGCAGCCACAGCCACACCCTGCCCACCACCCAGCCATGTGGGCCCTCCCTGAGTCCTTTCCCACTTACACCCCCTTCGTCCTGCAATTCAGTGACATGGCAGGTGCGTGTCGTGCTTGTTAAGCACCCTGGCACACACTGCAGGCTTGGGAAGTGCTAGTAGTCAGAGCAGGGAAGATGATACGTACACAGAAAGTTCACAGAGCACCAGAAGCAGCTCATATGCACTGTAGTTGGAAAACACGAAGAAGGCTTTATGAGGAAATTAACACCTGAGACAGGCCTTAAAGGATGAGTGGATTCTGACGTGGGACAGACAGTGGGGGTGGCGAAGAGTTACTGAGTCAAGGGAACAACATTTTCGAAGGAGCTCAACGTGGTTCCAAAGGAGATGTGGGTGCATTCGTCTCGTTCTTGGGCTACAGATTTTGGACTGAATTAGGTTGACACTGGAGAGCTGTTGGAATTGGGGAGGAGAATGGCAATAATGACAGTAATAGTTAATAATAATAAAAAGTAGCTAACATCTGTTGAGTGCTTCCTATGTGTCAGGCGCTGCTGTAAGTCATCACCTGCATCCGTTCATCCGTCCTTGCAAACCGCCTATGAAATGGTTGATCTTAACCACCACACTGGATGAGGGGCCACAGGATCTCAGGGTCATACTCAGTCCCTGATTCATGCTGTGTGTGCATTTGCTAAGGGGAGAGAGGAGGGGGAATCTATTCATAGAATTTCAGAAGGTCAGAGTTGGAAGGTGCTCTAAAGGAATTGCCTCATGAACTCTTCACAATCATTCCATGAAGTAGGTGCTATTATTATACCAACTTACAGACCAGGAGACTGTAGCTGAGGGATTTCAGGTAACTTGCTTGGATTCACACAAATAGCAAATAGCAGTACTGATGCATTTGATTTCAGGCAGTTTAACACCAGAGTTTTACTTCTTATGACCACTATGCTACTTCACTAAATGAACATCTCTTGTAAACCTGTCCATAGCTGGGTTAAAACCTGGGGCTGCAGAGGTAGCTGGGAAATGGCTCTTGTCTTCACAGAATCCAGGGTTTTGCTTCACAGACAATTACAGTAATAATGATAAAAGCCATGGTGGGGGCATCCACCAGGGGCGATGGGGACTCAGAACTGGGGAGCTCGCTCTCTGGAGGGTTCAAAGCAGGGTCCCATGGGAGGTGCCCACTAACTCAGTCAAGAGGACTGTGCACAGGCCCGACATGGGTCAGAGGAACTCATCGGGCAGGAGGCAGCAAGATAAAGAAGCACGAGAGACTGTGGCAGGTCAGGAGCTGGCTGGGGTTGGCCATGAGATGAAGAGCTGAGAGGGTAGAATGCCAAGGTCTTAGAACTGGATTGCTTAGAGAGGTGAGTGGCCTCTCTAAGGGGACAGCAAGATTCTGGCCTGATGCAATGGGGTAGAAAGTAGGGTGAGTCACCGGGATAGGGATGGGTGACAAGAAAGTTTAGAATAAGGTCACCGAGAGGGAAGGCTACCGAGGGGCATGTCAGACACGTTCATTTCCAGTAGGTATGGGACTCGGCAGTGGAGGTATGTGCAGCAGGCAACTAGAAGTAAAGGCAAGAAAACTCATGTCTGTTGTGACGTCCAGGGTCTGTAATAGCCACCCAGAATATGTCACGTCACTTGAGCATCACGAAAGCTGAAGAATTCCGCACTTAGAAGCTGGTTTCAGGGGTCAGTGTATAATGGTACAAAAGCCCCAGGAAGCTCATGGTGGCATTTTCTCAGAAGTAAAACAAGAATCTTGGAATTTACTCTTTGGAGAAGGTATTGGCCAGTAGAAAAGGTAAGGCAGATTATTCAGAATAAAATATCTTGGCTAAAAAAATTGTACCTATAAAAGGCAGAAAGCAATGTTTTTAATTATGGCTTAGTGTTGGCTCTGAAGGCAATGGAGAAAGATGTCTTGTTTCCTCAGAATGCTATTGGCTAATCAGGATTGCCAGATAGGGTAAGGAATAGGGAGGCTTAGAAGGAGGCAAGAGAGGTAAGTAAATGGCTCGTTTCAAGGGCAGTGAAGTGCAAGGTTCTATGAAGGTCAACTGGCTAGCAGCCCCGGGAGGCAAGGCAGGCACGTAGGGACCCTGAGAGTGGGGGTCTCCTTACATTCTGTGCCCCAGCTCACACCACCCTAGTGCCGGCCCCAGCGCTCTGATTAAGGATCCCGAGGAGGCTAATTAAGCAGGAGGTAGCCTTTGGTCCCAGGAAGGAGAGAATGGGGCCAGGCCGACCCACTCACAGGTGCTCCTGAAGCCCGGGTGTCACACAATGAGGACACAGCCTGTGGTTCTCAACCTGCGTGCATATTGGCATCATCTAGACAACTTATAAAGAAACCGATGCCTGGCTGTCCCCCTCCACAGGCTCGGACCTCACTGGTCTGGGGTGAGACTTGGACTCAGGTATTTTTCAGCTTTCTCAGAGGGGCTGGGGAAAGGCCTCCCTAGAAGAGATGACAACCACAGGCAGGGAAACAAAGGGCAACATCAGACCCAGAAAGACGGCAAGTGTATGGCTGGAACCACTCAAGTCCTTAGTTATGGGAAGTTATTGCAATTTTTGTAACATAATAATAACTTTAAAAGGCAATTCCTACTCTGTCTACCTACCAGGGTGAGGGGCTAGGTCCACTTTAATAAAAAGTTTTGACCATGAGATACAGAAAGCTACAAACGGCTCCCAGGAGGATAGAGAGCGCTGGATTCTGTAAGATCAGTTACACGGAATGGGGGGACCTTCGTGAAGACCCTGGAGTAAGGACTCCATCAGCAGTGGCAGAGGGGTTGTTAGGACGTGTGAATGAAATCGGATTGAAACTGTCTGCCGAAAGCATGGAGACAGCACCCAAAAGACGGCCCAGCCATGTCCAGGAACCCAGCTCTTGGCTGTACATTACGGGATGAGGGAGAGAGCACTATTTGAAGCAAGTGCAGTCCCAAAGCAGAGAATTCCCACCAAAAATAAAAAGGGAGAAACCCACCCACCCCCTTTTACTTTCCATCTTCATGGAAAGTTTTATGCTTTTTTTTGGACCCCCTCCTCCTCTCCTTGCCTGCTGACACCCTCTAATTAGCGCTCCCATCTCTGCCTCTGGCACCGCATGCCGTAGGTGGCTGGCGTGACAGCGCACGCCTGCCCCTGCAGTGCCATTCGGCCCCCCGTGGCGCACAAACAAAAAGCCCAGAAAGCCTGACCCAGCTATTTTCCTATGAATAGACCGCGCTTCCTCTGCTGAGAGGGGAGGTGTCTGTGTGCATCTGTTTGCATAGGATGAGCCCTGCATATAGGCATGAACATGGGGGACTCTATGCTTGTGCCTTGCCTGTGTCTTAGTCGATCTAAAAAGGTTCAGGGTCAGAAATTATTTTTGCTGTGTCCTCAAATAGGACTGGAAACGCCTGAAAGACCAAACTTTCGTCCTCCACGTCGGAAGGACTAAGAGAGTGAACCTTTCTGAGAAGGAAGCTGGAACTGAGTGAAACTTTTTTTATCTTGAGATGAAAGGAACTTCCAAGAAGTAGGTAACCCTCCCCTTCTTTCAAGTTCTTTAGAAACTTCTCCTTTTGCCTGAGAGACAGAACTCTCTGTGTCCCTGCAGCTCCAGTCCCCTTTTCCCTCCAGTGTTGGATGGCAAGATTTTTCTTTTTCACGGTCAGGCACGGGGGCAGCGACATTTGGAAACCCCCAGTGCTGATGCTGAAGGGATTGGGGTGAGGGCCAGGGTAGCAGAGCACGTGGCAGCCAGTTGGACCTCTCGAAGCCCACTCCAGTCTAAAATGTGATGCTGTGCACACTCCCCTACCGTCTTCACTGAGGACGCGAACCCGGGAGGCAGGCTGTCCTGCATCTGTCAGATGCTAGAGCTGATCCCTTCCAGTGTGGTCTGAGTGTGTGTCTCCCCACCCCCGAAATTTGTGTGTTGAAATCCTAACCGTAAAGTAAAGGTGACGGTATTAGGAGGTGGGGCTTTTGGGAGGTGATTAGGTGCTGAGATAAAACACTCTTAAAGCCAAAGCTTGCTAGACCTTTTACAAATACTTTCTACATTGAATTATTGGGGTTCACAGGGTAAATGGATGTAAGGCAGTTCTTTCCATCAGTTCTCACATGCTTTGACATCGCAGTCAGGATGGCGGGCAGCAGCTATGCCCCAGACCTAAAAATCACATCGTGTCTGTCAGTGTGACTGAGAGTGTGAAATAATCCACTTAGAGACTCTGGGTCTCCTTCTGCTGCCAACTGATGTTACCTTGAGCAAACTGCTTTTCCTTCAAGAAAGATAAAGGCCATGCCCTGAAATTGGTCTCTGGAATATAGCTTATATTTCAAAATGAATAAATTTGCAAATTACTTTACCTTAGATATAAAATTAGTAAGATTTTTTAAACAAAAATCAGCATAGTTGCATGGTTTCATTGATGAAATACACAAGAAATTATATATATATGCATATATATATATATGAGATTGAGAGAGAGGATAGGCATTTACTCCACATGGCATCAACATCACAAAGGAATCTATAATACTGCACCTGCAAAGACAGGCCATTACCTCACCTGTCAAAACTGCACGCCACTCCACTCTCCCGTGTTCTAACGATGCACTATCATTTTCAATGTTATCTCTTGGCTGTGTATTTGAGAGTTTTTCATGTACTACAATTCTCCATTGCACTTCACCAAAAGAAAGAAAACCAAGGGAAGGAAGCAAGGCAAGCTTCAGTAAAGACTGTTCATATACTGTCCAGTTTAAAACCAAACTCTCCTAAAGCTAAAGAAACCTTCTTGATTTGGGTGAGATGACTCCAAACTCAATAACAGGTCCCCAATCATACGTGGGCAATTCGCGGGGATGCAGGGGAAATACCCAGCACAGCACTTGGAACGCAGCAGGAGGCGGTAGCCGTCGCCACTACTATTTTGGAAAACCAAAGTATAGAGGACGTCTTTGTTTTTTTCAGAACTGGGCAAACACACTGCAAAATCGTGGCTCTCAAACACAGCCAGGCATGAAAATGATCTGATAATTGTGTTTAAAATATAAATTCCCAGGCCCAGCTTTAAAGGACCAGGCCCACAAGGGATGCCTAAGCTGAGGACAGAGCCACGGATACTTGCTTGCTTTGAAAATTTGATCGACCAAGGCCACGGTAACTGTCACAATTCACGGGTGTCATCCGTCACTGACCATCCTCACTGGGATGATTATAATTTCATTATCAGTAACAAATAGAGATTTTCTTGTGACTTAAAGAATGACATGACTATTAATTAAAGCATTTTGAAAGATAATTGAACACAGTTTTGCAGATATGGCCCATGATCTATACATAAATAGGTGGAAAAAACATTTTTTGGAGAAGCCTTGTGATAAATGAAGGAAACATACAAAACTGGGGAAACCATCCTGTTCACCAAAGTCTTCTAAGAAAGTGCCCGCCCAGTGTAGAGCCTGGTACACAGGTGCCACGATTATTCACTGAATGAATGAATGAATGAATGATGTGAGCTGCGGGAAACGCCTTGGGGAAAGATACTAGAAGAAAAGTGCCCATGTGTTACAGTGTCCTTCTGTCATCCCTTTTTACTTTTTTTGCACTCTTTGTATAATTTTTTTTTACAATAAGATTGTATTTCTTTTATTCTTTGAAAAAACAAATACAAAACCAAAGTCTTTGTTTTCTGATTCTTTAGGTTTTCCCATCTGAAAGCTTTGAGGTCGAGCTTTCCTATTGCTGGGAATTACTTTCATATTTTACCCCAGGAGAGAACATTTCCAATATTGAAATATCAATATTTTCAATACCTATTGAATTTTAAGGAAAAAAAGATGCCCTTTTACTTGGAAAATTTTTGGTTACCTAAGGAAGTTAAGATAGAACTTAACAGAAAACTATAGCTGGGCTTAATACCAACCAAATAGGAGCAAACAAGCAAACCAGGAAAGTCTGTCTAGAGAACAGAAAACGACAATCCTCCATTCGGTCAGTGATGCTCCCTGCCACCTACCTCACTGTCATTCATGGAGTAAGACCTGGGAGGGCAGAAGAGAGCTCTGTAGGCTGGTGAAGGTGTTCTGTGCATTGATTTGTACTCATTTATCTCATCACTCGTGCACTGTTACCGAGTGCCTGTCACTCACAGTGCTGTTGTAGGAGGCTGGTTGATGCTGAGGTCAAACTTGTGGCCAATAAAAGACTCCTGAATGTTGGGAACCACCCCGCCTGGTTTCAGGAGCTGTAGCCTCCCACAGCTAAGGCTGAGTAAAAAGGCCTTAGGAACACAGGCTACTAAGGACACAAAAACCTACCCCTCTCTCTTATCCCCCTGCTCAGCCCTGGTGGATGACTGGTTAGCCAATGATGGGTAAGATTCCTCAAGGGAGGAGCAACCTTAGACAGGCAGAGTGGCGAAGGGACCATTAGGGAAGGACTTAGGGGACTTGAGAGAAGGGGTGACAAACCTTCATCCCTCGGCTTTGTTATAGCCTGAGTCCTCATTCTATCTGTAAAGAGTCTCCTAATTTCTTGGCCGCCTTGCTCCACCACCCCCCTCCCGCCCCACCATGCCCCACTCAGGTCTGAAACAATGCCTCCTGGGCAGCCCTGTGCTGGAATGGGCAGTTTCCGGGGCAACAGGCCTGAGAAAGAACGCATTAAATCCTGTGAAACCTGCTTTGTTAAGAATGCCCTCAAATGAATGTATACTAAATGTTTAGGTCCAAGCACAAAATCAGCTCGTTTTCCAGGTTTTATGGCCGATTGGCATCACTCTGTCTACAAGACCCTGACTCAAAAAGACCCTGGAGATCCCAGAAATGTTATCTGTAAACCATATCTCCTTTCTTTGATATGCATCCCTGTGCAAGTTAAACTAAAAAAAAAAAGCCCAGGGAAAGAGGTATTGGGGCTCTTCTCCTTTGAGAGTTAAGCCAACCTTTTCTCCCCAAGCAGATCTGTCTTTGTAGTCTCATTTCATCCAAGAAACATTGACTGGCTGCCTCCCGTATGTACCCTGACCAGGGACTGAACCCGCAACCCAGGCACATGCCAGACCCGGAGTTGAACCCGTGGCCTTTTGGCCCACAGGGACGGTGCCGCAACCAACTGAGCCACACCAGCCAGGGCAGTTCTTGCAGTCTTAAAAGATTTTGCAAATAGTACCGACTTTTGCTTAAAACAAAAGCATCTCATCAATCACAGATCCTAGGGCAGTCAACAGTGGAGGGCCTCAGGAGCGGCAGTGCCCTGGAGGAGGGTGGGGGTGGCAGCTTCACCAGGGTCCGGAGATCAAGCCCATAACCAGAGGTGCTAGGGGTAGAGAATCTCCCTTTCATATGATACTCTCTGTACCCAGGCATAGATAGAATTTTTCAAAATCCTTTCATGGCATTAATCACTTTGCTCTCTGTGACTACCCTATAATGTGGCAGTTCCCCTTCTCCCTTTTCCAAAGGGGTATGGTGAGGACCCCAGAGATGGAGTGACTTCGCTACCTTTCCGGTGTTTTCTGTGTGGCAACTTAGGCAGGCCTGGCACTGGATTCAATCCCCTTTCAGTTTGCTGCACTGCCTTCATATGCCCTGCAGGAATTCAATGAGCCGAAGGGCCCACACCCACGGCATGGAGATGCTCTGAAAGTCATCAGCATCAGGTGAACGGTCCCAGTAATGGATCCAACTTGATGTGTACAGCAAGTAATTTTCTGTTAGATATCATCATCATTAGCTCTCAACAATTACATTTTCATCTCTTTGGCCCACAAAAGCCAATGGAGAAGCTGTTCAGGTAGCTCTGATCCAAATTTCCCAGATCCGGGAGGCCTGGTTTTTCCATCCGAGACTCAGGAAAGCATACAGATCGGAGGATGTGGAGGCGCATGAACGGCTGACCCTTCCGCGCTCCACCGGCCTCCGCCGTGGCTCTGTGGGTGCTGTCATCTGGCCGCCGTGGCCCTCACGCAATTACCTGTGGCCGCCTACTGACAGTATCAGGAAAGTTAAGTTGGAATTACTCCCAACTCCTAATTTCCCACTCCATAAAAATTCAAAGTTAAAAAGAAAACTAGCTTGGCTGCAGCCTCTACGTGCTTTTTCAAGACACAGTTGGGCAGGTGGGTGTGAAGGAAGCCATCTGACCGAGCACTTTGATTAGCTGGAGATGCTGGGGAAGGGCTGGGAGACACCCCGAGAGCCATTTCAGGGTGCAAAGGATTTAGATTTTTAAAAAATCCTCACCTGAGGGGACATGCTGTTTAGAAAACTGATTTTAGAGAGGGAAGGAGGAGGAAGGGAGGGATGGAGAGAGCGTATGTGAGAGAGAGAATGAGAGAGAGAAGCATCGATCGGTTGCCCCCTGTACACACCATGATTGGAAATTGAACCTGCAACCTAGTATGTGCCCTGACCAGGAATAAAATCCAAAACCTTTTGGTGAATGGGATGACTCTCCAACAAACTCTCCACCCTACCAGGGCGGAGCTAAGTATTTTAAGAAGGGGAAGTGGACCATCTGTCCTTACCCAAAGGCTGCTTCTCTTTTACGGATGTTTGGACAGACCCGGCGACCTCTGCCCATTCCAAGCATGTTCCTTCTCTCATCTCCGACGGCCCACCTTCAACCCTGTGCCATCAATATAAAAACGTAGGGCTCTCTTTCCTAATGTCAGGAAAGCCTTATTTCTCCATGTAACTGCTCGGGACACTTTAAAGAAGGCCAGTGTTATGTTCATGTCTAATCCTGTAGGCTGCTCGTTTGTTTTAAAATTTACTTCAGATGCAAAGAATTTTTTAAGAACTATAAGCAAAAGAAAGAAAAAGCAAGTGCGGAGAGAAACTCACCCACCACGCTACCACCCTAGTTTTCACTCTTCATTACAATCTACATTTCAGGGAATTATTAAGAAGAAGTTTTCAGTTAAAGATGCTGAGTATTTCATGGGTTTGGGCCTCAGCAATCAGGATGAAGTGGTTGGCTTTTTGGAGGGTTTCCACTGCTTTAAACAGGAGTGGATACCAGAAGCATCTCAGGAATTCAGCTGACAACTGTTTAGCCACTTCCCACCCTATAGAGCTGCCTGGTCTCCCACTGCTCATGGCTCTGATCCAGGAATTCCCGCCACTGAAAGTTAGCTCAACTCCTCATAATTTAAGCAAGACTTAATTTAAACAAATGGTTCAGTTACCATCTGGAAAAGGCCTGGCAGGGAGTGAGAAAAGCCTCTAAAATGTTTAGTCTGTTTTACTCTACATTTTCCTAATATTTTGCCTTATGTGTCTCTTTCTAGTTAGCAGTTATTACTGGGTCTTCATCTTTCTCTGCGCCCACTTACACCTGTTCAGGGTGAATTTCTATCCTTCTCCCTTCTCTCTCCAGTTTCTCCCTCTCTTGGTCTCTTTCTTCCTTTTCTTTCTGATGTGCTAGCAGAGTGCAGCCCAGCACCATTGGCTAGGTGAGGAAGGTTCCTGTAGGAGGTGTTGCTTACCTGTTTGGACCATCCTCTAACGGGCAGGTGCCGGAGGTCCAACAGTGATGACTTCGAATGAGAAATGAGATCACAACCAATTACAAATTTGAAAAAGCCAACGAACATCAAAGGTGAAGGCAGTGAAAACAAAATAAACAAGTGAGACTACATCAAACTAAAAAGCTTCTGCACAGCCAGGAAAACCAACAAAATGAAAGGCCACTTACCGAATGGAAGAAAACATTTGCAAATCCCGTAACTGATAAAGGGGTTAACATTCAAAATCGATTAAGAACTCACAGAACTCAACAGCAAAAAAAACCAAACAATACAATTAAAAAATGGGCAGAGGACCTGAATAATCATTTTCTAAAGAAGACACAGAGATGGCCAACAGGTACATGAAAGGATGCTCAACATCACAAATCCTCAGGGGCGTGCAAATAAAAACCACAATAAAATATCGCCTCACTCCTGATAGAACGCTACTAAGACAAGAGACAGCCGTGCAGGTGAGGACGTGGGGAACGGGAAACCCTTGTGCACTGTGGGTGGGAATGCAGACGGGTGCAGCCACTGTGGGAAACAGCACGGAGTTCTCTCAGAAAGTTACAACTGGCACCACCTTATGACCCAGCGCTTCTGGGTATTTATCTAAGGCAATGAAAACACTAACTTGAAAAGGCATCTGCCCCCATGTTCAGTGCAGTGAGATTTACAACAGCCAAGACGGGGAAACTACCTAGGTGCCCTTCAATGGATGAATGTATCAAAACTGTGGTATAATGTTACAATATACACACATACAATGGGAATATTATTCAGCCGTAAAAAGGAAATCTTGCCATTTGCAACAACCCTGAGACCATTGTGCTAAGTCAAGTAAGACAGAGAAAGGCAGATACTGAATAACCTCACTTATATGTAGATTCTTAAAAAAAAAAATCCTGAATGCACAGATACAGAGAACAGACTGATGGCTGCCAAAGGCGGGAGGGTGGGCGAGGTGTGGGCGAAATAGACGAAGGGGACCCAAAGGTACAAACGTCCAGTCATGAAGAAGTCTTGCCCGGGGACACAATGTGCCGTGTGGTGACTAGTTAGCACTACGCTGTGTATTCGAAAGTAGCTCAGAGAGTGGCTCTTAGATGTTCTCATCGAAAAGATTCTCACTATGTGTGGTGATAGATATAGTTAGACTTATTGTGGTGATTTTATTTATATGCATATAAATTATATATAATCATTCTGTTATATACCTGAAACTAATATGCCAACTGTAACTCAGTAAAAATAAGCAAAAAGCCAACAAAAATCACAAAATCTGGAGACACAGCATTACATATTCGTAACTTATAAATAAGTATTTAGTAATAAGTAAATACATTACATGTAATATATATTGGTTGACCCGCCAGCCCATCATTATTTTTTCCTACATTCTTGGCTACTCACTTTTTATATGTTAACAATTTTTGTAACATCAAATGGAAACAACTAATTCTTAATGTCATGCCAATTTTTAGGACTGTTGACAAATTTTGGAAAACCTCTAGTTTTTTTTCAAGCATAATTCTTCAGATTTTGAGGTAGCAGTAATTTTAAAGACTGTACATTGAAGACACTTACAAAACAGCGTGTCATACGTGTTCTTGTGGTGGGGGTTCATTAGGAGCTTTTTCCCTTTTTTTGTCTCCAACAGGATACAACTTCTGCTTTGACGCAGCATCAATGAGAACAACGCTGCCGACTTGCGATACTAACGTTCCGATGATCGCACACCTTTCACATAGACTCGCCCTTGGCTTTGGCTCTTCAGACCCGGCTCTCCTTCGTGACACGCGCACTTTGGTGTGGGGCACCTGTGTTTCCACGCCAGGTGAGGATGCGTAGCGGAATGGAGGTATGCTCACACAAGCCCTTTCTACACTGGGACGATCAGCGTAACATAATAAATGTGTCCCCTGAAATCCAAACCAAAGGCATCAGCAACTCAACTGTCCCTTATCTGGATCCCCACAGCGGTCATTGTCACCTCTGATGCCACCAGAGGCAATAAGTCATTAGAGGGAAAGTTGAAGTAGAAAAAGAGAATGGTTTTAACTGATTGCAGTTGAAATATCTCATTTTTTTAAATTAAAAAAACATGTGACGTGTGAACACGTTCCTGAGACATGCTCAGGACCTTGGAAGGAGCCGTACAGATGCACGCCTCTGACCCTTCCACCTCGTTGGCTTCACTGCGGTTGCGGACCTCTGAAGTTCAACTTCGCCAGCGCCACTATGAATCTGCCCCTGCTACAGGAAAAGTTTAACTGGTGTTTTTTTTTTCCAGATACAGAAGAAAGCTTTAAAAGCAACAGACACCTTGTTCTGTAACAAGAACTGTATCCAGGTGCTCCTACATATTCGCGTAGATACAAGTCATCGCTTTGACGCGGCGGCTGTCTGCACAGATGTAGTTGAGTGACATCTCATGGCTGTGGACTGCGAGGGGCACATGGGGGCAGTGGGGGAGACGGTGGCTTCGGGCACCCAGGAACTGGTGAGGCCGCGCTGAGCGGGTGGAACCACTTCAGTTCAGACCCCGCGCCGTTCCAGCCTTGCTCTGCCTCCCCCACGTTACCCAGGACTCTGCGATAACCACCATCCGATCTTTGGCAAGCAGCTCTTCCAGAACAAAACCAACCAGCCAACCGAGCAATAATGAAAACGACAACCTCCCTTTCTCTCTGATCGTGCCCAAGAACCTCATTCTTTCTTCCGCAAACCCGGGAATCCAGCTGATAGGAGAGAAGGAAGTTCATTTTTGTTCTTGTTTGCTAGATGGAAAGGCGCCAATAACCTCTGCTTTGGGGTCCATTTTTCTTAGACGTGCCCCTCTGCAGGGGGTTCTGATGTTAGCCCTCTGGGTCTCCACACTAAGAACCCAGGGAAACTGTCCCGTAGCAGGCCAGGGAACATGGGCTAATCTGAGAGGACGGTCTCCAGGCCCGTGACGGGGGTGTGTGGAGGGGCACCTGTGTCCTTTGCTCAGTGTGTCCCTTCAGAAACTGTGCTCCTGGCTGTTTTGACCCGAGAGAGGAGAAGGAGAACCTCAAACACCTACAGACATGCAAAATGGAACTCAACAAGGCGGAGCTCTCTTTCCAACCGCCGTTTCCCTCTCTGATTTCTCTGATGAAACAACATCCAACACTCGAAACACGTGATGCACAGATTCATTCCTGTTCGGTCACAAATGTCTGGAGGACTGAGCAGGGCAAAGGGCTGCCCCCGAGGCCACTGCATCCCGGTGAGGGAGGCCCTGCCCCGGGAGAGTGAGAGGGCAGAGTGCGGTGGGCGGCGAGCAGTGGTGCAAGACGAGGAGGGGGAGGTCCCCTGGGTTGGCTCATAGCCCTGGGCCTGAGGGCCACATCTGGGACTCTGGATTTTATGCTGCTTAGTCACCCACTAGCCGTGGGACACTGGGAAGGTTAACGTCTCTGTGCTCCAGTCTCTTCATTTGTTAATTGTGGAGGGGGGATTGTTATTGGTTGAACTGTGTCCCCCACCCCATTCCTATGTTGAAGTCCTTGTGCCCAGTACCTCAGAATGTGACTGTTTTTTTGAAAAACGACCACTGTCATATACATGAAGTCACACTGTGGCCGGCTGGGCTTCTGTGCCATGCACCCAGTGTCCTTGTAAGAACGGAACAAGGTGAGTGCCAGGGAGGGTGTCCTGTGAATACCGGTGTCACACTGCCACAAAGCAAGGGTCCCCCAAGAATTGAGAGAGAGGGACCAGGACATGTCTCTCCCTGGTGCCTTCCGAGGGAGCACCACCCTGCCCACACCTTCGCGCTGGGAGTTCTGGGCTCTGGCATTCCCAGGCAGTGACTTTCTGTTGTTTAAGCCACTCAGCCTGTGGCCCTTAGTTACAGAGGCCCTGGGAAAGGAATGTGCGGGGCATCGGCGAGGAGGCGTGCAGTATGATGTCTGCTACTACTGACTTCTCAATAAATGTTAGAGTTTGTTACTGATTAAAAACAAGGGGGAAAGTGATTCTGTATACTGCCTCCTTAAGCAGCGATTAAACCTGGAAAGTGGGACAAAGCAGGACCTTCCCCCAGTGGACTGAGGCTGGTGTGGGGTGCAGTGGGGTG
>CM052549.1:14163661-14313811 GCA_028533065.1 Trachops cirrhosus | reverse complement strand
GGGGCGGCCTCCTACATAACAGCCCAGGTCGCTGAGCTCTCGCCCTCTCCCACAACCATCCTGCTTCCCAGGTAAGGAAAACCGTGGGAAAATGTAAGACTGCATTGGCAGACTTCTGGTCTGTCTGTTGGGAAGCTTGGAAGCTGTCTGTCCCATCCACACAATAACACAACAACAACAACAACTGCACAAACAGAAAATCATCAACTCTTCCTAGACCAATCAGAGAACGGAGGTCACAGGACAAGCCACCAACCCCCACACTGGAGGGACCACAGGCAGATACAGAGA
This sequence comes from Trachops cirrhosus, assembly GCA_028533065.1. Classification (NCBI taxonomy): domain Eukaryota; kingdom Metazoa; phylum Chordata; class Mammalia; order Chiroptera; family Phyllostomidae; genus Trachops; species Trachops cirrhosus. The sequence continues at coordinate 14,313,520 of CM052549.1, read as the reverse complement.
CACAACCTACAGGAGCGGAGGTGTGCGCGCAGTCAGTGCCGGGCCCGCCCAGCTGAGGGTGGTTGATGCGCTGCTGGAGGCTCCGGGCGCACCAGTTTGAAAGGTGAAAGTGCAGCTGAGGCTCCCACGCTTTCAGGAGTGGCACCGGCCAGCCCGCCAGGTTCTCACAGTGAAGACCCGGAGAAAAAGCCCCTCCTGCTTCGGAAAGGGAGAGGGGAAAAACAGCCACCATTAAACACGCACAAGTATTCTGGTCTTCGCAGCGAGGCCCGCCCTCCGGGCCAGCTGTTTGACCAGAGCCTCACTCACCTGCGGGACCTTTACCAGCGCTTCGTCTGCCTGGGGGAAGGGAGACACTAAGTCAGCCCCTTGTAGCCGTCAGCATCTAGTATGTGCAGAGCAGCAGAGGACCAGTTGAAAAAGGGGATCATCCACCGCGGACGACTATAATACAACACGATTGTAACAACAGGAAAATAAACAGTCGTCCAGAATCACCAGTGCCTTTGTGAGGGTGGGTTCTGGAAAAGGGAAGGGCCCTTTCATCCTGCCAAGTTCCTAAACGGATGTGGAGGCGCAGAGTTGGGCCTGGGCTAACCTCTGGTGGTGAGGAGAGAAGAGAGAGAAGGGGGGAAGACTTCTGTTGCTTCCAAGAAGCGCGCAGTGGAGGACCCGAGGGGGGAGCTGGAGGCTGCCTGATGCAAAAACGGCCAAGGAATTTTTTTTGTTTGTTTTAATACAGCGATGTCTTGAATTCAATGTTTAGTTGTGTGTGTTGCTATAGTAACAAGATGGTATGAAATACTGATTGAAATCCAGCTTCATCTTAACTAATTACATCTTCAATGACCCTATTTTGAAAGAGATCACATTCTGAGGTGCTGGAGATTAGGACTTCCACATATGAATTTGGGGGTTGACCGTAATTCAGCCCCCCAAATGGTACGGTAGCAATGAAGCACATTTTACACAGACATGTCTTTGAAAAGAAAAACTCCTGAATCCTAGCTTTGGGAGCAGGTGACATTACCGCAGAGGCTGTTGGCAAGCGTGTCCCTGTGTCACGTACCACGGGGTGCATAGCTCACCCTCCTCTGGAGCTTTACTCTGAAGATGAGCCCACTCGGTGACATCTGCCAGCTGACACGCTCAGTTGTGGAAGAGAACAGGTTACGCTGTGGAGCCTGTACGAGGTCATCTCAAGTTGGCTGCAAGGAAAGAGTGGCCACAGACCAAATGTGGGATAACTTTGCCTCGTAGAGATAAGGGTCCGGCACAAATAACACCACTTTTTATTATAAAATCTTTTATTACAAAACCATAAGCATGTAATTCTGTGACATAACAATGTCACACTCAAGCATGCTATGTGACATTTTAGGTGAAATGTTCAAATTGCTGTCCATCTCGTGGGAGACATTCACGTGCCCCACCAACCACACTCATGGGGGCGCTACTTCTGCCGGACTCTGTAGCAGGAATCTCAGGGGAGAAGAAAGCAAGAAATACTGAGTGACTATTATTGCAAAGTGGATTTTTTTAGTATTTTAAAACTTGTTTTTGTAAACTGGTGTTTACTTAGACTCCCTTCAGTGTACTTTCTGGAGCACAGAAATGTTGAAAACTGCACTAAACAACCACTGTGATGAAAAGATTGAACTGCTGGCCTTCTCATTGGAGGGCACTACTGCGTGCTCTTGACCTCTCACTTCGGCTGCGGGCCAATCAGAGAGCCTCAAAACCCAGTGTTCAGGGCAGTTTAGGTCTGAGTCAAGTACTGGTACTGGGGGGTAGGGTCTGATCTGGGACCAGAGGGATAGCTTTGCAGGTTAGTTTTTTTCAGCAGGGCAGAAGCGGCTCACCAGCCTTGGGAGCAGATGAGCCACTAGATGGCGCTCCGGGCTCATGCTCCTGTGGACTGTCCGCACAACCGGAATCTGGCTGGCTGGCTGGCTCCCTGGCTCCCAGGGCTGGCTCATCTTTCTTTCTTAGGCACAACACCTAAGGCCCGTGATGCTCTTAGGGACCCAGAAAAGCATTTTAATTTCTTTTGAAAAGTGGAGGAAAAAAGAGTAGTATAGTTCTGATTATATTCATCTTTACAGTGCAGTCATATAATGCACTTTTATATATCTACATATGTATGTTTCATATGTATAAAACACACACACATGTATTACATATAAGTATACAAATAGAGGAAGGGGCCCAGGAAGGCCAAGTGTCTAGGGCCCATGAAAGTTATAATATAGCCCTGACTGTGGATGAAAAAGGTCAGTGAAAGTTACCCCAGTGCCCAGGGAGCATCTCTCCTCATAGACATCTTTCATGACGCATGCATTCATATATTTATTTAAGTCCATGGCTCCATTCTTGGTCACATGTCCTCTTGATTTCACCTCCTAAATATCTCTCTACGCTGTCGCTTTTGCTGTCTACCCACACTGCCATTCTAGACCAAGTTCCCGGAACCTTGCTCCTGGACTCTTAACAAGAGCCTCCTACCCACCTCTAGGTGTCCAGCCCCTTTCATAGGCAGCCAGAGGCGTCTTCCAAAGATCAGACCTGATCATGTCAGTTTTTTTCTTTAATCCAAAACCTTCATGGTTCTCCGCTGCCTAAAGTAGCTGCTCTCTCTGGAGCTGTGTGCGCATTTGGGGAAGCAGGCAAGATAATTCACTGGAGCATAGAAAGAAAGCACCCCTGCTCTTTACATTCACCTTTTATCTGATCCTTTAAACATGTGTTTTTTTTGTATGATCTGTTTACACAATATATGTGCATTATTTATTCACATATATACTATATATAGCATAATACACACATATACACTATATAGATTTACACATATGCATTATTTATACACATATTGGGAAAGGTGTGCATTTTCAAGTTTTTTTTTTCTGGAAGGATGAACATTGAAAGTGTTGGGAAACCTTAAAAGTGATGTTTAAGCCTCTTAAAGTTGCACACAAGTCCTTTCCGATGCAAATCAAAACTACCTGTAGAATTTTACCTGCTTAATTCTAGCCACAGAGGACACTCTGGTCTAAGCCCTTCAGCTTTCGTGCATTTACACGTGTTCAGTGCACAGGATGCCCCGCCCTCGTCCTCACCCCTCACCGGCTACAATCCTCCTCCCCGTTCAGCGCCCAGCTCCTGGCCTCCTCTCAGCGGTCCTGCTGTCCGTGTGTGGCCTTAGTTGTGCCGTGTTAGTCTGATTGTGCTTTTCTTCCCCCTTTACCGTGTTCTGTGGTGTGTGTGTGCGTGTATGGGTATGTGTGCCCGCATGTGCACATGGATGCATGGGAGGGTGGCATTTATGGAGCAGCTTTTAGATGCCCGTCACTGTGCTAGGCCTTTTCTCTGTGTCGTTTTCAATTTATCTCTCGTTTAGGTGACCAGATCACCCTGGTTTGCTGGGAACTTTTTAGGTTTTAGCTCTGAAAGTCCTGTGTCCCAGGAAACTCCTCAGTTTTCTGGGGTGGCTGGTCACTCTGTACAATAACCCACATTATCTAGATGAGAAAAAATAAGGCTCAAAGAAGTTATAAAAACTTAGCTACACTCACAAAGCTAATTAAGTACTAGGACCTGGCTGTGTCCCCCGGAAAATCAGTGTTCCTTCCATCCCCGCAAACTGCCTGCCCATGGCAAGGACCAGGTCTTATTCAACTCTGTATCTTCACGACTGTCATGCTTCTCACATATATTAAATATTTGGTGGGTGAGTGATGAGGGGATGAATCTGTGGATGAATGAATGAACTCTCCAACAGAGGATCAAAACAGGTACTGCATGGTGACATAGAAAACTAACCAAGCTGTGTCTCCTCCCTTCCTGTGACTCTACATAGTCGCAGAATATTAGAAAATTGGGCTCAGAGAGGATAAATGACTTGCCCAAGGTCACACTTCTGAAAGGAAGCTGAAGCAGGGACAAGAACTCAGGTTTCCTGACTCATATACTCCAGAGGTCTTTCTACCAGAGCACTGTGTGAAAAACTAAAAACCAGAGGGCAGAAGAAATAGTGGAAGAAAACTGGGCTATTTTTTTAACATCGAACTAAAGATGTTATGCAGTTCTAAATTGCCAAGATTTGTATCATTTAAAAAAAAACCTAAGAAACCCCCTAAGGTTAAGAACATTTCTTAAAAGATAAATAACCCTCTCAAAGAGTGCCTTCCGTGTGTGCACAGGGTGATAGGGGGGAGGGCAGGAGTGGCTTAGAACAGGAGCAGGAACTGCAGGAAATGCCACATTTGTCCTCCAGAGGGAGCGTTTGTTCTTGTCAAGCCTCCTCACTCCCACTCAAAACAATCAAGCCTTGGGTCCAACCAACCTGGCATCTGCAAAACAGATGGGCTGTTTGGAGACCAGGTGGCCAGGCACTGCTGGCCGGAGGAGGGGCAATGCCCACGCCCACCGCCTGAGCTGCTCTCAAATGCCCACTTAGCTCCACGTTCATGGGCGTTACTTGGCTTCCAGGCTGGGTCTGTGCTTTGTGCTTGGCCTTTGATTCTGAGGGGAAGTTCAGTCCCAGGGAAATGGAAATTTCAGTGCACAACAGAACACATGGGTTCCTCTGGGGCCGCCGGCTGGTCCCAGCATCTTGACCCTGGCCTTTCCAGAGAAGCCCCAACCCCGCCTGTGCCAAGGAACAAAATGAGCCCAGCAGCAGCCATCGGGGCCAGGCCGGCGGCTGAGAGAGGGAAAGCTGTTGGTTTTTCCTTCTGGATCTGCCGTCAGCACTGTTTCATGGAACAGAAGGGAGGAGGGAAGGAAATGAGGTTTTGCTTTGCACTCTGCCCCCTCCACCCCAATCTGGTGGACCAAGACCACACCTGGGAACATTCTGGAAGCTTATAAATGGCCGAGGAAGTAGGGTCACTCAGTCCTCATAAGAGTCAGGGAAATTCTTAGCCCTCATGGGCTCTGTGAGCAGCCAAAGTGATAATAAGCCCTGGCAGGATGGTTGGGGTGACAGTGTGGAGGCGAAAGCTGAGCAGAGCACCCCCAAATCAGCCAGAGTGTCTTTTCTGATCAGCACTTACTCCTCTGAACCAGGGATGGTGTCCTGGAGCTTCGAGGAAGAATGTGACGATAGTGTCCCAGGTCCCCCTGGACTGATTGCTACTGGCACAGACCTCAGGCTTGGCTTCCCTGGAGTCTGGTCCAGGAAAGTGAGCTTGGATTCACCTTAGTAAGTGCTCAGGGATGTGCTGGAATTACTACCAGCTCCTTGGGCAGGCAGACACCAGACCACTGGGAGGGACCCCACTGGGAGTGACCCCTGCCCTTCTCCACCAGCCTCCAGGAGATCCTCACTGCATCTGCCAGGGTCACTGGTGACCACCACCCTCTCAGGGGCTTGAAGCCGGCAGAGCTGGCTCTGTGATTGGTGGCAATGTGGCCAGCCATGTCTCCTTCTGCTGTAGCATCTCTGTGTAGTCATTTGTGCTTCACTTGGGACCTTTAGCTCTTCCAACAGCCAAATGAGTACCTGCCATGATGGGGATGGTGCCCCTCTGAGGGGCATCCAAGCTGGCCAGAGGGTCTGGGCAGCTTTGCTGGAGGTGCTGAGACCTGGGCATGAGGAAGAGTCACTAAGTGGAGAGCAGAGAGGGAAAGGGGCAGAAGCAGCCCACGTCCACAGCACAGTGAGCTCCAGAAGGAAGGGAACCTGAGTTCAGTTCACCGTTGTAGCCCCGTGTTTGTTACAGCGCCCCCTGGTGCTTGAAGGACCCACTCACTAATGGGCTGTGCAATGACTAGTCCAGAGGCCTGGGAGCCAGGGCGCCTGAAAGGTTTAGATCCGCTGGAGTGGAGCCAATGTGTGTGTCTCTTGGGGACTGGGGTAAGGTGGCGCACCCCGAGGAGAGGCTGGAGAAGGAAACGGGTCAGATCGGGGTGCCCGGGAAGCCATGTTAGGGGATTGTCACTTTCTCCTGATGGCCAGTGGCAGGGAGAGGGAGTAGTGAGGACATTACGTCCCTCCTGCTTCTCATTTGCTTAGGGAGACAACATATTTCAGTGCCCGCCGGACCCCTTCCAGCACCCACATTCTCTAGTTGGGTCCTTTCTCATTCCCTTGATGTCTGCATTTTAGAAAACGACTCTGCATTGTATTGTAAAAACGGAGGACAAGAACCCACTGGAAGGTGACCCGGTGAGGCAGGGCAGCCATGCCACCGCCTCTCACTCTGCCACCGGCTTCTAACAGCGCCCATAGTGTCCTGACATTTTGCCCTCAAGAACACTCACTCCTAACCGAATTAAAGTCTGCGCAGGATCACACATGGCCAGCAGATGTCGCTAATGTCTCACATTTTGGTCACCATGGTGGCAAAGGGCTCTTTCCATCAACAAATTACCCACTAAGCATCAACTGTGCACTGTGGTGCAGGGCTGAGCACTTTGTGGCTAACAATGCCTTTCTCACGAAATTGTTCTGAGGACAAAAGAAGGTTTTCTCCATAAAAGATAAAGTTTGCCTCTGGCAGTGCAATAGACAGCTTGAATCAAAAGTCTGGAACCACTTTAAAAAACTTGTTTCGAGGGCCTATTCCTGCATGGGTTTAGGCACCTGTGTTTCGTCTCGGCTAAAAGCAGGCTCCAGAACCCGTGGCGGCACAACCGTAACTGATATTCCTGTATTTCCTTGGGGAAGAGAAGCCCGAACGAGAGGACAGCCCCTGAACAAACCTGTGACGTCAACGTTGACGGCGTGGTTGACACCGGGCGGGTGTCTGGAGTCTCGGGGTGGGGGGTGGCCCCACAAGATGACCTGCTGCCCCATGGGGTGACGTGCCTTTGGTGGGACGTCGGTGGTTCCGTTACAGGAATGCTGGGAGCAGGGACTCAGAGGTTTGAACGACCAGCACTGAGCTGAAATCAACCAAAAGGGCACACTCATCCTCCCCATCGCCCCAGCTCTCACCTGGACCCTCCTGAAGAGCCAGGAAAAGAGCGGGGTTGAAGGTCCAGCATATCCAGCACACAGCTTGACTGGGTGAAAAGAAACTCCTGCCAGCTCTAGTCTACGTCTAGCGAACACCCCAAACTGAGCTCTTGAGATTCCCCTCAACCTGCCACCTCCATTGTCTCTCTCAAAACAATTAGTTGCAATTTCATCATGTCAGTTTCTTAAGTGGAAATCCTTGGGGTTAACCTTCACTCCTCTTCCCACCCCACCCCCCCATCCAATCCGTCAGCAGATGCTATAGACTTACCTTCCCCACAGCCCAGAAGTGTTCTCCGTCACACCACCCACTGCCTCCATCCGGCAGAAGTCACCTCGGCACCGGCTGGGTCCTCCCAGGGGCTTCCTAACCGGTCTGCCTGTCTGCCTGCCTCCATCCTTGCCCCTCTTGGGTCCGCTGAAAACTCAGCAGCCCACATGATCTTGGTGAAACACACGTCAGACCCTCTTTCTCTCTGCTGGAAACCTCCCAGGGGGGTCTGCGCTGAGTTAGGGGAACATCCGGGTCCTGTGTGGTCCGGCCACGTTAGCGCTGGTCCTTCAGTCCCAGGTGCCCCTCCAGGATCTCTGCGCCTGCTCCCCCGTGGGTCCGGGTGCTCCTCCCTCAGATGACTGCATGGTCTCTCTTTCCCTTCCCTCTGGTCTCCTGGACCACAAACTGGGTGGCTAAAGCAACAAATTCCTCATCTCACGGCTCTGGAGGTTGAAGCAGGAAATCCAGGCAGGGCAGGGTTTGTCCCAGGCCCGTCTCCAGGTTCACGGGGTGTCCTCCCTGTGTGCATGTCTGCATTTACCGTTCTTACAAGGACATCACGTTACCTTGATAACCTCTGTAACGGCCTATGTCCAAATAAGGTCCCATTCTGAGATCCTGGGGGCTGGGACCTCAACAATCCCACCCACGGCCAAGGCCTGCCAGCTGCCGCCTATACCTAGCGTTTCTCCCACCCCTTCCCAGCACTCTCCAATGCCCCTCCCTGAGTGGGCTTTTCTCTTTTAGAAGCTGCTCCTCATCTAGGGTGCTACTGCGCATTGTACTGACCTGTCTTTATGGTCTGTCTCTCCAACTCTCCAGCTGGCTGTAAGCGCCACAGAGGAAGGGGTCTTTGCCATCTTCATGTCTGTTTCCCATCACCTAGAGTAGTACCTGGCACACAGTAGGTGCTCAAGAACTAACTACACAGTCTGGCACAAATAATGCCTCCTTTTTATTACAAATTCCGCAACATAACAACATCACACTCAAGCACACCATGTGATATTTTAGGTGTGAAATGTTCAAATTAAAACCATAAATTATTACGACCATATTATTACCCCACCAACTACACTCAAGCAGGCGTTACTTCTGCCAGACCCTGTATATCAGATGGATTTGTCGAAATCTGTTGCAGATTAACGTTAGCTTCTAAGAACGAGAAGGAGAGGGAAATGAAGACAGAGTGGAGGGAGAGAGTGAGGGTGGGGTGGGGGCAGAGAGAAAGTTACTTATTGGTTGATTTAAGGAAGAAAAAGCCAATGTGACCTCGGGCCCAGGCAGAGCCATCCTTTTGGCCTCCCCTGCTCGCCTGCCTTACAAAGGGGACTTCATCTCAACCCAGGGCTCAGAGTGTAGGTTCAGCCCTTTAGTCTCATACCATCCGACTCGGAATGAAACCAGGGAGAATTTCCTCAACCGCAGGGGACGCAGCTAAAGAACCGTGAGGTGTGTCCATCTCAGTCTCATGTCAGAAACCGTGATGCATCTGTGCTGCGAGTCAGAGCTGCTGTTTAAGAGTCTCCGGGCCTGTGGTCCAAACAGAGGGGCAGCAGGGAGGGGGTGGGGTGCGGCCGAGGACAAGCCCTCCTGGGAGCTGCACTGAGTCCTCAAAGTGACTGTAGCCCTGGGTCAGAAGGCTGCGAACAGCCCAGGGGCAGAGCAGCCTCTGTCCTCCCTGTTATTAACACGTTAATGACGATGTTAATGCTAACACAAGGATTTGCAGGCTCTGTGCCCACATCTTGGTCCAGATCAATCAGCAGATGTTTAGGGAGTCTTTGCTTTGTCCCAGCCTCGTGGAAGGCAAGCGGGGATCGAAAGATCTCGCTGTTTGTGTCTCCCCTCAGCACCCATGCACAGTCAACCACTTCCTTCACACCGCTGCCCTGTGGCCCACATGTCGCAAAGCGTCTTGTTGGACAACTGAGAGAACGAAGCGTAAGAGAAGTTAAGAAACTTGCTGTCAGTGGAGTAGAAATGTGGGTGCAAATCTTCTGGTGTGTGTCCCATGTTGATCACCACCATCATCATCACTATTATCGTCATCTTCTGCAGTAGTTTTTAGTTCGGGGCCCCCTAGGTACCAGGCCTGACACTAAGCACTTTACATGCATTGTGTCATGTTATTTCTCACACGACCTTGCAAGGTAGGGGGCATACTAACCCCCATTTTATGAGGTGCAGAAACACAAGTTAAGGTCAAGGTGACACCTTCACCAGGTCTTTCAGCACTCCAGCGCCAGAGCCTGACTTGAATCTCGTGTTCTGGCTGCACAGTCTAAGCTGTTAACCCTGCTCCTCATCTTCAAGGCGGCCGAGTGGGAGGCCAGGCAAGGCAGGGTGGTTTCCCCGAGAGTAACTGGTGGGACCTGCTGTAGGAATTCAGACAGGGATAAGGGGGTTCAGTGTGGGGTCACCTGGGGCGGGGGCTGTGGGAGTGGATGAGCCCTGCTTGGGCGGTAGGAAAGGGGTCCTGGGCACACTGCATCCAGGGGCCGAGAAGAGACGGACCAGCCAGGCCTGAGCACTGGGTGCAGGTAGGGAACCTGGGAGAGGGCGTGGCAGGAGCTGCGAATGCAGCCACTGCAGAGCCGGGGCGTTCGCCCTCGCTGTGCACCCTTCCTAGCCCTCAGGAGGCAGTGCCTGGGTGCCTGGGGGCAGGCCCTGCTGTGCTGATTCCAGGGCTTGTTTGGCTGCTCACTGCAGGCCTGCGTCCCGGGTAGGACTGTGGAGTCAGCAATGGGCACAGGACAGGGAAGGGGTGGGGCACTCCTTCCGGCTTCCGCCCTCCGCCTTTTCCCTTCCAGCTTGCGGCCCAGCCCAGGTCAGTGGAACACAAAGGGGCGCGAACAGTCCTTACTTCCCACTGCAGCCAAGTCACTTCCTTAAGCAAAAGAAACATTAGCTCTAGCATCACGGGCTGCACCAGCTTTCCTCCCAGCCAGGGGCCGGAGGGACCTCAAGCCTCCTGCACAGCCCTCACCCATGGCCTGAGTGCTGGCTGGTTGCAGGTCAGTTTGCCCACCTCTGGTGGGAAGTCGGTTTATCCGGCAGGCGATTCTGGTGGCCTGGGCTCCTTGGGTTCGGGCCCCCTTGCCCCAACTCTCTGTGTATCCTTATTAGTCTGGCCTCAGGGTTTAACACCTTGCAAGTAGCTAATACGCCTCACATACCCTTATTTATTTAGCAGGTGTTTGGTGCATGTTATTTTCATTAGTAAGCATCAGTTAATCTTCACTTGTAGAACATCAGTTTGAAGAGGGAACCACATTGTAATTGGTACCTGCCTGATCTCTTTGGCCCCGAACAGATAAGTAGAGGCCAAAATGCGAACTCCTTGTATGCAACTGATATTTATTTAATTGTATGGCCTGGGAGGCACTAGAGAAGGAACTTGAGCTGGGAAAAACACCATCAGATTTGTATTTTAGGAAAAATTAATACTTCTGAGAGCAGTTCGGAGATTATATGAGGGAAATGTAGAGGGAGGGAGAGGAGGCAGAAGGTTACTGCAGTGACCGGACTAAGGGACAGCAGGGTCTGAACTCACGCAGGGGCGGGGGACACAGAAGGGGCAGCTGCTGCAGAACTCGATGACCAGGGCTGTGGGGCTGGGGAGTGACCACAGTTCCCCTGGCCCAGCTTTGGTGGGGCGCTGGCATCGCCACCATATGAGGAGACTCTCCTGGAGAAAGGGCCCTCGAGTTCCGGGCCGCCGTGGCCGCAGAGCTTGGGAGGGATCTTGCTGTTGCCTCAGGTTCCCACAGGGGCTGACTGATGTTGAGGCTTCAAGCTCTCCACAGCTTTTTTTTTTTGGTCATGACCCAAGAATTAGTCTACTGCAGGGATTTTTCTCAGAATGCGATTTTTTTCACTCAAGTGCTACTAGAAATTATGGCCTCTAACCATACATGAACAACTCGGGGACCTCCAACAGTCTGTGAGCAGGAAAGGGGCCTGAGGAGTGAGGGGCTCATTACCACGGCTTCCCAGGTGCCGCCTCTGGCCCAGGAGGCTCCACGCTGGGACTGCCTGGGGGGTCTTCCCGGGAGAAGAAAAGTCCAGTCAGCACAACTTGGTCTCTGCCCCATTCCGCCCCCACTTCCCTGTAGAAAGCCGGGGAATGTTGGATATTGGGCGGGGGCGGGGGGGTGCTCCACTCTTTGAGAAGATCTGCACCATGGTGTGGTTTTAGGAGAAAATAAATGGGGAGGTGGTGCGGTTAGGCAGCGGGGAGGGGCTTGGAGTAGTCCCCACACTCCCCCTGGAGTGCAAAGCCCGTGCAAGGAGGATGGGGAAGCTCTGTCACCTCCAGGCTGCAGGGAAGCGTAGACTCCAGAGGGGGCTGCACACGCCCGCCCGTGGTGAGGACTGAAGTGATCTCATGGCAGAAGGGCCCTGAAAGCCGACACAGGGGACCCTACCCTGCCCCCGGAAGGCCCCCGGCCTGAGGGAAGGAGCATCATTAGGAGGCCGCAGGGCGAGGCAGGGGCTGAGCTCCTCCTGGGCAAACACCAAGTCGCCATCGAAACACAGAATCGAGAGCTGCGACTTTACCGGGGTTGTGTGTGGCTGCGGCAGGGGTCTTGGCTCGTGTTCCCGGGGGCCCAGTGGATGCAGGAGCTCTGTAGTAAGGACCCTGCGCATCTGAAGGTTTGTCTGCCTGGCTCGTGAGGTCCCCAGGGGGATGGATAGACGCCTCTCTGGCAGGTAAGAGAGAATCGTGCCAGGACCAGGAATACTTGACTCAAGATCCGTGTGCCTGAAGCTCTAGGAACCTCTTTTGTTTAAAGCAGTGAACGGCAGACACTGCGGGATCCAGAAGACCTGGAAGAACCTGACCAGACGGGGAGCCCTCAGCCCCTGAGATGGGATTCTGTGGTTCGTGCACCAAGGCCAGGACCAGCAAGCACATTTCAGGGTTTGCAAATCTGAACAAGAACCAGCTGCTGAGCCGGCAGGAGCCCCCATCCTCCCAGCACAGGCAATCCCAATGAAGACAGGCCCCCGTATCCTGGGCAACGGGAATGTCCCTACCTCCCCATTCCCCGCTGACGTGGAGCCGAGGGCTTCCACACTCTCCCTCCCCGGCCTGCACTGCCCCAGATTCTCACTCAGGTTACACATCCTACACAAGCTGGAGGCCCAGGTGCACGGAGGCGCCTTTGCCTGCAACACTGCGGGCCTCGCAGCAGGCGGCTCAGCTCGGCGCAGGCGGCTTCCTACAGCTCTGGGTTACGCACCACGTGGGGCTCTTCTTCCTTCTCATTGCACAGAGTAAGAGTCAGGCTACTCCTGAGTTCAGCGTGGTGAGACATGGAACCCCCTGCAGGGAGGGACCGCCACACGCCACAGGCCAAGCCTGACCTCAGTGGGCAGCGTGTGTCGTCCTTCTGTAGGGAGGGACAGAGAGGCCTTTGAAGGACAGTCTGCTATGGTGTTCACACACCTGGATGTCCCGTGGCCCCAGAGCGCTGAGGCTACCCCACTGCTGTATCCCCTGCTCACGGGCCTTGTGTGTCGGGGCCGCTACTCCAGTGGCATGAGGTGAGGACAAGTTTGAGTCCCCCACATCCTGGATATGAGACCACGGATGCACCTTCCAACACAGGTGTTTGGTTCTGCAATAACTCAGCGGCAGCCGAAGGGATTCAGTGGCCTGTGGGCTGCCCGAGACCATCTCACCTATCTGCAGCTCTCTCGGCGAGCGAGTGATTTCTGAGTGCCAAACCGCTGAGCTCTGTGGCCCCCGCACCCATCCCAGATGACATAAGAAGCTATGAGGCATGAATAGTATCTTTAACATAATCTTATATTTGGAAAAAGCAGTTTAAAAAAAAACACTTGAAAATACAAGGAAAGGTAACCGTGACTCATATAAGTTTTCACCATTGCTTGGCCTTTTGTACATATAAATTATTGCTCACTAGCTTCGATAAATACACAGCACAGTCCTATGTACAGAAGCGGAAAGCATGAAGTCTGAGAAAGAAAATACTGTTAATGGCGATTCTGGTAATTCAACCGACGTTTCATGTTCACCAGCTCTGGTAATGGTGGCAACTACGGAATGCAGTCCCTGAGAAGTTAGGTAGACACCCTGACCGCGGGTTTGCTCTCTTCCAGCTGTCACCGCGAGCTGACGAGGTCACGGCAGTCCTACTCAGTGACCCGTGGAAAGGCAGGAGTCCCTGCTTCAGGTCATCGATGTCATCCCAGGATTCCCTAACAGTGTCATATGAGTACAATAAATAGGTTATGCAAATAAATAGTACTCTGCTAGAAAATGTTTCGTATATACAGCTCTGCTTTTTACAGTAGTATATTTTCATCTAACTTTTTGGCAATTTTTAAAAACTCCCCCCCACCCCACTAGTTTTCAGCACAATGGCCTGCTCGTCAGTAGGCAGGCTGAAATTTTAAGGACATGTTTGAAGCATTGAGGAGAAACCACGTGTTGACAACCGCAGTGCACCTGGCCGCCCCACTGTAATGTTTGTGCCCAGTTTCCGAGAGGCTCGGATTAGCTGTGCCATTTAGGGTCGCTAAGTTTGGGACTCGTGTACACGATGCTACAACAAGGCAGCGGGGGAGGGGCTGGGGCAGCAGGGCAAGCCAGCTCTGGGGATCCGACGTCCCTGTCACTCTGTCTCCTGTAACTGTTTCTCCCGCTAGGAGGCGGGTAAGCCTTATAGGGCCACACCTTTTCCTGCCAACTGGGAGGGGGGTTTTACTGTACACACCCTCCTGACTTGCCTGTGGATGGGGGTCTGGGAAAATGAATGTATTCTAAATATAATCAATGATAGTAGAATCCAGTGAATGCAGTCCACAATATTTATCACGGCAACTTTTTGGCAACTGTGCAGATTACAACAAAGAGTGAGTTTGAAACACTAGAGTCTTCGGAGCATCTGTAAGTAGGTATGGGAAAAAAATATATTCGGGAAGGTTGCGATTTTGCCTACAAGAACCTGTCTGGTGCTAACTTCTCAGCAGGGCTGACTCGCTGGGATGCAGGACTTCCGAAAGCTGTGCTGTAGCGGAAAGAGCCACTCAGACGCGGCTGTGCACCCCTCGCCAGCGAAGGCGGCAGATTACAGATTTCCAGAGGGAATGGAGATTTCATGAGGTCATAAAAATCTTAGAGAGCTGAAAAGCAGCTTGGATGTCCTCCAGTCCAACCTTCCAGCCGGAACATAACCTCCTCCACAGGGGCCGAGGCAAGCACTGGGAAAGGGAACACAGCCTTTCCCCGTTAACAGAGAACTGCTTAGCCCTGCGCTGGCCCGGCCACTGTTGGGCAGCTCGGATTTGTTAGGAAGAGCTTCACATTGAGTGATCCTGGCTCCCAGGATTCTGCCTGGAATTCTTTAATTCCAGGTTTACATCTTCTCAGAGCTTCTGAAATTTCTGAGAGCTGCTGCCTAGGAAATCTCTGGAGGCAGTTGTTAAATTTCAGAAAGAGTCAGAGATTCTGACATTCGGAAGATGGGCATGGAAAAGCAAATCTAAATTAAACAAAATCCTCCCTTCCCTTGTCTGCCCCAAGAGCCACCGGCCACGGGGGAGGAAATGGTGGACAGGCACCCGCCCTCTCCCCCCTGCTGTTTCCACCCGTTCCGGGAGGCAGGCTCTGGGTGCAGCTTCAGGCTGGGTCCGACTGTGATGCACGTGGGGATCCTTTGGCAGTGTGCACTTGGGAGCTGAGCTCCAACCAGTAGGTGCCGCTCTGACGGAGTTCTCTGCTAGAGCAACTGAAGTAGTTTCAGTTGGAGCGGTGTAGGCTTCCCATGAATGAAATTTAAATTGCAAAACGTGAAGACAACGTCCAAAGGACCTTGTGTGGTTTGAGGGGGCCAACGCTATGCCCCAACATAGAGAACAGACCAGATCGCCCGTGTGCGTGCTAAGTGCGCGCCATCCTCAGACACGGCCAGAGCCCCTCCAGGGTCTGATCAGTGAGGAGAGAAGTCCGTCTCCCTGCTTCCAAGGCTCTGGTCTCCTCCCCTGGGTCTCATTCCACTCCCCGCAGCCTGGAGCATCTCTCTAAGTGGGCCAGCCCTGGACGGTGCCTGTCCACAGAATGCTGTTAACTTTTCAGGACTGGAGTTTTACATGCTGGGAGGGACTGAATCTGTTTGAAAGTCCTACCAAAATAATCTCCCCGTGGCTGCTTCCATCAAACCACCAAGCGCAGTGAGGTTCCTGAGCCCGGGCAGCGGCACTGCCATCAGGGTGTCAGGAAGCATCGGGCACAGCGCGGAGATGAGGTGCCGAGGAGGCACAAGGAAGCGGTTCTGCACAGGCTCCTAGAGAAGAACAGGCGGGGGCGGTGAGAAGCGTGCCCCAGGGTTCGCACGTGTGCTGTAGCGACGTGACCAGCATCTCGCCGGCTGCGGGGGGACTTCATGACCGCATCCAACAGGCTACTTTGCTCACGTGAAGGTCGAGGGAGCTGCAACCAGTGTTGAGAACAGCAGGCGTCTCATTTACCAGAGGAGCCCTACTCTATAAAAATGGGCATAAAAAGAGACTTAAAAGACTGAAAAAAAAAAGAAAAATTACAGGAAATCTGCTCTCTTGGTTGGAAGGTGAACAATGGGACTTGTGAGAGTCCACCATGTATCAGGCCTCTGGGTATCTCGGGGCTCTTTCCAGTCGCTGAAAGACGGGCGAGCGCCACCATCTCACCACCTCGCCCTTGTCTGGGGGCTGCTGAGTGCTCTGCACGCGCCGCCCCACTCACCCTCCCAGGACCAGCTGTGATCGCTGTGCACAGTGCGAAAGGCACCTGCGGGGGTGAGCAGAACACTAGGGCATCGCCAGGCACAAGAGCACAGACCTTTGTGACTCTGTCACCTTGACCAACAGTTAAGGAGAACCCAGGATGTGTCTGTCAGGCACTGTGCTCTTCCCAAAATCACACTGTTCCCAATAGGGGATGAGAGCCTGCTCACACATGTAAAGAAAATCCCCAGAAATTAAACAATGAGTCAGTTTTCCCTAAAGATTCCCATTGTTTCCTTATTGGCAAAGAGACTTAGCCCGACTTGCGCGTAGCTGCGGATGAGCGGTGCAGAATTTCACCGGTGAGCCAGCATCTGGAAGCGATCGGTGCGGGGGGGGCAAAGAAGCGGGTGCCCGGCTGCCAGCCGCTGGTCCTCGCTAACTCCCTGGACACCAGTGGCCCCTGGTGACGTCACAGTTTGTATCAACAGAGACCCGCCTTCTCCCTGGAAATCTGGCGATGCCATCGCTGCAGACAAACTACTTCTTTGACAGCCCAGAAACAAAGATCTGCCACCAGGCAAAGGCGGGCGGCTTCCTGCTTCATGCACACTCTCACTGAAGTGTTTGGTCACTGTACACCAGGACGTGCTCCCTTGTCTCGGTGGTGGCACATCTCAAACTGAAAATCGGGTTGCATCCACAACGTCAGCATGAGAAACCAAACTTCTCCATTTCAAGGGAGCTCTGACTGTCCTGTCTTCTTGTTCCGAGAGCAGTGAGGAGAGGCCTCTCCCCACCTCTGGCGGCCGATGTCACTTCCTGAGCACGCTTTGGTTGGCTTTCCTGTGTGTGTCTTCTGATTTACTGATAAAACTCAGCAACTTCACTTCCCGCAGGAAAGGGGCGGGCTTGGCATTGACATTCCCGCGGCTCCAAGTGCGGCAGCTGCTCTGGGAGGGGAGGCGAGGCAGATGTGCGGGGCGGGGCTCACACCCGAGGCTCGATCCGGTGTGAGAGCTCGAACAGGGCCTGCTGGCTGTCAATGACGTACAGGTGGTTCACGTAGGATTTTAACTCTTGGTGCTCTTTCGGAGACATGTCACCTCCTGATTTTTGGAGGAAAGGAAGAGGCAGTCAGTCTCATGAGGGAAGTAATGCTGTCCCTCAATACCAGTAAAACCCCACATTCACACTCTGATTAAACCTGCCAGGCAGACGCTCATTAGTCAGAATCGCAGGAAAGAAGACACCTCTGTGCTCAGGGTGGGGTTGATTTTCAGCCTAGACGAGGTTCCCTGCGTCAGGCAATTAGACTGGCAAGGGGTTTGTTTTACCGACATTTACGCGGTGTGTACGAGGTGGCACTACTCAGCACCGAGTGACTGTTTCACCGACATTTACGTGGTGTGCACGAGGTGGCACTACTCAGCACCGAGTGACTGTTTCACCAACATTTACGTGGTGTGTACTGTGTGGCACTACTCAGCACTGAGTGACTGTGTCCTTCTCTCCCTCTCAGAATGGAAACGGCAGACAGCACGTGAGTGGCAGTGTGGGGCGGGGCCGAGTCCACCATCTGCCCTCCTGTGTCACAACCGCTGCTGTTTAAGTGGCTTTCACTGGCTCTTAGGCTCAGTCTGGGGTGCTAAGCTGGTGAGCGAGCAGACACATTAGTTTGTTTTTTTAATCTTATTTAAGATTTTGTATAATCCTTTGGTGTCCTTAGTTTTTGGAAAAAAACCCATTAAGGGACCTACTGAATCTACCCCGGGAGAGACAAGGCCGGGGGCAGGGCTTCCACACCCAAATCCAGGGCATTAAAAGGTCGAAGGGCCGAGAGAAGCTTTGGTGCACTATTTGGTGCACTAGACACACTAGTCACTGCTGGTGACAGCTCTGAGGAAGACCCAGTGACAGCAGTGATAAGGCAGCCTGGGAAAGGTGGTAAGTGCACTCCCCATACTGAAAGACAAACAAAATCCACACACCCTCCTCCCCCAACACCCCAGGCACCAGAGAGACCGCTAACGGAGCTGGGGAGGGACAACTGTGTGACTGGGTGAGGTCCCGGGCTCCTGCTTCGGGGAGTTTCAGATGGGAGGAGCAGGGGCGAGAGGCTGGGTGTTTTAAGGCAGCAATTTTTTCTCTGGGTGAAAATATGTGTTCTTCCTCCCCTATGACAATGCGTTGGGTGATTTAAGGCCTCTAGGTCATGGGCGGCTTATAATTCTTAGGTTTAATAGAAACAAGACTTCCTGGTTTCAAAAAGTAAAAGCATCAGAAGTTAAAGTTTTTACCATCCCACTTGTTTGAAAATGACCAAAAAGCTGTGTCATTCCAGGCGTCTTTTCTGGAAGATGCTGAGAGGCTACCAAGATAATTATGTTAAGTTTTGGCCTTAAAAAAAGTTGATAGAATGAGTGGTTCCAACCAGGACAAGTGATATACGCATGCACTTTGTCATCTGTAAGGGGGCTTGGTTAACATGATCTGTTACCCCAGACGCTGACACTGGTTTGCTGTGCCTACAAAAACTGTCAAAATGAGCTTAGGTAACTCAGCCCCATGCACGATGTTTAAAGATACAGAAATACACAACACAAACAGGCCTCAGAGTTGCTTAAGCTTCTCCTTTGCTTTGTGCTAAGGAGACTTACTCCCTGGTGATGAGACAGATGTTCAGACAGGGTCAAGGCCAGCCGCGTCGGACTAACCTTCCTGCCCACACATGCAGCACACAGGGTGGGCAAAAGTCGGTTTACAGTTGTGAGTAACCAAAACACGGTTTATTCTTGTATCGTTATTTATGAATTACTGTACTATTTTCCACACGAACAGCTGTAAACTGACTTTTGCTCCACTCTGTATACAAAGTGCCTTCATGAATGAGTCCTTAGTCTTAGAATTAGCCGAGTACCCGTAAATGCTTGGGACGCAGAGGAGGACGGAAGAAATATGAACTCATCAGCAACATGACGCTGGCGCACTGCAATGAATCTGCATGGCTGTGTTATTATCACTGTTTCTATTACAGCAGCATTGTACTCGTGTACGCAACGGAGAATTATATCCGCACATATCAATGGTATTAAGTGATATGAACACTTAGAAAATTAGGTCCTGTATTTATAATCCTCCCTCTGGAAGAGAAACTTCATAATTCATACGGCCGTTCAGCTGCTTGGCTGGGGGGCAATCTTACCAGCCAAGGCCCGTCCAGACGGAACAGATTCTTGTGCACCTGCCCCCACCCTCAGGGAGCGCGGCTTTGTTTTATGGTGGGGATGTACTGCTCAGCAAAGTCAGTCTGATTTACTGGACACCTTTGAATGATTTATAATGACTGAACTCAACTTTCTGTTTGTTTGGGGTTTTTTTGCCCTTTTTATCTACAGAACCTGCCCAGGGCAAGGGACAGGGTACGGACTGGGAAGTCGGGCAGACTCGGCCTGATTAACGGCGGCCTGAGGGGCCCTCCGAGCTTCCTCCGCCCTGCGCCGCAGGGTTCATGAGCTCTGCCCACCCACCCGGGAGGCAGGGCCCCACTGCCCACGTGAGAGCTCTGTGAACACTGTGAGGGCGAGTTCCTTCCTTCCTGCAGTGCTTTAACATGATTTCAACAGAATGTAAATTGTGCCTGAGATTTAGAAAAGAACAAATATTCCTACTTACATTGGTCTCAGTGGGGAGTCTACAAGAGTGCTCAGAAAAACACTTTTCCAGTGAAAGGCAGCCCCACACAGGAAGTTTTTGTTGGAGAGGAGGAAAGGCTACATTTACAAACTGTGTTCCTATTCCAGGAAGGCTCCGAGCAAGGAGGTCAGCAACGGGGTCGCCCCTGATAAACCCACTGGTAATTCTGCGCCAGTGGGCAAGCAAACATGACTTTCTGGTTGGGGCGGGGCAGGCGCTTCAGGTGTTCCGACATCAGTCTCGACACTGGGGTGTCGAGCCCGCGGCCCGTGACCGCATGCAGCCCCAGATAGCTGTGAATGTGGCCCCACGCAAAATCGTAACATTAAAACGATATGAGATTTTTTGCAATTACGTGCCACCATGTATTTAATGTGTGGCCCAAGACAACTCTTCTTCCAGTGTGGCGCAGAGACGCCAAAAGGCTGGCCCCCCTGCAACTTGCTGCCGAGCCTTGTCTCCCTCTGCCTTCCAAACGTGCGGTGATGAAACAGAGAGAACGCGGTGTGTGCGTGCCACATGCACATTACACCTTACAATGTGTTTCAGTCTGTCACCACCAAATACTTGTCGCAGGGCCACAGTCGGCGCCACTGTCCAGCAAGCATGCACGGCACGCCGACGTGAATAACTCACCGAACTGGCTGGTCCTGCAGTGTCTCAGGGTTCGGACAGTGTCGGCAATCATGTGCTGGAAGGCAGAGCAGGAAAGGACATTCAGTGGGAGGGCCCTTCAGGGTGCTGCAGAAGGAGCGAAGGAGCGTGCCTGCCTGTCGGGGCCCGTGGACACGCACACTCTCGGGTGCAATCTGGCGCTGGATTCAACTCTAATTGGCGACCCTGAGCTTGCGTGACACAAGAACACTGACTCTCAGTCTGCAGAAGCAGCGGCTCCCAAACCCGGTTATGCTATTCTAACGGAGCCATGGGAAAACCAACTGTAAGGAAATGCAGTGCTCACACCCCTGCCCGCCTGTGCTAATTTGCTTAGGGGTTTCACTTCAGGGGACGGTGCCCCGCCTCTTCTCCATGAGGTCTTACTGAGCCCTCCCTTCTGAACTTGGGAGGCGTCATTCTCGACATTGTCACTCTTCTTGTACAATATACATGGGCTTTGTGCTGTCCTATATGTTGGTGACTTTTCCTGTGGACCTGGTGCCACCAGAGGGCTCTGCAAACCCAGCGTCCACCATCAGTCACGCACGTGACCCACGCGCACACCTGCTGAACGGAGGAAGGGATGTTTGTGGAATCGAAGATTCACGTATCTCGAATGGTGGCAGGAAGCGAGACAGTCAGGAAGGGCAAACATTTTCTAAAACTTCCGTATCTTCACAAAGACTGTTTTCTGTTTATAATTTGCATTCCTTCCTACATGCTTCATTATTCTACTTCGATGTCTTTCTTTAAGGTTCTCAGTGGTCTCCAGGCAAAAAGACCTTCTTAAACTCCCAGCTGCCTTTGACGAGATCCCTCCGCCCCCGATCTGTGCGCCTGCAGCGGCCTTTCAGCCCCATCGCCCGCAGTTTCCCGCGATGAAGGAAATACAGCCTGTAGGCAAGACCACGTCCCCTGCATCCCTCCCATCAAGTGGCCAGAACAATCTCCAGACACTGCTGCCATCACGTTCTGCCTCCGGAAAATCCACAGCGACTCCCTGCTTTGTTTCATATCAAAACCCAAACATCATCCCAGTGTTCAGGAATCAACACTGTTCATCAGCTGGCCCCCCAACCCTCCCCACGTGGCTCCTGGCCTTGCAGGCCTAGTGTACACACCCGAACTCGGGCCCGCCCCTATACCGCAAAGCCTCAATGAGCTACTGTTAACATAAAGTTTTTTTTTTTTTTACTTAAAATCCAGCAGAACTACAGAAACTGTATTTGCACATGACCTACTTATGAAATTGTTCGCACAGCTGTCTTCCTGCTCAATGGCGGAAAATTAAATAGGACAGTGATTACAGCAGTAGCTCTCGTGGCCTTTGTAAAGGAAATGAGACCTGACTCATGTCTGCGAGCGTATTGTTAAGTCTCCTTTCTCCCAAATGCACCGCTATTCCCAGGACAGTCCCCTCGCTGTGTCACGCTCTGGCGTCACACCGATTTCTATCGGGTGCCATTTGCGGAGCGCCTGCGAGGCTCAGCTCCGAGTGCGGGGCTGAAACCCGAGTCGGGGTCCTCGTCTGGAGGTTTTCTGAGAGAGGACACTCTGGTAACAGATGATGCTCCTAACGATGAGGGATAATGAGAGGAAAAGGAGAGAGCGCTTGTTTCTTCGTTACTGCACGGCGTGAGACTGAAACTCGAGGAGCCGCGGAGGCCGCGCAGGAGACAATGGAAATCTTATTAGACCCGATGAGCGCTCCTGGGTCTTCCTGTCGCCTGACTTAATGTGTTGGCCTGTATCGGCCAGATAAAGATAATACGCGGCATTATCTGCTCGCCGGCCTGAGCTAATATCCATCACGAGGAATGGGCTCCTCACAAGTTAATTCAGTTACATCCTATTGGTTCATTATTGTGAAAGATGATCCTCTTTTAGCTTAAGTGAAACCCTGTCCTTTGCGGGGAAATACGCCTTGAAATACTGCGTCTCCTAGGAAATTCAGGTTCATTCCCCGGCATCCAAGTACAACACAGGGCTATGTACAATGTAAAACAGATGCTTGCCCTTCTACAGAATTCTAACCTCCGCCTGTCTGTTCTGTGCGAGGAGGGGTCAGCGTGAGGTGTGCTGTGTCTTACAGGCCATCTGCTTTGGGCCAGGAACCTGCTGTCCTGGGGGGCCTCACAGATAACTGTATCTTCTGCCTTTTCACTAAAACTTCCCTTCAAGAATTTAAAATTAAAAATATAATATTACTTACATATGCCATGGTATGTCCTTAAATTTTCTTAACGAATTAAGGGTACAGATAATTAGTGGCCCTGGTGGAAGCACTCTTTGTTAGATTTTGTTTTAGGCCTGGGGGTCAGTTTGCAGTCCTAGCAAGACCCTCGATGACATCTGCTGGCTTTCGACACCGTCCCGGGACTGCTGGGGAAAGCAGGGCAAGACCAGCAGCGCTGGCTAGAAACAAAGACGGGGCAGGGGGGTGGGGGGTGGGAGTGTGGAGATCTTTCCACTGCTCTCTCCCCTTTGTGCCATTACCGCATTGTTCTCGCGCTCTGGTAGCACTTATCTGAGGGGAAATGACAAAACGAACTTAACCAAACCACTGGTTCCCTTTGGGAGGTCAGCCACCGGGCTGCCGCTAACAATGCATACGAGTCGGCTCAGACAGCACAACTGTTCTCCCACATTCCCTCGCTTAGTCAGAAGGAAGGGAACTAGACCTTTATGGGGAATTCCACTGGGTGGGACGAAGCTCTTCCTGTCCTCACACAGGCTCTCCGAAGCGTATGTGGTGTTCTTACCCAGATGGACTGGCCAGGATTTGAAGTGACTATTGGCCAAAGGCTTCATATTCCTGCAGTCATTTCATCAATACCAACCATCGGAGATTAATCTGCCTGGAAACTAGGATGTAGGGTCCACAGCCTTCAGGTGCAAATAGGTGTCCCGTGCACTTGAGAATGTGACACAGTCAGTTTGCAGATGTGACACAGGACCAATCTGCAAAGAACCGGCACCAGAACCCCAGCACTTTGAATACCCATTTCCAGCTGTGCTGGTTTGAGTGCAGTATCTAAACCACGGGGCTCTGAGTCCAAAGCACTGAGTGCAGAGAGAGGCTTGAAAAGTTACAGATACATCCATTTTAAAAATAACTAGTCATAAAGAGATCAACTTCAAGGGAGTAAATGGACCTACGGCAAGACAGGCTAAGGCATCTATCTGCCTTCCAGGCCCTGGGTTTCGGGCCGGGCAGTGATCCTGGGCTGCCTCTGCCTGGGCAGGGCCAGCGGGAGCAGGGCACTTGTGAGGCCAAGCTCAGGTGCCAAACCTCGTCGGACTCATCCATGTGCACTGTTCTTTGGTCGTGGTCTGCAGCCCCCACCTCACTCGGCCTCCTCGCAAATGCCTGCCCCAGGCTCATAGGGAACCGGGACCAGTTCCTGACACAGTGCTCACGAATCCATCACCATTACTGAAAAGGTCACTCAAAGGCCAGGATCTATGGACAGGGGTCACTGGTATTGTTTTTAATGATGAAGGACCATCTAATCTATGACTAACGTTCATCTATCAGACAAATCCATCCTTTTCGTCAGCCGGGTCCCTTTGGATCACTCCTATTGTATTCTTGTTCAGTTCTGACAGACAGCTGCCCTTCTGCCCTCGGAGTAGGCTGGTCAGAAAGGCCAGGAGGGGCCTCTGCATGCCCTGGAAGTAAGAAAGGACTGGTGGGGGACCCTTCACTCGTGAGCTGGGGGGCACTCTGCTCTCACCTCCTGACCACAGGCTGGTAAAGGGTGGCCTTCCCCTCACACGCAGACCCTACCCATTCCACCTTCACGCCCCAGCTGGGAGTGTTGGGAGCTGGATGCGCCTCCCAGAAAGACAGCTTTCTCTGGTGCCATGCAGCAGTGCATGCTGGGACAGAGATAGATGACTTTAGAGCAGAAAAGCTTGCCCTGTGAGTGTGAACTGCCCCCAGCAGGTCCCTTACAGCTTTATTTTGTTCAATAACATGAACTCAATTGCTGATGTTAATCTAATGAAGTTCCATTTTTCAAAACAAAGAGCAGATTTTTGTAATTGTTTCTCAAAACCTTGCTAGCACACTTCTTTATAATTGGAGTACATGTTATTGGCAATGTACAACATGCAGCAAATAAGCTCCTGGAAGTCACCAGGCAGTCAATGAAGAAAGTGCTTCATCCACTGGTTTCTTGGTGCCAAAAAGGAAAATATACATTTAGAAAAGGAGAAATAACAAAATTTACCTACCAGCTTTTCGAAATTGACAAGATTATCCAAAAAGGTCTTATTTCCCTCGTGAATGAATGTTACATCTGAAAATTAAACACAAATAGATACATGTACCATTAGAAGTGGATCATGAGTCAGGGCTGAAGAGGTCTAGATGCAATGTAATTTACTAATTTTCTTCAACACCATGAATCGTTCCACGCACTGGACAAGGCAACTTGAAACTGAATCGGTACACTAGTCGGGGGAAAGGTACACTTTGTGCGTGGGGGGAGAAAACATTGTAACATCGGTGTGAGTATGTATTCGGCATTTACAATGAAGTGTTTGACTTCAACCTGATTAGCATAAACCACCACTGTTCTCTAACCGAACTGGTCCATTATGTTTTTAGACCAGAACACTAAGCAGAAAAGAACTGAATCTCCAGAAAGAGTAGGATTTAATATTTACAGGTTTGGTTTTTTCAAACAATTTCTGGCAAAGCACAGGGGACCTGCTTTATTTAAAATGTTCAGATTTAGATTTAGAAGTTTAAATTTAGATTTTTGGGCTCTCAAAGTCAGGGCCTGATTGTGTATCAGAAGTCAGTAAGGAAAGAGACAGGGTTGCAATCCGCAGGGTTCCTGGCCTTATTCAACCGGTGGAAAGAAAACATCGCTGATGAAAAAACCTAAGGAAAGTAGGGCGAGGAGTCATGGTCTGAGGAAGGGAAAGGCACATTTGGCTGGAGCCCCACTGCACCTACAGTGACAGCAGAAGTTCAAACACAGCTCTCCCTGGGGCTGCAAGGAGCCCAGGAGTGCCTCCCAACAGACAGGGGCTCAGGAACTGGGTGCAACCAAGGCAGCAGCTGCGGCTCTGGGAGTGGATGACAAACACTCAGACCAGAGCAGCGCTGGCTGAGCGTTAGCGCATCGCCACAGGCAAGAATCGAAGTGAGAAATATATCACCATTTGAAGAGCATGGAGGGCAAACCAAATGAAAATCATTTTCAAAAATCCATTAAGATAACCTGATGTAAAAGTGGGAAATGAACAGCTTAAAATTCCCTTAAGTAGAAAGGGGAAGCATTTGCATTTAATCAAGACTCTGATCCTGCTGGTTCCTGGGGGGCACGTAAGTGCTGGGTGCCGCGACAGCTGCCTGCAACACACCTAACGTGGGCTGCCCGCTGGGGGCGGCGCGGGCTGCGCGGTTACAGGGCACTAACGCAACACTGTCCTCAGGGCGTCCCGGACTGCTTCCAGCACCCACCGCGGCGTTTTCCTCTGCTCGCTCTTCTGTTTCCTTTCTTTTCCTTTGTTTTTTTCTTTTTTAAACTGATGTCCGAGCAGGAAAACGGTTCACAATTACAGTCATTTGACAAACTCTGATTATTTTACTACCTGTCATGATTTCCCTTGCAGAAAAGAGCCGCAAGTTTGCGTCGTGTGACGATTAGGAAAGAGCAGTCAACACAGGTCACTTTCACCTCTTCTGTGCCGCAAACAGAGCACCGGGTGACTCCCTCTACGTTAAGCTCTCCTCGCTCCCTGAGAACTCGGACGACAAACGCCCTGCGTCCATCTCCCAGTGCTACTGGGTTGGTCATCCCCTTCCCAGGCGCCGAGGATGACAGTGAGGGGCGATGAAAACAATGGCAGCTTACACTTGTTAACAGACACGACGTTAACACATTGAATCCTCACGGAAGACCATTAGGTAGAGCCCCAGTGGGAAAGAATGTGAAGAAACGCTGGGCCACAGAACGGGTACAGGTGACCCAGGATCACAGACTGAAGGTCACGGCCAGGATTCAAACCCAGGGACCCGCTTCCCCTCACCACCGTGTCTCTCAGTTCCCCACCAGCTGAAAGACCCGGGCTGTAAACTTCTTACAGCCTGTCGCAGTCAACTTGCTGCAGTTATGGTGCCGGGGTGCCCTGTAGCCCTAAGTCTCCTCTTCCTGGGGGTCTCCCTTAACCTCAACTCTCGGGGACCTGTCCAGGTCAGGGAGGAGAGGCTGGGCGGGACAGCTGGCCGCCCAGGAGGAGGGGGTTCCGGGGACTGAAGGTTTGGACACTTGTAAAGGCAGGTGTGTGAAGAGAAAGGCGTGGGAGTGAGAAACCAGTGGGGGGATGATTTGAGCTCACACTCTGGGATCTCAGAACCTAAGTCACGGGGTGTGAAGCCACTCAGGCTGTGGGAAAGGGGCACCTGCCAGGCTCCTTTTGCCTGGAGACCCCTGGGCGCTCTCCAAATACTTCGTAGACTAGAATGCCGGATGAAATGCCTCCATTTGAGCAGGTGGCATGTGAAAGAGAAGAAACATACAAGCACCCTGATATTCCTTTAATTTACATTCCCCCCAAAACTGCAATAACAAGCTCTGCGCTAAGACACACACACAGCCCACAGGACCTCGGTTTATCTTCAAAAACCCGCGGAGCGCTCACTCTGTGGGGACGAGCTACCATCACCAACCCCCACGTAACACAGACCGACCACTCGGCTGCTCTGGACCTTTAGTTCAGCTGCGTCCTCTCCTTGATATTTATTTAGGGTTTCCCCACTTTCTTAACAGATTCCACACCACAGTGGGGGCATGGTATATCAAAAGGCAAGAAATTCAACCAGAAAATAGGAAAGCGGATGGCTGAGAGGCCCCCAGGGGACACACTCAGTCCACGCTCCGCAGACTCACCGGGCAGCGAGCACCCCAGAACACGAGACGCGGGAGGCCCAGTGCCTCTCGGCACCAAGGAGCTCAGTCCGGTCCTTGGCTCTCACCAGAAGGAAGCCAAAGTAGGAAGTCGGCGGGCGGGGGGGGGGCGTTTTCATTAAAAAGCTGGTTCCTTTAAAGTATTTTACTGCAACTTTTAAGATAATTTTTTTGCAGTTAAAAAAGACCTAAGAATTAATATTGTTTATTTTCCCAAATTGTCTTATCTTTGCATAATACATATATATTTCAAAATTTCACCCTATTTTCCTTTGGATATTATTTCAGACAAAATGGCAACTTTAAATATAATAGAGTGCTAATGATGTTTATTTTTATAGTGACAAATAATTAAAGGAAAAATAAGTGCTTGTTTAACTCAAGAAAGCATCTAAAGACAAACGTGTTTAATTTGCTCGTGCGAATGAGGGAATGTGTGTTCAGTAGAAAGAAAGGGAAGTCTGGTGTGCCGCTGTCAGAGAGGTCTAGGTAAACTCCGAGGGGCAGAAAACTGCATCCACACCAAGACATCAGTGTGAGACACGTGACTGCATAGGGTTTTTTGGGAAAAGCACTAATAAACAGCAGAGAGCTTTGCTCATGTCTAATTACGTGAAAGGGGCACTGTCCGCTCATTTCTCATCACCTTAAAAATATTTGCTTCAAAAATTTGCATTCCTAAAGTCACCTGCCTTCTAAGATCTGTTCTCGTATTCTCTTTCTCCTGTTTGTGTCTAAATGAGTCTCCATGTTACTTCCCACCTGCCACACCCCTGCTCTCCGGTTGAAGGTGTTTTACTTTGCAAATAAAAATTGTAAGCCTAAATAAGCGTCTTATAAGACAATAAATATGTAGAACCAAGTGAACTTTTAAATTATTTTGATATCGCAGTCTCTCCTTTATTTCGTCCCTTTGCATCCAGCAGAATCTTTTCAGCTTCGAGAAGCCTCTCTGTGCCTCTCTGCTGTCCTGATACATCACTGCTGTTTCTGTTCTGTTGTTTCACAGGGTTCTCACTTCGTACTCGACCAAGGCTAAGGGACTAGCTGCAAGAGTGCACAGCAAATCGGTCATTCTCCGAGCTCTGCTTCTTGAGAGAAGCTGAAGAGGGAAACTCAGCTCTACCGCCAGTGGGGCCAGCAGTGTGGGGGTCACGGGAGTGGCGGGGGGCGGCCCGGCCAACCAGCAACCCAGGTCCCCTGTCACCCGTTTCCAGAATCACATTCACGGGGCCAGTCATGGAAACCCGACCCAGCTGAAGTGACGAGTCTCTGGAGAGCAGAGGCTACATAAAAGCGTAGTTCTATAAAATCCCGTGGAATCAAAATATGGCCAAGAAAAACAACCAAATCCCCTTTCCGGAAAGCACACAGGTAGTAGCACGGGCCAGATTAAAATGAACTTCCCCTTCATGAATTCCCGCGGTCTGAAAGAGACCACTGAGATCTCACTAGTACCGTTCACTGACATGTGTTATATGAAGTATTTGCTGCTCCACAGAGAAGGCGGTGGACTGTCCCGGAGTGGTCACCTTCCTTCCCAAACGGCTTCCACTCCTGGGAAGAGGGAAGTCCGTTCTTGACCAGAGGTCTTTCTCCCACGCCGTGGCAGGCCGCGGGCTGCAGCTCTGGAACTTGGGTGGCCCAGGGAGCGCTTGACTGAGCACCGGGCGGGTTCTGTGTGCCAGCCTCTGCTGGGTTGGATTAAGTGGCTTATCAATTCACAGAAAATAAAACAGCACTTAGGAGCGGAGTGGAGTAAAACCACAAACGCACCAAACTTTCTGAGTCGAGAGAAAATGCTTTGATGTCTGCTCAAGTACAACTCAGGGTTTTAGGTGTCTCAGAAATAACTGAGCATTTGAAAAACAATCACAAGCAAACACAGTTAGGTCTGAGCGTCAACATCACTTTAAAGAAATAAACTGAGTCCTTTTTTCGGCCCCATATAGTTACAGCGATAAATTCCTGGAAGATGGAATCACACGTCATAAAAGATAAAAAATCATTACCTTTAAGCAATAAGGGCATGAAAGGGATTTTGGGTGGCTTCATCTTTTTGAATGCGTCTCTGTAGGCTTTGTGGTTCAGGGAAGGGTCCTGTCAAAGCAAGCAGATTGCAAAGAGGAAGGAAAATCAATGTGCTATAGAAAGACTTCTAAAGCCACTTTGCTATACAACTTGGACGTGGCTTAGCTACTGAGAGGTCCTCCCTGAGAACGAGGTAGATAAAGGTTTCCTAGGAAAATAAACTCACTAAATTAGGGCAGGAAATCCAGGCAATGAATGAAAGCCCAGTTATTGGTTTACAATAATGGGGAACTGACTGCAAAAGAGAGACACCTTTTGATTGCCCTATTATTTTCCTCAAATCGGTTTTTCAAGTATAGTTTCCTCTGCATAATTTCTATCATGAAGCAATCCCAATGTCTTGGGTTAGGTAGAACTGCAAAAAAAAAAAAAAAAAAAAAAAAAATCCTGCCCTCACAATGCAGAGAAAACAAGAGAATGCTGTCTTGCTGTGTTCTCAAAAGAAACTATACATTTTGTATCTAAACCTAAGAAATGGTAAAACGGAGAGGAGAATAATGCATGAGATGCTGATTGCACGCTAAACTGACACCAATTCCACAGGCTTTGAAATGGACTACCCTTAAAAATCTGCCTTCTCCAAATCATACCCAAAGGACCATTCCCACCACCTTTTCCCATGGAGAAGCAGCATCAGCTGCAGACTCGCTTCACGCCCTAAGAAGCAAAGCTGCATTTTCACGCACAGGTGCCCCCATCGAAGCTGCCTGCCCTACGGGAGCGCCGACGCCCACCACTGGGGTCTAGGACGAAATCAGACACGAGCAACAAATTCGAAGAACAAGTCCCCTCCGGCTCAAGTACTTACTGTCAAGCTTTCAAGTTCAGAGAAAAGTTTCTTAAACTTCCCAGGGATTTTCTAAAAACAAACACACAAAAAAGAAGAGGTCAAAGAACTCCATTAATTTGGGAAGCAACCAGGGAATGTTCAGTACGTGGTGCTTCCCGTGCCCCGCACCCCCACATAAATCCATCTCTCGTCGGGTTCCACCCCGACCGCCTCTCATGATGCGATTTTCATTCCCAATGAAACGTGACATTCCTTGGGAAGGTGGCTAAAAATGGCTTACGACACTTAATAGCCACATGACTGGAATCCAGCTGGTTGGACATTCCACACACTGGTGATTTAATAAAAACTTGGATTTTAAACTATAACCTACCTTTGACGGATGCTCTCATCTTCTTAAATAGCCTTGCTGATTGGGAATAATAATGTTGGCTGACATTTTTTGTTCAAATGATATAATTATGTTTCACAGCAGAGGGCTAAACTAGTGAAAGGCCATGAAAACCCTAAATGACAAAGCCGGCACTTTGATAGGTAGACTCACTGAATTATAAAGATCAACCCCACCGACAGGCAGCGGGTGCAATAACAGGATACGCCATCCTCCCAGATACAAATTTGGGCCTGAGGAAGAAGAGCCTGGCATTTTCCCGCCAGCCTTTTACATGGTTGAATGCAAAGCTGGGCGCCTTCCGTGCGGACGTAATAAGAAGACAGTCTGAACTTGAACTCTGCCTCTGTCGCTTCCTAGCTGAGTGGTTTGTTGCGAGTCTCCCAGCTCTCTGACCGATATGGAGACGGCCTATAAAGAGTGCGCTGCTCCTGGTTGGTGCTTAACAGTTAATTCCAGCTATTAACACAAACGCCTCCATTCTGGAAGACATTTGTGGGACTTTCTGTTTCCAAACCAAATCAAAGTAATTGAGGCAACCCCCACCCCAGTAATTAGCCTTTTGAATTATTTAGAAACAGACTTCCAAATTTGATCATTTTGAATTTGGACTCAGTTAACCACAGCAAACAGGCCCTTTAATCTGTTTGGAAACTACTGTTATACAGACACAACTCTACTAATGAATGGAGGACAAATCAAATGAGAACAGAGAAAATGCAGCCATCTGCAACTTATTCCCATCACTCCTCTGAGCAGCACACCTTCGTCTGTCGGACATGCCACACGGACGGCCCAGGGGCACCCCCACCGTGCCTTCCACCAGAGGACCTCCCTGACTCACCCAGAGTGGGTCTGTAAGTCGCCCACAGACCTACGCTGGGATCTAGGTGAGAAAAGAAATGGATGGCCTCTCAGCCTTTCTCTTGCAGGAGTTTACATTGGGAACCACGAAGAGATTGGAGCAGATACTGATCAGAGCGGAATCTAGGAAGACTGTAGAGAGGCTAAGGAAACTGAGAGGAACCACATGCAGGCCAGAGCCAAAGGGGAGAAGCCAACAGGTTAAAGAGAAGGGATGAGGCAGGGAGTGGTCCGTGGTGCGAAGCAGAGAGCAAAGGAAACGAACCCCAAGGAGAGAAGGGGATGGGGCCGTGGGAGAGGCAGAGAGCCCGACCCCTGTGTCTGGCTAACACCAGGGATGCCCCCATTTCAGTTCTTGCACATATGCCCTTCAAGTCCATGTTTGAGAACATGGCGCTCCCTTTTGTGGGCCCCTCCATCTGAGAACCTAAATAGCCTTCCTCACACACCACCACCAAGGGCAGGGCCAGGGTTCCGGAGGCTTCTTTAAGAAAATGAATACAAAATTACCTCCACAGATTTTACAAAGTTGTGCATCACCCGTGGGAACACACTGCCAGGGCCCTGCAGGTGGGAGGCCCACGAGCTTGACTCATTAGACTCCCAGCCAGTAGACCGCCAGTCCCGTAACCTCACACAGGGGAGCTTGGAGAGGGTCCCCAGGGAACCGGGGCCACGCTGTCACCAGAGCAGAGCAGAGGAAGGCTGATTCTAGCTGGGAGCATCTTACAGCTCTCACCTCTGTCACACACCTCACACAGCCACTGTGAAGACCATCTGATCACAACGGTCCCTACCAGCACGACACAATTTTTTTAAAACATTTTTTCTAGTAGTACATATTTAAACCGTTTAAGTCAATCTATGCATTGTAAACAAAGGCTTCTTGCTGGACTGGTTCTGTTCAGTTTTATCTGTCCCCCCTCCTCCTCCCTCCCTCTTCCTCCCTCTCAGGGAAGAGGGAAGAGCTCACCTCCCAGGTCTGGGACAGCCGGCTGACAGAAGCGGTGTTGAGACCCATCACGATGGCAAAGAAAGAATTCAGGTTTCTCTGGGCTTTGCAGCTGCAGCATAAAAGAAGGCAGAAGGCACTTTGAGGCAATGTCCTTTCTCCGGATGATCACAAAAGATGCCCTGAAAATACTCCCCTAGGCCGCAGAGTGCAACCTCACGGGCAGGGTCCCTTGAGCTCTCTCTAACAGAAGTGAGCCTATTCCAAATGCTTGAGTGCATCCTTACCTGCAGGAGATCTATGTCCTTGATACCCTCTGACACTTCAAAAACTTCCTCCTTTTTAGAAATCAATGTTGGGTGCATTTACAATTTCAACTAAAAATTCTTAAATTCATCTTTCTTTGTATACTCCATGCTCTCATTATACTGGCCCTCTAGCCCTGCCCCTTCGTCTGCGAGCTATCTATTTTGTGGCAGACAAGCCCCCCTTCACCTCATGGGTCTAAGGTGCTTGTCCCATTATATTTATACACATTTTCTTTGCTATCAACAAAATTGTACTATATTGTGCACTTATGTAAAATAAGGCATATATTATAGGGATACTGTCCCACATTTCTCATCTAAAGAGAAAAGGAAATAAAATGCAAAACAAGATCATGTTTCACTCCATTCACTCTGCAAGGTTTTCTGCTGCACATAATGTCATGCCCTTGACCTAAGTGGTCAAAATTCTGCCAGTTTTCAAAGCCTTCTGAGGGCATTTGCCATAGCAGAGGGAGGCTGTACTTCCGGGTTAGCCAGAACAGCCTGTGAATTCTAGACAATGCTTTATCTGGGACTTGGTAGGAAAGAACTTCTGTGTGGTGAGTCTTTAAAATGAAGAGATTACCCTAACTTGGTAATTAAACATGAAAAATATGAAAGTGCTTAGCAGTGAGCTGGGTGCAGAAAAAATACCTAGTGCACGGTAATTTAGCTTCCCCCAGATGCCATCTCTTCCCTGATATCTCCATCAGCGGCTCAGATGGACTTGGGGAACAGTGTATATATTAACTTTGTATCTTGTTCTTTCAGCTACACACCGTATTAAATTATACATTGCATGTGGCAAGCCATTCACATGGCATTTACTAGAATTGAAACCAAGACTTTTGGGGGAAATGGTTTTATTATTATTCATTATAAAAAGGCTCATTCTTCTGTTCATTTAGCATCAGTTATCTCTGTGGAATGTTAGATATAATCCTCATCTTTTTATCTTTTAGCCACCGCCCCCCCCCCCCACCTAAATAATTTTCCTGGTCCAGATCTCTTTTTCATTCATACTTAAAACAAAAAAAAAGCACATACAACTAACACCTGAATCTGTAAAAAGGAATTAACATAGACACGATTTCTCTGGAAGACACACTGAGGCGGCACAAATACTGGATACCATTCCAGTCCGGGATCCTCCGTTCCCAAGGCTCATTCATTCCGTGATAAGAACAGACTGTCTGACACTACACATTCCGGTGTAGCAGACACTCCTTTGTCTGTGTGAGGGAATAAAATCCACCCAATCCACAGAGGTGGGGGGAGGGGATGGTGAGAGGAAGGGAAACATGAATATGCAAATAGGATGCCTCAGGCAGGAAAAACACTTCGTGATCACGGAAATTATTATTTTCCCTTGGTTACTCCTACTCCTGTGATTATAAAAAATTTAACTTTGTGTTCCTATTGGCATTCCAGTCCACAGGCTAGGCTTAGAGACCAGTACTGTAAATAATTCAAGATCATGAGGCCGCATGGAGAAGATGTGAGTAGATCCCATTTCCCTGAGGACAGGTAGTATCTGACACTGGGAACAGAGCTGTGTGGTGTCATTTTATTTCTTGGGACATTAGTATCCCATTTATCCAAGAAACTGGTATTTATAAGGACGTTTTTGATCCTAAAGAGTCTCACCTTTAGGTATTTCAGACTATTATGAAACATATTGGCTAAATTAAAAAAAAAAAAGAGTCCAAGGTTCAGGCTCATCTGTCCCTCCCTCCAGTCTAGTCGCACCGATCGAGTCAGGTACTTCCACCATATCTTGTCTAAGTGAACAGAACAACCCTGCTTCTGGGTTACAGTTCAGTCCACGTGCAGCTTCCACACCAACCTTCCCGAGGGACAGCTCTGATCGTCAGTTTCCTGCACAAAAACTGTCAGTGAATCCCTAGTGCCTCCCCAAGGCATCTCCACTCTTCAGTCTGAAATCCAAAACCCTTTACCACTTGGTCCCATCTTTCTTTGCAGACGAATCTCCCACGACTTCCTCAGCAACACCCTCCACTGGGGTCAAACTGGATGCGGGTCCTTTCGTCCTCTGTGTCTCTTCCCCGGTGACTAACCTCTTTTGACCTGACACCTGTCAAATTCTACCCAGGTTGCCCAAATCGCGTCGAGTGCTACTTCCTTCACAGTTGTTCTCCAAACCCTCCTTCCCCTCCTTGTTGGTATGTGAGCTTCCCCTCCTCTAAAGCCCCCAGGGTGTGGACTCTGCATCACAGAAACACAGTCCCTCCTGCCAGCAGACCACAAACTCCTTGAAGGCAGGTCCCGGGTGTCCTGTGATGTCCCCACAATAGCACACGTGGATCTGCACCTCTAACGAGTGACCAATCCACAGTTCCGGAACGGGTTACACTGACAGGTACTCAAAACGCTTTGATGTAACAACTATTTTGGAAGACAAAGGAGAAATAAATGGGGAAGGCTGGCAGGCAGAAGGAACTGGGAAAGATTTTGGTTGCTGCTGCCTGCTTCTGTTGGGAAGCTTTCCCAAGAGCAGTCTGAGGATTCTGATGAGGTATTTTAAGATGCTCCCAGCAAGTTACTATAATAAAAAAGGTCATTCAGCCAACATTTACTCAGTCATTTGTACTCATTAAGTTCTGTACCAGGCACCCAGAACAATCACTGATTAGAACTGGTCCCTGTCCACTCGTCCCTTCACAGCCCATGAAGGAGCCCTACATAAACAAGGAAGTTCAATACACATGATAAAGAAATTTTTAAAAAGGAAATCTCGTGTCTATGTGTGTGCAGGGGAGGGAGTCAGGGTAGGAAGTAGCTGACCTTGCACTTGAAAGTCAGCAATGTTTTTAAGAAGGAAGTAACTTTTGACCTATGTTGTAAAGGTGGCAGCAGCCTGCTGGGTGGAGGGGCCACACTTAGCAGAGGCGACAACACGTGTCCATGCTTGGGGGGCGGTGTGCACGGGAAAGAGTGGCTGCGGCGTGGGGTGCTCCCAGTGGGTGAGGCTAAGAGGTCAGGAGGGACCAGCCAGTATGGGCCCTGCTAAGGAGTCTGTAAAGTTCGTACTGTGGGCACCCACGAGCCAAGAGCAGAATTCTCGAACGCACCGCATTTTCAATGATCTT
The DNA here is from genome assembly GCA_028533065.1 of Trachops cirrhosus. NCBI lineage: Eukaryota > Metazoa > Chordata > Mammalia > Chiroptera > Phyllostomidae > Trachops > Trachops cirrhosus. The sequence continues at coordinate 14,277,764 of CM052549.1, read as the reverse complement.
TCCCCTTCACTCAGCTTATCCTCTTTTCCTAGCCTACTGTAGCTCACTGGCCACATTGTAACTGAGCTGCAGGATGGGTATGTGTGCTTATTAGCTCTACAGCATGGAGCAGAGTGCTTCAGTCTGATATTTTGGCATTTACTTCAAAATATAAATACTTTAAATGCAAATATATAAATATTCATGAACGGACCTTCTCAAGCATTGGGTCACTTAACTAAGCACTACCCATTTACATCCAACCCTTCTTATCATCACAAGGAGAGAATAAAACAGTACTCTTGCAAGGAGATGAGAAGAAGTATACGTTTCACCACCAGAAACTCACTGAGCAGCGATTTTGATGAATTTCTTCACCAGCTGCACTCGCTTGCCCAGCTGGCTGCACAGCAGAATCTCCGTGGCCACCCAGAGCTGGACCTCGTTGCAGCGCTGCAGCAGAAGGCTGAGGTTCACCGTGTGTTCCCCACTTCCTTGTCTGCTGAATGTGAAGTAGATCAGCTCTTGCTGAAAGAAAGTACGTTCATGTCAGTGTTTATATTTAGCACACAGTCGAGTTGATAGAAAATTTAGTCCATTTTAAAGAGCTCTCTCTGGTAGCCACTTTCATATCATAATATGAGACTGTGAAAAATAATAATATATTAAATTTGTAACAACTTATCTTTAGTTTTAGAGATGCCTCATTAAATAATGTTCACTTAGACTCCTTATATAAATTTTTTTAAGAGTGTAAGAATGATGCCTTTACATGAAAATCTAAGACATTCAAAGTTTAAATCACAGGCTAAATCAGATCCAAACTTCCTAAATTTGTTCTATTGGGAAATTCACGTGCAAATGAATAAATGCCATCACTAGCATTTGTTCAGATGCACATTAGACCCTCACAGGTAGGTTCTCCAGACAAGGGTTCTCAAATTTCAGTGAGAGTCAGGATCACCCCCCTACCCAGAGTTTCTGATCAGCTGGCCTGCGGTGGGGGCAGAAAATGTCTGTTTCTAGTACATTTCCAGGTGGTGCTGATGTTGTCCTGGAGACCCACTGTGTGAGAACCACTGATGGAGGGCATTGCCAAACCGTAAGCAGAAAGAACAGGCTCCAAAAAACAAAAGCAAAAAACGAGTGAGACCAGTAACTAGTAACTGTTCACTCTGTACAGGTTGATTACAAGTAAAGCAATGGAGCAGGTTCATTTCAAATGGAGGGGTGTGCATTTCACAGGAGTAACTGACACTGTCCGAGGGCAGAAGCAGGGACATATCTGTTCTACCGACATTTCCAAAGTCATAAACCATTTCACTGGAATGACTTCCCTACTTGCTCAAAAGTAGATCATCGTGTGGAATATTCAAAAAGAAAATATGAGGACATTGAAAAGTCCTTCCCAGATGAGCATGAAACTCAGGGTTAAGTTGGGCACGAGCTTCCTTCAGAAGGAAGGGCTGTCTCGTAAGAAAAATTTCCCTACATGGCAAAGCAAGGGCCCCATATGGTGGCATGTGGCTGCCACACTTCTGATTCCCGGGAGCCTCTCCACTGGCTACATTTATTCATGAATTGTCAGCAGCATTTCACCCATAATCTATAATTGTTATAAGCTGTCCTCAAGGGAGAAGTTGATGGATGTAAAAATTTGAAATATATCTCCAAGTTTTCAAGAAAGCACTTGAAGTCTTGCTGAACAGTCTGAGTTTATAGAACATTCTTCAGTAAAAGGATGAGTGTGTGTGTGTACAGACATGTATACACATAAATAATATATGGTTCTTGTTTATTATACACTTTAAGGGAAAAGTTAATATAGGTATCAAAGGTATCAAATGCAAAATGGCTCTTCAATCCCATTAGAGCTCCGTATACATACACATACAGGTGTGTTCATACATATAAAAATATGACATGTTTACACTAATTCTACAAACATATGATTGTACCAGGAGCAAATAAAGCACGACTGTGTATCTTGATTCCTAGGACTGGATCACCTTTCAAATATATTTTTGGACCATGGTATCCTAGCATAATAGTATCACCAGATGATGGATCTTTTAAAAACCTAGACACACACATTAATATTCTTTGAAAAGAATTCACAAAGAGCACTAGCATTTACTTGATTTCTTCACTCTGTCCTTACCTCATGAATTGAATTGAAGAGACTCCAATCAAAATTCATTAATTCCAGAGCAAGATCCCAAGTATTCATCCCCAAAATCCTCATCGGCCTTTGCTGTGACTCCTCATTTTCTGCCAGTGGGTTCTAAACCAAAGAAAGCAAACGGATCTCAGTAAGTCCCAATGTTCAGCTCTGCACTGGCTGCCCACGGAAAGGCAGATGCCCAGATTAGAAAAGCAATCTTGTCTGAGGGTGCTTAATATTTTCCCGGGTCTGTTCACCTTCAGTGAGTTATAGCCAATTTAGGAAGCAGCCTCGAGAACAGCAGAAGTTATCAATGAATGAGCCCGCCCCTGCCACCGCCCCCCACGCGCCCACACAAATCTGATCATGAAACACGGCTGGGGCAGGCAGCGTAATGAAAGCTAAAGCCCAAAACCACTTGGGCTTCTGGTAGGAATTCACATGCCAGCAGGGCTAGTATAAAAACAAACAGGAGAAATGTCACAGTGCACTTCAATAAAGGCAGACATGGCTTTTACAGGAAATATGTTTAACAAGTCTCAGCCCAGACACACATTTACAAATTCTATTAAATTGCTTGTGGAAAGCAAAAAAAAAAAAAAAAAAAAATTGCAACATGAAATAAAAAATAAAAGTTTCTTCACTTACACCCCATGGTGGATGGTTAATTGCTTTCCCTATGCAAACGGGTTTGTGTTTGGTGACAGTACTTCCTTAAAATATGGCATGTAATTATCCAATGCCACCACAACTTTAAGTCTATTGTCATTGTTCAATGTATTAAAAATTATTTAGCATCTTTTAAAAATATCTACTATTTTTAATTAAAATATAAATTCTCCCATTTGAGAGTCTGGACTTGAATAGTTAATGACAATGAAATAGTTAATGACTTAGGAAAAAGAGAATAGGACTTTGCAAACTAAATGACATAGCAGGATGAAGGGAATAGTTCAGATTCCAAATATCAATCTGTTTCTAAACAGCAAGATATGCTGTTTGCATTTTAGAATTCTTACATTTATAAACAGTTGGCCAAAGACCCCCACGGAGCTTTCCCACAGACTTAATTTCGTTCAGATAGATGCAAACTGCCCGTGTTCCCAGAGTGGGAGACAGCGTGGAGCTCCGTAAGGGCAGACGGCACAAACGCACGTGCCATGCTAGGATGCGGGTGCCATGCTAGGACGCGGGTGCAGAGGGGGGAGGAGCTGAGGCAGGACGAGCCGAGGTTCCTCAAGGCTTGTCGGACCGGGACCTGATAGACACCAGGCTGCACGGCAGACGCCCTCAGGCAGGGCCAGGAGTTGGGAAGTGACACTCACCTCAGTTTACTAATCTGGAGTGTAAAGGTATTTTCACCCCTCCTACTTTCTCCCCAAATATGCCCCTTACCCTGGTACCACCCTGTGGTTATTCAAGACTGTCTACCACCCTCTCCAAGAAACACTTTACATGTATCTCTCCAACCCATTCATTTAGCGCTTTAGTTCCTGCTTTCCAAGAATATAACCTAGAGGCAAGTAGAGTACGTATTAGTGGTTTCATATGTTATTCTTCCCTTGCAATGTCCCATTTCAACAGAAATATTTTGGAGGTAATAGACCTAAAGCTGAGTCCAATGGGGAAATTTTAGGTGGTGTGCAAGTTTGTGGGGGAAACATTCGAGGGCAGGAGGGTGTCTGGCTTCTCTCGGAACATATTGCACAGCACCCATGTGTCCCATGAAGACAGTGACTTGGGCCTGCCCTCCCCTGCCGCTGGCCCTGGGCAGTGGAGCTGTGCACCTGGGACTTGCACGAGAAGTCTGGGAGGCATGAGGCAGGAGGGTGGGGAGACGATTAGGCTGCAGGTCCCCTCCACCACCAGGAGCCCACAGTAGCTGCTCAGTAGACTGTCCTCTTCATGGGGAGGGATGAAGTCACATCAATCTCATTATTTACTCAAAGATGCTGTACAATATTGTCCAGCGTGTCATGTTTCACAGATGCAATTACATCATTGCAGCCACAGGACCAGTGATCCCATCACATCCAAATCAAAGGAATGCACAGGCGCTCCAGAGCCAAATATAAAGGGATCCTAGCACTGTCCACTTGGTTGTTGCAAGCTAGAGTAAGCTACTTGCAGCCTTTCCGACCTTCACAGGGTTACTGGGAAATGTTAAATGAGATATGGAATGTAAGTTACTCAGCACCTACGTTTCTGGTAATAAAGTATCAAAAATTACAATGAATGATATTATGGTAGCTTGATATCCTGTAGATAATTTGACAGAAAGCATTTTTATTATAAGTAGTTCTCATTTACCCACATGGTGTATATAGTCCCCAATTATATATACAACAGGAACCAGCTAGGAAGACCCAGCCCGGTTCTGACTCCAGGAAACGGACTAGGACCGTGAGACTAGATGCTACAGTCTCAGTCGGTAAAGCCTGCTTCTTCTGGGTGATGGAGCCCACTGTACAGCAAGCAACCTTAAACTGAGGGTGTTAGAAACCACACAACAGTCATCTCATTGGGTGTAAATGGTCTTAAATTTGAACTGAAAGTAACTTACACTGTGGGGTCCACATTATTTCAGATGCTTCCTCTTCAGTGGCATCTGATGTCCCACTGTTGTCACGAAACCATTTTACTCAGGGAAGGCTGACCCCGCCACCCTTTCTTCGAGGGAAGGGACATTCCCAGCACACCAAATGCATGGAGACAAAGGGCAGTCTCCTTCCCCTTCCACCCACACAGGGTGCATTTCTCAGCCTACTCTCCACACACACACCAGACATGAAGAAATAGACTTAAGATTCTGACGGAGAGGAAGTCCCCTGGTCTCAAATCCCTTGTTTCAGGGGCTCAGAGAGAAGCAGGATTTGACTTAGGAAGGGTTTAGAATTCATCAGGTTGCGCGTCTTTGATTTGGCAAACCAGTGTTACTTGACAAGGGTACTGTTGGCTAGGAGAGGAAGTCGTTCAATGTATTTTTCTAACGTTCATTGTAAAATGCATACAAGTATGTTTTTCATCTGGCATTTGTGTCTGTGTGCTTCAAGTACAAGGCCAAAGGTCCTCACCAAAGTGTCAGCCAGGTCTTTCCGGTAGACATATATCCGACCAGATGCTTCCAGGGACTTGGAGATCGCCAAGTCATTTGGCTGAAGTTCATGCTTTTCTTTATTAAAAAAAAAAACAGAGTAATTAGAAACACAAGAACAGCAGTAGGCATACAAGGTACATCTAAGGAGTGAAACTTGCCAAAGAAGAAGCATATTTAAAAGGAAATGGATGTAAAGTAGATTATATTGAATTCTGTACACCCTGCACAGGTCCTGGTGAGGGCCCGGACATTATTCCTTGTTTTCCATAAACAGGAATCCTCTGGGGATTTTTTCTTATAACACTCAGTCGCTCTTTGGAACACAGAACTTTTCTGGGGAGAAAGTAAAATTCACTCATAATCCCATCACTCTTAAGTATAACCACATGATGGTAATATTGGCTAATATTTGGGTAGATTTTTGTTCTGATCTTTATGTATGAGTGTGTGTGTGTACACACACATATATTAACAATTATTTATACATATGCATACTTATGAATACATATATGTGCAATTATCCCATGTCATTTTATATTCTGATTTTATTACATGCACTTAACCATTTGTCAAAATTATTTATATATGTCATGTTTAATTGATTACATAACAGTCTATTATATCATCACTTAATCTTTCCACTTTTGTTGGACCTTTAATATTTTCCATTTTTTGTCATATAAATTAGATGGCAAGATGTATGCTAAATACCAACACAGGGCCAGACACATAGCAGGGGCTTGATAAATGGGATCTATTATTACAGCAGCCACAGTAAAACTGCTGAAATCAGCATCCTTGTGCATAAATCTTGGGTTGCTTAGTGACAATTTTCTTTTTTAAAAAGATTTTATTTATTTGTAGAGAGAAGGAAAGGGAGGGAGAAAGAAAGGGAGAGAAACATCAACTGGTTACGTCTCGTACGCCCCGAATGGGAACCAAACCTGCAACCCAGGCACGTGCCCTGACCAGGAATCGAACTGACAACCCCTAGCTTTGCGGGACAACGCCCAACCAACTGAGCCACACTGGTCAGGGTGATGATTTTCTTAAGATAGATTCCCAGTAGTGGAATTATGGGTCAAAGGAATAAATATTTTTAAAGTTTTGGATGCAAACTGTCAAACTGCTTTCTAATTCTTACACTGACCAACACTGATTGCTAGTTTGGTAAGTCTGCTCTTTTGTGGAAACCAGAAATGGATTTGCAGTTTATTTTGTATTTCTTGACTGCTACTGAAGCTGACATTTTTCACATTTTTCTTCCATTTTATTTTCCTTATTGCAAATGGTTCCTACCCTCTGACCATGTCTGTACTGTCGCTGGCACTCTTTTATGCCACGACAGAGAAGTGTCCTCCTCCTAACCACAAAGTGCAGATGGGAACTGACTTAAGTGACACTCAAGTTCATTCCACTGTAATAGAATCAGCTTCTCCTAAAGCAGCCCTTCAGATATCCAGCACGGCTGGGAAATGCAATATTCCACATCTTTTCCTACATAACTTAATCAGTTAAAATGCCACATTTTGTTTTGAACAGTTCTGCTTCATACAGAGCACACAAATGATAATCTAATCTATTCCGTACAGCCCAGCACTATAAAGATCAATAGTGCCGGCATGTCAGGCTATTGACCTGTGTAGCAAATGGTCCCACGTGGCTGGTTCTTCCTTCTCCTCCCTCTCTGTTTGGCTACAGTTTCTTACGACCCTCTGTGTGCTCAGGTACACCTTAAATCTGAATTTATGGGAGCCATCCCACACTTGCTAGGGGGATAAAACGCTGTGGTGTTCTCCGTCATTTTTCCATGTGCTAAGGAATGTTTTTCCTTATTTTCAGGTTTGTCACTGCACTATAAAAGATTAAAGCTGATAGATACACTGATGAAACTTTAAGCTCTGAATAACCGGGCGGGTTTGTTGCCCCTACACACAGATGCCTACCCTTGGTACAAAAACGGCTCTACAACCACTGAAAGCTATGACGCTAACAGTTAACAGTCCCTTTTTTTTTTTTAAGATTTTTTATTTATTTATTTTTAGAGGGGGGAAGGGAGGGAGGAGAGAGAGAGAAACATCAATGTGTGGTTGCATTTCATGTGGTCCCCACTGGGGACCTGGCCTGCAACCCAGGCATGTGCCCTGATCAGGAATTGAACCTGCGATGCTTTGGTTCGCAGCCCATGCTCAATCCACTGAGCTACGCCAGCCAGGGCTAGTTAACAGTCCCTTTAAAAAAAATCCACAAAACCTACCAACTGCCAACATCTTTAAACTTTTTTGAAAGCTAAAACCACAGTAGATCTCACTGTCATTTCATTTTGCAGTAGCACTTAAAACATTATTTATTGAAAATTATGTAGCTAGAACAAGGAATACATTAAGCTCTGTTTCTTTTCCTCTCTCATAAAAACATGATTGTTTGGGGGATATTAAGCTGCAGGCAGAAAGGTTCTTAAGGGACAAAACTACTAATTGATGGGAAATGATGGCACATTTCCAAAGCTGTGGGATCACTCAGAGATAAGCTGATACTTCTAGTGATGATTAGCAGTGAGTCTATACACACTGAAATGCCACTACCCACCCTGATGCATCCTGTTTAAAAGAGTGTAAAAATGGTATTTCGGGTCCACCCAACAGATGTTGGGGAGCAAAGGAGCCACCCGTTAGATTCCAGGTTCTCCCGTGGCCCTGTTGGGTCACACGGGAGTCTGCTGTGCGGCCAAGCTCGCTCAGGGTCCTTCCTTCTCCCGCACCTTCTGTCCGAACAGGGACCCAGTGATTGCTGGTTCTGTCAAAATGTTGGTTTTCATGGAACTGAATGTTGTTTAGGATCATTTAATAGCTTTGGTCACTTAAAATTAACTATAATATACATTTATCATATCCATCTGGAATGTCTGAAAGATTTTATTAGAAAATTCAATCACTCTCTGATTAAACTTCCTGTAATACACGTGTTTCTCAAATATTTGCCCCTTTCTTTCTAGATGCTGTTTGGACGGAATGCACAATTAGGGCCCGAGGAGAGGGAAGGGGCACTCTGGTTTGCCAGGCCTGGAGGGCAGGGCTGTGTCTGTTTGCATATGTAATCGAGGAGCCTGTAGGACCCTTCTACCTGGCGCTGAGTGACACAGCAATGGAAGCTATTCTGTCACCTAATGCTCTAAGGTGGCATTAGATTCTGACACTCATCTCCTGCCTCTAGAGTGATAACAAAGCGTAGGCAGAAATGCTGGCTAATTGCTTCCCCTCCCCCACCTGGTCCTCCTATTTTTCAGCGACTGTTGCCAGGTCACTTTCTGGGTGTTTGCCTCCGGGTTAATGAGATATTAAATAAAGACTGTAAGCCGAAAAGGCGGCCGGCGACACCGGTGCCTGACAGGCTGTGGTGAAAATGAAGGGGTCCGTGCGGGTCGCACAGATCAATAGTGTCAGCTTGTCGTCTGTGTGATCTTACTCCAAACAGACAGCACACCCTTCTCGGAGGGTAAATAAGGCCCACGGGAAGAAAAGGCTGGACCTGGCCTACTCCCCGCGTCCACCCGAAGGAACACGCCTGCGAGCTTCCGGTGTGCTGTGCGGTTCTTATGTCCTTCAGCGGGGAGTCTAAGTATTAAATTGTCAGCCAGCGCTATGACTAGTTCAAGGCTGTCTTTCTTTTTTCTTCCTAAAGTAATTTCATCCTTTAGCCATTTCCCAAGTTAATTTAAATATGAAAATAGAAGGCTTATCTAGAGTACCAAATATAAAAGAAAAGCTTTATAATATATTTCAAAACATGGGCCTGCCTCTCTAATTCAGTTCTAGGGGAGGAAATTCAGTATCCAACAGTACCCAACTGTTGTCATGGAAACACCTCTGATAGGTGGCTTCTCATTGTTCCTGTGGTCATCCAGCTGCGGACCCAGAAGGGACGAGCTGCACGTTTACTCTATAAAAATGTCAACTCTCTCCTCTTGGAGAAGATCCTGTGAGAGATTACTATTCGAGGACAGAAAACAATTTACCCCCAGAGAACGTGACGGCCACCAGAGCCAGGTCCTCTTCTGCATGCTGGATCTTTTCAGCCACAACTTTCAGGATCTCTTGGGCTGTACTGGAAACTTTGGCCTTCACACTGACATAGGAGTGCTCTGTCACGTACACGTGGCAGAAAACTGCACGAGACAAGAAGCCTTGTTAGACAGCAGAGGACTGTGGCTACGAGGTGCAGACTTCTCCAAATCAAGGCACCCACCATCCCCCCTGTCTCTTTGCTACAAAACACCCATAGCTAGATTCACCTGTTTCTGTCTGCACACAGGCGCATGAGGGGACATGCGTGCAAACACGTGTTCGCACGCCCGAGACACAGATGGTCAGTGTGAGCTGGTGAGCGAGCCTGAGGAGGACTTAGCTTCCCCACACTGCATGGCTAACGCACACATTTTTACTTCACACTCCACTCCTGGGCAGTCACAGTGGTCCAGTGCGGACCACATGACGTTATTAGAACTCTCGTATGCTTATGCTTATATGCTTAAAAATCTGTCATTTGCCATGGTTTTTGTGTTCAGTATTCTTGATTTTTTAAGAATGACACCTCCCTTTCCCGATCAAGATGGTGGTGAGTTTAGTCTCCAGAGAGAGGTCACATTTCTAGCCATTGTAATTTCCTTTTTATTGTCTGCGGTGCTAATAATTATTACTAGGACATTATCACTAGCTGGGTGAACAGGTCTGAGAAAAGTGTTTCTTTAAGACTTGACAGCAGAAACTGTTTCAATAGCGATGCAGATAATTGACACATTGTTTGTTTCTTATATCAGCTATTCTGAACAATAAAACACTAGCTTCTTTAGAAAAGACGGAAGGACAATAATGTACTTAGATATTTTCCTCTCCTATATTACAATTTTTTTTAAAAAAAAGGCATGCAGCTGCTAGAGAAATTGCATGTGCGATTGAAATGGCACCACAAAAATAAACCCAGGAATGTTTTCACAGAAATGCAAGTAAAGCAAAAGTCAAACTATGCGTTTGCTTGTGTGAACCTCAAAGTAAACACACCACCAGGAGGCGCTGACCGTATTTTGCGTTTGGTTTGGTTAGGCGTGCCACTAAAACAATAGCATCTAACAAAGAGTTGTTTTATATGTTGTCAACAGACTTGTGAGAGACAAAAAGGCTTTTTTTTTTCCTTGCAGAGAACCATGGAATTTTTGAGCAAGGCAACGATCTGACTGACAAACCCCTAACTGTGATGTAAGCTTACAGCTTGCTTAACAAACTGATGAACAAAGAGAGGACCAGGGCCCTGAATACTCAGACTCTTTGAAACTCGGCTTGGAAGATTAGACAATTAAACAGGGAGACAAACAGGCAAGGAAGGTCAGCAAGCAAGGAATTAGGAGGCAAGATCATTTTGTTTGCTCTTCCTCTTATCACGACAGGACAGCACCCTCATGGGTGGCTTTATACACAAACAATGTAACAGGAGAAGTGTCCTTGTGGCAATTTGCTCTTTACGTGTTCAAGAAGTTAAGCCAATGTTAAATGCTCACACTTAGAATTTCAGTACTTACTGAAAAGGTTTTAAAAGAGAAAGTCTCTGAGTCACAATAGTGTAACCATTTTAATTGCTGTAAGTGTTTCCCGGCTCCGCACTTGACTCAACCTTTATACAAACAGGAGGAAATGAGGTTCTGTTGTGTTACAAGATATTGAGGGTGCGAACAAAGTGTTTCCCCTTGAGTTGACGGGCCAGCCCTCTTCCCGGTGGGTCGGAGCCCTTTGGGCATTGCCGGGCACCGAGTGAGGACATGCTGGGCGTGTGGCACTGCCTGGCACAGCCTCGCCTCCAGCAATTTTGATTGCACATCCTTCCTGTGATAATTTGCCCTGAGATTTCTTCTCTAAATGTGCCCTGCACGTGGGCTTTGGCGGACTTTCCAGTTAGCCCCAGGCAACGGGCTCACAGAGCTGGGAGTAGACGACCCCAAGGCAGGCCGTGTTTCCAGACAGTCCTGCACCTCTTCCCAGGAACGCAGCAGGCTCTCTGTGGTCTCCTTTCCTTGCTTCCCCAACCGAACTGTCCTTGGTCCCTGCGACACTAGTACATGATCACAAAGATGGTGACGCCAAAGCCGGGAAAGAAAAGCCGTCATTTTTTTGATGTTAATGTGCTTCTTAAAGGGTGTGACAGCTGGAGGTGGTTAAAGGCAGGCTGCTGTGTGAATGCTGGGGAGCCTTGGTGATTGACAGACAGCCCCCCCCACCTCCCCAAACCCTCATCCGAACCACACTCACTTTCCTCTGTTTCCGTCATGGCCCCTCTATGCTGGAGCCAGTTCTCCTTCAGACTGAATTGGTGGAAAAGGGTTTTATTCTGTGAGAAGGGAGAAAGAGAACAATGAACGAGTGTGTTCCTGCCCTTTGGAAAGCCACGGCTGTTTACAACATGTTCCAAACAAGCTAGCCAATTTCGTTTTTTAAGTATGAAATCCGCCATCCAATCATAGAGGAATAAACTGGGAGTTGCCTCAGTGAAAGCATGTGGAGGTGGAGAGTCTGAGCAACACGACAGACCTCGGCCAAGGCCAGCACCAGGCAAAAAGTCCCTATAATCCTTCCCTGCGACATGCTGGAGGGTATTTGGTTACTACAAACACCTCGGGTCCTTCTGAACAGGCACCATTTCCCCGTCCCCATATCAACCTTCCCTTTGGGTAAAGCGACTTGAGATGGTTTCAATGCTGGAGTACAAGGACCTTCTTAAGGGAAATCGGTTCCTTGTCAGCTTCTGCACAACTTCTGCCTAACATCTTACTTTACAGCCTCTCTCTCAAGTTGGATAGGAAGCACATTCATTCTTGCTACCTGCTCTCTTTCTGTTGGGTTGAAAAGTGCAAAACTTTTTCTTACAAGCTTTTCTTACTCTTGCAGTCAAGCTTCTTGCCTGGATTTCTTTTCCCCCCACCAGTGTTTGACATTCAAATTTATATCACTCTGGGGACACCAGGGAAACTCTGAGACTTCAAAATGCATCACAAAACTAGGCGGATGAGAGCACAGCAAGGGCGCAGGGCTGACACTGAACTTGCACCAGCACAGGGAAGCTGAAATCCAAGGGTACAAGCTGCAGCCGCAACCCCTGCCTCTCCCTGTCCTGCTTGAGGAAGTACGATGGGCAAGGCCAGGGCTCCAAACTGAACCCCGCATTTCCCAGGGAGACTGGCCTGCCTTACCTTCCTCTGTGGTGAATATTCATCCACGGTGCTGAAAGGAAAAGAACAAGAGGTCAGTCTTTGTCCCACGCCCAGAATAATGCAGTTATTGTCACAGCAGACCAATTTTCAGACACTGGGCAGAGGCTTTTGCTTTTCCAAAAGATAAGGCGCAGTATTCATTAGTTCACTGTGTACAACACACTTGACTTTGGGCTCTGGGCGTCCAGTGAACCAGGAAGTAAGGAAGCTGTCTAGTCAACAGGTACGTTTTGCTTTCCTCCCACAGAGAGTGAACCCTGGAGGAAGAAGGGCACTTGTTCAGTGCACAGTCATTCTAGTTTTCTCACATACGGGTTCCACGGTAGCTGAAATTACTGCTATTCAGGTAACTAAATAAGTGGCCGAAAAGCATCTTTTCCAGGATATTTCTATAGGTGGTGGAACTGGAGGACATCCAGCAGGTCCCCAACTCAAATCTCCTTCCGGAATCTAAAGATTTCATAATCTTATACCAAGGATACAAGGATCACATCACATCGTTTTCTTATTTCAATCTTTCATTTCCCACTTTTATGGTAGGTTCTTTAATGGAATGTTTTGAATCTCATTAATGCCTTTAGTGCATTTAGGTGTGTGGAACCATGAACTGAAGGTTCCCAACAGTAAGACGGCCTCTCTGACAGCACAGACCAACTTCCGCGTGGGGGACTGCTTTGACGTTAACTTCGTCTTTCTCTTCTCGTTTCACTTGGTTGTTCACACCTTCGTACCAGTCCTCGACTTTGGAAACATTACGCTGCAGACTCTGATCGAAGGAGGCCACCAAAACTCACAACATTCACTTGTCACTCACTGTCCTAAATTACACCCCAGTTCACAATGTCTAAACATGTGATTTTCATGTTTGAGAATTTATTGGCTCCTGAAAATTATAGAGGCATTTAATTTGCAGCAGGACCTCCCTTTACTTCAATTAAGTCAGGTTTTAAATCTCAAGTCAGGAATCTGGAAGGTCAGAATGAACATCTTCTATGAGACGTGTATTTCTGACTGTTGAAATCTTTTCTTAAAATACACTTTTATTGTTATGCTATTACATTTGCCCCAATTTTTCCCCTTTTGCCCTCCTCTACCAGTATCCTCCATTACCTCAGGCAATCACCACTCCCCTGCACCTTAGTTCATGTCCATGGGTCAAGCATATGAGTTCTTTGGCTTCTCCATTTCCTATACTGTTCTTAACATCCCTGTTTATCCTGGAGTTGCCAATTTGCATTTCTTAATCCCTTCACCTTTTCCCGCATTTTCCCTCTTCTTCCTCCCAACTGGTAACCCTCCTAATGATCTCCATGTCTACGATCTGTTCCTGTTCTGCTCGTTTGCTTAGCTTGTTTTTAGATTCAGTTATTGATAGTTATGAATTTTCTACCATTTTAATGTTCATAGTTTTTATCTTTTTCTTAAATAAGTCCCTTTAACATTTCATGTAATAATGGCTTGGTGATGATGAAGTCCTTTAGTTTTACCTTGTCTGGGAAGCACTTTATCTGCCCTTCCACTCTAAATGATAGCTTTGCTGGATAGAGCAATCTGGGACATAGGTCTTTGCTTTTCATCACTTTGACTACTTCTTGCCAGTCCCTTCTTGCCAGCAGAGTTTCTTTTGAGAAATCAGCTGAAAGCCTTATGGGAACTCCTTTGTAGGTAACTATACACTTTTCTCTTGTTGTTGTTAAAATTCTTTATCTTTAACCATTGGCATTTGAATTAGGATATGTCTTGGAGTGAGCCTCTTTGCATCCATCTTGTTTGGGACTCTCTGTGCTTCCTGGACTTCCATGTCTATTTCCTTCACCAAATTAGGGAAGTTTTCTTTCATTATTTTTTCAAATAAGTTTTCAATTTCTTGCCCTTTCTCTTTGCCTTCTGGCACCCCTATGATTTGAATGTTGGTACATTGGAAGTTGTCCCAGAAGCTGCTTATACTCATTTTTTGGGATTCTTTTTCTTCTTTCTGTTCTGACTAAATGTTTTTTTTCTTCCTTATATTCCAAATTGTTGATGTGATTCTCAGCTTCATCCACTCCACTGTTGGTTCCCTGTAAATGACCTTTATTTTACTTAGTGTAAACTTTATTTCTGCCTGGGTTTTTTTAATGCTGTCAAAGTACCCAATGAGTTCCTTAAGAATCCTAATAACCATTGTTTTGAACTCTGCATCTGATAGATTGCTTATCTCCATTTCGTTTAGTTCTTTTTCTGGAGTTTTCTTGTATTCTTTCATTTGGGCCATGTTTCTTTGTCTCCCCTTTTTGCAGCCTCCCTGTGTTTGTTTCTGTGTATTAGGTACAGCTGCTTTGACTCCCTGTCTTAGTAGCGTGGCCTTTTTGGAGAAAAGTGCACCTGTAACTTGAATTGGATTTGGCATTAGGTAATCGCCAGGATGGGGAAACCCATGTGAACCAGGCTGATGGGGGTCTCAGATATGGTGTCACTGCTCTGTGTCTCTGTTTGTGAGAGGGCTCAGAAAACAGACAATGGTCACGGCCTGGCCTCTGAAGTTTGGTCTGGGAGGAGGCTGTCCCCTGGCACTTGCCTTGATGCCACACACTTCTCCCTGTATGCCACTGCTGCCCTTCCAGCTGTTGCCTCGGTACTGGAGCCCAGAGGAAGAGGGTCTGCGTAAGTCCTAAGTCCATTGTGGGTCATTTAAGAGGAGACGCCTGAGAATCCCACAGTTTATTCTGTCACCCCAATCCCCACTGGTTTTTATAGCCAGAAGTTATGGGGATCTATCTCTGGCACTGGATCCCTGGGCTAGGTGGTGTGGTGTGGGCCAGAGATCCCTTCCTCCCAAGGTATCCCTCCTGATTTTTATCCACCACACATGGGTGTGGGACTGCTGGTTCTGCGTCCACCTCCCTGCCCTTCTGTCTGTCTGGATGAATGTGTCTTCTTTAAGTCCTTGATTGTCAGACTTCCATACAGCATGATTTTCTGATCATTCTGGGGAATATTTGTTTTGTAGTCATAATTTTTGCTGTGGTTGTGCAAGGAGGTGAGCTGTGTGTACCTATGCCTTTGTCTGGATCGCGACTTCTAAATCTTAATAGAAGTTTTTACAACTTGACAACAGATATATTTCATGTTTGCTAAGTAGAAACTACATTGTAAATCAGAGGACAATTTTCCCTTCAGGTTAACTTTGCAGCTATATCTTGACGCCAAATGACCTGGTGTTTTCATTTACCAAGATAAATAAGGACAGTTCATGTAAACAGAGCAAAGTCAGGTTTCGGCAATTGGAAAGACTAATGAGAGATAGCTGGGGGATACCGGACATGCCGAAAGTCACCGAGTAAATGGTTTTCTTTAACCTTTCTAAATTGATTTAAAAAACCTCAGGAACATAAAATTGAGCTTTTAAAATGCTCTATGACTTGCTGGGTAGGCCCTATTTATAAAACATTTTTTCTATTTTATTAGAGATAGCTATGAGCCACCCAAATGACAAGTTAAATATTTACACTTTTAAACTTCAGTAATAATTTATCAAACGATTGTTTTCATGCACCTAACTTATCATGGCTGTCTGTTTCTCCTGTATTAAAATAGGGTTAAAAAAGTAGTCGATATGCTCAATTTAGTGTTTGTTCATTTTGAGACATAAAGGAAAAACAAGCAATTTACAGCTAGAAAAGCTAAAGAGTCGAGATGAATCTCAGATTCAAAATGTTCAAAATAAACTTTATAAGACATCTCAAATTCTATCACATTTGCTGCCTTCTTTCGTTAACTGAAATATGGACAAATAAATAACTTACTGACGACGGTGCATTCCAAGTATCTTTTGAAATTCTTTCAATTCTTTTTCGAGTATTGGGTATTCATATACATCATCCAGCACGTTTCTGTATATGGTCTGGGGGGGGAGAGAAGAATATCAGTTGAACTGGTTGAAGGCCCTTCAGCAAGAATTTAGACTCACACAGTGGTTGGCCTGCCCAGGGGAATCAGCGGGACTCTGTACTGCAGGGGATCCGCGCAGGAACCAGGGAGACCCTGGGTGGGATTACCCCTCTGAGCCCCCAACTCAGCCGGCAGCGCTCTCTCGCAGCACTCGGGCTGTGGGCTGGAAATGCTGGAACCTTAGAGATCTCTGGCTGGCTACTGCAGATTTCCATGCCTGTTCTCTATTTTAAAATAATGATAGCCTCACAATCATCTGGGAGGGAAAAAATCAATTGAATTAAATTACTCAGTTGTTTTGAAATAACATTAGTTTGGTCAAGGAGTTGGTTAAAGAGTTTTTAACTGGATGACTAAATGATATCTGAATCCTGAATGCAAAGTGGTTTACTTCATGAAAGGCAGACGCAGTTTAGACACTTGCCTATTTTGAGACAGAACTCTTCCTTGCTCAGATCCCACTCCACCCCTTTGTGTTAACCTGCATGGCTAATATGGTTTTGGTGGCCAAAGGAGTCTGACTACCTACAAATCATCTCCAGGGAATTATCTGTGTTGAAAAGATGCTGCAGTCTATTGTTGATTAGAAAAAGATATCAGTTCATCTAATTCCACATGTAAATCTAGATTATCAACTATTTTACAAGTTATTATTACTTAAAATTCTCGAAATACACATCCTGAAAAAGTTTCATAATGTACGTATCGTGAATATAGTTTTTAAATGACAATGTTTTACCCAATTATTGAACATATGAAACTGGTTAGTTCAAATTGATAATAAAGCTCAACATATTAAATACTATTACTTTTTTAAAGATTTTATTTATATTTAATATTTTTAATTATTTTAATATATTTTATTGATTATGCTATTACAGTTGTCCCATTTTACCCCTTTTACTCCCCTAAATACTATTAAGTTTTGAAGTATGTTTTTTAACCTTTCTTAATTATTTCATTTGTAATCAAACATCCCATGACTTTTATAAAACATTAAATTAGCACATGTAAAATTTGCCCTCTATATTTTTT
This sequence comes from Trachops cirrhosus, assembly GCA_028533065.1. NCBI lineage: Eukaryota > Metazoa > Chordata > Mammalia > Chiroptera > Phyllostomidae > Trachops > Trachops cirrhosus. Next base: position 14,260,304 of record CM052549.1, on the reverse strand, counting down.
CTTAATGAATTCTTTAAAATTAAAAAATTTCTATCTATAGAAGGAATATCAGGCCTTCGAAATCAGGATAAATTAATGCTTTGTTTGAATCACAACTTGGACATGACAAAATGTGAATGACTGCAACCTACAACTGAGACTTTTGAAATGCGTGACTAAAGCAAAGGCAGTCATCTGGCATCAGAGGATACCCGGAAGTTCTGCATCACCTTTAAAAACATCTTCGAGTGCTCATCTTCGTGTAGCCAGTCTTTGTACAGAGAAATCCACTGGGAAACAAGATGTAAGACCTTCCGTTTGCGGCAAGGGACATCTGAGTTTTCCTCTTTGCCTTGATACTTCTTAGCAGAATAGGTGCAAGTGGTTAAGAAAGAATACGCGTTGTTGAAAATAAAAATATGAAGCGATCCACTTATTCTTGCTAAATCATCCTTTCTAAAGAATCTACAGCTATCTAACCATGCAGGACAAAAAGAATGATGCGTAGTGAGACCAAAAGGTGTACATTAAAAAGAGCAAAAATAAAGCCAGGAAAATGCCACATACACTCGGTGACAGGCCATGAAGATGAAGGTCAGACGATCACATTGACGGCTTCTGACACGGTTCCACAGGGGACACAGGTTAATGCCACCTCCCTGAGATACCAGGTGGCCCATTAATTTCAAGGGTGGCCCAGGACACCTGGCCACGCTCTACAGGCAGGCGCTGTTTCCACACAAGTTAGAAGGGAGGTCAGATACCCTCTGACCCTCAGAAATTCACACTCTGTAGCACCAGTTCGTTGTCACGTAGAGCCCCAAATGAGCACAGATTTCTGAACCACAATTTGTAGCATTTTCCAAATGCCCGTCCCTAGGAATTTACTTAAAATAAGAAAAGGACTGGATAAATGTGCAAACATAAATAAAAAGGACTGCTAATTTTAAACTTCCACTGGAATAAAAAACAGAAAATATTAATAACTTAAATGCTTACTCACTGAGGAGAGTTAACAACTATTTAGTTACCCATCTAACGGGCTATTCTGTAGCCATGAAACTGATGGCCCAGCAGCACATTTACTGATAGAATGTTCCCAATAAATGGTTGAGCAGGAAAGTCAGAAAAGAATATGTTAGGACGATCTGTTTTTGTTAACTATGCTTGTTTATATGAATAATTCCATTACCTGGAAAGATACACTGACGATTAAGAGCAGCTTCTAAAGGTAATGAGGTTTCAGAGCCTATGAATTGTTAATATACTTACAAGCATTTTCTAATTTGTATACAATGACCATGGGTTAACTATGTCGTTAAAATGATTAAAACTAACAAACCTCATAGGCTACGTGCTTAAGACCTGAGGAACGAGACAGAAGCTTAGTGTTTTCCAAACCAACCTAGTGTTTTTCTCCCCAAAATCACCATTTCCGAGCATCTTGGACACATGAAAGGTTAACTGGGAAGAGGAAGAGCTGTGACACGAAACGCGGGTAAGCTCTGGGGTTCATGGTGACACGTAATTGCAAAAGAGGGACAGGTTCTGTATCAGGCTTCGTAAATATTCTACAAACATAATTCACTGTCTCCTGAACCTGCAAAAGTACATCATGGCCATCTGATTTCTTCAATTTCTACTGGTGAAATAAACGCAGACAAACATGCACAGAGTCTGTTAAAGGACTCATATTTTTTTTTCTCTTGAAAGGCAACATATAAAGATTTCTCCTTCATTATTGCCACTTATGCAAATGTCCTTTTCTTCTTTTCCTGTAACTATCGTGGATTGACTAATACAAAGGAAAAAATCTGGAAAATTAAGTACTACTAACAGACCAGCATATGTAAATGAAGACATAAGCTTTTTATTATGGCCGCATATACATTCTGCAATTATGGGCCTTTAGCATAAAGGAATTTTGGGAACTGAAATATCAACAACTCTTCTTCATTCTTAGATACTACCATTTATTTGCTTAATCGTGTTCTCTCCCCTACAAGATATATTTTAAAAATATTTACTAATTTATATTCATATTATTCTGGTTTTCTGTATTGGGTATATTCAAATGTATGTTCATACACTTTGCTCATGCTAAGTTATAATGATTTATAAATTTAGTTGAGGGTGGGGAGAGAAATAGCGGGAAGGTATTCATGTAATGGAGTGAACATTAGCCCACTTAGGGCTGTGAGCTTAAATAACTCTCTTTATGATGATAAACGCCGAAAGGTGTTAAATTCTATTGCAATAAAAATATCCACCTATGATATCCCAACACAGCACAAACAGCTCCAGTCTCTAAATAATGTTCAAAAACATTGGGGGAAAACAACAGAAAATAATCTGAGCTATTCTGACAGTAGTAGGCTATAAAAGGTACCATCACTAAAATGCACATCCCACTCTTGCAGGTTAAATATGGCCATACTTTTGCTTGTGGTTTGCATCATTTCAGAAAAGGCAGAGGCTGCAAATATATCAAAATGGCCACATAAAAAGACTCCTGGCTGAAAGTGTTCTGGATTTCCTGGGTTTTGATAATCCCCTTCAGAAATAAATTTTTGTATAAAATGTCTTAGTCAAAGACTCAGACGTGTATTTAGCCAAGGAAAGTTTTAGGGATTCCTCAGGGAAATTCTATGAGGCATTAAATTACTCAATGTGATCACAAATTATGTTAGGATCATATGCAACAACAATAGTTTGAAAGTATGTAATTTGCTATAAAACAAACTGTATTACTTAATGGATGGAAACACTCTTGGAAAACTGTTAGTATTAAAGTATAGAAAAAATGAGCCATAATTTTTTTTTATAAATAGGCCATGTTTAAAGAAGGAGAAATTTAAAACTTTGTAGTTACTTTTAAATTTCTTAGTAACACCTCACTTGGAAGCTTTAGAAGAAATCTGTGTTTGAGATTTTCTGAATTCACAACTATGCTTCAAGATCAGCTTTATAAACTGGTTCTGAAAAGCTTCAGGAGAGCCGCACTGTCCACATGGTACAGTAAGCACTAAGTAAGCACTATTTCTAGTTTATGTATTTTTAAGAGAGGTCATGTCCTTTGTGAAGTTTTAAAGTATCATTTTAAGCAAAAAATGTTAAAGAGGGGAGAAGTGTAACAATTACTTAACAGGAAAGGGAGACAACTGAGACTATTACTAGGGCTCAATAAAACTTGGGTCAATGCAAAAAAAAAATCCATTGTTTTAAAATTTTTCACATGGGCTTGAATGGACTCTTCACTTCGGCTTAACAAAAACCTGACAGTTAACTGGTCCCTTAAATGTTCCCGAAGCATCTTCCCGAAACACTGTGATGCAAGAAGCCCTTGTGGGGAACTGAGTAAGTTTTCTTAGCTTGGCTTTTTGGCCTTTCATCTCGTGTGTCTCTTCTGTTTAGTGTATAAATCATAAAGCTTCCTTAACTGGTCATTAATTAACCTTCTAAGCACACCCATCATTCTAAGAGAGCATGCTTCTGAAAAGGAGTCGGACCTCCCAGGTGGGGGGGGAATGGCTCTTCTCCCGGGGACACGGGCCCAGAGACATGAGATCCCATATGTACCCCTTCCTGCCCAAGCGGTCCGGCACCAACTGATTGATTGTTTTATAAATTCACTTACTGCCACCTTGTTCAACCTCCTGACTCTGGGGCTTACCCAGCAGGCTAAACTTGCCTCTGGATTTCTAAAGCCTTGAGACAGAGGTATGAAAAAAACATAACAGACAGTACAATTCAGAACGTGAAAACAGAAGCTGCATTTCCATTATCCCCCACCCCCCCCCACGCCCGTCTCTTCTGTCTCATTTCATCTTTTACCTTGGATATCATTACATTAATATTGAACGTAGCCGCACTCTACCGGGGGGGTGAGTACATTAAGAAAGGCAGTTAATTCCTAATGTGAGGCATCTGCCTGCGCGGAAGGCGACAGCCTCCTGACGTTAATGAAGGATATTGCCTCAGCAGCGCCTGGCACAAGTCGTCAGTTGTCATGAAGACGGTGTACGTGAGGAGGAAGTCATCAAGGAGGGTCTCTGCAAAGGAAGGAAAACAAACACAAGGTAAGCAAAGCAGTGATAAGAAGGGCAGCTGCGCAAGCAGACCCAGAAGAGTGCAGGGCAGAAATATGCTAAATGCTGGTGGGAGGAGTTAGGGAGAACTTTAGCCACACAACACATTATTTATTAAAGGTAAGGTTTTTTTAAATGCCTCACACAAAATGCCTCAAGCAATGAGATTTTTTTTTTTACTGCAAGACTCTAAACATACAACTTTTGTCATCTTTTTTCCCCCAAAACATCATTATATTTGTGGGTAAAGATGTTGTGGAAACCAATGCATAAATCATGTGCTTTTAGAAATAAATTTTATAAGATTTCCGAGGTATACACTCGAGTCCTACAGGGAATGAAGCCCATGTGTTGTAATAAAATAAGGCTTCTTACAGCCATTTACCTAAGTCTAGGGCAAGAACAATGGATAATGAAACCCAGAGGACACATATCAGGTTCCAAGGCCATTCACCTCTATCTCTCAAATGTATCTGTAAGTAGGGAAAGTGGTGAGTGATTTTCTTATTGCTGTGAAGAGAGACGGAGCTAAGTCCCTGCTCCTTCCTAATTCCTCTCCTACCTCTTTAACCGCCAGGAACAGGTTCCATTTTTATTGCCTCTCTGCCCTGAGAGCTCTTTGAAGGGTCCAGCTGACATGTTGATATGGAGCCGCTTATCTGGCCAGTACTGGCCTCCAATGCAACTTCCAACTGACAGAAAAGATTCTACGCAGAGCACAAAGTGGAGCTTTTGCCATAACAGTCTTTATCTAATCTCCTTGAGATCCATTGTACTGTATGATTTCATTTCCATATCTCTCATATTCATATTTGAAATAGTAATAAGTAATAAGGATAGTGGGCTTGTTGTATACTCAAGAGCATTCATGCTCTCCAAAGTCTATACACTGTAAGTGTGTAGACAGAAAGAACTGTTGAAGACTGGGAAAATTCCAGAACTTTTAGAAGCAACCAGTAACATTTACTTTAAAAGTCGATCAATGCAAAACAACAAGGCTATGTTTGCAAACCCAAAACTCTGATCGAAGAGGCTGTGGATTACGACATGCCGCACCAGCTGCAGGGGTTTATTTCTGCACTTGTTTATGCTGCAGAAGGTCGAGACAGTCTCCATCCACACAGGTCAGAGGCTGCAAATGGCAATGTTTTACTACAACAACAACAACTATGGTAATTTTTTCCAAAGGTATTGATATCTGTTAGATACATAACAAAGTTCCTTTTTGGAAAATAAATTTGACAGATGGCACCTAACGTGTAAAATAAATTTACAATGTCGTATCACACGGCAACATGTGGACAGTCAGGGTCTAACTTAACTTACTGCCACTTTATTGCCACAGCGAGTCTCAAACAGGCCTGCCTGGGCCTTGCAGAGCCTCAGTCAGTCCTGTGCAAGGAGACTGCGGGGAGGTGAGTGGACGTGCACGGCCACACGCACAGAAGACCTAGGAGCGCTCGCTCTGCGATAGTCTCTGTCACAGAAGTCTTAAATCTGTGCACAGAAAGGCGGGAGCAGCTTTAGTCAAAGATCTGCTCCCCCCGCCCACCTCTTAACCTGGCCACAAAAATTGATCACGGGTCACCCTAATGGAAAATTTGGAATATACATTTGAAACTTCGTCTCTTTCACTGAGGTTTTTAAACAGTTTAAATAAAAAACAATGGCATAATGTCTGAATCCTTGGGATATTTTGGAACACAATTTGAATGCTACCACTCTGGCATGCTATTGAACAGTAATGTCCATACATTGTAACATTTTTCTCTACTAAACATAATGATGCAAGTAGCATCTCTGGTTTGATTAGAAATTGAACTTTTTTTTTCTACATTCAATATTAGATGCAGGCCACAAAGACCAGAGAGTAGCCTAGACTCCTTTTTAGATTAAAACCTGTACAGACTGGAGCCAGTAAGATACAGAGGCACCCCTGGGTGCCAGTGCTGAGAACTTTCCACACCCAGCACTTACAATGCCTGACGTGACATTCAGGGTCAGGCTCTTTGGGATTTTCGTATGCTTAGCTAATTTAACGAGGCAGAAACAATTCTCTAATCAAGATTTACTCCGTTCATAGCTGAGACTAAGAAGAACACTGTTAACTTTGATATAACAAGTCTTTCCATTCTAGAACAGCCTTAGATAATGAACTGAGTGACTAGTTGGGTGGTAGCAAAACAATCTAGCATTCAGTTCAATTAATTACCTCACATATGACAGTATTTTGTTAAGGGCTTTGACCCAGAAATGTTATTTCCCCAAAGTTACCACAATATTTAATATTTAATGCATTTACCTAATTATCTCTCTGCCATAGAAATATTAAATAAAAACAATGAGGTCACACAAAAGCATTTCCAGCTAAAATCCTAATGAAAAGAATAGCTAAAAATTGTAAAGAACAGATTTCCAATACTCCTAACTCAAATCTTTTTCTATTTAACTACCATATTGTTCTGAACATTTTCTATACATAGAGCTTTCCTTTATGTTTTAGCATTGTTTTTTTCTGCTGTACATGAAAGTACTTGAATGATATAATCAAAATGACACACTTCAAATAAGAGTACATTTTATAATAATCATGCTTCAAAAAAGGCTGTCCCATGGGTATTTAAAGATATTTTTAGAACCACAATGGCTATGTAAATGATCCCCTGAAGACTATTAGAAAACAATACCCATTTAGAGAGACTAGCAAATCCATTGGCATCCACATTAAAACACTATAATTACCTATTATATCATATAATGCTCAATTAATAGTAATTTAAGACTAGGCAGAAAAGCACCATTGTGTATAAAAGCATCTTTCATTTAAACAAATTCATAGTTGCCATGTATACTAACATTTTAATGAAAAGACGTATTCATTTTGATTTCTAATTTTATGAATAGCTAGGTATCAATATACAAAAAACTTATCTTTGAAATTCTATTCATTAAATTAACCACTAAATCTAATCCCAGATTCTTGGCTCATCACTGACAAAACTACTCAGCCATTCTTTTGGGACTAGCCCCTGTTCCCAAAAATAAAAGAGTATTTTTTGTAGCAGTTTTTTAAAATACAGGAAGTACTCTTGGGGTCGAAAAGTAACGTGCTGGCGACAACCAGGGCTGGAAGGCAAACGCCCTTACGGTTTCAGGTGTCAGGTAACTTGAAAGAAAGCGTATCATATCAAGGTGCGGTCAAAACCCGGAGCCTTTAGAAAGGGCCCGAAAGTCATCTCTGTAGCCAGCCGCGATGCTTTTAATACAGGAGGTTTCCCTAGCATCTGTTACTGCTCTAATTTTAAGGCATAAGAAAGGACTGTTTTTATTTGGTTTTACTTGAATGTATAAATTATTTTCTCATTCTCATTTCGAGTGTAGCAAACACTAATAATTTCCATTTTATTTCTGAAAAAAAAAAAGCATAGAGACTCCCAGACTTGTGTCACGGTGGAATAGTAATGTGTTTGGTGAAGATCCTTTTCAGGGTTCTGTTATTATACATAAATGTAATCAAATTAGGGGAATTGAGCTAAATGTTTCCACAAGATCTAAGCTTGATTTTTTTTAGTAAAAAAAAGAAAACCTCATAAAACATACCCTAAAGTCTAGAAATCATAGGAGTATAGAGTTACTTAGAGGCAATTAGAGAACTCTACTCAGTTATTTTTCAACGCTTATAAGCAAAATGCACCGCAGTAACAAAACCACTCATCTGTTAAACTGAATGCCAAGAAAGCAAATGAAAAGAATTTTGACTGACAACAGCCTTACAGTGGCCATTTAATCTAAGTGAGGTGATGTGAATATTCGACATTTCTGTACCAACTCGTATTCCCTAAAGTGCTGTTAGTAGTTTTGTTTCACCTGCATTCCCATCTCAGATGCGATGGAATTTAAGGCACTCTAAAATATGTTCTACTTAACCTTTATTTCATGGAGCCAAGAAAAGCTTTGCACTTGAAAGGGTCCAACTTACCATTATTTTTTGAGAAGTGATGCCAAAAAGTACCATGTAATTCGATTAAGCACACACAAAAATTTTAATGTTCGTGTTTGAATTATAGGTTAAAGTGCTTCACCGTTAAAAGCTATTCTTCTTTCTCAGTGTATTCTATATTCCTGAACTATTTACCACAGCTCTTAAATTCACTCAATTCCTGCATATTTTTACGATTTCACCAGAGTATTGCTTAGCCATTCTAAAACTACAAATCTTATTTTTCCATACTGGTTTCACAAGGAAGGCTTATTATTTAATGCAATTTCTACATCAAACTTTAAAACTCACCCCTTTAATGACAGGAACTTACTACAGGCAGGGGGTGGGTGGCACTCTTCAAATAATGAAATTCGTTTTCATTTTAACTTGTAAAATGTGGCGTTGGAACCCCATCATTCCTTCCTTAGGAAAGAATGATTTGAGTACAACAGATATTATGTTCTTAGCTACAATACATTCCGCATGTTGCCTTTTAAAGATGCTAAGGGGGATCATGGAGCATCAACACAGTGCCTGCCTACCTTCTCCACACAGAGGGTCATATTTGTAGGTCACCCAGCACTAAGACAGGTGACAGGTGCTAAGAGCTCCCGCTGTCCTAGCCTGACTTGGCTGTTCTCAGTGTCCAGGCACAGTTATAACTACGGCGCATCTGTGGCTCATGCGGGTGTCTGCTGTGCTTGCTGGGAAGCTCAGAAAACAGTGTTAAGAATCAGAGGGAACCAGAGAGCTGCATGTCCGTCCACCTGCACAACCTGAGATGTAGTACTTACCCTCTCCAGGCCTTGGCTGAGTCACCTGTAAAAGGGGTTTCATACCCACACTGAGCAGAATGGTAGTCAGGATTACAGTGTATCTAATGCGTCTGGCAGAGAACCTAGCATATGACAGGCACTATCAATAAATACTATCTGTTCTGTATTTTTGTAAAATTCAATTTAGATCCTGTCCCAATTCTTCAAGCGCCTCCAATCAACCAACAAAAAGTGAGTATGGAGAACTGACTGATACAAGGCATGCGTACAGGGTCGGGGCTGAGAGACAGGAAAGCACCGGACTGAGCCCCAGCTTCAAGGTCATGATTGGTTAGGGAGCTGAGACCCATATCCCCATGAAATGAACTAAGACAGACAACACTTCAACTGAGCCTCACTGACCACAAATGTCACAGGGGATGAAGGAAAAATGCCAGTATGCCAGGGAAGGTTTCACCCAGCAGGGGCCTGTGAGATGATCCCCCGAACCTTCCAGAAGAATTGGTGGAGGAGGAGGTGAGATAAAAGGAGTGCGTGTGGGCATGTCCACACCAAACACGTGACCTTCAGGCCTTGTTTAATCTTTAAAGGCACTTTTTGGGTAGATGACAGTATTTAAAAATCAGAAGATCTGGCAACACCAGGCTCACATCTCAAACGTTAACCATAGTTTAGAGCTGAGCGGGTCTTTTCATGCAGGGTGTGCATGCTCTCACTTATCACAAATCTGCCCTGGCTGGCTTCCCGCGTTCACGTTAACGGCCCACGGATGTGGGGATCAGTTCGGGAAGAGATCACATGGTATAATTAAAAAATAAAGCTAGAAAAGTAGGTTGGAGTCAATTTCTAGAGGGACGTTGAGCGCCAGATTAGAAAGGACGGCGCTCCTTCTATAGGAAAAGGGGAGTGAATGGCGATTCTCAAGGGGAAGGGTGACAAGAGACACAGATTACGTTTGCTGCATCAGAGAGGTCAGACTGGATAAAGAACAAGGGGACAGAGGCTGCACTGACTTTTAAACACCTTGAGCTTGAGTTCCCCAGGGTTAAGTGAAGCTACTGGGCAAAAACATCAGAGACCAGAGCCTGCTAAAGAGGGCCGGTTGGCCACTGGAGCCACTGCAGAGAGAGGAGGGCTGGAACAACACGGACTCTCAGATGTAATCCTGGAATGCGGCAAGCAGGGGCCTGAGGGTTGAGCTGGGGCGTGTGCTCACACTTGGGCAATAGTAAAGATGATTTAAGGAAGGGGAAAGAGAAGAAAAAGAGAAATAGGAGAACTGGGAGACAAAAGCATCATAAAAGCCAACAAGAAAGAAGGACTGGAAAAGAGATTTTAGGTGTCAGAACAGCAGTCGGAAGGAGGTTCGTGGGCCTGGGCTTTCCAAGGCCACTGGATTTGGTGTGTGGATGGTCCCTGGCCTGATGGCTTTAGAGAGATGCCCCTTGGTAACTGGTAGATGCAAACTCTAGTTAGACTAAAAGGAACTAAGGATATTCTGAAAATCAGCTCTCACACTATCCATCACCGTTTCCCCCTAAAGACTCCTACTGCAGTTGTATAGCTTATTGATTAGTAACAGCAGTTGCTCTCACAAATGAGCCAGGAGGAAAAATTTCTTCGTGATCCATGCGAGAATCATTTTGCTTAACAGCATGAATTAGAATGTGGGGATTGTCATGGGTATGTAGCCTTCAATACCAATCTGCCAGCATCTACCAACAAAAATTGATGGCCGGTTGTGAGGCCCACTCAGCTGGACAGGACTGTGCTCTTGGGTTGCTCCGTTTTCTATGATTAACATCATACAAGGCATTCTCACGGCATAAGCTGTGTTCCTGAGGACTCGTCAATTAAGCGTTCTAGAATTTCATGCCATAAATAAAAAAACGATGTAGACATTAACCCTAAAATAAGAAGTCTGGGGCATGGCTATTTCAGGCGTTGACTCTAGTATTTGAATCGATATAGGACAAACTGTGACATTTTATCTCCCAAGAACCAAGAAGAATCTCTAATATCAGCTTTCTTTTGAAACTAGAAGTCATCATACCTCGGTACTCGCCGGTTTCAGAACTTGTCAAACCCTGTACCCATTGCATTTGATGAGAAAAAGTGTTCCAGCACTCGGAGCTTGCCCGGCACGCATCGCCCTTGCTAGAACTTGTATGAGTCCCGCCCCTGCCCCGCGAGAGGAAATGCTTCGTCTTCCGGTGCTGCTGGGTTCCGGCATCATCACGAGTTCCAGAACGAAATAACAAGAACTACCGAGGAACCACCGGATACCACAATTTTGAAGTTAATTTTCCCCCCAGCCATTGTGAATCATTAGCACGGAACTTCAGACAAGTAAAATTTTATTTATTTTTGTTTCAGGTTAACAGAAATTCTAGGGATACTAGAGAGAAGTTATTTTCCTTACAGTTGAGCAGTGGATAGTCATGTGGCTACTTTAAAGCTAATGATCGGCATGATAGCTAGATATATTAGAGATAAGAAGATATTGTACAAACTTGCTAATTTAAAGTAAATGCGACTAAACATTACCAGGGCTCTTTCTAAACAATCTGGCACAAGATCTTAGACAAACTGAAAACTTCCAATGTGGGGACATTTCCTTTAATGTGTTTCCTATAGTAAAGAGTATTTCTAGGACAAACGCTTTTACCAGTGGCTGACAGCAGGCATGCCTTTGTGTTCTGGCTTCCAGAACAGTCAGTGGAGTTTTTTTCAATAGAACAAAGCTGCTTTCTTTCTCACGCAGGTGAAAAGGAGACTCGTGGTTTAGGGTCACGAAGGCTTGGTCAGAACCAAAGACCTATTCCTCAGGGTGCAGCACAGTGCTCTGTGCCATGAGAAGGACAGAGTTTTAAGATACGGCACTTCTTACAACTCCTGTAGGAACCCAACTTCTGAAGGGGTTTCAAATTTGGTAAGAATAGTAAAGAACATAAGGCAACCTATAAACCCAGGCCGATAAATATTCCATTCAAGTGAAAGTCGGAGCAAACCTAGTCTGGACCCCTGCCTACCACCACCGTTCAGCACGCCTTTTAGCCCTAGGGGGCCCCAAATTTGCTTGGAATCCCACCTATTTCCTGCTGTGCACCGGGAAGCCGGTGGTGGCTGTGCTGGGCAATGAGGAAAGTAGGGAAGGGAAGACAGTAGCTACTCTATTTGGAAGTAATCCTAACAACCGCCTTTTAATGAGCACATACTGCGTTCTGCGCCGTGGGCTTCACCCCCAGGTCTGTGCTCCTCTCACCCCCCCTAGGAGGTCAGTCTTCCATCCTCTTTATGGATGGTGACACCAGGACTGAGATAAGTAAGGGGATTAATCACTGAGTTATTGTACGTTAGTGTCGGAGGGGGCCTAGGTCCCCGGGGGGCAGAGGCCCAGCTCTCACTGGTCCACTGTGCTCTGCTCTCCTGAGGATGTGGGTCCAAACAGCCCACACTGGGGCCAGGGGGGACGGCCGTGTAGAAAAGTCATAGCGTCCTGGGTTTGGACAGTGGGAAGCGCCACAGACATAGGAACTTGGTCTTTTCATTGTCCTTAAAGATGTCTTGGTGAAGTTGTTTTCCATTTATGTGCTAGAGTGCAGGATTCCTTTATTCCTACTCAAGTTTTATTATTATTTTTATTTTCTAGTGAACACCTGGCAATAGAAAATAGCTACAAAAGACCAGTTAGCTTGATCTTCCAAAGGTAGAGCTGACAACCACATGGAAGGAATAAGACAGTCCACAAATTCATAAAACATCTTTTAAGGGCCAATTATACCTATCTATATTATGGACACTGAAAACCATTAGTCACTTTATATATTGTTCACTCTTTCCTAAATCAAAAGAACAGATTTCCACATCCAGGTCTCGAGTGTCCTGCATTTCAGTTAAAAGTCAGTTTTGTAGGGTCAGCTATGTGCAAAAAAATGAAACTCAAGCACCAACTTACACCATACACAAAAATAAATTCAAGGTGGATAAAGGATTTAAATATAAATCGTGACACCAGTAAAGTCCTAGAGGAGAACATAGGCAGGAAATATCAGATATTTCACGCAGAAACATTTTTACTAATATGTCCCCTAGAGCAAGGGACATAAAGGAAAGAATAAACAAATGGGATCTCATCAAAATAAAAAGCTTCTGCACAGCTAAAGAAAACAGTATGAAAATAAAAAGAGAACCAACCGTATGGGAAAACATATTTGCCAGTGATACCTCAGACAAAGGTTTAATCTCCAAAATATATAAAGAACTTACATGACTCCACTCTTGTCTTAAGAAGACAAGTAACCCAATTAAAAAATGGGCAAAGGACTTGAACAGATACTTCTCCACGGAGGACATACAGAGGATCCAGAGACACATGAAAAGACGCTCAGTATCGCTAGCTATCAGAGAGATGCAAATTAAAACCACAATGAGATACCACTTCACACTAGTCAGAATGGCCATCATAAACAAAGCAACAAACAACAGGTGTTGGAGAGGTTGTGGAGAAAAAGGGACCCTAGTACACTGTTGGTGGGAGTGTAGACTGGTACGACCACTATGGAAAACAGTATGGAACCTCCTCAGAAAACTAAAAATGGATCTGCCTTTTGACCCAGCAATTCCACTGCTGGGACTATATCCTAAGAACCCCGAAACACCAATCCAAAAGGACCTATGCACCCCAATGTTCATAGCAGCACAATTTACAATAGCCAAGTGCGGGAAGCAACCTAGGTGCCCATCAGTAAATGAATGGATCAAAAAACTATGGTACATTTACATGATGGAATTCTATGCAGCAGAAAGAAAGGGGCTCCTACCCTTTGCAACAGCATGGATGGAACTGGAAAGCATTATGCTAAGTGAAATAGGCAGTGAAAGACAAATACCATATGATCTCACCTTTAACAGGAACCTAAACAACCAAACAAACAAGCCAAATATGAACAAAGACACTGAAATAGAGAACAGGCTGACAGTGACCAGAGGGGAGAGGGGAGGGAATTTCAGGGGAAAAGGGGAAAGGTATATAGGAACAAGTATAAAGGACACATGGACAAAAACTAGGGGGGAGTGGAAATGGGAGGAAGGGAGGTGGGGAGGGCTGATGGGGTAGGCTGGGATGGGAGTAGAAGACAGAAAACTGTACTTGAACAACAATTAAAATAAATTTTTTTTTTAAAAGTCAGTTTTGTTTTGTGTTAAAATAGGTGTACTACTCACGTAGCTAAGAACATCCCCAGGCCTTTCTCTTAGCATTGAAATCATATGATTCACGGAGGCTTGGCCCACACTCATATGTAATGGGCACAAATGAGTTCTGGAAAATCATCAAGAATATAATTATATACAATTATATACTATAAGCTACACTGAGAAGAACAAATTTAATTTGTGTTATTGTTTTAAAAAAAAACTTCTTGGAAGCCACCATATATAAAATATGTTTTAGTATATGTTTCACTTACTTTATGAAAAATATTTCTAACAACTCATAGGGAGAATCTGGAGTGAAAGATACTGTCAGTATTCACTTGTTCCTAAGACTATAAGCTAATGCAAGTCACTTCAGTCTTTAAAAGTGATTACACAATGCTTCAAATCACAATATATTTATATTTCTTTGAAGAGACAGAAATATATAATGAAGGCCTAGGGTCTAAAGCATCAAAACAAACTAACATAAACTTCAACTTATAAAATTACACATCTTTTTCCTTCTCTTTAGGAATCGAACTGTGACTTTTGTTGGCCATATTGTTCCCCACATATTTTTAAAAGAATCCAACATGTTTCCCAGCTTCACCTGCAGCTAGACGTGGCCATGAGTAAGTCTTGGTTCATGAGATAAAAGCAGAAGCCATTCCTGCAATGAGCAGGTGTGTTTTTCTTGACTCGCTCCATCCTGATACCTGGACCACAAGGCCAGCTAGCATCTGTCTTGGCTCATGAGATGCTGGTCAGACCCTAGGGATGCTGGCGCAAACAGCTGGAAGGAATCTCAGTCCTGGATGACTTTGGAGTGGTGTTACCAGCGCTGCACGGGACTTCTCTATTCTCACGTTCACACGAGAGAGAAGTCTATCTACAACCTGTCTAAGGCACCGTCAGAGTTCTGTTGTGTGGAGCCATGCCTCATCACAGATGACGCACACACGGAAAATTTTCAGGAACTCAGATACATGACCACTAATGTGGTCTGGCTCTGAAGTTTCCAAATTTTACCAAAAGTAGGATAAGTGCATTTGAGAGGAGAAAAGTACTGTGGATTCTAGAATGTTCTGATGAAGACACATTTGCTTTGCATGTTTTTTTTTTTTTAAAGAACACCCTCCCTGGGAGACTATCAAATAATGTTAAATTGCTGTAGGTCTGAAATGTGCACTTGCATTATGCCAACCAGCACTGGCAGAACCTGAGCTCACTAAATATTTCTACAAAAGCATCAGTGATAAATGGCTGCAATGCTTTCGAATTTAGATCAAACTGAACCAAGACACAATAGGCTACATTTTAAATGTCCAATTTTGGGGAAAAGATCCAAAATTAGGGTGAAGTATCTTCACTCTGTCCTTTGTTTTCTTTTCTTTTTTCTTTTTTTAAGATTTTATTTATTTATTTTTAGAGAGGGGAAGGGAGGGAGAAGGAAAGAGAGAGAAACATCAATGTGTGGTTGCCTCTCATCTGGTCCCCACTGGGGACCTGGCCCGCAACCCAGGGATGTGCCCTGACTGGGAATCAAACCTGTGATGCTTTGGTTCACAGCCCGCGCTCAATCCACTGAGCTACGCCAGCCAGGGCTGTCCTTTGTTTTCTTAACAAAATGCATGACTCTAGGTTCCTGATGTCTTTAAGCCTACTACACAAAAACGAAATGTGCGAAATCAAGAAAGGCTAACTCGCTCTAAGTGCTATGGAAACCTTCCTCAAAACAAGTACATTTAAGGTGCGTTACAGGGGGAAAATAAGGAAAAATACCAGAAGCTTTAATATTAGAACTACTGTCCATCACGAGCTCTGATACACACACCCTCTCCCCTAAAAGCAGGTCTGTTTTTAGACTGAGAATTCAGGTAGAGATATCCCGCCCGGTAGGCAATGGGCAATTTTAACTTGTACTTTTCATCTTCACGCTGAGTCAAGCTCATTTACAGGATTAAGCCATTTAAAAATGGGAAGAATCACCAAGTATCCTATATGCTGAGCACAAACCAGAACAGTAATTTTGAAATAGAAGAGGACACAGAATTGCTCTGAAACTAATTTTCTGTCACTATTTAGATTATAACAAGAAATTTTGGGCATTATGACAAGATAGTTTACTTTTCCACACTTTCTGCTCACTCACACTTAACAATTCTGTCTAATTTCATATTTGTCTCTGAGATTTGGGGGAAGGATCACCAGCCCAGGAGTTGCCTTTAAGTGGAAGGCAAAAAGCTGCAAACAGAATGAAAAGAATGGTTTCAATTGTAGAGCAAGGAAGCCTCAGGGGCAGACATTGGAGATGATGGGAAATGGGAGGGAAGGTTATAATGAAGAAAGACTGCAAAATGAAATGAGGAAAAGCTCAATTACAGGTATGTTAAAGGCAAAAATTCTCCCACTCAAAGAATATCCTTTTTAGACATGTGCTTGTCAATTATGGCAATTCCGAGGCAATACACCCCTTCAATGAAGCGATAATTGGACTGAAACACGCTGTGAGAGATTAGCAGGCAGTGATTATCATCAACAAACTGCCATCCACTAACATTCTTTCCTCACACTTAAAAGACTGAAGTACACACTCTTCCACTTTTTTTTTTTTCATTTACTGATAGGATGCTCAATTTTACTTGCGGAAAATGCCACATCATTTAAAAATAAAGATAGGACATCTGATGATGTCACTTTCAATCCATCAACTGTGTGGGGAGATGACACAAGAGATCTCTGAGAGAGAGACAAAAAGAGACAGAGAGGAAGGAGTTTCTTCATCCTTCGACATTATCTTAGATAGCAATTTCAGTCATTGATGTTACAGTGAAACGATGGTTTTCCTAGAATTACGAGTCTGTCAAAGCCCCTATTGAATACAATATCTTGTCTCCATGAATTTCTGAATCTACCACTCCTTTCAAAGTTTGCTGCCCCAAACATGCCTGATTTACACTGCACATCTGAGCAAGTTGCTGGAGAAACGGCTGGATGTAAGAAAAGCACAAGCAGGTCTACTAAAGTACAATACTAAATATGACAACAGACCCACACTCACCTAGAAAACATGACACACTTAAAAACTTTAAGACTTAGAACAGCATTTTCTCATTAAAGGAACAGAAATCGATTTTCCTTTTAAAAGAACAAAAAATAGAAAAAATTTACAAGAACAAAAATCAGTAGCAAACTGCTGAGACACTGATACAGAGATTACAGAACTATAGATACAAAAGAAACAGAAGTAGCAGTCTTCATTCTTAAAAGGCTTATAATTAGTGAGACAGAATATAAAGAGAAAACTTGTATCGAACTTGTAACCCTGGCGTTTCGGGACAGCACTCCAACCAACTGAGCTACCCAGCCAGGGCAAGCCAGTATCTTAGTCACATACTGAAAACTGTTAGGACCTAATTCTATGTGAACTCTGACTTATCAGACAGGGCCTTTATGCTCTATATTTAAAATAGGCTATCATTTTATATATTCTGATTCTCTGAAAATTGATAAATCATATACGTACTTATGGCAACTGTCAATGTGCCAGAATATTATATTGCTTGTAATAAGTCATCCTCTGGACATTCTAGGAAATTAGAAATGTACTGAACAAGAAAGACAGAAATACCTAAGGCTTCTACAGTCACCTATCTAGAAAGATGAGTATCAGATTAGGCATTTGAGGCAGAGAGAAAGCAATTCAGGAGAAAGAAATACAATATACGTAAGAGCAAATGTGCAAATGTGAATAAAGGAGAAAGTCCATTCACTGGTCAGTCTTCCACACTGGCTGCGGTTTACACAGGGAAACCCCTTACGATTAGTGGGTTAAGGACACTGTAACTGCAGAACCAGTTCAAAATGGTCCTGAGTCGCTTTTCAGCGAGGACAGACCAAAATTGCAAGTCATGCAGCCAAAGCATATGCAGAGGAGAGAACTCTGACCTCCAGCTACATCTGGAACCAAAGATTTGACCCCATCCGCTCTCCCCCCAAATCAAAGGACCAGGACACAACCAGAACTTGAACACCAGAATCCTCCCAGAAGCCAAGGGTCCAATGTCCAGGAAGATCCAGTGTTGATGGTCTGCTTCAAGCACTCCGGGGGTTTTCGTGATAGCTGTTTCAAGCCTTCGCTTTACCTGAAAAAACAAGCCTTCACTGAACAGCGGTGTTCTACATCTGTCTCTGAGGCTCGCCCAGGGCAGATGGAGTTGGCGCTAATGAATTTATTTAGTCTTGTGATGATTTCTTTTATTAGCATGTATGCCAACAAAAATTAGCCTAATATTTAAAACTGGCAGCTTCATAAAGCTGAAAAAGGCCTAAGTGGCAACGTAATCTTGTGATTTGTCTCCGAGAAAGCTATTTTCACAGGTCAATATGGTAAAAGCCTGCTAGCAAACATCTCCACAAATGCAGATTCCACAGCTTCTAGCTGCTGCTAGTACCATCTGGAGTACATGCACCTACTTCAGATTTCTTGTACTTCTTTTCTTCCTCTTTTCCCCCAATTCAATCTATTTCCTTTGGCTCCGAACTTTGTTGAGTAGGACCAGAGGTTTCATGCTAATTCTCTAAAATACTATGAGTGCATTAACAAATCCTCTAGCATCTTTAAAGACATGTAGACAAAGTTATCCCAAACTTGTAGTTATATTATTTGGCACCCATAATTTAATATCCATTATTTTCCTACTTGTTTTTGTCTTACTCCCTCCCCAGCATGTAAGCCCCACAAAGGTAAGGAGTTAGTATATTTTGATTACAGCTGTCTCCTCAATCTGGAACACTGCCAATATAATAGGAGGTCGAAGATATTTATGGAATGAACAATTAGATTTTCCTAAGGTATTAATTCATGTTCATATAGAAACTGAATACTTACAAAATGCACTGTTATATTTTATTACAGAAGCAGTGTGTCAAATTAAAAGTAAAGGGATTACAGGGCGGCAGCGGGTGGAAGAGACAGGGTGTAGTAATTTCATCGCTGCGGAAAACTGATGCTTTTCTCCAGCAACAGACTGCTTCTGAATATCCCAAAATGGCTTGGCAGTAAAACTCTGCAAAAAGATTTTACCAGTGGGTGATAAATCAAAGCTACTCTTTGGAAATGTTGTGGCATAATTCCTCAAAGGAACTGAAAAAGCTTCCCATTGGACAAGCTTATTCATACAGAAACGTACTTATTAAATCATCGCCAGGCATGGCCACTGAGTCTTGGACCCCAAGTTTCCTACCCTGTCAACATTCTAACTGCTCTATGGGGTCGAAGAAATGCAGTAGGGGTATAAAGCAAGGTGACGTCAGACTGAGTAGCCGAAATCCCTGTGCAATGAATGGCTAAGTGATGGTGCTTTTGGTATAAAATGACCACAAGGTTCTGGAGGCTGTCTACGTGAGTTCTGGTGTCCCCTCCAGATCTAAAATTCTTTCATTCTGTGCTCTCTTTTGAAAGGGAAGAAGTTGATATAGGGCCCTCTGAGTCAGGGTTTCGGTGACGAAAGACACTTCAGAGATCACCTCGTGGGTGACCTGGTCAAAGTCTCAGGCTGGTTTAGGAATGGAGCCCAGATACGGGAACCCAAGGCTTCAGGATCTCACTTCTGTTCCTTTCTACTCTGGTGTCTGCATTTTCTCCTTCCTTAAAACGTTATTCCTTACAGAAGTAAGCATTCTTGGTGATGAGACCCGAGGACCACCCAGAGGCTTGGATAATGTGACAGAGCCCGGGCAACGTCCACATGAGCTGTGCTCACTGTAGCAGCACCTCCTCTTTCCGCGGGGGAGAAGCCAGACAGCTGTGGGCCCAACACCTCTGTCTCCTCTGTTCCCTTCTCTCAAAACCATTTCAGTGGACGGACGAGCAGTGCAGGTTTGTGGATTTTGAATTTCTCAGGCTGCAGAGGCTCCAGGGCAGGGACCAGAGGACAGGAGGCTGGACCCAGAGCCCTGGAAAGGGAGTGGGGATGGGGAGGTGGGGCAAAGCAGGAATGAAGTCCCTAACTCTCGGAGGCAACCACATATTTATTACTATTGGCAACTTGGGATACCTCCTTAAAACACAAAAAGGGCGGAGTGAGACTAAGTCAAGCTCCATTTCAGTGGCTCTCAGACCTGGCTGAGCATCAGCAGCACTGGCAGAGTTTGAAAGCCCATCAGCCTTAGGTCCCCAGCTCGGGTCCACTGCACCAGAATCTCTGGGGTGGCCCCGACAGTGGTATTTTTCAAAACGCCCCATGTGCTGCTGATGTGCAGCCACAGATAAGACCCACTCATCTATTTGGTGCATGATGGTACAAATAGAAAAAGATACATTTTACGTGTACATTAATTTAAAGACAGTTGTATGTGTATATCAATGGCACAAAATCAGGGAGAGACTTCCGCCACCTAAACACTTCTGTGCCTACCGCCAAGGAGCTGCAGGCTTGCAAAGGCCGGGCCGCGCCACCCGCACGAGAAAGCCTGGGACAGAGGCACCGGACACCTTCCCGGAAATCCGCAAAGGTGAGGACCTCAAGGAAGCTCACCTAAATTGTATTCTATCTTTCCAATGACCAGGAGAAAAGCATTCTTAATCTTTCTTCACAAGAAAAATGTTATCAAGTGCTTATGACAGGCTTGGTGCTGGCAGGAAAGAAGTTTTTTTTCTAAAGTTCATAGAAAGTGAGGTGTCTTTCCTGGCTCTACTCAAGGTTCTGCCAGTGCAGTGATGCTCTGAAGACGCCATGAAGCTGGCGATGGAGAGTAACTCTTGGACTCTACTGAGGGAGGTTGTTGCCTTGTTACAATGATGTGCGCCACCTACAAGGTGCTAAGAATCCAGGACACGATCGAAGCAGGCTGAGTAGAGAGTTCCATGCTGAGCACATAGTAATACAATATTCTGAATGATAACCCCATGGAGTAAAAAAAAAAAAAACAACAACTCAGCCATACCTTGTAGAAATCAGGTCAAGCCTAATAAGAATCAGCTGGTAGGTTTTCCCTAGTTCCCCTATCCTATTTTCTGTTTGTTTGTTTTTCTTGGACACCTGTAATCATAGTGCATTTTCATCAAGAAGATGAATCAAGAACCCTGGCTGGGTAGCTCAGTGGGTTAGAATGTCAGCCCAAGGTACCAAGGTTGTGGGTTTGATCCCCAGTCAGGGTACATATAAGAAGCAACCAATGAACACATAAATAAGCAGAACAACAAGTCAATCTCTCTCTCTCAAATCAATAAAAATAAAAAATTAAAGGATGAATAAAGAATAGGAAATAAAAAGAGGGGCACACACATAATGCATTTCCTCTTGTGTATTCTCTGAGGTCAACCCATTATAATACAGATTTAGAAAGAAAAATCAATAAGAAGGTTTTTCCTCTATATAATCCATCTGAAACACAGTTGGCTTCTGCTTTGAAACAGAAATTGTTATTCCCAGAAGCATCTCTAATAAAACACACTTCATTCTCTCCAGAGTAGGGGAAGGCTTAAATAGGGGGCGGGGCCCTCCGCCGACCCTTCAGTGCGGGGCTGGCTGTAGACTTGCTCCTCCGTCCCCTCTCCTCACAACTCCTCGTTTTGCTTCCTTCTTGCCTTCCTTGTAATTCTCCCGGGTTGGGAATGCCCAGTGATATCTGCCCTATTTCTGGGGAGATGAAAGATACAGCTGCTCGATTGTTCTCTAACATTCCAAATGTTTCAGGTCAGAACTTGTACCTTGAGAGAAAAGGAAATCTTTGACAACGGCTCCGATCACTTTCCACGTGTACAAATAGATGTCCAGTTACCAGAATCAAATACTTGTTCCCTTCTAAACAATCACGGGTCATTCATTCATGGATTTAGTCCACAGACATTCGATGGTGACTCCTTGTGCCTGGCACTACCAGGGAGGAAAGAAAGGTGGGCACATAGGGGGTTATAAAACCAGCATGGTAAATAAGTGGATCTAACCATGTGGAAAAATCACTGGTAGATGGTTTTGAAGCATCACTGACACTACTGTTGCTTTTCAAACTCAGTTTGATTTGGTGATAGAATACCGTGTCAATTCAGGTAGCAACAGAAACACGTTGCCCTGACATTCTCATTTCTATTCCATTTAATTAAGTCAACATCAATTAGTAATCACTTCAGTTTGTCCTTTGTGATACAGAAGGGTTCTTCTACTTGGCCTTTCACAACTAAGTGACTTTTGTGGAGAAGAGATTGGAAATAATTTGCATCTCTTGCTTAGTTATCTCCCCCAGCCTCTGAGTGGGGGGTGGGGGTACAGGAATGTCAGAATGCAGAATAGGTTCATCGCAGCCACCGGGACCATTTATTTCCTCCCGTGTCCCCTTTCCTTCCCATTGCCATTGGGGCCGTGTGGACGACCACCATATGGATCCACCCAGCCCCATATGGCTTCATCTCCCTGAAAGGGGCGCTCAAGAACATAAAAACACGGCTGTATACTTTTATTGCAGCCCCTTCTCATTTTCCTCCATCTGTCCTCCATATGTTTACGCAACTCTTATTAGGCTCTTGCACACGGAGGCCTTTATAATGAGGTCTGTGGGGCTGACCAAGATAAAGAACTAGACTTCCCCTCTGTCCGTGACAAGGGGCCTCAATTACCTTAAATATGTGATGCACACAGTATTCAAACTACAACAGACATAACCAGTTCTCTCCCATTTGTACACACCGTGCACTGCATTTCACATTTACAATAGTTCTTTTAATTTTATCAACAGAAACCACATGCTGGCTTTTCTGTTGAATTTTCTCCAAAGCGCCGTACGTGAAGTTTTGAAGAATTGCCTGTGACTTCCACTGAGGAGTCCCTATTATATGCACATCAATCTAAAGCTGACATTTTAATTTCCATAAAAATCTCTGTCGACAGGAGGAAAAGTTGTTACGGTTTCTTCCCTCAAGTGTCTGTGCAACAATGTGAAGTGTGTCCTCCTCAAACTCTAAGAACATGAGTGGGGATGAGGACAGGCTGACCCCAATGGGGGCCATCCCCTCCTGCGTAGGTCAATCCACTGCGTCCTAGCCCTACTGCTTTGCTGAGCATGTGGCTCAAGTGACACATTTGATCCCGGTGTTGTTACAATTGATAGGACAGTGGAATAACAATCAGCAGACACCACGCACAGCCCCATTTCCCAGTAGGAGGCAGCTCCTGGCATTAGCAACAGCAATGGGGGCGACTGTTCGTTCCGAGTGTCCAACAGTGGGAACCTGTTAGTGGGCAGCTAGGCCATCTTTCACGAGAAACTAATGACAGTGAGAAAGAAAGAAGAAAGGAGGCAAGTTAGGCCTCTCGTTGGCTGTAATAATCTCTACTCTTATCCGTATGACCTAGACACCAAGTCTTGTGTTAAATGACACATGCCACTAAGAAGAAAGCATTCAATCCCCTGAAACCTCTACCCATGTTTAAAGGCGTCCGCTTCACGGCGGGTAATTTGCCAGCGTTCTCGTCCAAACCACCTGTATAAAGCAGCCTGGTGATCAGCACACGGAAAACCACAGCCAGTTCCATGATGATTATCTCTGATGAAGCAGAACCCGGGAACTGTGCTCCAACGCACAAAACCCTAATCGATGGGCATATGAAAACAACCCAGCAAGTGTCACGAGAATACATTTTTCTTTCAGCTTGTTTGTGAACAAATGACAATTATTGATTTTTCCCTCCAAACATACATATGCAAAAGCAAGTACTTATCTGACTTGTGAGATCAAACATACTATTACTGTCGGATACCTGGCTGGGCCAATTCGCTTTTCTCCCCTCACCCACCAACACGTTTTACACATCTTTGTTCCTCTTCACAATGCAACATAGAAGCCAGATGTGGGTTAGGTTCAGACAAACCTTCTGGGGCCCAAGGAAACTCTTGCTTCCACCTAAGCTGTCATTTCACAACCCTTCCAGCACGAGAAAAAACCCGAGGAGTTACTCTGTACTAGTACAACCGAAACATGCCTTTTCCTGATGCAGTCAATACATTATTGCAAACTGTGGGCCTCGCAGGTGCTCTGGTGGCAGCAAAAAGTGCATTTTAGTCCAAGGTTCAAGTTACAGAAGTCAGGCTGCAGCCAGAGGCCTACTCTTTGGGATAATTGCTCCAGGCTGGGACAAATTACAATTCTGGTGAAGAGAAGCAGGTACTCACCCTTCTGTGAGAAAGAAAGTGTGGGCAGGTCGTTCTGTAAATGCAATAGTAATGCTGCCAAAGTGCAAGGGTGAAACAGCTGAACAGGTATACTGCTCCCAGATTAAAGAGAAAGGACAGGAAGTCTGATCAGTAAGTCTTCGGTGCATTACAATCTCTGGTCCGAGAAGCTATGCATGTCATGTTCCGCACAGCAGGGCATGCTCTGAGCAGTTTGTAAACCACTTGGGAAAAGGCAGAAGTTGCTAAGCTTATAGTTGCTGAGTACTTGCATTAATTGGTGACATTTCTGCGGGAGGCGATTCCCCCACTTCAGTGCCAGCACAGGCCAGGTGAACGCTTGTTAACTGCCTTGCATTTCTTCCCATTATTGAATACTGGCTATTGAATGCTGGCCTCTTGCCAAATGCCTTTAGGTACGATCGGGTAAAAATTGCCAAAGGAACAAGAACATTTGCCTTCCTGTCATTTTCTTTGTACGGTTACTTCCCAGGCAACTGCTTGGACCTACATGTGTCCATTGACCGGACTGAAACAAAACAGTGGGGAAGGGCACAGAGCACAGGCTGCATCAGCCCACCCCGGGTCAGCAACAGCGGGAGCCTTGCCCCTAAGGACACTGACAAGGGCAGCCACCACTGAGTCTGGAAGCAAGAAGACACCCCAGTCTTACCTGTTTCTTTGTCCTGGACTTCTTCCAGGTGCAAGTCATTCAAAAGGTGCTCCAAGATCTTCTCCGGGGTCCCGGACACCACCACGTATCTGTCAGAGAGCAGAGAGTCCGCGGAATCGTCCTCGGTTGGAGACTGCGAGCGGCTGCTCCATTCATCGTCCTCATCCTCCTCGTCGATGTATTTGAAATAAGGCACATCGAAGGTAGGCAAGGGCAGCTCTCGGTCTGAGAGCGCCGCGGAATCCTTCCTCTCTAAACGAGGGTCAAAGACCCTCAGCCGGGAGCTGCCCATTGTGCCCGGCTACTAACAAAGGCATCCCCTAAATGCTAAAAGATCTCGGCCACCTCAGTCTTTTCACTGAGAACTGAGTCCATCTGGCTGCTAAGGGCTCTGCAGTCAGCTAGAACGCTGGAGAGGCGGAGAGAAAAGGGAGGGGGAGGGAAAAGGAGGCAGAGCGAGCGAGGGAGCCAGCCAGCCAGTGAGAGGGAGCAGGGACTGGCAGGCAGGCGGGCGGGCCGGGGAAAGGAAACAGGAGCGCGTGCCGGTGGGAACTCACCTCCAATCACCGTCGGCGCTCCCACCTGGGGGGGCCGGGCCGCCGCGCTGCACCTTCTTCAGCACCAGGACACTCTGCTCCTGCTCTCTGACAGTCACCACTTCTTCGTCCTGCTTGAATTGGGGGTGGGGGCAGGAAAGCGGGAGAGAGAAAATTAAAGAGAAAAAGAAAGCAACTAAGTAAGGCTGCATTTCCTTGGGTTGCTTTGCACCATCATTTCTTTAAAGATTCAGAAGAAATCAGGAGTCTGGTCAAGAATCTCCCTCTGGGACAGTGTCCTGGCTCAAGCTGTATGGACATGTAAAGCATGAGGGAGACATAAATGCTTTAAAGCAAACAGAAAAAAGTAAAGTGGGGCTAGGATTCAGAGAGTTCAATTTTAAAGCTACCTGACTGATAGGAATTAAGGAATCCAAAGTTCAAAGTCTCAAAAAATGCAACATACTAATTGTACGTGTATTCCCTTTTACCTGGTTACCTGGTTGAGGCTTATTAAACAATCACTCTTTTAAAATGAGAAAGGTACTTACATCATTTAAACACTAAAAAAATGAATGAGCCACATTAAGTAGCTGTGGTAGGTACGTATCATGTTTGTTCACGTCACAGCCTTGCTGTAAAAGTTAAGCCAAAAACTACCTATTCTGTCATTCGGTTCATTTTTTTTTTTTCAGATTTGAGATGGCCTTCTAACGTATCATGCACTTGTTTTTGCCAGAATACAAGCAAAAAATGGATCTTCAGTAAGAATCTCATCTAGGCTGAAATTCAGATGTCATGGGTGAGTGCACTGACTTTCTTCCCCTCAGTCCCTGAAAAGAGAGGAGGCTGAACGACTGCTCATTTCTGCACACGCAGCTACCACAGCCCGGAGCCCAGTGGCCCGCTGACGCCGCTGTCCGCGCCGGCAGTTCGCCTCACTGCTGACCCAGCAGAGCGCAGCCCGGCCCTGAGTGATGAACTCTCCCAGAGTTGGGTGAAACTCTCCGGATACGCACGCAACACCCAGTTAAGTGTAAGAGAGCTGGGGAGGGTGGGGGTGGGCGTGGGCAAGAACTTGAAAATGCATGTAAGAAACCTAGCTTCTGTATATCAGGATTTGAGCAAAAGACTAAAGCGAGAAAAGTTGATAGTAAGTAGGCTTCATCTTAAACATGATGTCACTTCTTTAAAAAGGGAAACGTGCCCAAGGGTTCCCAGCATGTTTCTGCGACTGGCAGAAAATCCCACCTTATAATTAACTACAAACATAAAGAACATTTTCCCCCAAATGATAAAAGGCACGAGGCCCATTCCACCTTATTATTAATCAGTTCCACAGATCTTCAGGGGTGTCAATGTATTTTATTCACCCTTCATTAAAAAAAAGACACTTGTCTCATCATAATTGTCAACCAAATCAGTGATAAAATTATGATTTCAACTCCCAGGGCCTGACTCCTAGGAGAATATAGTGACCTAGTCATTTCAGTCCTTTGGGATTTTCTCAAAAACAGAAATATTGGTCATTCTAAACAGCACTATAATTTTATGATGATTCTTTTACCTCTTCTAGTGGCAAACAATTTTACCATGTAAAGCTGGTGTATTACATTTCAGCAAGGTCAGACATGCAGTTACTGTGGCAATTAATGTGCGATAGTCATTGTTCAACTCCCCGAGGACCGCGGTGTGACTCTGTAACGTGAATACCAATGTGTAATTGCTATCTTTCATTTCTCCAAAGGGGTTCTTTTGTTATCCACATGAAATATGGTGGCTAAAGAGAGGGGCATATATTGACCACAACAACAACAATAATAACAAAAAAAAAAATCCCCAATGAATATGGGTCTGGGACACAGAGATACACAGAAACAAATGATTCAGTAAACTGTAGATTTGAAGAGGCAAAATCTTTCCCTGGTCTTCCTCTGCTTATAAGCCAATACTCATTTGCTATGAGCCCACTGTCACTCTGAAGTCCATTTTCCATTCTGCGTGCACGTGATATATGGCATTATTAACTTCCCCGGGCCATGCGCACACATATCGAGGGGAAGGCTCTGCTGACGCCTGTGTAACTAATGTGTGTTACAGGGCTGCGCGCACCGCAGCCACACTCTACTGGGCCGGCGGAGAGCCGAATCATGCTGATGGACTATCAGTAGCATCTAACGACAGTCATAGTTTCCATTTTGAAAACCTGTTCAAAATAAAGAAGAGAAAAAGCAGAAAAATCAATGTATAAAGGGAGAGGTAAGTTTTTAAAGATTGCCGTGAACACATAATAACCCTCTGTATTGTATGTGGCTCTAAAGGAGAAAGGTTAAATTAATGCCTCCCGACACCTGCGTCCTTTCCTGCTTGCTCTTCCTGAAAGAGAGTGCAAGTACCGTGGCTGGGGTTATGAGCGTGAAACTTTACTCTGGTGCTTGCTTGGTTAAGAATACAAGTATTAGAGAACTAATGACGAAAAATATGTTCAGTGACAAATAGCTCATGAAATGCAAGTAAAGCACTAACACTCAATTTACGGTCATTTATTCAACAAACAGTGAGGCCCTCCCTCAGTAAGGCACTGTGTGGTCACCGAGTAACAAGCAGAGATGAATAAGACACGTGCCCTGCCCTTAAATGACAAGTTAATAGGCTCCCCACCAATGTAAGTCTAAGTTGGTGAGCACTTGAAGAGGAGGTGACGATGCAGGAGGCAATGCGAAGCTGGAACCCGTGGGACCTGATGGCGACAGAGAACGGGACGCCATTAATGGGGACAAAAATGCTCAGGGAAACTGGTTCTGGTGAGAGCAATGAGTCCAGCTTCAGACTGACGGTTTTTTAGCATTGAGAATACAATTCATCGCGCTGTTGATGGTGAGCAGGCAGTTAGAAAGAAAGAACGAGGCCCCTGGACAAAGGTCAAGGACAGAGACCAATCTGTGGATCACTCAAGTTTGGGGAGTGGAGGAGGTTGTTAGGAGAGAAAGGGAACTGGGAAGATGGGGATAAAGAAAGAGAAAACACAGAAAGTCAGGGGAAGGGGTAGGGCATCAGGGTCATGGGGGAACCCTAGGGACAGAGACTATGAAAAAGTAAAATGGAGACAAGTCAGGAAGACCTCGGGGGCACCGTCTCTGGAGATTCCAAGAAAAAGTTTGCCTGATGCTGTAAAGTTCACAAAGATGGTAAGTCTGAGACAAAGTGAGGAGAAGACGGCTCCAGGCCCAGTCAGTGGTGGGAAGGGTAGAGTTAAGGCGTGAGTGAGTGGGGAGAAGTGGACAGACAGGGAGGCCATGTCCTGGGACATCGTCATGAAAGGAAGGACTCAGAGTGAAGAGGCTGCGTGGCTGGGACGGCAGGGAGGTGAGCGGGGTTTTGGGGAGACGTGACGGGACTGGAACACAAGTGGGGGTGAGGCTACAAAAGGACTGAGATTTCATCCCTTCAGAGAGGGTGGCGAGGAAGGGGATAGTGAGGATTTAGAAAAAAGCAGAGATAATAAGGAAGCTGGGGGAGATCCTAGGAGATGGTTTTTTCTTCTTAATACAGTGGGAACCGAGACCATCTGATGGAACTTCATGGAGAGGTTGGTGGCATAATGGGATTATTGGAAAAATGGGCTCGGGGGGCACGACAGGTGGTAAACAAGTTATGAAAAAAGGACTGCCAGGTACTTTTTGGATGGCTGAGGGTGGAAAACACTTGCTTATGGCTTTATGCCTCTCTGCCAAAGTGCTCGGAAACCTCAGAGGGAAATGGTGAACAACGGGCGCGCCCGGGAGACGGGACAGGCCCGGGGGAGGGGTTCTGGGCAGCCATCAGCACGCCAGGACAACACTCATCACCATGTGATGTCTGTCTGGTTAGGGGAAGGAGTGAGCCAGGAAAGGAACTGACAAACTGGGAAACATGGAGGGGCTGACGACAGTGCCCACCGGAGCTAAGGGAGCAGTCAGGAGGAAGAGGAGGAAGCAGGTGGAGGCTTTGACCGAGGAGGCAAGCACACATCTGAAGTGGAGTGGTCCAAAGGGGTGGAGACCCAGAAAGAGAAAGCAGCCCTTGGTATCCGGGAGCTGGCCTCACCCTGAAAGCTGGGCCTGGGTGTTCTGCTGCGGAACATCCATGATTTCATGGAAAACCCATGTCAGAAAGGGCCACTCTGTGAGCAAGACGGAACAAAACAAAAACACGAACACTCGGTAACTGTATCTGAACACGGATGGAGCATGAACACTGGCCAACCCACAAAATACCAAAAAGCCCAGGTAATGGGATGACTGCTGCTTCTTTCCCACTGACAGCTTTAGCTTCGGCCTCGTCTACCTTCTCTGCAGGTGAGACTTAAGAAACCTAGTCACAGTCACCCCACTTACTGACAGCATCTAATCCAGAGCAAAGCCCTCTTCTTTACACCTTCCCCCAAGTCCCCTAACACAAATCCAAGTCTTCTAAGTCCCTTTTTCTATCGCTGTCAGACAGTGAGCTGCCCCCAGTTCCCCAAGGTGTGGGGTCTCCATCACTGCGCCCAGCAATAAACCCAACTTGTTCAACTACGGCTGTGTTCCTGGTGGTCTCTGGCTAGAAGACACCAACGAGAGGTTTTAGATGCTGCCCTGGCCTTCGTATGTGGCGGTGTAAAAAGGTGGTTACTGGAGTCAAGGACAAAAAGCATTCCCTTGTCAGGGTGATGAGAGAGTCGTGCACAGGAATGTTCTGGAAAGTGACTGCAGGGGAAAGGGGCTCAGAAGATGGGGAGACAGGAGACAGGTAATAAAGCTGAGGAAAGTGGAAGAGCACCATGGGAGGACAGGAAGGATGACCCGAGCGGGTGACACAGACCTCAGGAGTGAAGGGACTTCTGTAGGTACATCAGTGATATGGAAGGTGAGCTGGGGGACAGGGTGTATTCCCAGAAGGCAACATAATTCATGCCTTTGCCTGTGGCACTCCGCCCTGGTTGGAATACGGTCAGCGAGAAATCTCCCCTCTCCCCAAAACATCCTTCAGCCACCAGATCTGCAAAAACCGGTTCTATTCCCTGCTCTCTGAAAGGGATGGTGGGGAGAACAAAAAACTCCAACAATACATAGCAGCCCTCAGCTGAAAGTGGGGGGGTGCTGGCTGAGAAGAGGAAGACTCCCGGGTGCTTAGCACAGGGCCCTTAGGAGTGTGAAAACAGAGGAGGGCTCCAGCGCTTTCCCTGCTCCACCCGCACCTTTGCTCCCTTGTTTGCGTGAGTAACCCTGACTTCCTTTTCACGGCCCCACTGCTGTCCCATCTGTGAGTTCTGAATGAGAACTGGAGCCAGTGCCTTTGACCTACTTTAGATTAACTTCCATGGTCATGACTGGCTTCTGTACTTCGAAATCACACCTCTTCTTTCATTTATTCATGCAAAACACATACTAACTTTAAGATGAAATACCTATACAGTAATAAAAATATTGACTTTTTTAAAAAAGTAAGGTGAAAAACCGATGTTCGCAGTTTAGCAGGCCTTAACTTGTACTGCCCTGAGCCATGTTCCTGACTGTATTTATATTTTTACTTACCACCAACACGAGCAAGAAAAAGTGATCACAAAGGGATTTCTCAGGCCTGTTGGAACTGCCACAACTTCTTGCTTGATTTTCCATTAGCAGGCACAATGGAAAATTCCTCTCCCAAGTCCTCACTTGAAGCAGCCTCGAGCATTCTCCAAGGCATCGTGCCCCTGCGGCTCCCCGGGCACAGACTCTCACAAGAGCGCATCACTAGGGGTTCATGGAGGGGCTTCAGGGTCTTAGAGGACCCTCTGAGAGTATATAAAATCTTATGTGTAGGCACATTGTTCTAGGCAGAGTCTGGAGTTCGAAGTCTCATGGAACCTACGCACCCCAAAAGGTAAGGAACCACTCCACACACACAGCCACTCCTATTTGTCACCTCAGCTTCTTTGACAAGTCTCCTGGCACTAACTCCCTCTGTCCCAATGACATCCCACAGGCCCTGCCATGACATCAACCCCATCACATCGACTTCTAATTACCCACTTCCCCTGTGTTCTCCATTGAAGGATGACATCTTGAGGGCAGAACTGCGATCTCTATTTCTCATCCTAACACAGAGAGGCCTGGCACGTGATAAATGTTTATTGAACACGCAAAACTAATAAGCAATAGGAGAGTGAGTGCCTTACCTTTAAAACAAAGCATTCTATCTCACGCGGCTCACAGGCCACTCTTTCTTGGAGGCAGCCTTCACCCTCTCCACTGAGTCACTTTCCTATTACAAAGTTCATCCCATGAGATAGCTGTATTTTGAACTTGAGTGTCAGAATTCTACCCAACTAAACTCCCACACAACACACAAATGGCAGGCCATGTAACTAACACACCACTAGGGAGTCCTTCACTAAATGGTATTGTCCCTCAGTCTAGGGCGCAAGAAAAAAAGGGGGTGGGCACAAATAGGTCAAACGATGGTCTAAACTATGAACTGGGCAATATGTGTAATTTTACTGGCCTCTTATCTCCCCTGCCTGCTCCTTTGGGCCCCAGCCAGGGTCCTCAACGTTCCTCAGGTGGCCCAGCGATCCATGATCAAAGTTGTCGGAAGCAGAAAGCAGCAGAGACCTTTCAGATGGAGAACACTAAGAGTCACCTAGCTTGATGCCATAGCATTCAAGGTCATACGAGTAGCACAAGTCACAATGCTGTTCTCTCTCAGGTTTGTCAACACAGTAACTCAAGATGTCCATTTATTTATAGGAAGGCATTTGCTATGGACTGAATGTTTGTGTCTCCCATCCAAAATCTCGTATGTTGAAATATCATCCCCAGCGTGCTGTGTCTGGCAGTGAGGTCTTTGGGAGGTAAACAGTCCCTGAGGGTAAAGATCTCGTGAATGGGACTAGTGTCCATGTAAAAGAGGCCCCGGAGAGCTCCCTCATCTCTTCCGCTGTGTGAAGACACAGTGAAATGACGGCCATCTGTGAATCAGACAGTGGGCTCATCAGACATGGAATCTGCCAGAGCCTTGATCTCACAGCTTCTAGAATGACGAGAAATAAATTTCTATTGTACATAAGCCACCTAGTCTGTGGTATTTTGTTACAGCTGCCCGAACAGACAAAGACAGCATTTATAGCCAATAGCTTGTCATAACTCTTTTCATTTCATAACCTACTTGGACTATTATTCATCCTACCAAGTTCACTTCAAGAATCGCCTCCTCCAGGAACTGCCCCTCCCACCTCCAGCCTGACGGGGCTGGCCTTTCTCTGCGGCCCCTCAGCAGCACATGAGTCCGCTGACTCAGCATTCCAAGGAGCACATACTGATACACTTTTTCGTCTCCCTTCTGAAGCATAAGCTCGCTTTAGGGCAGGCACCATAACTCCTCCAATTTTGAATTCCCAAGAAATAGCCAGGTCTAGCCACTTCACAGATACCAAAAGAACATGAACTGAAAGCATTTTGTACAATACATGAACGAAAAGGTAAAGGAATAAATGTGCATTGCAGAGCGAAGGTTTAGAGAGTGACATCTTAACTCTCGAAGAATGCATTTCAAGTGGTAAATTCTGCTGGTCTTGACACAGGGGACATTTTGCTGAGAGGTGCTCTTCCTAAGGAAGGACCGTCAAACTACTCTGGTGGCATATGACGCTGTCCTTTCCTGTGCTGAATCTTGATCATCCACGGAGATGAGGCACGCAAACAGCTGTGGGTCAACTCAAAACAAAAGCTGGCATGCTCGTCAAAATGAACAATGATACAGACAGGCAAGGGGCTGCTATCAGATGGAAACGACCTGCACTGACTCAGGGTGCTGGCTGAGGGCGGCTGGTGTGGAGGTCGCAGTGACGCAGCCCCAGGACTGGGCCAGTGCCTGAGAGCATACACGATACATACTGTGTGAGATACAAAATGTCAAACAATGTTTACTTACTGGCCCATCAAAAGCTAATAAAACTCCATCTCACAGTGGTAGCGGTAACCACAACTCCAGAACTAAGGAGACAGTGCCGCCACATGCAACAACAAACAGACCCCCTAACAACAGACAATAAGGGAGCGATCGGGCTAGGACCAGACAGGTAAATCTACAACAACAACAAACACTTACTGAAGGTTGCCATACATCAGGCGAAGCTGAGAGCCGGACACCTGTACCCTACCTAATCATTACAACAAAGCTCTCAGGAAACTGCTATTAAAACTGCCGTTTTGAAAAGTGACTCAGCCAAGCAGGATCACAGGATGAGGGCGTGGTGAAGGTGAGACTGAGCCAGGCAAAGCTCAACAACAGAGCTCTTAACCAGAACCACAGATGCCCCTAAAGATGGTCAGTGAAACGCATCGGAGACTGTAACCATCGGAGCCGACTTGGTTTGCCCTGGTGTTGAAAGCCAAAGCAGGCCCATTGGTTCGGTGGGTCAGGCAACAGGTGTGGCCGAGCCACGGGGAGGCTCAGGACTACAAGGGTAGCCAGTTTTCGTTCTAGGTGGCTAGTCCGGTTTGGAAAAGCTATCAGGGGACCGAATTCCAAGAGAAGAAGGGGGCTGACGAGGGCTGAGTGTGGCATCAGGATCACGGCTAAGTCGGCTCAGACCAAGGCAGAGCTTAAGCCCCAGCGAGAAAAAACGCGGCGCAGGTAGGACCGGAGTTGAGCGTGGCTGGGGCCTGAGACATCTGTGGGCGCCTGTTTCCACACAACGTGGGCGCCCAGAGACGGGAAGGTTAAGGCTGGTGGGGCTTCCAGTGCATCAGCTGCCTTGGGCCTGATGGGCTCAAGCACTGGGCAGACATTAAATTGTACACTTGGAAATAGTCAATTTTATGCTATGTAATTTTTACCTAAAAAAAAAAAATAAATAACTGGGCTGTGATTAGCCTGCAGGCACAAGGGTTTGCTGACGGGGTACTTGGGTCCCTGCACGGAGGAGCTATAAGAGGGTCTGAGAAAATGCCCTGTGACCTACCGTCCAGGTAGCTGGAATGTCTGAGACAGAAAAGATGGGGAGAATAATACCACAGCAGGTGATTTCCATCCCGTGAAGCTCCCCGCATAATGGGAAAGGGATCCATAGGATTACTCATGATGCTCTAGAAAGGGGACCTTCCATTGATGGGTAGCTAGATAAAGGAGGAAGAGTGTGGCTTAACTGAAGGAGTATTGACCACAGAGGGGGAATGAGCTCTTGATCGTGCGGAGCAGAGCCCGTCAGCATTGTAGAACACGGGAAGATAGTTCTTCAGTGAGTGGGGCTGGACATGATGACCGCAAGAGCTTTGCCAGCACCGAGATTCTACAAAGTTCAGCTGCCTTGACTCTACTTTTCCTGCAGAAGTTCAAACTGTGGGCTCTCCTAAACAGGCACGATGCCCATGAGTTAGCAGTTCGGTATCTCCTCTCATCTTGCGCCACGGAAATTCACACACAGCTGAGCGATGCAGACCGCCAGAGCCCGCGTCTACTCTGTGCTGCCAGTGAGGGTGCAGTGGAACCGAAGCACTTATCTGAGAGAAAATCTCTTCCGGCCAAAAACAATTTTGCCTGAGAACAGCCTTCACAAAATTTGCTGACAATGTATCTCATGATTCTTTTTTCTCATGGAAAAGAAGTAAACAGATGTAAAAGAAAAAGGTCAAAAAATATTGCTGGCAAGGCAGAGCTGATCAGGGGAGTGTACAAAGAGGGAGAATAAGCAAGCAGATGTGTGCCAAGGCGAGCGGCGAGTCTGGTCCACCCGACTGCAAAGCTCTGGTCTGACGAACACATCTTTGCACAGGGACTCTGGCAGAAACAGAGTATTTAAATAATGGTAAGTGGTTCCTTTTTAAAATCCCACACACATTAAGATGAGTGACTCAAATTAAAGCCTAAATGGGACTAATAGGATTCATCATCCCCAAAGCTACCAAATCTAGTTAAAGTCTGACTTCCGTAGGTGTGGAAGCAAACAAACACAAGTTGTCATGGGACGTGAACCAAGTCCCACAGAAAACCAGCAAATGCGACGGGATAGGAAGCTGTGGTGGCAAGAGGAGAACTGCATTTATTAAATCTTATTGCCTCTAATGATTGTCCTGTACGACAAGCTGTCTAAGAACCCTTCAATTAGGACAAGCCTAGGAATGTGAGTCTGAGGCCAACTCCCTCTAGTATGCCTGCTGCAGAAAAGAGCAGAAGAGATGAGGCTAGACTGTAAAATCTTGAACTTTATAAAGTAAATATCTTTGCATCTCAAGTATATTTCAATAAGCTTTATTTGCTCAATAGATCATTTTGGCAAAAAAGAGAGGCACACTCAGCTAGGGTCCTGAATGTCTTTAATAAAGGGACTATTTATAGAAGTGTAGGTAGGTTTGAGGAAATTAACCCCCTAAAAATGGTGAGATAGCCATCAACCAGCAAAGAGGGGCAAGAGGAGGCAAGAGTGAGTGCTGGACCCCACTGGCAGCCACAGACGTGAATGAGAGGCTCCCAAGGGGGGCGGCAGCCACCAGACAGGTGTGATCATTCACGGCCGGAACCGTGGTAGGAAGTGGGTCAGGTGGGAAGAAACACCCTGACCTCTCCCCTACTCACTCGTCTCCTGAGACATTTCCCAAGGGCCAAGTCCCACTTGAAAGTGGGAGGCAAGAGATCAGGGGTGATCAAATCCACAGGGGTCAGGACTCACTGCCTGCAGCACAGAGCAAGGCTAGAATGAAGGAGGGGATGCAAGTCGGAATGATTTAGCACATCTGACCTTTCGGTTTCTAGAGAAGCCTGTGTCCACTTATGAATTTAGATGTCCCTATCCCTCAACACAGGTCACGCTGTCCA
The DNA here is from genome assembly GCA_028533065.1 of Trachops cirrhosus. Taxonomy (NCBI): domain Eukaryota; kingdom Metazoa; phylum Chordata; class Mammalia; order Chiroptera; family Phyllostomidae; genus Trachops; species Trachops cirrhosus. The sequence goes on along the minus strand of CM052549.1, from coordinate 14,224,083 downwards.
TCATTTTGATGCCAGAAAAACAGCTGACACTCTCACAGCTTTTAGAGTAGGGTATGTGAGCATGCCCCACCTGACTCAATCTGATTCTCGCATGCGTTATTGTCTGGACACTCCTTTGTGCCTAATGCCTGCATCAGTTTACTGCAATTCACATCAATTTACTAAAAAAAAGGTGTATGGAAAAGGCCTAGCATAGTCTCACCCTAACTACCCTTCGAATACCAATGACTAGACAATCCAGTTTACCAATTCACACACCCACCTTACCAAGCTCCCTTTTACCAGACCCCATACAAAGGGTATGGCCCATTTCTATTTCATGGGTAATAACCAATTCTTAGTACAAAAATGAAACTCAGATGATTCAGATGATGACAGCCCTTAAAAGCCCTTATGACCTGAATCAAATTAAACTGAGAGCCGCACCAAAGTGAAGACAGACCTGCCTAGGTCCAAATCCTAGACTTGCCACTTACTAGCTGGGTGATCTTAGCTGCATTGTTCAAGCTCTCTGAACATCCTTGCTTGTTCTTGCCTGTGAAATGGGATAATACCTTCCTTACTGACCCAATTACGAATGCTGGGCCCAGAGAAAGCCCTCAATAAGTAGATGCAGGAAAACATACAAACTCTACTGCAACTGTATGGCATCCAAATATGTTAACACCGAAATGTTGTAAAACTGGATTTGTATCAGGGCCTTGGGACAATTTTGTGTATATGTGTGCATGTGTTTAAACATCATCCACATTTAAAGAAACACGTAACTGATGTCACCAAATTTTTTCAGTTGCACTGACAACTGCTCCCCATGGAGCTGCATGCCCCACTGAGAGCCAGAAGCCACCGCGGAGGTCATTACGAAGCTCATGGAGCCTGAAGGAAACGAGGCTCGAAGCCCCTCTGCTAGAGGACTGGGGCTGGAAACGGGTCCCTGCCACGGGTGCGCAGGGCTCTGACACTCGCCTTCCCCTTTGTAGCAAGGCTCACTCACCAAGAAGCCACACATGCCTAGAGGCTGAAGTCTCAAAGAAGGGAGAAATGAGTCTCTGACTCTTACATTAAAAAAAATAAAATTTTGAGTGAATTAATGCCTGATGAGCCCCTTGTCTCTGGGTGGGGTGCCTGATGATCTGCAGGGGAGCAGTTGGCACCCTTAAGCATCAGCAAGTCTGAGGTACAAACACCAGCGGTAACAACCAGGGCAGGACGTCAGCCCTGGCTACTGGGGCGAAGCCACCGAATCCACTGCCTCTGCCTCCCTCCATTCCAAATACAGCAGTGATTGCATTCTGCTAAGACTCATGGGTTCCACACACTCACCCTGGTTAATGGGCCCAAGGAAATATACAACGGGCTGCACTGGGAAATCACCGACGGACCCCTTGGCTTCTCTGGTATCAAGACGCCTAGGCCAAGAGGTGCCGGAGGGCGTACAATGCCCGACAGAGGCCTACTGAAGGGAACTCACGAGAGATGAGGATGCCTTCAAATCCTAAACTCGATCCTTAAGCATTTCCTAATGTGCGGACAGGAAAAACTGGTCCATCACTTGGGGTCACTGGAGAAAATGTTGTTAATCCTTTGAACATGTAAATTCTGTCAACCCACGGTATCCGTGCAGACCGTCTGTAAGACATGTCTGTGACAGGTTCTGTCACACTGGGATTTGCAAAAAAGAGGAGGTGACTCAGTGCTGGGAACAGCACCTTTTGCCACCTCTTATTGTTGGTGTGTCTTGGTGGCCCTGAAAATACAATTCATATGTTTCCTTAGATTAAAAAAAAATACCTGGAACCTTGCTTCCTAGATTTTATAGTAATGACAATATAAGTGTTACACAGAAATACACTTCAGTCTCTAAGAATTCTGAAATCACTGCTTGTGTATGTAACATACATGCACAGTCATTCTAAAGGGAAATTATCAACAGTGACGCTTTGCCAAGCAGCCCAAAGACGGGATAAAAACCTATGCTAATGAAGGGTCTGAGTCTCTATACCCTAGCAGCAGGCACACTTGTCACCTGGGCTGTGAATAATTCACAGCAGCAGTTTTACAGAACCTTTCGAATCTGAACACCAAGAGGATCATCTGGATTGTTAGAGCAGCACTCGATGGCCAGCCCTGACTGGTTCCTGTGGGCCCGTGTTTCCTACCCAGTTCCTCTTACTGGAGACTCAGTTGTGGTAGGAAACGCCCCTGATTAAGTAAAGACCTAATTTATAAACTGAAATTACTTGAAAAAGCTAGCTCTTATAACTCTGAACAGATCTAAAAGGAACATTCTTCAAATTTGAAAAGTATTGAATACTTGAAATTTGCTAAGAGAGTAGCTCTTAAGAGTCTCCCTCTCTCCCTCTCTCTGATGGTAACTGTGTGAAGTATGGATATATTAATTAGCTTGATTGTGGTAATCATTTTACAATGTATAGGTATATTAAAGCATCACATCATGTACCTTAAATATATATAATTTTATTTGTCAATCTTACCTTAATAAAGCCAGAAAAAATAAAATAAAATGTGAAGATAGTATAAAGTAATATGCTTAGAAAATGCAAAGGCTTCAAGTCAAGGAACTCTCTGTCTCTTTTGTGTATATGTGAATGTGAGTTTTCCCATGTGTGTCTGCGTGCACATGCGTGTGTGTGTGTGTGTGTGTGTGTGTGTGACTTCACAGAGGGCACAGCATTAATAAAAGGGGCAGCCTCGGTACTTATGTAAGTTATGGAAGGAAAAATTCCTAGTTACCATAGCAACTGCTAGATCACATGGCATGGGAGCATGGAGATACAAAGCATCGTAAGTAAACGCTTTTATTTTTTCATGTTTTGTACATTCCTTGATGTTTTTGGAGAGGCGCCCCTTCGGTCTCTGCAGTCATCACCTCAGAAACCTCATTTCACAGTTTGCCACAAGACAGGGAGGAAGGTAGGATCATGTCACTCTTGGTTCATTGCGCAACCATGCAATGAAAGTCGGTATTAAAATACATTAAGAGAATTTAAAAATGTGGTGAAATCTTGCTAAGACAATTTGACAGGCAAACAAACAAAACTAGGAAACGAAGAGAGAGAAGGTTGAAAGAAGACAAACGTGGTCACACAGTAGCTGGTCCTTCTCCCCCTTTTTCTGGGGTGGGGGATGGGTACGAGGGGAAAGGGAAGGATGCACTGCAAAGAAATGAAAGTATTTCAGTGATAGTACAGACAACAAACACGTCCTTGTATCCTGAGTATTAACGTGGCCTTGGGTGCCAAAGAGGACGGAAATCTTCACATACAGACCGGCCCAGGTAAGAACCTTGCTCCGTCAACTGCGACTCACTGAAGTTTGAAAGTGTGTGCCTACTCTTCACCAGGTGTGAATTCTCTCAAAGGCTTGTCTACAGTTACAATTGACTATCGATGATAAACCTTCCTGCTTTTTCTGCTTGTCATTTACAGGTTAATTTCTCAAAGTACAAAACTTTTCATTTAAAACTTTAAATCACCAATGAACCAGAATCCTGAAGCTGCCACAGCTTGGATTTGTACAGATTTGGTCCGAGGGCTTGAACTTGGGAAACATCTCAAATCACCCACAATTGCCTTCTCTGCCAGATTCAGGCCTACAAACCTTGACTGGAAGCCCAGTGCTAGATGCTGGGGATAAAAGTTCAAATAAAACATGGGGATTGCCCAAAGAACAAATTCTTTGTGCGAGAGACATGGGAGAGATATCAATTTGCATTTTTTAAAAGCGGTTGTTTGGAGCTTGGCTGTGGATAGGGGCTAGTTAATGAACTTTGCCAGTATAAATAACGAGGCCAGCTTCTTGTCATTTCTAAGGGTTTAAGGCAGTAAGATGAAGCATTTTTTTTAGTCTGTCATTATCTGGGAGTTCCGTATCTCAGTCCTCCTCAGGACATTCTGAACTCAGAAAAACAACTCCAAATATTTAATGACTTGACGTGAAATACGGCTTTAATATCCTGCGAGCAGAGATCCTCCTAGCTGCGTATGTTCGATCAGCCATCTGTCCCACATCAACACCATTCCCCAAAGAGTCAATTTTTAGAAGTTCTATCCACAGGAGAAAATTTAGAACATAAAAGAACAGAATGATTCTTGGCATTGATAGGCATGTTAAACCGGAGTAAAAACTCGAACCTCCTGAGTAATCAGTTGGTGTCCGATTTACACGGCGACATTTCCCCGAAGAGCACTCAGCACTCAAAAGTTTGGGTGCTGCTGAATCTGAGAGGGGGTCTTCAACTTAAAAAGGAATATCAGAGCTAGAAAAAAATCCTAGATCATTCACCTTTTAACTTTACAAATGAGAACACTGAAGGTAATGTGACTCGCTAAATTCGTACTCACTATATTTAATTCGGAGAAAGTTTGTTAACAGAATTTCAATTCCTCCAGAATAAAAAGGATTTTTAAAATGACTACAAAATTCTGCATGTGGTAGCTAATTAAGAAATCTTATTTTTACATTACAAAAACAAATCCCAGCTACACTGAAGATCTAAGTGAAATGTGCAACTCTAGAAGAAATAGAAGAAAATAAATAAAATTGGGTATTTGGTGAAAAAATTGGAAAGAAGTTTCTAATTTTAAAAGCAATTTTAAAAATGAAAAACACGCATCAACAGTTTTGCTCATATATGTATAAAATAAGTAAATAAGAATCAAAACGGGGAAAGCTACATGCAACAAACACGACAAAGATTTACATCCCTGTAAAGAGCAAACTCAAATCAATGAGAAAAATCCCAATGAGAAAATGGGCAAAGGAGGTAAATAGATTATCACAGAAGAAAGATAAATGGATTGACACACATTATAAATATACAACCTCACTAGAAAAGAAATGTACATTGAACAAAATAATACCCCCCCATCAACCTGACAAAAATACTTAGTTTCTCCTCCTAAGAAACATAATACTCAGAGAGGGTGAAGGTGAGGGTGAGGGCATCACAGAACAAGTACTTTCATGCATTGCTGATGTAAGTGAAAACTGGCACCAGCTTTGTGGAAAGGAATTAAGCAAAAACATAAAAGAGATTAACACAGTTCATACTTGTAGGTAGTAATTACTCAGGAGTTTATCCTTAAGAAATAAGAACTTAGGTAAAGATTTTGTTTTTTTGTAGAGATGTGCATGTCAGGTCATTTCCAACGGCAAAATTTTGAAGCCACGCGTGACGGCCAGAGGAAGGGTGGTTAAGTCGAGTGTGTTGCGGAAACCTAAGGAAAGCCTCATCGTGTACAAACCGGGAAGGTGAGGGGGGATTGTGGTTAGGTATCCTAAATTTTTCTTTTTTTCCTGGTAGATTTTCATTATTTTAAATTTCTCTACAAAGGGCATGTATTACTTTTACAATGAGTAGGGCAGCTTTAAACAAAAAAAATCTTTAACAGCAGTGTCACACACAATCCAGCCAGTTGCCTGGTACCTTCGTTCTTCAGCAGCTTCAAACACTTAAAAACCTCTTCAGTAATGAAGGCTGTTTTCAAAAACAAGTTCAATTGTAACACAGGTCAAGAACTATACAATACACTTTTTCTGAAAAACATATTTTATAGCTAGAAATAGGAGGGAAGAATGAATGGTAAATGCCCACTTCCTTTAGATTGGAGATTTATGAACTTTGCCCTTTATAACTTTTGTCCTTACCTGGTCATCACCCAGGAAGTTAAGAAAATGGTGTTTAATTTAGCAGGAATGTGAGACAACAATTTTCTGGAAATACACACCTTATTCAAAGTGTACCCCTTTCTCTCTTCTGTCTGCTCCCTGCGCTTTTTCTGTGCTACCTTTGCTTTCCCATCTGCCTCCTTCATTGAATGGTGGGGGCCTTTGGGGCTCGAATCAGATCCTGTTCACTTCTGTCTCTGTTCTATTTTCTGGGATGCCTGGTTCCCAGGTGCTCAACAAATGCTTCCCTCAGTGCGTGGAGGCAAGAATAAATTACTCTTAGGCAGATCTTTAAAGAAAAAATGGTGCTCTATCTGTGAAAAGGAGAAAGTTCTCCTGAGATCAAAAATTATTTGCGCCCTCAACCAGGTCGGCTTTATGAGTTATGGCTGAATGGTGTGATTCTCTCTAAAGATGTCTGCGAGCTCAAGCACTGGAATCTGAGTAACTGCTAATGGTAGAGAAATGAGGTCTCTGACTGCCTGACGAGGGATGCTGGCCTCTGTGTGAAGACCTCCATGAAGTTAGGTAAGTGACAGAATTCTGCACATTCAGCTCCAGACACATTCAATTCACTGTGGGTCTTCCTCGGGCCTGTGCTACCCGATTCTTCCTTCTAGGGCCCCCCAGACTGAGAGGTCTGCACTCTGCCATCCTGCCTCACTCAGAAGGAAAGGCACCATTCACAGCTTTCTGTTCTGGATTGAAGCTAAACTTAGGTTTGGGCCAACGGGGGCCACAAGAACACTCCCACTACAGTTCTTCCCTAAGGGCTCTGGAGTAGCCAGGTGCGGAATGAAAAAGTAGAGGCCAGAGCTAAGATGCAAAACTGGCAAACAACGGAGGGTGGGGCGAAGGGGGATAAGCAGCTGCAGATGCTGAACTCACCTAGGGCCACTGATCTTTATTAATAAGGATTTTTCCAGGGTGTGGCAAGCTAGTCTCCGGTCTGTGCAGATCTCCTGTGTATGCCAAGACTATGAGTAATACCGAGGGACAGGAATTCGAGATTTACTGACTTGGGACGGAAATGGGATCTACTGAAAAGTGAGATAAAGGTCAGATCTGACTGCCAAATTACAGTGGAAATGGCATTGAATAGTTCAGCAAGTCATGAAAGGCTTCTGGCCACAAGCATCTGGCATTCAAGTATATTCCTTCAAACACAACCAGAATAAAGTTGGCGCTCTGCTTTGTTCCAAAGTTTCTTCCCTTGGATTTTAAGGGTCAGTCAGAATTCTGCCTTATCCAAGGCCAAAATCTTCTCTTTGTCACCTGTTGGCTATCCTTTAATCTCAAGCTCAGAGACACACAACAGCAGCACGTGGGCCACCTGTGCTCCGGTCCCTGTCATTGTATGTTATACTCACACCTTCTAAAACTCAGGCCACACGACTTACTGGAGGAGACTAGTGTGATCTCCACGGGTTCAGCTGCCCTCTTGGTTCCCTTGTTTTCAGAGTCATATCTGGGTATTGTTTTAATACTGAGATAACGTTCATGTCTGTGCTTCCCTGTGGGTGTTTAATAAGAAGCGCTGAAGGATCCCATTTATTTTTTGCTGACAAAATTGTTTGCGTCTGCTTTCAGGAGGTGCTGTGCTAATTTTCCGATGGGGTAATTGCTAGTAAGTAGGAGAGAAACAGTTCGACAGAAACGGGTTACTGGGGCAAGGGTCCTTTCAATCAGGCGGCCTCGCATTGGGGCCCCACAGACCATTTCAACTTCAGGAGCACACAGAGATGAACACACCGAGACTGAACCACAGCCTTCTCCAACAAACCTGAAAGGTCGCGGGTAATTGTTTTAGTAATAATTTTTTGCTCTGATTATAGAGGATAAAAGGTACCTTTCACTAAAAGAATACTATCAATGAAAATATATTCAATTTTTGTGTTTAACAAACTCCCAACAAAATTAGTGGATTATATAGTATTTACTGCCCATTTTGGAGCAAACTCTTTATAATCCTATTGAGCAGGTACTAGTTTCTTTTTTTAATTAATTTTTTTCTTCTTTTTTTCTCTCTCTCTTTTTAAAAAATTATTGTTCAAGTACAGTTATCGCCATTTCCCCCCTACCCCAGCCATCTGTACCTCCTACCCTCGATTATACCCCCCTTGGGCTTTGTCCATGGGTCCTTTATGCATGTTCAGGTACCAGCTTTTAAATGAAATGTTTTCTTGCCCAAACAATCAAGACAAGTGAGAATGAAAGTGCTTTGCAGCACCTATAACTGTTAGAGGAACACTCCATGATACTCGGATCAACTGCAAAAAACAGCACATCCTCACAGTCCCCCAACTTCTAACAACAGTAAGTTCACTGAGCAGGGAGAAAGTGATAGCGTCCATCAACCATCGAATTCAGTTTGGGATTTTGTCATGCAGTGCACCATTTGGGGACCATTAGAATTCTTTATTCACACGAGTAGCAATACGGAGCTTGTTTTACCTCTGTAAGTCGTAGCCAAGGAAGGCCATGAAAGGTTTAAAGAATCATCTGTGTGAAGTATATCTCTCCCCTCTTTGAATTGCAAAGGACTAAAATTTTACCTTGACACATTCCACCCCACCCCACCCCCACCTTTGTGGTCGCCAAGATATGGACTTGTGATTCATTACATTTTCATGAGCCTCCTGACAAATCCCTATCCCCAAGCCACTTCCTGCCATCTTAATTGTCTTATTATCACCATTATTCTCTCCCTCTCTGTGTTTCTTGGATCTTGAGGAGCCCCTAATCCTTCATTCTGACTCAGCTTGCCTCAATCACACCCAGCCATTCCTGGAACCTGATCAAAGAGAACATTTACAAGTGTTTGTTAAAAGTGTTGAGCCTTGTTCACTTAATAATGTACAAATGTATAATAAAGAAACCTGCATGCCATATCTTATTTCTCCATTTTTTCTTGTTATAGGAGGTCAATATTGGAAAAGAAAAATAAACTGGAAAAAACCTGTATCAGGTAAACCTAAATGCTATAGCAAGTCCTTTTCCCCTCAGTAATGGAGCGGACTATTTTTTAAAAACTAAAGACAAATTTTTATGTAATGACAAATAAGACCATGGCCATGCTTTAAGTAAAATATGGGTATTCAACATGATTTATTAGAGAAATATGTATTGCACACTTGCCCACAGTCTGTTATGTTCTGTTATGATATTTTCAGCTATCTTCTATTTTTGCTATCTTAAAAACAACATTTAGGGCTGCTGTATGCCAGATGGAATTTTTCCTTTCCACCCACTTCTCATTAAAAGGCAAAAAATGGTTCTTTGCATCTCATATGGAAATCTTTTATACATTCCTTTTCACTCAGAAGTCACCAAACTTCAGCTGAATCAATATGGGGCAAATATCACGCAGCAGAGCACGTATATTGAAAGCGAACAGACAGGCTTGCACAGCGCTTATTAACAGAAACCATTCACATGACATGCAAGCTCAAACTTCATTTCTCCAGAAACAGGCCTGAATCAGTCAACTTTTAAAAGAAAATGATGATGCAGTAGCATATTTTAGGATAAAGCTAATGAACTAGGATTGGGCTATAATTGGACATTCTGTCTTCACAGGGACTGGAGCTCAAGTCCCTGGACCCGAGCCCCCCACGGCAAAGCCTTCATGTGTAAGCTGGTTTCTGCTCCGTGTCAACCCAACAGAACTGGGGAGAAGGGAGAGCCAGAAACAAAGCTTTGAGAGCGGTGAGCACGACCCATTCTTCTGCAAAGCCATTCCCACATTGCAGCAGAAGAATCTCAAAACTTCGAATCTAATCATCTTTCTCTCTCTTGCTTACCAAATGCCTTACAATAGCTGGATTTTGCTCTCAGCACACAATCTCCACTGAGCCTGTAAGGCCCTGTGTCCAGTGGCCCCCGTGCCTGGCTCACTGGCCGGCCTCTTCCCTTGTGCCCCCTGCCCCCCTGTGCTCCAGACACTTGGTCCTGCCTCTACCATGGCCACATCCTCCCTGCATTCCACCCTTCACGTTATCACGCATGTTCTTTCCTCTGCCGGGAATTCCCATTCTTCCTGTCTTCTCCTAGGAACTCTCCTGACCCTTCAGACTCTGTCTCTTTGTCAGGGACGCATGCATGTGTCCCTGGACCAGGTGAGCTCCCCATGACAAGCTTCTGTAACACCCTGTATTATGCCCAACAGGTGACTGAATTCAGCCTCTGAGTTCCTTGCAGAGCGTTAGCTCCCTAAAGGTAGTGATGTACCAGGGCTATCCCGGGACCCAAGGCACATGGTAAGTGGGCGGGTACCTGTGTCCCTCCACTGCTTCATATCTCTTCATGTTTGTCTCCAGGCCTGAGCAGTGCCGTTGTCATGAAGAACTGTCCATCCATCTGTGAAGGACTGCCCAACTTTTCTCTACGTTTTTGTCTTAAGGCATCTATTATAAACCCAGGTGAAACCAAACGGGCAAAGATCGCCAGTGCTATCTGGTCCAACAACACTCTATCAGGTAATAAAGTTACTACATTAATTCAGATCAGGACTTGGTGAGGGTAGAGAAAAAAGAATATACAGAGTCTGGAATGAGATATACCAAACCAATGAGGAAAACAGAAGCCAAAGAAAAATAACCTGCTTCTCAATATTTCACTTTAACGATTTCTCTAACATGCTAGAGATGATATGGCTATTTTAATTCAACAAGAACGTTATTAAAATTAGGAAGCAGCATCTGTACCACACAGAATAGAAGATCCTTGGAGAACACGAGTTCGATAAATCAAACTAACTGAGCCAGTGTCAATTTTCTTAATTGGGTCTTTTAAAATAAACTTGGATAGTTTCGGAAAAATAAACAAAAAGCATAATGACAGATTCCTCCATCTTTAAAAGTGCTGATTTGAAATTTTTAGAACTGTTGGGACTTGAGATGGGCTTCTCGTGAGAACCTAAAAATGCAGCTAATGAGCAGATGGTTCCACCATGAAGCAGGCAGGGGCCCCGCACTGGCTTTGCCTGGCTGTCTCGCTGCCGCTTTTCTGGAGGAACACACACACACACATACACACACACACACACACACACGCCCTGCTTCTGAAGAGCATGACTGGTGCAGTCGTGAAACATGTCTATGGAAGGTATGTCCCACTCTCCGATGCCTGTGGAAGCATTTGAAGCACTTCATTGATTGCTGTCTGGAAGGTTATTGCTTCCCTCGTGTGGACTTCTCCCAGCTCGTTGTGTACTTCTTGGAGGCAAGAACTATCTCCTCCCACTTTTGTGTTACTCTGGTGGCCATATTAATTCTGGTTAAAAGCGAGCTAAAATTATTCACTCAAGGAAGCTACTTCCTCTGAAAAGGTGCTGTAGTGCCAAACCAACACAAAGTTAAGGTTTTGTTATTAAGAAAAATAACATGGTTCCTCCACAGCAATTTCTCAGTGTATAGGTGGGCAATTTAATGTATTAAGAATTGCCTATTACACCTGCATTCTGGCTTTCAATACTAACCAACAATGTCACAAAATCCTCATTGTCTTTAAGTAGTTTCTTGGTTTGATTAAATTACCATTAAACTTCAAATAATGCCAAGATTGCTCTTTACTTGGCTAGATAGATGATGCGAGTTTGAATATAAAAATTATAAAACCACGCAGCCTTTTAGTATTTCATACAGAGTAAAAACAGGGTTTTCAGCTTACATTTACGCTTTAAAAAAATAAAACAAAGCAATAGATGAGATGAAAGTTGGGAAAAGGCAGAGACCAACTTTTAACGTGGGAAATAAGAGTGACAGGAGCCAGAATACTCCAAACCACATCTGCCCCAGTAATCCTCGAACAAGGACCCTTTGACGTGGGCCGCATTCCAGGATGAGGCTGCAGGAAACAGGGAAAGGAAATCCCGGCCCTGGCGGAGTGAGAGGGACCCTGCCCCGGCCGCCGACCGCGCCAAGGTTCAGTTTCAGAATGTGCACAATCCCCTCCTTACCCGTATTTCATCAGCGAATTAGACAAGGGGAAGGAAGCAGGGTGGGTCCCCAGACTTAACAAAGGAACTGAAGAAAATGGGGTGAGGCGAGGAGGGATGTCGACAGGGTCCCTAGGGCCCGTGCCGCTCAGCAGGGCTCCACGTACGTTTTCTAGATCCTCACCTCTGCGACTGGGAAACGGGGAACTGGGTTCAGAAGCTGCTGTTGGTATCTCCACTCTACAAGCTACTGCACTGTACAGCATAAACTACATTTCAGGAAGGACAGTTTCGGTTTTCTGGTAAATAGTGCAGTTGGATTCCAGAAAGCAGGGCCCATATCTAAACATGTATTTTAATACAGCTATTTCACTGATAAAATGTGAACAGTTGATACGCTTTTCAAATCTGAGTGAGGACTCTACCTAATCAAGCGCCTTAGCGTTCCTTTTCCTTTGATCCATCCCACAATTTCCACCGCCATTTCCATAAATAATCGCGTGTCTTTCCTGCAGGACAGTCCTCCCTCTCGGGACTCCTGTCCTCCTCTCTGTCCTCCCTCCAAGGATGACTGCCGAGAGGCCATCACACTTGAGTTCACTCTCCAGCTCTGTCTTATCACTCAGCAGCCTCAGCTTCCTAACCTGTCAAACTGAAATAATAACATCGTCTGCAATTAAGTCCCCATCCTCCTTTCTCATAAAGACTCACAGAACGCCTCAATGGCTCCTCATTATTCCTAGGACCAAGTGAAACTTCTCAGCCCTCAGGATTCCCCGTAGTCTGGTCCCAATCTTGTTTCTCACTAAATCTTCCTTCTTCTGCCTCCTTGTCACCATCTCCTCCTTCACCACTGCCCTCGGTCATCAGGGACATCAAATGGTTTTGGATTTCCAAAAAAAATTTCTCTATTCTGACATTGCTTTGCGTGTTTCTAATGTTATTCCTTCCACTGGGAACTGCTTTTCTTCTATCTGAATTACTTAACTTCAACCTAAAACCCACTGTAGGCCCGCATCAAACTCTACATCTGCCACAAGAGAATCCTGTTTCTCTGGGTGTCAATTCTCCTAACTCCTATGTCTCTCTCTTGGGACTATCATCTCTGCCTGTTTGGTCTGTCTGGTATTTCTGTCCACGTGTTTTCTCCACAACTTGACTAGACTCCCTTGGGGCAGGAGCCTGACTATACGACCTCAAGGTTGAGCCACCACGCTCATGCTCGACCCCCTACCTCATTAACTTTAGCAGAGCTTTACTGAATGAACAAGAGTGACAGTACTCTAGGGTAACAGTGTGGCAGCACCAGCTCAGGCCGTCTGGGTCAGGAGAGCGCCCCTAGAGTCACAGATCATTCTGAAGGAGGAACACACATCGTTGCAGCAAAGGCCAAGGCTCTGGCCAATGAATGCAGTTTCTTCTGGGGCCACCAGCGATTCCCACTGGCAAAGGTATTGTCAAGGTGTCGGCTACGAAGACCGAGTGTGGGGCCCCCGCACTGTTAGCCGGAACCCCCACCCAACAATGCAATAACCACTGTGTGCTTCATCAGACAGACTGCAGGAAAACAAGGTAAATGCCTTATGTACTGCTTTGACTAAGGTGACCAACCATTCTGGAACATTCTTCTGTCTACCACAACACCAAAAAAACCTTAAAATTTGAAAACTGCTCAATATAAAATACACCCCCCCTTACCAGTCATCAGATTCTGCCAATTTCACCACCTAAATGACTCTCAACATCTACAGCCTTCTGATTTCCCATAGTTATCTCCCTGGTTTGGGCTAACACCTTTCAACTGGCCCACTGCATCAGCTTTCTAAGGGTTCCCTCCAGCATTTTGCTCTTCTGCACTCAATTTTTCCTCTAAAGATATGTAAGCAAGATCTTATGAAGACCACATCTGATTATGCCCCTTCCCACCGCTGATAGCTTTCTTTTGCCAGAAAAGCAAGTCTCAACTCCTTAGGGTGGCTTACTGGGTCTTTCACAACTGAATTCTAACCTCCCCCACAGCCCACTGCCTTCATTCCCCCTGACTCACCCAGTGCTCAAGTCACGTGTCTTCCTGCTGGTCCCTCTGCCTGAAACACTCGTCCCCACCCTGCCCTTCTAGGAACACCAGTCATCCTTCAAGGTCAGGCTCAAAAGTCCCCATTTGGTAACACGGGCAGGCCCCTTCTCTATTGATATCATCACAGAATTAAGTAGGAAATAGGATGCCTATATAAGAGGTCATTTCTTTAAAGAATTAATGACCAAAAGTTAAGCTCACTATCATAATATTGAGAAGAAATAGCCAATTTCTGTCCCCTTCTTAAAGTTCTCACATAATTTTCAACACTTAGGAATACATGCTGGGTAATTTTGCCTACAGCGACTTTACAGAAAATAGGAGACCAAGTGCTTCCTGAGAAACTTGTGATAATTATACATTTAACTTTTTTTTCTATTTCAGAAATACCTTGGCAAAAGCACAGAGTGAAGTGTTCCTCTAATTGCATGCATTTGTAATCATGGCATTTACCAGTTCAAGCAAATATTAGAAATGCCTACTCAGAAAGCTCTGAGCCCCTGCAATTTGTAACAAGACACGCTAGCAACAAAAGCTTTATTCTATCAAATTCATGTCTTTCTCATTTTGACATATATGTACAAAAAAGGATGTGGCATTCTAGAACTGGAGAAGAAATGCAGTCTTGTACGAAGAAGGACTCAAATGGCACCTCGGATCCTAACTCAGGTTTCCCCGCCGTCTCTTCACAACCAGTGGACTGAGCGCTGGCCTGCGAACCGAAAGGTCGCCAGTTTGATTCTCAGTCAAGGCACATGCCTGGCTTGTGGGCCAGGTCCCCAGCTGGGGACATGCAAGAGCCAACTGATTGATGTTTCTCCCCCTCCCTTCTCCTCTCTCTAAAAATAAATAAATAAACTCTAAAAAAACATTAAAAAAGGAAATCTGTAAGTCACTCCAGGGTTTGATCATTTTTGCTATTGTTATAACGAGAGGAGGAAACTGCAGACCTAGGTTTATGTTAAGTAAACTGTAGTTTCCTCTGCACATGCTGTGTGTTGTAACTGAGTTTTCGTGAGTAAGAGCAGATAACGACTATTGAAAGGAAAGCAAGGGCAGGAAAAATAAAAATGCCGCCCCCACCTCACAGACACTATGAACTTCACGTGCAAGCACAGGTATTGACGTACTGAAGGCTGAAGACGTAAAAGAGTAATACAACCTACCAGATGGTTTTTATTTCTAATAAATTATCGTAAAAAGTATAAGCATTTACTATCAAATAATCCATTTAGTGGAGCACCCAGTAAACAGCAGCCTTGAATAGGGAAGCAACCTAAGCGCCCATCAATCAATGATTGGATAAAGAAGATTTGGTGTCCATATACAATGGAACTATGTGGCCACAAAAATGAACGAAATCTTACTATGCAACAGCATGGATGGTCCTAAAGGTGTTAGGCTAAATGAAATGAAGCAGACAAAGAAATACAAATACCCCATGATTTCACTTTTATGTGGAATGTAAAGAACAATATAAACACACAAAACAGAAACAGACTCATAGATACAGAGAAGGGACTGATGGTTGCCAGAGGGGAGGGGGCTGGGGGAGTGGGTGAGAGAAGTGAAGGGATTAAGAAAAACAAAGGGGAAGTTACAAAAGAGTCACAGGGACGTGAAGTGCAGCTTAGGGAACAGATTCTATAATGTTATAATAACTATGTATGTGTCAGAAAGCTACTAGACTTATTGGGGGTCACTTCATACATGTCTATATACATGTCTAAGCACTATGCTATATGTCCGAAATTAATATAATAGTATTCAATGTCAACTGTAATTGAAAAATAAAAATAAAACATTTAAAAGTAAAGAAAGACATGAACATGGACACCAGTGTGGTGACTGTGGGGGTGGGTGGTAGAGGAGGGGGCAGGGAGCATACATGGTGATGGGAAAGAAAGAATGTAAAGGGCAAAGAAAAAAATTAAAGTTTTATAAGTTAGGAAAAAAATAGCAGTGAGAATTGATTAGTTCAACTGGTGTCACCCTGTAGGAAGGAGATCACGGAATGCCGACATTTTTATTTATCACCAAGGAAGAAAGATCTTATCTTACCTTCCTTTCAGCTTCTGTAATAAAATTCTACGCAATTCCATGTCTATTTATACACCACCTTTCCTCTCAGAAGCACAAACACATCAGAGCCGCTAATGCATCCATATCATGACATTATGCAAGAAGCACAGGACGTTAGTATTCCATTTTACAGCCTGAAGACGAAGGTTGGAAGACAACAGAGTGGACAACACAAGCAAAGCTGCCGACCTCCCACCACTAAATTTGTCTCACGTTAAGTCGACAGTTATCGGCATCAAGTTCAGACTTCTATTACTACATATTTGGAGGGTATGATAGTCTCATGAACTGTAAGTATTCTGAACTGAACTAAATGTAAGTCAAAGGCAACACAGGCACCTTTTCAATAAGCATAAAGTTGACTGTGGCTCCAGCCTGATGATCTCTAACCTTGGTGAAGTGGTACCCCACGGTCTGGTTGAGTTTAAAAGCCCCTGCCCTGTGCTCAGGTTGTCGCTGGCCCACTGAATGGAATGTGCAATGCATCCATTGTGAAGTTCGTTGTTCATTTTAAGGACCACTTGGAAACAAAGATGCCCACAACTACAATATAACATGTTTTCATGCCATCAATCATTACGACTCATCCTGATTTCAGTGATGCATCATGAAATCAATGAAATATAGCATGTGAAAATGGGTGCCCTTCTAATTAAAAGAAATTTTGTTTGGAGAAACTTAAGCCATGGGTTGCAATATGCAAATATGCTAAGGACATGGCAGGGGTTAGGAGTTGGTCTTCGATACCCCCAACCTTCAAATTGCTTTAAACAACTCGAGTCCCTAAACTTTTCTCTTTTTTTGACTTAATCTTTATTGTAATTTTCCCCATTACCATTTAGTCCCCTCATACTCCCCTCCTCCCAGTAATCACCACGCTGCTGTTCATGTCCATGAGTCCTGTTTCCTTTCTGCTCAGTCCCTCAAGTCCCTTAATGTTTCAACAGTACCTAACGAAGTGAGGGCTCCTGAGACCTCCGTTTGTAAAGTCAATAGTCGCCTCCGGAAATAGTTCTATTACAAGGCTTTGAAATTGCTGAATTATTCTGTGCCGTGAGACACCAGTTGTTGTGACTGGATGTTACACCCACTGGGAGAGATGTTACGTTACTAAACTAAACAGCCTGCTCTCTGAACGTCCTCCTCTCCTGCTTAGGAAAGCCCTTTGGTACGGATGGCCTTGGAGCAGAAAGAGCATGAAGCACCTTCTTCCCTTCTGGAAAGGGTTGCAAATAAAACTGCAAGGAAAAAGTAAAATCAGAGAAGGACATGTTTATAGGAACTGAGGACTTTCCGCTCCGTGAGCAGCCCTGGTGAGTCTGGCCCTGGGAGCGCAGTCTGACAAACAACAACGGAAGCCAACAGACAACAAGGTGCAGCAGAAGGAAGTGGTTCCACTGTCTTCTCAGCATGAGGGCAGCGTCTCAGCTCCACGGCCGCCTCCGAACAAACGCTTTCAGGGGGACCGGGCAGAGCGTCCCTTTCCTCCAGTTTAACTACATCCAAACAATATAACTCTTGCTGGACACAAACATTCCTGAGACAACTCCCTTCTGACTCTCCCGCTTGGTGAGAGTATCTATAATCTGTTCTCCTGTTCTGGCCCCTTTCTAGTGACTTAGGATACATTTGTTTGGTAACTAGAACCGCCCTTGTCCTAATTGTTAAAAAGTACACATTCTTTCAAAATTCATACTCCATAAACTTTCTGATGGGATGACATTCCCAAAGTCAAACTTGAAAGCCATCAAATCAGGACCATACACAGACATGCATTCATAGTTGCTAACATGTGTTCTCATAGTTCTACATGACTTAGTTTTGAGAAGAGTTCTCTTGTAAATCCAGTGTCATAAACCACCGGCTTCGAGCTGTATTTTTACTAAGGAGGATGCTTTAGGGGGTGTAAAATAAAACCCTTCAAGAATTTAAAATAAAAAACATTGTTTCCTTCGAACATACAACCAGGCAAAAACATTTTCCACCCCTTCAGACCTGCACCCCCAAGAGAAAAAGCGCTTACGTGTTCAGATTTCTCCTGGTCTTTTTTGTCCGTCTGCAAAAACTGACAGTTTTCTCTCGCCAGCTTCTGGACCAGCTCAATTCGCCCCATGTCATCTCTCTCCTGAAGCTTGCACATCACCCCTGCCTTCAGGGTTGGGGAAAAAGCAAAGATATACTTAAATCCACAGTCCCAGGACATGACACCGCTGCACAGTTCACCTTAGAATGAGCTCATCTTCTCTGTCGCCAGGATTAAATCATGGTCCCGGTAAAACAACTGGCCTTCTCCAAACTGAAACTGTATTATTTAAGTCAAGGACTGCCACATCAAAAGTCTTCAAGTTGAGATCATTGATAGGTCTACTGTAAGAGAGCGAAGGGCCGAGCAAACTAAATCATTTGCTACTAATGTGTGCTCCTGATACGCCACTATTTGTTCCTGACAGCCTGTTTCCTGTTACATAAGCAAAGCTGAGCAAGAAGGTTAAAAACTCATGGGAAAGTTAGCCAGGAACCACTCTGGCAAAAAGGGTGAAGTGATACAGAGTTCTAAAAATAACAGGACACAACCTCCATTCTTTAGCTCCACCAGATCATTCCACGTACAAACACACAGTTTACAAGATCACAGGGTTATTTTTTTTGTTTTTTTTTTTCACAACTGGAAAGTTACCATGGGTCATTATTAGCAGAATACTTCCAATGTTGTAGAAAATATAGTGGAAAAGTTTATAAAAAATAAGCTGGGAAAAAAAGGCTTAAAATTTCTTGAGGACTTGGAAATGATCCATAAAGCATCATATTTTTATTACCCCAAAGTACCTAAGTGATAATAAATATGAAGGAGGAGAAGCTAGGACTTTGATTAAATGAAAAGATATGTTTGTTATACACAAGTTATAAAATGTTTCTGCTCAAACTCTTTCAAAAATGGTTCATACTGACATATCAGGACATGACCTAATAAAGAAATAAAAAGTGACTCTTAGCAGAAAGAGTCAAAATATGGAATTTCTGTTTTACCCAAGATAACCTACATGATTTAAATGAACTCAGCAAAATAACCAAATGTGCAAAGGGGCCAGAACTGATCACAGCTTCATAGTCTTGCCACTTAGTGCTAACGACACCCATTAGGTTGAGTGGGCATCAGAGAAATGGGACCATACACGCAAAGCAATGGCTACATCTTTATTCCCTAGGGTGAGGGCATCTACTTATCGAGGAGTTTCTCCAACAAGTAGGAAGGGAACAAAAACAGTCCCCTAAGTGGCCTCAAATCACCAACTTCCAGAGGACAGCAAGTGGAATTCCCTCACCCAAGTCAGAGATTTATTTTTACAACATCCTCACAAGAGGTATTTCAGTTTCTTTCCAAGGTTTCCTTGTACAGACATCTGTTTATCTTAAGACAGCCTGCATACTTTGAAGGGTCAGGATTGTTGGAAAGTCCCTCGAACACCAGACAGAACTCTGAAACCACTGAATTTCAACCCTGAGTCCTAGTTTTGCCTTTTAAAGCAACTGAAACTCTACTATTTATTCAATATAACTATTTTTCAATTATTTAAATACCAATACTTGATAATAGCCTCCTTTTAGCATTCCCCATCTATATGCCCCAGCTCTCTGTTTCATTCATTCTTTCACTCACTCACTCAATAGATTTTACTTGAGCAACAGACATGTACTAAGATCTACCGTAGGTTCTAGGGATAGTGGTGAACAGCAACTGCAGAAAGACAAAGTGCCACACTGAGTTTACATGCAATTAGGAATATGGATTGCATAACATGCAGATATGAAATATCAGGTGGTGATACAAGATAGGAAGGAAAATAAAGCAAAGTAAGGGGGCAAATAAGCGACTAGAGGATTCAGACAGAAATGTCAGGGACGGACTCTGTAATAAGGTAACATTTGAATGGAGACTTAGCAGAAGTGAGGAAGAGTGTTCCAGGCAGAGGAAGAGAAGTGCAAGGGCCCTGAGGCTCGGGGTGTTTGGCAGCTCCAAGGAAGAGCGAGACAGAAGCGGGTAAGGGGGAGGGACTGGTAGGATGGGTAGGAGAGGTGATGCCGGCCCAAATCCTGTGGCTGCCTTACAGGCGGTGTAAGGAGTTCAGATTCTTTTTCTGAGCAAGATGGAAACCCTTTACAGAAGGTCTGAACATAGGACTGGCGTAGTCTGACTCACATTTTAACTGGATCATTCTGTCTCCGGGCTGAGAAAACACTGCTGGGTAGGGACAAGTAGTTGAAGCTAGAAGACCAATTAGGACATTGGGTTTCAAACAAGAAATGGCTTGGAACTTGTGGTCGTGGTGGAGAAAGTGACAAGTGGTTGGAACCTGGTGTTCTTCAAGGGAAGGGGCAGCAGATTCTGTTGCTCCCACGATATCTGGCCTGAGCAGCTGCAAGGGTGGGAGTGTCATCTACTGAGACTGGGGAGACTGGGGAGACTGGGGAAGGAGGTCTGGGAAGGGATATGCCTGTGAGACACCCAAGTGGAGCTGCATTCTGGGGGTTCAGGGGGGAAGTTCAGGCTGGAGTGAGGAATTTGGGAGTCATCATAGTGTAGATGGCATTTAAAACCAGGGGAATGAGCGAGGTCACCAGTGGAGTGGCATAAGCAGAGAAGAGGTCGAGGGACCGAATCTCGTGTTTAGACATTGGGAAGATGATGATGACATAACCTAAAGAGGAGACTAAGAAAGAGTGGCTGTAGGAGCACAACCTGGTGACAGGTGAAGAAGGTGCTCCGAGGAGCCACTGAAATTGCAAAGGCAATGGGCGCCGAATAGTTGACACTGAATTTCACAACAGGATTTGGTGACTTTACATGCAGCTTTTTTTTTTTTTTTTAAGAGAGAGAAAAGCGGTAGGGGAGAAAATCCTTCTTAGCTTGGGTTCAACAGAGAATGAGAGACAACTCCTCTCGAGGGTTTTGTTATAAGAAATGGGGCGCTAGCTAACGAGTGAGGCCGAAGGGAGTTTTGCTGGCTTGTGTAGGTGAGGGGTACTGCGGCCTATGTATCTTCATTAGAAATCATCCAGTATGGAGGGAAACTTGATGGTGTGCGAGGGAGAGAAGGCATTTATAGGACTGTGAGAAGATGCTGGCGGTATGAGAAAAGAAGTCATTTCAGTTGTGAGGGCGGGCAAGTTTTCTGTAAAGGGCCAGAGTGTACACAGTCTAGGGTTAGCAGGCCACGTATGTGGTCTCGGCGCAACTCCGCAGTTCTGCAGTTTTAGGGCAAAAGCCGCAAGAGAAAATACGTGCCTGGAAGAGCACGGCTGTGTTCCAGTAATACTGGGCTTACAAAAACAGGCAGTAGGCTGTGGTTTGTCAACCCCTGACCTGAGGGAAGAAGAAACTGAGTGAGGAAAGCAGAACGAGGCTGCCAAGCTTCACTGAGGACCCACTTGATTTATTTTTAGGCCCCGTCCCGGTCCCAGCCATGCTCCTGAGGGTGCATTTTTGTTTGTCAGGGTTTTAAGAGAGTCCTAAACCTGAGATAATGGTAAATACGTGGGCCGATCTCGAAGACGGTTTTTACATCAGTAGGAGAGAGTAAAAGAAAATCAGTGATGTTAAGTATCCTCCTTTAAATTAAGAAGGCAAGGCAACTCCTCAGAGAAATTTCTACACAAAAATGACTAACATTCTTTAAATGTTTTGACGTTTAAAGGAATATGTTTCTGTTATCTGGAAAATCCACTCATGTTGACCATCTAGAATTTCTTCTCTCTCCATCCACATCATCCTCACAGTTTTAAATACCCGGTCCGGCCCGTGAAGAGGAGTTAATGTCCCTGCAACCTCAGGACCTGCTCCCTGGCTGTCCACTCAGCAGTGTGATGGATTAGTCCTCATCTCTCTGCTCCCCAGGGCGGCACTGGGCGGGTAACAGTACAAAGGACACGTGGAACTGGGGCCAGGCTGGGGCGGACCCAGGAGGAGGGCACCACAGAGCTGTCTAATTTGGGAAGTGGGGACGAGCCTGTCTCACCAGCACAGCCTCCAAAGACACTGGGCTAAACGCCTCTGGGCTCCCATTTGAAGTCTTTCCTTCTGTTTGTGGGTCCCATATACATTAAAACAAAACAAAACAAAACAAAAAACTGATAATATCATCAGCAATAAAAGGGTGGGAAATCTCATCATCAATAAAAGGGTAGGACTATGTGAAGAAAATTAAGAGACCTTGATGTGAATATTTTTTCAGTTCTGTGTAAGCATGAGTTTTTAAGGAACTCTAAACATTCTTCATATCACATGCCTAAGATTCTAAAAACAGACTTTTCTTTCTTAAGGAAATAGATTTTTGTTAGAACCTGACACTTGGCTACACAAATTATGCATCTTAAACACAAAAGGCTTTTATTACTTTTAAATGGGCTTCAGATTGACTTCATGATTTCATGTTTATAATCAAATCTTCTAATTAAAAAAGGAATACTGCTGTCTTGATTTTCTAGTTTCTGCATGATTCCTAAGATGCGTTTTTTTACAAGGTAATCAATTCTAAGCACTCCCTACATAACACATAACAAAAAAGACTTTCCAGGAGGGTTAGGAACCCTTCCTCATTCCCTGGAGAGCCTGGAGAACAGAGATGCCCACACATCCTACATCATTCTACAAGGCAGTCCTCTTTGGAGGTTCCACACTAAACCAGATGCTTTCTGGGGATCCCTTTGAAAGCTCCATAACTTAGTGATCCAACTCAAAAAGCCCATGAATTCATTCATATATTTTAGGACCTTTTTTATGGCAGAAGAAGCAAGATGACTAACAGCTCCTGATCTAGACTTTTACATTCCTGGACTATTTCATTTACTGATGTGAAATTAATTACAAACAGTTTACCTAACACTGCTAGGCCAGAAAAAAAATAAAAGATTAATGTGTAAGTGTCAGAAGAGTTATTTAAGAGCCTTACTTCAAGGTCTACTTTGAAAAAAAAATCCATGCAATGTATAATTAAAGCTACTCACATGATTTTCAGTATTTGAGAAATGTTATGAATGTAAATGAAAAGTCTGTTTCCTTTATAAATGGAGTCATAAAAATGTTGGGCTCATTTTTCAGTGGTAAAATGAAACTTGGACGGGATTCCCCCAGGAAAAGCTGTAGTGATAAATGAACAACCTTTGCAGCAAAAGGTGAAAGAGCACAGTTGTACGTACATTTTCTGGATGACTGTAAGTTTTCAAATCACTCAGAGAAAACATCATGCAAAATTGCTATCCAGGGAGAACCCAGGATAAAAGAGGCCACCTTATTTTCGTTTTGTTTTTTTATCCTAACCCGGGGACAGTGTTTCATTGCTTTTAGAGAGAGGGAGGCGTGGGGACGGAGAGAGACAAAGAGAGAGAAAGTGAATACGAGAGGACGCTCCGACCAACTGAGCCACACCAGCCAGGGTGAAAGAGTCCACCTTTTACGAAGCGTTTTTACCATTACAGAATGCTGTTCAATATGAATTTAGGGTGTCTGAACAACTCTTACAAAACAGAGTCAGTTCTTTAAAAATTAAACCTTAAATAGAAAGTCATAAAATATTTTTTTACTACTTGAAACAGAAAATCGAAGTGGCAGAGTAAAACACTGATAGGTAGGATGGATGTCACATTGTTCAACTATCTGCACCTATTTCCAACACAGAAAATATGAAGAATTCCTTCCAGGAAAATTTAGAACACAATTAATAATAGAAATAACAATAATTAGTATTATTATTATATATTAGGCCAGCAAGTATTCATTTTCTCAAGTTTCTTCAGAGAAAGGAAGGAAACTAAGAATCACTTCTTCCTGACTGCGACAGAAAAACGCTCCCACTGATGATCGAGGAAGGACCACGTGCACCTGCTTACAACACAACGTGTGATGGCCAAGGCAGGCCTACGAATGCCCAGGGCATCGTTAGTACAGGCCTCGAGCACCATGCCAGGGAATCACAGGGCCGTGGAAATCACTCAGTGACTACTAGCCCCTCCCTGTAAAAGACTGAGGAAATGCAAGTTTGGGGTGGCTCATTTCTCCGGTCCTCCTCCTCTGTGGAATCACTTGTGCCAATATACCACGCTGGTCGGCCAGGTTCATCAATACAAGCTCTCCCTGGTCCTGCGCCCTGCC
This sequence comes from Trachops cirrhosus, assembly GCA_028533065.1. Taxonomy (NCBI): domain Eukaryota; kingdom Metazoa; phylum Chordata; class Mammalia; order Chiroptera; family Phyllostomidae; genus Trachops; species Trachops cirrhosus. The sequence continues at coordinate 14,200,149 of CM052549.1, read as the reverse complement.
AGCGCGTGCGGGGAGCGGGGAAGAAGGCAGAAACCGTGGTTACAAGGAATGTGTTACTGTGATTTCCCTCCAACATTTTCATCTATTTTATTCATATAATTTTCTCTTCTGATGAAACGAAACATAATATATATTTACACGCTTGATGAAGTACGGTGTTCCTTCATCATGTATATTTGATTCCTCACACTTTCAGAGTAGAATAGGGAGGTCGCCCATATTTTATCTTGCTTTGACCTGAGAGATATTACAGCTCAGATCTGTGTCTATTACTGAATACTGCTAAGCAGGGCAACAGAGTTCACAGATAAAGAAGGAAAAAGAGAGAATAAGCAAATTCTAAGAAATTGTAACATCAATGATTTAAAAGGATCATCCCCTTCCTGTGACACCCATCCCAGCCTTAAATGAGTGCTGTCTTCAGTCTATTACAGAAGAGTCACACTTTGGCTACTGATAAATTAACAGTCAAATATATGTTAGTTAATTTACATAATTAACAGTTATTACCACTTAATATTAAAATAATTGATTTTGATGGGGCATAGGGGACAGTGAAAACAATGACTAACCCAGTGGTCAATGGCCATCGGAATAAATGTGAGCATTTCCAAAGTTTCACGCATTATAAATTACTCACTGATGATCTCATCAACGCCCTTAAACTAGAACCTGGCATAAAGTCTATATAGTCTGGTGAAGATGCTTTAATCCTCAGTCCTATGAAAGAGTTATCGCGAGTGAAGGGTCTAGAATGTGTCTGTTTGTGAAGAGACCCTAATGGTGGCCAGACAGTGCTCACTGCAGCCCAGCCACCGTAGGTACCTTCAATATTCAAGCCAAAAGCAATGTGATAAATGATCACGATAATGATAACTCACCAGGCTAACTTTTTTGAGTACTACTTGCCAGGCACTGGTCTAGCTACTTCACAGTTAACCTTCAAAACAACCTAACGATTACCCCCACTTTACAGCTGTCAGAAAGGCAATGTACAGTGGTTAAAAAAGCAAGGATGCCGGAGCCAGGCTGCCCCGGTTTGACTCCTGGCCCCACCCTTTACCAGCTCAACTGTAAAGTGGTGATATTTACATTACCTGCCTCATAGGGTTTGCTGTAAGGTTAAATACATTAATGAGAACAACGACCTTCAAAGAGTGCCTAGTGCACGTGAGGTGTGGCATACTAAGTGTTCCCTCCCAATGCTGGTACAGAAAAGGACATGGGGACAGGAGAGTGGGGTCCTGGCCCACCGCTGCTGTGGCAGAGCTGGGAAGAGAGCCTGGCCGTCCGGCCCTGCACCTGTGCTCTTCGGCCTCACACACGCCACCTGACATTTGCTGTGACCCTTTTACGAGCCAGCGCAGTAGGCGTGTTTTATGTTGCTTCATTTCAAACTCATGGCAACTTTAGAGTGTCTCCATTTTACAGAGATGAAAACCAAGCTTCCTAATTATTGCCAGCACAGTGGGGACCCTTTGGTGACAACGACACAGATGCTGCCCTAAGGAACTCACAGGTTTCAGACATAAAGAACTTGCCTACAAGGCACCAGTTAGGAGGAAGCCGGGCTGGGAGGCAGACTCAGCTCTGCACACACTCTCTACTCTGCCCGCACTTACTGCATACAACGGGGTTTCTTAAGCAGAAAGATTTTTTAGTGAGAAAAGAAAAAAGAAGGGACCAACACGTCAGGGGACAACTGGACTTTCCCGGTAGATGGGAAAGCGGTGTACATGGCCAGTTTCTCTGGGGTTAGTGATGGTCTTACCCCTTTGGACACCCAAAGCTTTCCACAGCTGAAGGGCACTTTTTCCCCTAGTGACATATTTCATCACCTACAGGGAAGGAATGGCAAACCAGTTTCCACTTGACGTGTTTAAAATATGCTCTGGAGTGAAGATTGCAATCGTGTGAAATGCCAGAGAGCTGGGCGTATAGGTGCTTGCTTGCTTGGCCTCCTTCCTCCCTTCCCTCTTTCCTTCCTTTGTCCCTCCCCCTTCCCTTTCTCCCTCATTCCTTCTGTCCCTTCCTTTCTTTCTTCCTTTTATAAAGATTTTATATATTTATTTTTAGAGAGAGAGGAAGGAAGAGAGAAAAAGAGGGAGAGAAACATGGATGTGCAAGAGAAACATGGATTGGTTGCCTCTTGCACACCCCAAACGGGCACCTAGCCAAAACCCAGGCATGTGCCCTGACCAGGAATCAAACTGGTGACCTTTTGGTTTACAGGGTGACGCCCAACCCACTGAGTCACACCTGTCAGGGCTGGACAAGGCTTTCTTGGATGTATCAGAGAAGGTGACAGCTGCCTCCCCTCCTACGCAGCCTCGGCCTGTGATAGCTGTAATTATGCATCCCAGTAAACTTGACTCATGACTTTCAAGCCTAAACAGAATCTGTTCCTGATCTAATTATTGATTCACTGGCTTTGAACAGTTTCCTGATTTCACTCCTTTGCACACCCTGTGTGATTATGTCACTGCTGCTGATGAGCAAGCTGTGTGTCTTTTTGAGATACACAAAGAAATAAAATTGCATGAAGACATACTTTTGCCCATAGAATTAGTTCAAAACCAATAAAGAATAACTTGTTTAGAAACATCTGTCCCACTAATAACTTAATGATTACAGAAAACTTCAAGAAAGGAATTCCTGCTCGGGTTTCCTTAGGAGCCTGACAGGCAATTTCAGTATGAACTTGTGGACTGCAGCATTTAGAATATTTCCACAGCCAAATGACTCCAAACAATTTCTTATATGACCCTGTTAATATTGCAACCTGTGCAGTGTTGACTGGAAAACGTAATGTAATTATTCTGAAGACTTTTAGAACTTTAAAGGTGAAGCACAATGGGTCAACCAAGCTAAGAATCTTTTTTGCCCTTTTGAAGCTTTATTTGAAGCACACATAATATAAAAAAAATATGCACATATTTAATGTACGCATTTTGATGAGTTTGAACGTATGTGATATTGTGATACTGCCGCCACAATCCTTGAAGGCGGTTTGCTCTGCAGGGTCGGGGAGAACGGAGCAGCAGCCTGCAGGGAGGGCTCACCTGCTTCCAGTTTCTGCACCGCGTCCTGCCTGGGCACAGAGTCTGCCCGATTTCTCCGCCTGGCCGGATCAGCCCATTGCGCTGTACACGCCACAATCAATTCCCAAGTAGCAGACTCACCTCGGCCTACTAATCCCATGTTCTCACATGAAATAAAATTCAGTGGCTTATTTCCTTTCCATACTTTTCTTTTTAATCCTCACAACTCTCCCATCAGATAGGATTATAGGTGAGTAATCTAAAATTCCAAAGGGTTAAGAAACCAGCTTCAGGCAGCTAGCTAATTAGTGATGTCACAGAATGCTGTAGCCGGGTGTCAAGGGGGAGGAATTCTGAGGAGCAGAGTTGAATTATTGGGGAGTTGCAAAAGAAAGTTACCATTCTGCTTTTCTTCCTGCCATTCCCACTAAAAAAAAAATACCTTTAAATGCTCTGCTTTAACATAAAGGTAACAGCTGATAGCACTAGGGAGTCCAGGTTTTCAGGCTACAATAGCATTTTGAGGTAGGTGGCTACTGAAAGCACATCCATGTCATGATATGGGGGGCTGGCACAGAATCTTTGGCAAGTGCGGCATCACCGTGGTCTGTCTGGCGGGGCCCCGGCTGGGTTGTCAGCGGAGCCTCCTCTGCCATCCTAAAGGGTGGCCTGCCCAAAGGGTGCTCTCTTATGGTTCTTCACTTCCTTCTCTTGCTTTCTCTGGGAAGTGGAGTATGTCTCCCTGCCTGTCTCTCCCCATGAATAAAATCATCCATGTGCTGATCAATTTAGAGCCTTCCCTGTGAAATGTCTCTTTACAAAAATAAGTCCTTTATTCCCATAATACGACTGACCATTTTACAAAACAGAGAAGGTAAAACCTACATCAAACCTGCACTCTCTCACCTCTCTCGATACAGAAGAAAGGCGACTGAGGGACTGTCCCAGAACCAATCATACCTGAGAACCCGGGACACCATCCACCTCGGTCGCCGTCACGTGCCTGTCACTGTTTTCTTCATCTTGATCAATTGCTTAAATAAATAAAAAAGAACAATATTAGATGCAGCATCATAAAAAATCTGTTTCAGATCATTGTCTTTCTTAAAGCAGTTTGACAGGAAAAAATGTTAGGTAGATTCAAAAAAATGTAAATGTCACTACTATTTTTTTTATCACTTGGATGAACAGTTTAACCGACAGCACTGTGCACTTTTCATGTGCATTATCGCGTTTATTAAATCAATGGCAGTGGGAAACTTCGATCTCATCCTCCTTTTCACCAAAACCTGTCACGACATCTTCCTGTCAGTTTTGTGCCTCACCCAGAGCTGGAGTGTGGATGAAGGTTTCTATCAAGTTCATGTCAGAACATTTTTCCATGTGATTTTTTGGCTAATAGTTTAGTGTTACGTAATAAAGGAAGCACGGTATCTTATACTTGGATTGCTCAGTGCATCACTACCACCAGAGTCTGAACCGTGGAGCCTTGAGTCCACCCCTTCTCCCGTATTCCCCAGCATCTCCCCCTACGAGTTCTGTCTCACGTTCTGTGCTTAGGCTGTAACCTCCTATCACAAAGCCCCTGACTCCATCCTCGCCCTAACACAGTCTAGCATGGGCACAACCGCTAAAATGATCAGTCTGGAAAAAATGTAACATGTGCCATGCTTTGGACTATGAATCCCTTATCTCATCAAGTCCGAACTCTGTGTATCATTGAAGGTCCACCTTGAACTCTCTAGCTTCTTCCTAATCTCCAACTTCACCTTGACCTTCAACACCAAAACATATTGCACCCAACTCTGACACAAACACAGTGATTTCATTATTTTTGTCTTCATACAGCTTGCTCTTCCGTTTTGACAACTATTTATTGAGCACCTATGATGTGCCCGGCACGGGGTTATTCCTGTGAACACCACAGATGCGCCCCTGACCTCGTGAAGTGCACACCAATGAGCAAAAACTACTACTGCAACTAACAGTAACAATAAAACCAATACTTAAAAAAATAAAATGGAATTAAATATCACAAGTGGGGAACCAACAGAAAACCACGTGAAAGAGGTCATTTTGGAGAGCTGGCATTGGGCGGTGCCTCTCTAATGAGTGATGGTTGGGCTGAGACCTGAAGGCTGGGATGGAGTCACCCATGGCAGGTGACAGTGACATGATGAGACCCGCCTGGAGGGAGTACAGACCATGGTGAATTCAGACCTTCGCCGAGGAACATGGGGAAGCACTGAGGAATTTAAAGTCGGGAACTGCATGGTTTGATGTACTTTTTCAAAAGTTCTTTTTGCCTTCTTTGTGGAGAAAGACTTGAGAGAGACCAGTTAGGTGACTGCTGCTCCCTCCTTGGTGAGAGATGACACTGACTCAAACCAGGCAGGTGGCAAGGAGCCAAAGAAACATGGAGGATCTGAGCTGTAATTTTAGATAAAATGAACACAGTCTGCCAATGAACTGATAGCAGGGGGCAACGTGAGGGGGAGAAGAAGCAATCAAGGATGATTCCTAAGTAGAAGGAGTTATTGCTGATATCTATCACAGTGTTTATTCTTCTGCCCTCTCCATTGCAGACCAAAAATTTTAAGAAATAAAAAAATAAAAAAGCCGATCCAAAACATACCAATCTCGTTGACACTGAAGTAACCCACTGTACTCCTGGATTCAGTTTGCATTGTTTTGTGTACTTTTAAATACTATGCTTTCTGCTCTGTGATATTTTTAAAAATATCACTTCATGGACCTTTCGTGTTTGCATGCCTTTTACGCCCACTTCCGCGCTGTACACACAGCGTGAGCCCTGTAACTGCTAACAGGACGAACAATTTCTCCCCAAGTGACCAGAACGGCACGGCTTGACGATACCACTTATACAAGCCCCGTCTTTCATAACTGTTTATGAAAAAAGGGGGGAGGGAAATTCTGTTCAACTCCATGGGTACCTAGGATAACTCCTACCACCTGAGCATCTAAAGGCAAGCAGGAGCAGGGAAGGTGGGCTTTTCTTCTATTTCCAGCAAGTTCTATTCGTGCTTGTTCAAAAAAGGTCCCCTGTAGCTACTGTTGCTCGATTAGGAGGAAACTTAAGAATAAAGAAAAACATGAATGTTTTCTCTGAAAAACTAGAGGCAAATGCAAAGGGAAAAATAAAGTATAGAATAACATCCTAAATTCCACTTAAAGAAGCAATGGGCTAGAACTCCATTTCTACTAATTGAAGTAAGGAACTCCATTCTACTAATGAAATAATATTTTTCTCATCTCATAATGGGCCGTAATTTTCTTGGGGGCGGGGGCGCAATCTGATGCCATACCAACGACAACTTCACCCACATGAAGTAGCAAGAATACCTTGGCACTTAATTTATGTTTTATTTGAACTTTTGTTCCTTCGAGTTTTAGTTTTGATGAAGAAAACTAAATTTTGTATTTTTTTACCTATTAACTTCATGTTTTGTTTTTTAAAACAACAATGCTCTGGGGTAGAGGTATTTCTTTTCCTTATTATACTAAGAAATAGGACACGCAGAACAATGAGTAACAATTTCAGAATCGAGAGTTAATACTATTTTTTTGAGCTTTAGGCAAAATTCCTAGTACATATTAACAGAATCAAGGAGGCAAGAGATCAGCACAAAAGCTTACTTGGGACAAAAATTCAGTCCTATGGTTCCAGCTTCTCCCCGATGACAGTGCTACATTTTTTGGTCACGTCTTTGTAGATCTCAATATATTTGTCCTGCCTTACACTTTGGTTAACAGAGCAAAAATCAGAAACACAAGTAAGTTAAGGGACTTGGCAAAGGGAACTCGGCAATCTATCTCCATCAGCATAATGGAGAGACTCTCAAAGCTCTGGTGGACTCCCGACCTCAGCACTCTCATCATGAAGAAAAGACCTCGGTCACTGTCTCTTTTTTGAATCCTCACCCGAAGATACGGTTATTGATATTTTTTCAGACAAAGAGGGAGGGAGGAAGAGAGAGAGATACACTGATATAAGAAAGAAACATTGATTGCTTGCCTCCCATATCTGCTTTGACCAGGGATCGAACCTTCAGCCTAGGTATGTACCCTGACCAGGAGCTGAACCAGCAACCTTTAGGTGCATGGGATGACCCTCCAACTGACTCAGCCACCCCGCCAGGGCTCCAGACCTTGGTCTCTTCCAATGCATAGTTAGCATCATTTTCTTGGCAATACCAAACATTATGATTCCAAAAATGCATTGTAGCTGGTAGTTCATATATACTAGTTGAGAACAAAAACTTAATTTATATTGGACTTTTCAGGATTTGTGATTTCTCCATCAAGCCTCATGTATAAAATACACGTTAGTCACCTAAAAGGGAGTGCTCCATGCCCCTTTCATACAGAGATTAATGTCAAGGAATAAATAAGAAGGCAGTTTCTCTCTTCATGCCTCCTCCGGGTGCGGCTCATGGGGTGGAAGGGGGAGGAAGCAGTTATTTAGATTTTTGAGCTTCGTTTTTTCATTTATCTGATCAGAATAAGAGTAGGTTGGGAGAACTTTCCTCTGCAAATATTGATTCTGGGACAGTTCCCGCCCGTGCGATGCTGCAGCAGGAATGACGGCTCTTGGGACGAGGGAGGCCTGCAGCCCGACGCTGCCAACACAAACCAGCCCTCATCTCTCAACACATGGGGTCTGAAAGCACGAAAAGGCCTTTGAAAACAGTTTACCACAACCAAAGTCACAAGCACAAGCTCAAAAGCGTGTACTCTGAGGGGTGAACGTGAGAGCCCACGTGAGAATTAAGAATATATGTGGATTAATTATTTAGCACTAATCACATAAGAGCCCTTAGTTTAAATGTACCGATTGGTAAGTTAGCCAGGAGCAATTCGTGGGGAGCTGCAGTTGACAGTCGGAGAACGGAAGGGCTTACCTGATGTCACTTTCTTGTTGCCTTGGGGACAACGGGTATTCTCTTGCTACCACTTACTGGAACGGTTACCAAGAAAACTCTCCTAATACCTTTGCTAATATTATTATTTAAACACAAAGGGGATTGATGTCCTTTCAAACGAATGCTTATTTAATTTCTGCGGATCACTCTGTGAAGGTAACAGTCACCCTGACTCGTGGAACACACAACGATTTTAACGCCCTGGGTGACGACAGTTGTTAGCGTTCTTTAAAAAAAAAAAAAATCAACCAAACTTTTTTTTTCATTTACAGACCAACCAAAAATGTAACTACAGACAGAAAGCCAGCATTTCCAGTCTCCGTGTGAGAAATCAGCAAACGTAGTTAAGAAAAATAATTTGATGAGCGTTTGGCCGAGAGTTGAAGTTTTGTCAGTAATATAATCTTCCACCTGTGCAGCGCTGTCCTGAGAGAAAGCTCTGTCACAAAGGGTCTCATCTGACGTTCATGCGACCCGACGATTTGGGCAGGTCCAGTCACCCCCATTCTACAGACGAGGGCGAGCAGCCTGTGCTGGTGCTCCACGTGCAATGCACACACTTGTGGCCGGCCGGCCAGCCTGCCCGGGTCCAGGCTGGAGCAGAACAGTGACGGTCACACTGCACGTTGCAAATCCATTCACGTGGACCCGTGTTTCCGTCCACTTCTTTAAGGAAGTAGAACAGAACACAATGCAAAGAACAGAGAAACATTTATAAAGCAAAATGCACTGCCACTGGTATTTCTCACGAACGTGGATGAAGATGTGCACCGGCCCAGGCTCTGTTGTGTGTTCCATGGGTTGTGGACATAAAACTTAGGAAAACACAGACGTGTTTCCAAGCCACAGGTGGCAGGACCCGGCTCCTCGTTATCTAAATAACCAGCTATTTTTTTGTACCATTCCTGGAGAAGGGCCATAATATTTACTTTTGGAGGCCCTCCACAGCCCAGCATCCACACTCAGCAAGCAGCCCATCCCCTGGGGGACAGTTCAGGGAGGAGCTTGTGGCAAGAAATGCTGATGGCGTGTGTTCAATTGTGGGTACCAGGGATGTAATTGAAAATGCTTCAAAATGCTCGAGTCTTTTCTATTCTTTAAAAAGTACGGGAGAAAGAGCAGTTGCAGCTTTCACCTTATCACTCTTGTTTTTAAGTATTAACATTTGAAAAACAGTGGTCAGTATGCACCATCAGCATACATGACAGGCAGCATTATAGTCCGGCCCACCCAGTGGCGTTCGAACTTCTCTCTGAAAGCTGACCAACGGCCACTTCATCTCTGTCCAAACGACCTTTTCTCAGCCCCAATCTGCTCAGCCTGTCAGCTGAACCTGAGACTGTTGTTTTTAAACTCTCTCTTCTTGGTCCTTATCATCCCTGAACCCTCTAAAAATGCAAGTTTCCCGCAGGCTCTCTTCCCTCCGTGATCTTATCTGTTCCCATGACGGTCCTGTGGGCTAGTCCCAAATCTGCGTCCCCCTCCCTTCCCTCTTCCCGCAGTTCCAGGCCCACCCCTCCAGTTACACGCCTAACGTTTCCATTTCGCAGACCGTCCCGTACCTGCTGGGTACAGTTGCTACGACAAGCGCAGGGGCACAACCTCTGTCCTCAGGAAAGAGCCATCCGTTTAACAAAGGCCCGAGATCGCAGGCAGCATATTCACGATATACCACGTGCCCCTTCCTCCTCCTGGGGGCTGTATCTTAGCTTAGATCACCCCCAGGCAGCTTCATGTTTTCCTTTTCCTCAGTCCTCACGTAAGTCTTTCACTACATCCTGTCACTTCTGCCTCTGAAATGTTCCCACCCTCTTCTTCTCTGCCATGGTCATAGCTCATGACCTCACCACCTCTCATGGGGGCCACAGCCACAGCCTCCGAGACAGCCTCTCCCTCAATCCATTCATTCTCCACAAAGCTGCCCGGAGTTCCACTTCCCCGGGCCAGTCTGATCTTGGCACCCCCCACCCTTCAGATTCCTGCCTCTCCCCACTGACAGACCGTGAGAAGCACACAGGAAGCTCAGTACCAGTTCGGGCTCCAGGGCCCCACCCTCGGTGTCCCAGTGCAGCGGGGCTTAGCCCAGGGAGGCGCAAGCTGAGTGCCTTGACACCTGTGACCCCACTTCATCAATAAACACCGGCCAACATTCGGGCCGAGGCCTCCACCAGGCCTGGAAGGCTGGGCCATCGGGCCTCAGACTCTGTCTCCAGGTGTGCCGAACAGTTATTTGATTCATCTCATATAGAAATCTGAATTAAATGAGATCACATAGTTGTTGTCCCAGAATGGATGTTGACTCCCAAGTGATGTCTTAGGACAGGCGTATGGTGGGCTTTCTCCTAAATCAGATTCCTAGAGCTATTATGATTATCCGCATTTCAAACGTGAGAAAACTGAGGCTGAGAGATGCTGAACAGCTTGAGCAGAATGACACAGGAAGTCAGTGGAGGAGACAGTTAAATACCCAGGTCTTATTCTTTATCTGCTCTAAAATGCTAAGGAAATTTAAATGGTCTGAACTGAACTGAACAGGAGTGAGACCGAAAAAACAGAAAACAAGAGATTTATTGAAAACAGCCTAAGAACTGATTGAACTTCCTGTTAGGACTTCAGTCTCTCATTTTTAAAAGCTCCCACACACCCATTTCCCCTACAATTCTCCTATGCTTCGCCACCCAGGGATTGATAGAGAGCAAATAATGTTTGCTGGACAAAAGAAATGTGTTACTTTTAGTAACATCTGAATATAGGTGTGCTGATGTTCTGAAAATCCACAGCACCCGGACAGCATGAAACATGTACAGTGAGAAGCTAAATCAGAGGTGGCTGAAAAACTGCCACCTCCCCCAGCAGACGCTCCAGGCACACAGGTGGCGGAGGCGGCGGAAGAGAGAGGTCTCCGGCTGCCACCCAGACAGACTGGCTGGCTGACTGCGTGAATTACCTCTCCCCTTCTCCCCGACCTTCACACCCGTCCCCCTCCCTCCCCAATGCTCCGCCAAGGCAGACAGGATTCCACTTCAGTTCTCTGTCTCCATCTTGTAGTGGAAACCCTACAAACTTCCTCTCCTTCCACTTTCTAATAGGTTTTTACAGTGTTTTCTTCTGAGTAACATTTAATCGTGTCCAGTCCATGGAAAAGTTATTCAACACAGAAAAATGATCATGCCACCAGAGCAAGTGTGTCCTGCATCAAATCCTGTAATTAGACCATAAATATCTGCTTGGCAGGCCAGAGAAATAAAGAGCTAATTCGTTCTTAATCCCAATACCCATTTGTTTACCCTTCTTATAAGGAAAGGTCCCAGAAAAAAACAAGCTTCCTTTTAATGCAAAGATGGCTTCTACATAATCCAACTAAAATAAAACCTCAATTAAAAAAAAGGTAACCTGCGCTATAATTTTTCTTCAACATTTTCACTGAGACACAGACAAACGTTAGTCTTCCACGTGCAGCTCGAGACCATGTTCCGGGGCCAGGACAGGCTCCGGCCACTCGGCCCTGACCTCGCAGTGGAAGGTCTGGGCAGCAAGGCCGCTCAGACCCTGCAAGACTGTGCTCATGAAGGTCCCAGCGCACTCGCCTGCTCCCTGCCACTTCCCTCAGGGATTAAAGCGTGAAAAGAATTTCAAGCGGGGGGTAGGAGAAAAGTGACTTCTGAGCCAGTGTGCCAATGTGAAGCTATATGCCATTTCATTTAACTCCCTCCCCTCTTCACTGCCCCCCCCCAAAAAAAACACCAAGCCCCAGAGCTATACCCATCAGCTCCACTTCACAGAATAAGAAAATGAGCCTCGGGAAGCCAGTGAGTCACAGCAGGTGGCTAACTAAGGCTGAACCGAACCTGAGTCAGCTGATTGGTTTCTCACAGCTACACAAGCCTGCCTCTGGGACGGTAAACCAGGAAACGCAAGTCAGGTCTGCACTGACTCCCTGGGTGACTGAGGTTTCATGGCAGACAAGCATCTACATTGACAAAACAACATCACAACCTTCTGCCACTCACAATGCTCATCAGATATTTTTCATCCTGATTTTTCAGCAATTCGACTGCTAAATCTTCCCCCTGACGTGACAATGGAATTCATGACAGAGGAACCACCAAGTACTCCCTAGGGACCTTATGTTTGCAAACACAAGCAGAGTGTTGGTTCAATCCATCCATTCATCGACTGATCAATCAATGGAGGGTGGGCAGCCCCAGAGATGGCCAGGAAAGATTTGAAAATTTTCCTTAACCCTCATCTAAATCTTACCTGCTAGAATTTAAAGGAATTTCCTTTTGTTACACATTTGGCATCCTTCCTACATATTTCTAGTATATGACAAGTTACACCCACTCACCAAACTTCAAGTTCATTCCCTGCAAAAGAGGGGTGGGGTGGTAATAAGCACTACCCCATGGCATGGGCACGTGGAAGAATGGATGGACGTAAAGTGCTTCATCAGGGGTAGCTACTTTATACTAAAAACTTGGACGTGTGCTTTTTACTTTTGCATTTTCATCTGTGGATGGGAGATTCTTTCTAATCAGACCTACCTCTTCTTAGGGTAGAATGGAAGACAAGGGCTACAAAAACAAAGTCATTAGTGTTTGTATTCTGACACCCAAGGCAGAATTTTATAGCAAGACAGGCTTGAAAGGGCAGAATCTGCAGGGAAATGTGACCTTCCTCTGCACATCAAGAGCTCTGGAAGTCTCAGATCTCTGATCCTTCTCTCCTGGGGCAGCCACGCCACAGGGAGGCAGTTGGCGAGTGATGAGCTGGAAAAGCTCAAGGCTACCCCTCAAGATGCGCCCAGTGGGCTGTGGGAAGGAGATGGGGGAAGAGGCAGCAGAGACAGCAGGTCAGAGCCATGGGCCCGATCTTCCCGGGCTGGGCTTGGGCTCTGAGAAGGTGAGGACACCGAGGATGGGAGTGGGAGTTTGCACCCAGACGGAGCCTCGGCTTGCAGGGGAAACTGCCTGGGAGGCTGCCCCCAGCCCCACGTGGGCTCAGCGCACTCACAGTAGATGGGCAGTGAGCATGGTCAGGCCAGAGGCCGCTGGCTGCACAGTTTGCTTTTCCTGAGTTGCTCTTCTTTCCCAGGATAGGAAGTTTACAGGGACTCCAAAGTTTTTACATGCCCTGGGGACAGATGCCAGCAAAGGAGCCTACCCTCACAAAGAGGGAGAGGCTGGATGGAGCAGCTGACAGGGGTGTAGCAGGACGCAACAAGGGGCAGGACGGCCAGGGAGGCCCAGAGATGCTGAGCCCACCGGGATGGGCCCCTGACCCCACTGCACACCCTCAGGGGCAGCAGGGACTCATGGGCCCTCTGCAGAGGCCAGAGGAACCTAGAAGTACTGCGGGGCCCCAGTGACCACACCTGCCAGGGACTGAGTGGTCCAAAAGGGAGGACTCAAACTAGGCCCGGGCAGGTGCAGCTTTCCGAACAGACCATTTTCCACAGAAACAGTCCAGATCAGAAACAGCTGAAATGCTGCTGACTGGCAGCAGTAGCAGCCTGTGAGGCCCGCAGCCCAGCTGTCGAAAACGGGACACGGCATCTCCCATCCACACTTTGGTGAATCACTGTGAGAACCTGCTACGAGACCCTCTTTGAGTATCAGAGTAAGTGTTTTAGTGGCTCTATGATAAAACGATCTTATAAGATCACCAGACAACAAACAGAGCCAGAATATATTTGGAAAAAGAAGTTTCCCTACAGCATTGGCTATTAGCCCAAACTTTTTTCACATTCATGCCAAAGGTTCTGAGCCATTACTTCCGCTCACATAAGTGAAAGTATATGCATTTGAATTTTCATTTAAAGTAGACAAAATACAGGTTATTTTATCTGTCTGACTCTCTTCTTGAGAGATCAAGGTAATAAAAAACAGGCTTAGGACAGGAACAGTCCCTGGGAGGGGCCTGGACCACTCCAATAAATGGGATCTTTTGATAGGACTGTCCCGTTGGTTACAAGACTAACTCTGAAATTAGCGGACTCTTGCAGGTCTCATTTACCAGCAAAGTGAAGCAACTTCAGTGGCTTGGATTTAGGCGCGAACCCTAAGCCTGAATGCCACGCCCTCTGTTGACTGCAGCAATGGCTCTCAGAGGACCGGAGGGTATGAGGGCCGCAGCCTCAGTGTGCGGCTGCCACACTGCGGGGCCCAATGATGGCATCGGCCCCTGACCTGAGAACCAGACAAGGGAGTTATTCCACTTCCTGGGGACCACAGGCTGCTGGGACAGTGCCCTCCCCCTACCCTCACCCACCTCCATTGTCAGCAATAGGTGCCGTGACTGGGCTCAACAACAATCTCCGATTGCCCTTAACACCCCCTATCTGAAGGACGGGGTGGGGGTAGGGCGGGGCGGGGCTCTGCTCTCTTACTAATTGTGATGTTTGCTGTATGAGGCCCCTTTGGACAGAAGAGGAGGGCCTGCACTTAGCTCCACCTTCAGAAATAAGATATCGACATGGGTCTTTTAAACACATGAAAACAAAACCAAAAATTAAAATGAAGAAAATAAGAACACAGAAAACTAAATTGGCGATTGTGATCTGTGAGGCTTTGCTCTCTACTGCAGTTAGAGTAGAGAGAAAACCGGCAACACTTCTAAAAACTGCCATCTGTTCCTAAGGATGTAAAGATAACCCCAACCTCAAGTTTCTACCAGAAAACAATAACAGGATAAGGTGTAAACTTCCTCAATTGATCTTAATAGGTCTTAAAGTGAATGCGTCATTTTTATGAAATGTTTGCCTTTCCAATAGACAGAAGTTAGCTCTTTTTTGGCAAAAGGAGACCCAGGCAAGACCTTTTGTTCTACTGACCTGGGACCTGCCCACCGTTTACAAGGCTATGGCTTTGGTGCAGGTGCACTTTTTGGAGCCAGGGTTGAAGTCTTCTCTTTAACCCAGCACATCACTCCCAGCAAAAAGCCTTCCTGCTATGGTCAGTGTAGAAACTTCAGGGAGAATGTGTGCTTATTCCTGAGCCTGCCTACGCAATAACACTTGGTAACAGTTCTCTTCATTTCCAAAGCTTTTACTGCCAATGCCATGGGAACCTTACAGTAATTCTGTTGTCATCCCCATGAGAAAGCCTCCTTTCAGGTAGAGAGACACTGAGAAGTTAGGCACCTGTCCCATAAATGAGTGATTAGAAAAAGTATCACATGGTGGATTCCTTCTGCCATGCCTGGTTCATTAGACCAACACCCCTCCTAAAGCCCCAGCTCGCTCCCTGAGAATGCAAATTCATTCTGGAGACCACTGCTCCATTCAAGGAGAAATCCTGATGTAGCTTTGCAGAAAGAAACCCAGGATTGTTTTTAACAGCATCTATTACTCCCTGTTTCCTAATCTCCAAACAAAAACCACTTCCGTCAAAAGAGTACAGCGCAAGCCTTCGCTGACTCTAAGGTCAAAATTTCCACCACTGATCACAAAACCAGACTGCAATCACCATATGCAGTATTAGAATGGAGTATTTTTACAGTCTATCTGAAAAATGCAAATAGCTAGGGCCACGGTTTGTTCAGCCACCTTCAGGGAAAATGTCTGATTTAGAAGTGATCAAGTGTTAAGTATGTACATGTCGCATCACTGGAGAGAGTAGTACATGAAGTAGATTCCACTTCTATCGAAACGGCCTCGCTCACTCTGGCAGAATTCAGCTGAACAAACTGCACACTTTGCGTTATTTGCTTGTATTCACACACAGGGTGTTCATGCCATTTTCAGTTTTACTGAGAACAGCTCCATTTTCATGGCTGTTTACACAATCAGACTTTTAATGTGACGAATGATGGACAATAGCTGGGTCATGTGGCCAAGACAAAGATTTCCCTTGATGGCTCTTACTTCTCAATCCAAGTGACAGCAGAAAACGTTCCCAGGGGGGTGTGGGGTGCGGGGGTGGGGGGCGGGGGAAGCGGGCTGTTGGTGGACTTTCCCTCAGGACAAAGTCAATGACATGAAAAAGTTCGGAAAGCCAATTAAATGACCAGCAGTGGTTGTCCCTATATTCTCATCGAACAGACAGCACTGTAGGGTTACGAAAATAAGGCCGCACGGCAGGCACTTGGTGTGTAGGCTGTGACAGCAGGCCCTGCACGCACCTCGTGGTCAGCCTGACCTCTCCCCTTACAAACAATGGCGCCAAGGGTGAGGGAACCATGAGTCACCGTGAACTCGGGCCAGGATTTGGGGGCAGGGGGCGGGGTCAGCTTTCCTGACTACAAGCCTAGAAGGGCTGGATTTGGACGGGAGACTGTGTTTACCAGACAGCAGAATTTCATAACTTTCTAAAAACAGCACATGGCCAGGATTCTTCTTCTTAAGGAATATTTTAGTTCATAAGGGAGATGATTTTAGCCATTAACCTAGCTTGCTTCTTAATTATCTAATCATCTTCTTTTAATATTTCCTTACCTATTCTATTTAATATTTTAGAACATCTATAGACTACTCTTATTTTGTACTTTAGCGATGTACAGAGAAGCAATCACAGAATTATAAATTGTGAAAGTAGGTTATACCTCAATCCACCTCCCGCCCTCACCCACCCCTCAAACATAAATTTGTCTTCAAACGCAGAATTAATCAGATATACGGTTTCAGGTGGATGCACATCCTTTTGGGGCACTTGATAAACAGCCTATCAGCCCCTCGGGCCGGAGTCGGAAGGCTGGGTGGCACTGATCACGGGTCCGGCTGGAAGGCAGCTCCCACTCCCCAGATGCCCAAGTGCCTCTGAGCTGCCCGGCAGCCCTGGAGGGAAGCTGCCCTGCCAACAGTGTATTAAAGACAGCTATTAGTTGCCTCAATCAGCTAATTAGCTCAACAAATGCAAAACCTAAATCATTAAAGAAAGTGGCCCTGATTGCTCTGCTGGCTTCTGATTTGGTGTCACTAACCCAGCGGGGAGGGGACAGGGTAGTTCCACAAAAACAAAACACTGTCCACAGTGGGGAGCCAGGATGGGATGGGGCTTGATTTGTTATGGAAGTCGAACCCTGCCAGGAAGTTTCACTGTGAAAAAGGGGTACCGGGGAGACCTCTGTGTTTATGCTTTGAAAGTTAAATCAATTTAAATATAAATTGCTCTCCTCTCCTGTCATTATGAGAAAGAAGTGAAATGTGGGTTTCAGATCTCTGGTGTGCAAATGGTCATTAACTTTCATTTGACCTTGGGTGTAGAACTAATATTGAATTTGTGCACAGGGTACACTCATTACACTCGTTTGGTTCCCGCACAGAAACTACGCTCCCGAGAGCTGCAATGCTAGACACTGCTTTCTCAGCACTCCTGCAGAAAAGGCGACCCTCCCTTTCACGCCCGTCTCCAGCCTTACACCCACCTCTCCGCTCCAAACCTCAGCAAACCGGTTCTCTGCACCTGACAACGTTTACGAAACGAAACACAGGCAGTAATAGGTAGGAATGTGGCCAGTGTAAAATCACCACCCTGGACCACACAGGACACACAGACCCTGGTCTGCGAGCCCTCACATTCCTGGTTCAGGGACCTGCGGTGCTCATTCTGCTTCCCAGTATCTGATTCTCTAAAACAGGGACAAAAGCCCATTTAGAGCAATAATTACCTCTGTCTAATAAGCACTGCATACTGCCACTGAAATGCCCTGCAGCACGGTTTGGAAAACAAAGGCCTCAGAAACCTTGCATTCTTGAGTGTGCTCTGTTGCGATTATAATTATTCACCTCCTTGGCAGATAAGTTTCATTTACTATCTTAATAGAAGCGACCATGTTGAAGGGTGAAGAAGATCATCATCTTGCCTGCTTAATAATTTCCTACATTCTGAACAATCCTCAGGGTTACAGGACTCCAACTTCCTATATTTGATCCTCTCAGCCCTCTGGCTGTTCAGGAGAAACCAGGGCAAAGGGCTATTTTCTTTTATAGTATGTCATTGAATGGTTATTTATCATTTCGACTTAATAGCTCTAATTACAAAAGACAGTGTCACGGGATTTTTTTTTAAAAGGCAATTTTCTTTGTATCCCAGTGGGAGAGTTAGGAAAAATTTACAGAGCATCTGCTGCGTGCATTTTCAATTGTTCCTGGGTTGTAGCAATGCTATTGTTTTCTCAGCGGTACGAATTTTACATTTTCAAGTATCCTCTAACTTTACACTGCACTGGGAATTATAGTTTTCAGATTCTTATTGTGGCTTCATGCCATTAAAATAAAAAAGGAAGATACAACCTGTCAACCGCCCAATTGATGGCTGTTCAGTAAGAACACGCGCGGGATGGGATGGGAATGTACGAAATCTGTTAGCAAGCAGAAACAGAACAGTCTCGGGCAATGTTAGAACAAGGGGTTATTATAGCACCAGACAAGGAGAGAGATTTCACAAACTTCAGCAATCAGCATGGTGTTAGATAAAGCCCTCTCTTCAAGGGAAAACATCCTAGCCCATCAATCAATCAGGAGACCAGAATGTGGTTGATTATTTTAGGGGAAAAACACATGCTACTTCTTTCATCTTGGCCAACAAATGTAAATGCAACATTCAATGGGGTCACAGGACAATCGGAGCAGGTCGGTGCTGGCCACGAATGGGAGTGGTGGCCCCTGGCCAGCTCAGCACCCAGGCGGTAACAAAGGAGAAGAAAAGGACAAAAACCAAACTATGTGGAAACACCAGAGAGAACAAGGTGCATTCTTTGAGGCCAGACTGTGAAACATGTGCAAAAATTTAAGTGGTTGAAAGCATCACTAAAAATTAAGCACAGTATCTTAATTACATAAATATAGCCAATAGACATCTGCCATTTTAAACTAGTATTTTTTAGGTCAAAGAATCATTACAAGAACACCCAGAGAACAGACAAAAAACCCATTCAAGAGACGATCACTATGGTTTTTAAGCACATTTAATTTTTTCCAATAAAAAATTATCAGAGAAAACTAAAAGGTATGAGATAGCAATAACTGCACTATGAAGTGAGTCCATCTTCGCTGGCCCTCAATTTTATTAGTAACATCTACTCTAAAAACCCACTCTATTATGCAGTTCTGTGTGTATGAGTGACATGTTTACAGAAGGCTAAGGGTCAAGTCAAACATGGTGTAGAGGAAAAGAAGAATCTGTCAACTAAAAGTAAGAACTAACAATTCAGAGCACCATAAAAGTTAGAGCAATTACATAGGTTTAACAGTTATTTTTTTTCTTCTGAATGTGCCAAAGGAAAAGTCCTATGTCCTACTGTTAAAAACCATCAGTCAATCTATTTCATTTCTCATGACAAAGCAACGTGAAAATCTTTTCTTTGGAGTGAGTGCTTCTGCCCTGAAGGAGAGTATGACTTTCCAACTGTGTCAGCCCTCAAACCTCAGACAGAGTTTCCTGCCGACATCTGACTTCCCCACTTTCCATACAGATACTTGGGAAGGGGGCTTAGAACTGCCAAAATTTCCTACAAAGCATTATTGGTCACCATTAGTAGCATTATTATAAAGCTACTGGTTAGTAGCATTATTGCTACTAACAGTGGATCTTAAAAGCTGGGAATTTAACCAGAGAAGCAGGGTGACACAAGACCCTGAGCCTGGTGAGTTGATTACCATCATGATTACTGAGCCGGAGGTTGACTTCTTGACTGTGTTACCCACTTCCATGCACGGCAAATACTAGTAACCAGGTCGTTGAAATCACACACCATTCGAGTGCCTAGTGAAGCCTGAATATCGGATACAAGGGTAATCAAACCAGAGGACCTCTGAGGCCAGGAGAAACAATTTAACTGCAGTGTAAAACACTGACAGCCCTCTTATCCTTTCTAGCCTGTTAAAAATAATATTTATAAAAAGCTAAATTATCCATGATAACTAAATGCAGCAGGTAAACCATTTTACACTATTTTATGCTCCATAATTTTGGTATGTCAAAGAGATAATAAGATATCTTACCACACAAATAACCCTTTAACCTGAATCTCTGGCTGATTTTTCCTAGAAAGGGGGGGAATGCCGCCATCCACTACTTTAAAAGTTTTTTGAGTTGTCACTCTGTTCTTTTCCATTTCCAGGAACAAAAGTGGAAGGAAAACAGGAACGTCTTCTCACAAATCACATCTTTACTCTCACAATCCATAACGGTGCAGCGTGGGAAAACCTGGGTTTGCATTCTGTCTGCGGACTTCCTAGCCTCAGTGATCTCAGGCACAACACTTCCTCTCTGAAGTGGGAGATCGGGTCAACACAATTCCACCGGAGGTAGCCACATGGGGCTCTGGTGACCAGCAGCCTGCCCCTTCCGCTGGTTTTCTTTGAGGAGCCACGCCTACCTGCTCTAGCCTCCTCCAGTGTCCCCTGTGGGGCTGACCTGATCTCCCTGTCCCCGCAATCTACGCTTTCACGGCTCCAGAGGTGGGCATTTCATGCCTCCAACGAGGTCCCCCCCAAGACTGCTCTTTACCAAGAAAGAGCTGCTCACTTTCTGCTGAGCTTACTGCTAACTCCATAAATTCTCTGAGCCAACCAATCATTTCTGGCTTTCAGTTTTTTTTATCACTTTTAGCACCTAAAGGAGTCCTGAATAAAATGTTCCCAGGGTTGTAACTCTGTTAAGGAAAATGAATGAAAATATTCATTGTTATAATTAAACATTAGAGCTGGAAGGTATCTCTAAAAGTTACCAGAATCTACCCCAACTTTCCCCTGCCCATACTCCCACCCAAGATACAAACTGGAGTCCCTTTGCTAAGGTCACAAAGATATTTAATGACATAAACAAAGCCTAAAAAGCCTTCCTTCTTTTCTAACCACTAACATCTTAGATATGTAGTTTTAAAACACTTCACTAACCATGGGTTAAGCAGAGAGAGTGAAATATAAAAACTGTCAAAGAGATGGACCAATATGAGATTTTCGGCTTTCCGGACACAGAAGCCCCCCCACCCCCGCACAAGGTTCGTAACGACCGAAAGGTAACAGACAAAGGTGCCTCGGCTG
Source organism: Trachops cirrhosus (assembly GCA_028533065.1). NCBI lineage: Eukaryota > Metazoa > Chordata > Mammalia > Chiroptera > Phyllostomidae > Trachops > Trachops cirrhosus. Next base: position 14,179,180 of record CM052549.1, on the reverse strand, counting down.
TGAACTCCCTGGAAAAAAGAAGAAACCTGTCTCACAAGACTCTAATTAGCTGACATTAACAATAAAATAAGCAATCCAATGGAAAGAAAGACATGCAAGGGTATCTGGGCTAGTTTTAAAAAGTCTTGTGAAGCCTTAAAATGTTATTCACATTCACTTAAGGTTAGCAGGCAGAGAGAAAACTGTTTAAAGGCACATCCTAATGGCCTCTTAGAAGATTACAACAAAATGGATTTTTTACTAAGCTAGGGCCTTGAATCATTTATATAATGTATCGATTGGCTGGGACTCTCATTTCTGTTTGTATGGTGAGCTGAAACAAAAAAACTTTTTCTTTACCCTAATTCTTGTTTTAATAACCCTTCGCAGCAAGACATAAATCTGGTATGACCACCTGAGCCCCAATTAACGTTTTACTGCAAGACAGAAGATATTAGGGTAATCAATTCCTTGCGTCAAACCACAGATGTACCAGCTATCATTTTAATACATTTTCTTGCATGTTTACCAGCATCTTTATCTTCTTTAAAAAACAAACAAACCCAATAATAGTTCTAAAAAACAACAAGTCCACACAGAAAGTACCATTCTGTAGCTGGAACTCTTTTCAATTAAGGCTGTGCTCAACAGCTTTGCATTCTATCACCTCCTAATTATATAGCAATGAGTTTTCCTGTTTCAGCCAGCCATTGGCTATTAATGTTTTTATTTATAAAACACGCGTTGTGATCTAAAAGCAGCAGGAACCATAATTGTCCTTGCTCGCCTTTGCATACCTTACACAGTACCTGGCGTACAGAAGATGCCGAATTAGAATCTGACAGAGGAATGGAAGCCCCGCCTGTGGCTTGGCCCCTCTCCCGCCTTGTCACTTTGACTGTTCACGTACCCTCCAGGCCAACGACGCCATGTGAGTGTGGGACAGTATCTCTAGTACTTCTCCATTTGAATTCTTCAAATATTTAAAAATATAACTTGTTGGTGATATTTGTCTTTAGATTGCTTTAAAAATTTGTTTGGAGTAAGGGAGAGGAATGTCCTATTTTTCCCTAACACAATCTTGTTTGCTCATATTACTTTTCTACTCAGAAAATATTATATTTAGTTCAAGCCAGGGACTAAATAATAATGACAACTGTCAATGATACTAGTCGAACTTATGTTGCAGGGCCATGGCTAACAAAACAACAGGAGGGAAAAAAGGAGTTATCTAGATTGGTAACATAGAGACAAAATAGTCACTGTTGACACATGATGTATTTGCCCATGCAGAAAATCCAAGACCGTTTTAAAACAAGCAACTGGAATCCATTTGAGTTCAACTCTTTTGCTAGACTCAAAATCAAGAGCTCATGCAGCAAAAACATAACCGATGAGAAAACAGACGTGACTGCCAACCTTCTAGAGTGTACATGGCGAAGGAAAAGATCCAGAAGAGCCAGCGCCACACTGAAGGAGAACAAGTTAGAGGCTGACAGTCTCTGATGTCTACACTCAGGATGAAGCTGCGAGAGGTCGTCAGGAGAGTGCGGGGCTGGTGAGCCGACAGGCGAACAGACCCACGCAATGAGGAACACAGAAACAGACCCATGCAAATCTAGCCAACTGATCCTTGACACAGGAGCAAAGGTAAGACAAGGGAACGAAAATAGTCTTCTCAACAAAGGATGCTGGAACAAAGGGACCTCCAAGTGCAAAAACAAAAATACGAAAAACCTAGACACAGACCTCACGCCTGTGACAAAATTAAATCACTATGTAAAATGAAAAACTATAAACTTCCTAGACTATAACATAGGAGAAAACCTAGGTGACCTTGGGAAGGGCATCCTAGAGTATAGTCCCACGAAGTAAAGATAAGGAAGCTAAGTTCAACTTCATGAAAATTAAAGACTTCTGCTCTTTGATGATGTGAAGTGAATAAGAAGATAATTCACAGACAGGGAGAAAATATTTCCAAAATATCTAAAAAGAACTGTTATTCAAAATACAGGGTGGGGCAAAAGCGGGATCACCATTGTGAGTATGTGAAGGCAGAGTTTATTCTCACGTTATTATTTTTTAGTTATGGTATTATTTTCCATATGAACAACTGTAAAACTACATTGGCCCCACCCTGTATGTAAAGAACTCTTAAAACTCAAAAATCCAACCACCAACCTGAGTAAAAGTGGGCCAAAGACCTTAACGGACACTCCACCAAAGAAGTTATATGGATGGCAAATAAACATATGGAAAGATTCTCCACATCACATGTCCTCAGGGAACTGCTAATTGAAAGAACAATGAGATACCACTACACACCTGTCAGAACAGCCAAAATCCGGAACACTGACAACCAATTCTGGCAAAGATATGGAACAGAAGGAACTCTCTCACTCATCACTGGTGGGAATGCAAAACTAAACACACCTTTACTGTATCACCCAGCAATCGTGCTCCTTGATATTTATCTAAAGGAGTTGAAAACCCACATCCACACAAAAACCTGCACAGTGATGTTTATAGCAGCTTTATTTATAATCGCCAAAACTTGGAAGCAACCCGGATGTCCTTCAGTAGGAGTGGATAAACTGTGGAACATGCGGACAATGAAATATTATTTGGTGCTAGAAAGAAATAAACTATTCAGCCATGAAAAGTCAAGGAACAACCTCAAATGCGTGCTGCTAATTGAAAGAAGCCCACCTAAAAAGGCTACAAACTGAATGATTCCAACCACATGACATTCCGGAAAAGGGTGAGAAGGTGAGCGGTGGCAGGGGAATGGGGAGGGAGGATGAGCAGGCGGAGCGCAGCGGATGTTCAGAGCAGTGAAACCACTCTGTGGGGTACTATAATGGAGGCACACGTCACTATGCATTTGTCCCAAAACATAAAATGTACAAGAATGAACCCTAGTGTAAACTATGGACTTTCGGTGACAATGATGTGTCAATGTAGGTTCACTGATGATGACAAATGTACCCCTTGAGAGGCTGACAGTGGGGGTGGCAGGGGTGGGGGGCAAGGGTGTAGGGGAACTCTATATTTTCTGCTCCATTTTTCTGTGAACTTAAAAACTTCTCCAGCCCTGGCTGGTGTGGCTCAGTGGATTGAGCACTGGCCTGTGAGCCACAGGGTTGTCAGTTCGATTCCCAGTCAGGGCACACACCTGGGTTGTGGGCCAGGTCCCCAGTGGGGGCCTCACGATAGTCAACCACACATTGATGTTTCTCTCCTTTCTTTCTCCCTCCCTTCCCCTCTAACAAATAAATAAAATCTCTATAAAAGATTTAAAAATAAAAAAAATAAAAATAAAAATTTCTCCAAAAGTAATCTATTTTAAGAAAAATGTCGTGAAAGACAAAGACTTGAGAAATCATCACAGAATGAGATGAGGACAATTATAAAAAATGAGAGACAGAAAAAATAGTTTATTTATAATAGTAACCAAAACCACAAGGTATCTAAAAGTACATCAAACAAAAAAAAGTGCAAGACCTTAACAGGGAAATTTTTTTTTTAAAGATTTTATTTATTTATCTTCAGAGGGGAAGGGAAGGAGAGAGGGAGAGAAACATCAATGTATGGTTGCTTCCTGTGCATTCCCTGCTGGGAACTGGCCTGCAACCCAGGCATGTGCCCTGACCGGGAATCGAACCGTGATCTCTTGGTTCACAGGCCCGAGCTTAATCCACTAAGCTACACCAGCCAGGGCCTTAACAGGGAAATTTTTAAAACAATATTGAAGATTTGAAAAAAATGGAAAGATATCCTAGGTTCAAAGATGGAAACACTTACCTCCAGAGTGTCAAATTCATCTAATAATCTATAAATTCAATATATTTAAGAAAAAACCCAAAGGGGTTTCATGGAGACTGACAAAATAAAACTATGAAGAAAAAAGAAAAGACAATTGCCTTTTCCTTCTCCGTCCCCCACCCCACCAAGGGAAGTCCTATTTACAGTGCTTGGTCATTGAAACAGGATAGTACAGGCACAGGCACAAACAGATCACAGGAATACAGAAACCAGAAATACGCCTAAGCCCATACAGAAACTTCATATATGGTGGAGTTAGCATCATAACCAACAAATGCTTCTGGGGGAACTGGCTTAGCATAAGGAAAACAGAAAATTTGTTTTCTACCTGATACCACATACAAAAATAATTCCAGATGACTTAAGGTCCTAGATGGGAAAAACGAAACTTTAATGCTGTCCACACCTAGCTATTCATCTAACTATTCTATTTTTAGTAATGTATTTTGAGAAAATAATTGGAAAAGGGCAAAAAGACATGTGCACAAGAATATATCCTCAGGTCCTTCTATTATTACTTACAATAAAGTGGAAAAAATAAACACCTAAATGCACAACCGAGAGTTAATTCAATGAGCTGTAGAGCAGAGCTAATAAAAGGATGATTCAGATCCACGTCGCTGACATGGAAATGAACCCTATAAAAGCGGACTGTGTACAGCGCCAGTAATGGAGACGGTGGTATTTGTGGGTACCAGTGGAATCTGTTCAATGTGACGGAACAGAGAATCCAGACATACACCCACACAAATATCCCCACTAACTTCTGACAAAGGTGCAAAAGCACCTCAATGGGAGTTGTTTTTTCATCAAATGGCGCTGGAGCAATTGGACAGACATAAGCCAAAAAAGAAAAAAAAAGATTTAAAAACAACCTTGGACTAAATCTCACACGTCACATTAACTCAAAATGGATCATGAATTCAAATGTAAAACTATGAAACTTGTAAAGAAAAAAAACACATAAGAAAATCTTTGGGATCTGGGGTTAGGCAAAGAGTTCTTAGACTCAACCCAAGGACATGATCCATAAAAAATGAATAAATTGGACTTCACCACAATTTAAAACTTTTTTTTCTGTGAAAGGCTTTGGTAAGAAAACAAAAAGACAAACTACAGCCTGGGAAAAAATATTTGCCAGTCACATATCTGACGAAGAACAGGCATCTAGAATATTTAAAAAAAAAACTCTCAAGAATCAACAGTAAAAAAACAATCCAACTAGAAAAAAAGCAAAGGACATGAATAGATATTTCATCAAAGACAACATTCAGACAGCAAATAAGTACATGAAAAGATGTTCAAAAATATTAGCCATTAGGGAAATGCAAATACATAGTACAGTGAGATATCACCACAGGCCTCTTAAAATGGCTCAAATAAAAAACAGTAAGAATACCAAATGCTGTCAAGGATACAGAGAGCCTGGATCACTTATGTATCGCTAGTGAGACTGTAAAATGGTACAGCCACTCTGGAAAACAGTTGGCAGTTTCTTAAAAAACTAAATATACAACTATTAAATGGCCCAGCAGTTGTACTCCTGGGCACTTCAATGGTAAATGGTCAAATGTACAGCCATATATTCGTGGCATGGAATTCTGTTCAGCAACAAAAAGTAATGAACTGTTGATGTATAAAATAACCTCCAGAATGAATCTCCAGAGAATTATGGCAAGCGAAAATAGCCACTCCCAAAACGTTACATCCTGTATGATTCCATTTATGTAATGTTTTGAAATGAGAGAATTATAGAAACAGAGAACCAACTGGTGATTGCAGGAATTAAGCAGGGAGTGGGGTAGGAGGGAAGTTGCTGTGGCTATGAAAGAGCAGCGTGCGGCGATGGGGACAGTCTGAGTCCATGCCAGTGTCCTGGCTGTGACACTGTCCCCCAGCTCTGTAAGGTGTTAGCATCTGGGGGAAACTGGGTAACAGGAACATGAGGCCTCTATTATTTCTTATAACTCCATGTGCTTGTACAATTACCTCAAAGTAAGAGAGCACATATGAGTCCACTTTTACATATTCTACATATTAATACATAATAACACAATATCTACATATTAATAAAGAAATGTCTGCAAACCTATACAAGCAAAGAGTAATAGTGATTATTTTTGTAAGTGACGTGATGGGTGATATTTCAATTTCTTCACACACTAATTTTTTTCAATGAGCATGCTGTACTACAATTGTAAGAAAAAACAATTAAAGCTCTTTTTATTATGAAAAAGAGATGTAATGTATCTTTGTTGTATATTTTTTCCACTGAACATTGTACTACATCAATTCTTCAAAATGTTAAAAGTTGTTCAACATTCCATTGCACTGATCTATCAATTTCACCACTTCCCTTAAGGATGGTGTCCGATTTCTTATTGTTAAGAATAATAACAATGCAATAGGTTCCTTATACTGGCATCTTCACATGCATCCACGATTATGCCCAACAGCAGGGATTCTAGTTAACAAGTGACTGGGTAATGGAGTGAGAGATACCAGAATACTGAAGAAATGCTATCCTAAGAAACTATGAATTTATGTCCCATCATTAGTAATATGTGTGAGAGACCATTTCACTCTGTCCCTCAGAAGTTGCCAAAGTTGTGCTCGCATTCCCAGCTGCACAGGTCAAACAAGTAACAAGAAGCCACACTAACTTCCTGCAGCCACCTCAAGGCATAACACAGCCGACTTCACCCCAGTCTTCGACTTTGCACAATCTGACAAGTACGGGCCTTCCTCCTCTTCCTTTCCCTTCGCCTCCACAAAGTTCACCCTTCTGAGCCTGACAATCAAAACCTACCTCTTTTCACCGTGTTCACCTGGCTCCAGCCACTCTCACCTCCCTGCAGCTCCTCAACACGTTTCCACACCTCCGCCCACACGCTCCTGTGTGGAGAGCCACAGGGCTCACCCCCTCACTGACTCAGGTCTCTGCTCAGAGGTCCCGTCAGGGGTCTTCCCGCCCACGCTCTGCAAATCAGCAACCTGTCTGTATGTACTCTCTCCGTTTTTCTCCAGCAATGACACACTATGGGGTTTTTTTATTATTTTCCTAACATTTTCTGAAGGTGAAAAAATATTCTCTAAGGCACTGCCATCCTAACTCATACAGACTGTAAGTTTGGCCCTTATTGTTACAGGAACCAGAGTCACCTCCAGCACCATTGATGTCTAAGCCCTCCCTCCTACAGCCTTTACATTGGTGTCTCTTCCCCCCATGCTGGGCTCTACCCACGCGAAAACCCTCAGTCTAACGCTGCCCACTGAGGGGCTCCATTCACCTGCCCACTCCGGTCCATAACCTTTGGGTCAAGTCTGGTGTTCTCTGCATCCTCCTTTTCACCTTCATAGCACCCAGTCCCTGTGTCCTCTACAGAAGCCAAATCAACAAAGATTACTATACATATAGTTAGCTAATTCATACTAAGGTCTATGTGATTCGATAAGTAACAGAGAAAAGCAAATTCTTGGAGTTTCCAAGTGGAAAAAAGAATGATGTAAAAACGTATGGCCTGTGTTCTAAGACATTTCCATTCCCTTTACTTCTTCATGTCTATTATCTCTTTTAGTTTGTCTTATGTCTTTCTACCTGAAAATTCTTATTCTAGTTTGACATTATCCAGAAAGCATCTCCCTTGTGTTCGTCATTGCCGTCAGCACTGACCTCCTCCCTCTGATGGCAAAGGATGCCCCCTTCTGACACCCCTCCACTCCGGGCAAGTGTTTTCTACCTCAGAGTCTCCGGTTCGTGCTGAATTTCAGCCTCTCCTTCAAAACGTATTTGAAAGCTCCCTTTCCACACATTATTTCCCCGGACTGTTTCCTACCGGTATTAGGAATGCCATCCATGTAATCAGTCCTGTGGGAAATGCTTGCTTTTAAATGGCATTACACAATTAGATTATTTTTAAAAGAAAGTACTTTGAGATAAAAAAAATATACCTTTAACAATGACAACTTTATGTTATTTATTTTCCTCTCTCTTTGTAATAGGCAATGCAATGTGCTTGCTTTGTTTTTTACCTAGACTGTTTCATGGCTGCAATGAACTAGAAACATTTTTGATTTTCAATTTCATTTTCCTTGCAATGTGAAATAAATTAAAGCAAGGCAGGGAAATTTTAAAGAACCACATGTAACATCCTGTGCTATTTTGATGGTAGAAAAAGATTTTAAAAACAATGATATCTTTCTGCATTCTACACCAAAACTTCCTGCGATACACTCAACTGCTCACTACCACATGATAAAGGAAATACTCCCTAAGAATGAAGCCCGCCTTAGGGCCCATGAAAGACTACTCACCAGACTTCTTTGCTCTCAAGGCGATAACAGCTGCTAGCTCTCTCTGCACCTAATAAAATATTAGGAGAAAAATCCATTACAATAGAAAACTGTACCTATCAAAAGCACTAATTTGTTTTTACATAGGCAACACAAATTAAGAGCTATTGCAATTAGAGCTAAGTTCCCTGCCACTTTTTGGGTTTTTGTTTGATTTTGGTAATGTGGAAAAACTCTGCTTAGGAATTCTAGGCCAAAAATCCCAAATAATCATATTGACTTACTTTAAAAAAAATTAGACAGTTACCAGAGTATATGTATTATAAAACATTGGTATTTTTGCCATAGGGATGGGAAGAACCTCAAAAATATAATTATAAAACATTCAGAAATGATGCAAATAACCAATTATTAAAATAGGCACAACAGCTGGCAAAGATGCTAACTATTATTTACCCCTCAAAGATTCTAGTTTATTCTGAAATTCTAGAACAATTAAGGTAGATGACCCTGGTTTAATTGGACTTCCGCTCAAACGCAGTGAGTGTTCACTTGAAGCGTGACCTGCTTACAGCGAACAGTTCGGGAAATATGCCACATAAAAACTCCTGGGGTAGTTGAAGTGGAAACAGACAAGACAAACTTCAAAACCCCAAGCGCCGTAACACACCCCCACACACTTATTTGTCCAGATTTTTGCTTTCTCACTCTCTTTTTTCCAACCCCACACACTTTGAGTGCTTTAAATCCTTTCTCAAAAGCCTTCTCAAAGAGGAACATAAAAAGAGACCAAAAAAAATGTTAAGCGCAGGCACCTTCAAGGATAACATGAAAAAGAAAACTAGACAAGATAATCTTTGGGAAATCTGCATTTGGTGGTGGTTCAAAATTCCCTATTGAGCAAGCTCATTCCTCCGCAGGACACAACTTTTGAGGCTTAGAAGTATGGGCATCTCGGGATGCGAGGAGGAGGTGGTGCTGGTGAGTTTGGAGGGGTCCTGATAATGACATTTTAAAGGGAGAACATGGAAGTTCAAGGTGAAAGAAGATTTGCTGTTGAAATGAATCTAATTTCTATTCATGCACTTGTAGGCAAAAACAGCGCAATGTGCGAGACACTGGGATTCCACTTGGGGCCACTTTCATGATGGCCAGGACATCATCTGCCCTGAAGATGGCCAACCGCTTCCCTGGCTGGCAAGTGCGAATGCCATTCACAAGGGAATACCCTTATTTAGCTGCTTCACTGACACCTGAAGACTCTCTCCCGAAAATCATACAGTAATGAGAAGACAATCAGTCCCACCCCAACCGTGGAAGTCTGAGTCCTGAAAATGCTCCTGGCAGGAAAATCTGCAGTTCAAGATGTTACAGGAAAAAACAGGGCTGGGGGAGACAGAAGTGAGGAGTGCCCGGAGGAAAACCTTCACAGATACTTGTGGATGTAGTCAGATGAAAACAGCAGCAACATTAGACACCAACTACTGCATATTTTATATATTTAAAATTGTTAATAAGTCTTATTGTAGTACTACCGCCTATTTTCAGGATTGTGCTCCTTCGCAGAGTCACAGATTTTGGGGGGTGGGGCCAAGATACAGTCGGTAAACACTCCCTGGGATCTTGTCAATGGCTGCCTGATGTCAGGGCCTCCTCAGCGGACCTACCATGGCTCAGGGACAGAGTGACAGCAAAGACACAAAGTGATGCCTGTGGGCCCCTTCCTTTGCTCACAGAGAGTCAAAACCAATCTTTCCCCTCTGCCCTCCTCTTTCAGCTTTCCATGCCTGAAATTCTCTCCATGAGATCTTCAGCTTTTCTTCTCCTTTTCTTTTTTTAATTCTCACCAGAGGACGTGTTTATTGATTTTAGAGAGAGGAGAAGGGAGGGAGAGAGAGGGAGAGAAACATCGATGCAAGAGGGAAACATCAGTTGGTTGCCTCTCCTCCACTCTCAACTGAGGACTGAACCCACAACTCAGGTATGTGCCTTACCAGGAATAGAACCCGCAACAATTTGGTTTATGAGAAGATGCTCCAACCAACTGAGTCATAGCAGTTGGGGAGAGATCTTCAGCTTTTCTTTCTCTAATTAGAAATAAGGATCAAAATACAGATATTTCAGAAAAGGATGGTATTCTATTCCTACCATTGAATAACACTACACCTTTTCAGAGATGTGGGGCAGGGGGGAGACAGGGAGGAATGGGATGAGCAAAAAGCCAATACAGCATTTTGGGGAGCTGGGAAGAAGATGAGCGATGGCAGTGAGGAAGAACTGCAGAGGCCAATCAGAACCTAAGCTTTTTTATTTTTTTAACATAAAGTAACTGAGATTACCATAGGACACCAAAACCCCCCTGTATGTCTGCAGTTTGGGAGGACGGGAGAATGTTTGTTCTGTGCAGGGTGGGGTGTGGAACAGCAGCCACTGCCCCAGGATGGAAAAGAGTTTTTGACAGAACCCCAGAGGTAGGTTATTCTTCCTATGAAACACAAACCACAAAGCACTGATCTAGCAAAAACACAAATTAGTTAAGATCCCATTATAAGTTGCTATTGCATCTTCACGGCACTTTTTTTTTTTTCAGAACATACTGGCAATCATTTAATCATTTTCAATTGTATGACTAACGCCTCTTCTGGAGGGAATCGCACTGAGGTAGGGACCTGATGGTCGTTTTATGGTCTAATCCAGGGCAATCAACACTCATTCATTGACCCCCAGGCGGTGGATGCATAGGCAACCTTAAAACATCATTAAAAAGATTTAGCGGAGAGAAAAAGCTGCCCGGGGAAGACAATGAAGATCAAAAAGAGGAGGCACTCCCCACTAATAAGCTACTCTCAGCAGCAATCTTCAGGACTCAAGATGTATTAGCACGCAAGGCCTCTTTTGCAAAGAATTGTTAGGTTTATATTGAAAACTAAAACTCTGAGCAAGTGCAGAAGCAGAGACTAGAATTTCCTTTCAGTATTCATAAGAGACCTGCTGGAATTGAAAAATAAGACTATGGACCAGCACGAGTCAAGCCTTCAGAGGATTCATATCCTGGCCCAGGATTTGACCACTCCCTGAGAGACCACGAGCAAAACCATCCAGCTATCAGATGCTCCTGAATTCCTGACATTCAGAAACTGTTTGAGATCGAAGATATGTGTTGCTTTAAACTGCTGCATTTGGGGGTCGTCGGTTATGCTGAAGAGTCTTTTGGCGGTCAGAGATTATTTTTCTACTTCTCTACTTGTGTGTTGCTGGTCAGCCGTAGTCTCGCTCACCGTGACTGAAATGGAAGCCTCTTCCAGATCAGGCCGGAGACCGTGCACCTGTAGAGCCAAGAGCCACGTCTCATAGTGGCCATGGGTTGTTTTTATTTGATGCGGGCACTAAATCACTGCCTAGGCAATCAGAAGAAAGGCATTCTTAATCTGACAGAGTACTTTACTACCTCGGCCTTCCCTGTCACAACCCCTCCCTACCCTGACCTGAAACCCCTGGGGCTAGACGGATGTCACAATTCAAAACCGTACACATTTCCGGAAGGTTCCCTAATTACATCACACCCTCAGTGAGGTCTGGGGCAGCACTGTGCAATCAGAAGTCAGATACATTAATATTTATGCAATAAAATGTATGATTATTCATACCAAATGGGATGGAGACAAAACCTCAAGATTTTCCACTAAATAGGTTCAGTAGGGTTTGTTTTTTCCCACAAAGTCAGTGATGAAAAGGTCTTGTTTTTCCACGTTTTTCTATTTCAGAACTGAATAATGGATTGTAAGACTCTACTAATTTTACACTGCAAGTTTCTCTCCCTCATCTTTTTCTCATGTTTCCTCTTATCAAATATCTATGTAGCCACTACTTAAGTCTGCTAAGAAATGCTTTCTCTAAATCGTTTGGACGCTCATCTGCCTACTTCAGCAGTTCTCAAACCTGACTGCACGTTAGAGTCCCTTGGGGAGCTTTTAAAAAGTACTGATACTTGGGCCCCAGCGAAGTCGGAATCTCTGGGGGAAAGGTCCAGGCATCAGCATCTGTGGCTGCTGCTGGTGCTTCAAAGGTTCCTTAGTGATTCTGGGTTGTACCCGGGGTTGAGAATCACTCCACTAGTCAATAAGATAGCTTAGTTTCCCCAAGACCCGATCTTCTACTCCTATAATCATTTCAACGGACGATTGATCTTTACTTTTTATTTTGTTCTCCTCTAATTTAATTCATTTGTAAAGGAACATGGTCTTCACTCTGCTTTAGGTATGAGGTAAATGATGCTATAATCCAATGCAATGATAAGATTCAGTTACTACCAGCAGTTTGACAGACACGATCTACTTAAGAAAAATTGCCAGGATGCTTTTCAAGAAGCTTAAACTTTAATTTAAAATGCAGTTTACTCAGTATAAAAAACTATATAATTCAAAGCACATCTGTAGCTTAGGGGCGCTCTTATAAATGTTTAAATAGAGAATAATTCAGGGACCTATAAGATGTATTTCAGAATTTTCCCTCTCCCCTGGCTACCCATCAAAAACATGTTGAATTGCTTTGGTTTTTCTATCTTCAATAACCAGCAGGGCTGTTCACAACATAGCCCTGCAATTCAACAGGCACAAGAGCCCTTCCTATTTCTAGAATTCAGTCTTCTTTTCTCTCTGGTACTTTAATAGCACCTTCAGCCTAAAAATCTGAATGCTCCCAAAACTGTTCTGCATCAACGCGAAGACTCAAGAGGCCACAGAATGAGCCAAATGCAAACTCTCAGTGCTGGGAGCATCTCCATGAGCAAGGTCAACCGAGAAGACGTGAGCAGGCTTCAGGGAGCAAGAGGCCCTTGAAAACCAAGTGAGAAGCTGGAGAGAATGAAGGTCACTTTTGGAGGACAGACCAATAGAACAGACCATTCTTTCCTGTTTTATTCCTGAATATACTCATTTTTACCTCTACAAAATTTTAAGCCAGTAAGGACTTTAAACACTCTAAGGAAAAAAATACAAATAAATATGCTTAAAGTAATCAATGTACTCTTAGATAAGACACACACCAAGCAGGGACCGTAGCCAGATTTTTGCCCCATGAATACCCATGGGCTCACTAACAATTTCCTTTGTTCCTCGGAAGCCTGTTTTCTTATTTCCAAGTTCATTATTTTCTGTAATATTGCCACACATCTGACACCTGGATAATCTTGCAATTACCTGTCAATGTCAACCAATAATTGAGAAATTAAGAAAGATATATAAATATCTGTCTAGACACTATGGCTCTCCACCTAATAGTTCATTTAACAAATAGTTGTTTTCCCAGTAATTGCTGTCACCACATCAAAGATGTGTTTGTTTAGCATGCTGGGAGGATAAAATATGCTTATGCTTACTCATCTATTTCAAGGCTAGGGATATTTTAAATTTTTCTTATATGAATACACACAAATATGCCTATTAATTTCATTACAACTTAGCCCATAGCTGACTGTTCAAAGTCTAATATCCGCACAAGTGCCCTGAATGTAACAGAATGCACAGCAACAGAGTCCTACATTTAGGTTTCTAAGCCTCTTAATTAAGTCTACAACACGTGCATATATCTGCTTGGACAAGGTCATGCTGAAAAGATCTGATAATTTTCAGAGGGTCACAGGCATGGTATGAGTTAACAACAGCAACTGGATTAGTTAGAATGATAACTGTGTTGTTAGGAATAGTACCAGAAGAATGACATTCAGGTCACACACACAAAGACAACGATGGGCTCTGGAAAGACCAACACATGGATGGCATTTGGTTGGGAGTACCATTTGTTTAGGTTTCTGGGGAGCAGGCAGTATCCCCAGGAGGACAACCAGGAGACTGCCACCACTTCGTAGCTAAATGCAACAGGTGGCAGCAGTCCTTATTTACAGTCCTCTCTGCAGGAGCTGACACTGCTACCCGTTCTCTTCTTAACCACAAGGATTCCATGCTAGCACACGCTCCATGCTGTTCTTGTTCCTCTCTGACTGCTACTTCTCTTCCCCCAAAGCTCTCCTTTCCCTCTTGTAATTCTCTGGAGAAGCCAGGCTCTGTTTTTGCTCTGGGCCTTTCCACACGATTGCCTCTCCATCTGCAGTGCCTCTCCACCTCCCACCTTTGTGTGGTTGCCCCTTCTTGTCCTTCAAGTGCCAACTTAGTTATGACCATCTTCCCTTGAGTGGAGTTCTCCCCGTACTCCAGTAGCATTCTATCCTCCCCTCAATTATAACACCAACACAGGCTAGTGAAGTCGCCTCGTTAGCCGGAGCTCTTCAATAGCAGATTATAAGCCTACTGAAATTAACTCCTTTATTAATCATTCTGCCCCTTGCCCGTTACCACCCCTGACACACATATCTGTGCTCAGGAACACAAGCGAAGTGTTTGTGGTTGCTGCTGAGAAAAGAAGACATAGGGGGAATATGATTGTTGGCTGCAAATATTTAAAAGGTTGAAGGTAAGATTCAGACCAATGTGAAGAAGCTGCAAAAAGGTCTGGTGTAGCGCTCAGAACTTTCACATAATGGGAGCTGTCCACAGTGGAAAGGGTCTACTGTGAGTACATGAGGTTCAGGAGAACATCCGGGCTTCATTCAGGAAGGCAAATGTCAGAAGCACCCAGACCAAGGCATGGTGCTGAAGATTTGGTTATGAATGCTTCTTTTCCAAGTCATCCTCTAGCAAAAGAGAATAAGCACGAGCCTCCAGGGGGTGGTGATAACTGTCAGGCTGCAAATGAACAGCTGGTGATGCTAAAGCCATTTAATCCACCCAACAGAGCTAGAGGTGGTGCAAACCTTAACAAAGATGAAAAATAGCTGTGGGAGGCCATTTTTGGTTGGGGAAATCTCATAAATTTCATGGCACGAGGAACAGGAAAAGCTACAGATGCACTGGTTGGAAAAACAAAACAAAACAAAACAAAAACCCTGCAGAGAGCAAGCTAACAACACTGACATCTTTTCAAAACAGTGGGTGTATCTGCTCCTTCAGTCCCCAGGGCTGCTCTCGCCACTCCCGATCTGGGATTTCCCCAATGCCGTGATTGCTGTTCAATGCTGACTTCTTGACAAATAAAAATTTCATAAAAATGAAATGTGTTTTAAGGGAACAAGTATGTTTTAGACATTCTGACCTTGCTATAATAATGAAATAAAACACTGATTATGTTTACATCATTACTTTTTTTAATTGTCTGATAAGCCCAGAGTATCTTCAATCTATATGACATTCAAATGATTCTTCAGTGAATTTACATGGTATAGTTGATTTAACAAAGTACCTTTAAAGGCATAATATAACTTGGAAACTCATGTCTTTTTTTTTTAAGAATTTATTAATTTATTTTTAGAGAGAGGAAGGGAAGGAGAAGGAGAGAGAGAGAAACATCAATGTGTGGTTGCCTCTCATG
>CM052549.1:14145853-14163161 GCA_028533065.1 Trachops cirrhosus | reverse complement strand
ATGGGCACCTGGGTTGTTTCCAGCACTTAGCTATTGTAAATTGTGCTGCTATGAACATTGGGGTGCATAGGTTCTTTTGGATGGGTGTTTCAGGATCCTAGAGCAAGGGACATAAAGGAAAGAATAAACAAATGGGATCTCATCAAAATAAAGAGCTTCTACATGCCACTCTTGCGGAGGAAAATACCTTTTCTCAATCAGTGTGCTTTTTGGAGGTAAACTTCTCATCTATGGAAATGTTCAACCACAACACTAGTTGGGTCCCAGACATTTGAGGGATCTCCCACCAGAAGGGTCACCTATCTGTAGGGGGTCTAGCCTGCAGAAGCTTGAAGGGGATCTCACATTGGAAACACTGTATTGTGATGACTCTAGATCAAATAAGACCTTTTCCAACTAGGAAGTCTATCTATTAAAATCGCCAGCATGGGAGGGGTTCCTGGGAAAACAAGATTCAGAACTCAAGATCCAAAAGCCTAAAACAGGAGGAGGAAACCTCCGTTTATTTTACACCAACCCTGAAAGAAGTTCTAGGATCCCAGTTGGTGGGGTGGAGTCACAGCCCATAGGACTGCCATAGAGTTAAATGAGTTAATAGCTAAGCACCTGGGACAGTGGTGGGCACAGAGTGAGTGCTTTCTGAGTGTTAGCTATCCTCCTCCTCATCACCATCATCATTATCATCATAATCATCATTAGTGCATTATTATAGTTAATACAGTTGAGCTTAACAATAAAATAAACAGAAGACAATCCAGTCCTTAAGTACCTTAATATTTCATGTGTTTAAGCCCCTTCTTCCCACCTAACTTATAAACAAACTCCCTGACAACCAGTATTACCTCTGCTTATTACATGCCACCGACCTAGCAACCACCGCCCATGCAACTGGCATAAAAGGGACGGATATGTTTCATCAAAGTTGTGAACAGTGCTTCAAGTCCTTGTCGTTTCCGTTTACTTTAAAAATAAGTTTTTACATTCACAGAATCCTGAAGCCTTTATAAATGTAAGAAGGACCAAATTTAGTTTTAAAAATTCACTTTGAAACTTCAAAGGTTTCAAACAACTAGCTGTGGCCTGGCAGGTTTTGACATTCGAGAGGTAACTGTTACTTTATATTTTATGAATCAAGGGATTGTGGGTATGTATTCAACAAGAAATGTGTATTAATTTTGCAGTTCTGCCATAACAAATTACGACCCATTTAGCAGCCTAAAAAGACATCCATTTATCCTCTCCAGTTTCTGGAGGTCAGAAGTCCAGGCACCGTGTGGTTCAACAGGGTCCTCTGCTTCAAGACTCTCGAGGCCAAAATCAAGGCATGGGCAGGGCTGCGCTCCTTTCTGGGAGCTCTGGGGGAGCACATGCGTCCACGTTCATTCAGGTTTGGGGGAGGAAACTGGTGCTCACACCCATCTACAGCACCGAGGTGCCTGCTCCCTGGCTGAGTGCCACCTGCATCCGCCCTCAACCCCTACAGGCCTCTCTCTGCACGTGGGCTCCTCCTCTTCAGGGCCAGCAACAGGACGCTTAACCTTTCTCATGCCTGGGATTTTCTTTATCGTGCCTTCTTTTCTGCCATTTCTCTTTGACTTTCGCCAGAGCGAGCTCTTAGCGTTTAAGGGCTTGTGGGATTTGACTGGATCCAAGCAGACAATCCAGGTCTGTAGCCTTAATTACATCCGCAGTGCACCTTTTACCATCTCATGTGACGTTTACAGGCACTAATCAGGGTACTCATCTTTGGGGGACCAGTCTACCTACCACAGGTCCTCAGAGCCTTTCTGAGACACCATCCCTCAACTCCTTTTCAGGGCCTTAGAGTAACTTGCTAATAGAGTCTGGTTTTGGAAAATGGTTTAACTGTTATAAAGTCTTTACCAGGGTTCACATACTTCTGAGTGCACATAATGAAACCAGGAGACCTCAGAACCAGTCTAAATCAATTATAAATTGCTAAACCACACAGCCACGTTTGCCAGTATTTAATGATTCCTAACAGGTGAAAAACCAAAATGTTATTTACTATATAACTTGGCAGGTCTCATTTCATAAAATTCTTTAAATTAAAAAATTCCATAATCAAACTTTAAACCCCATTTGTGGAGACCCACTAAGTAACTATAACATGTTTTAAGTGAAGATAATGTGAAAATTGCTTTCTGAACCCTAAGTTTGTTATTTCTAATTAATGTGGACTCTTAATTCCTACTGCCTGCCTGCAAGGCTTCCTCTCTCTGGTGGGAAGGATGACGCGCTCCGCCACGTGAGGCCCAGACGCCGCCCTGCAGGAGCTGCACAGCAGAGCGCCTGCGCGGGCGAGCACGCCGCGAGTGTCAGTCATTCCTACGCTCTTCCCCAGTTCTCCGTCGGTCTTTCGGAATCAATAGGCTAATAAATTAACATCTGCAAGCAAGACTTTCCCCTCTTTTACCCACACAGAACTTCATCTCTGTGCTGTTAAGAGTAACAAAAGATTAAAAATAACCACAATGTTCAAAAATAGGGGAAATGGTAAATCATAGAATGGGATTCTATACATGAAATGGAAAGTACAAACCACAAAATAAAAGGGTCATTTTTTAATATAAAAATATACACACAAGAAAAGTGGCCTAGAAAGTCATAAACACTGGAATGTTAATAATAAGTTATTTCTGAGTGGTTTAATTATGGGCATTTTTTCTGTTCTGGGATTTTTAAAAATTGTAAAGTCTCTAAGTACAAGTTAAATAATCGAGCGTCGGATAAATAAACAGAAAACTGCAAAGCATAATCCCCAGTACTGACAGCTCCCCACCAGGTTTACCACCATTTTGACGCTTATGAATATAGGAACAGAATTCACTCTATCTTTACCCACTAGTCGCATGAAATTTCATTATATTCTAATTTTTACAACAAAATAAAAAACAGAAACATTTAAAACCTACCTTATTCCATCACCACCAAAAAATTCAAGTAATTTTTACTTTTCTATATACCTCCAGGTCCTTCTGAAATATGTACATAAAGCTTTAACATTAATTTAAGAATGCAAAATCACATTTCACTGCAGCAGCTATAAGAAGTTTTATTTTAAAGAAACGCACACAGAAGCAGCCCAGTGTGAAATGTTCATGGATGATCCTTTCAAAGCTCCTTTAGCTTCTCTCACAGAACTTCCCAGTAACACTTCACAAACTCATGACTGGCAGCGCACAAATTGATAGTGGAAGGGTGTGTGTCTACTCCCTGTCAATTAAAAATGCCATTGTTTTCTATGTGTATTGCATCTCCAACTAATTTCCTTCATCCCGGGAAGAGATAGCCAAATACCACAGTGTACACATGTGTGTACACACACGTGCGTGTCCACACACACATTCTTCCTCTATTCACAAAGGGTTCCTTGAGACACGCTTTGTTCTCGAATGGCTTCTACCCACTCACAGGCTCCTGAACAGATGCTTTTAAACGAATGTTCCCACACTGGGCTTGTCTCACTAGCAAATCAGCATGCATTATACTGTTTGCCAAAGTAAATTCCAAATTCTCAAAGCTAGATATGAATTAGACTGCCACATCATCTGGGAAGGCGCAGAGGTTTTCTTGAAAATAGAGATGATAACTTAGCAATTAATTTTTAAAAGTTGTGTATGTACATCTGTATCTTTTGGAATTTGGGGGTCCATTTCCCAGATGAAGAAAGTCATTTTGATATACAATGGACATAGAATGTATAGGCATTTTTTAATTGACAAAGGACAGAAATATTCCATTCAGTTGTCTGTTCAGGTGTTGGCAGCCCCAGGTGTGTGAAGTGTCACTGTGACCCTTCCTGAGGGAAACAGCTCTCCAATGGTCCTGGGGACCTACGGTCCACATCCCAAGGCCCTTCGGACACTGTAGCTGAGGAGGGAAGCTACTAACCAGCCCCATGACTTCTTACAAAAAAATAAGAATGAGGAATACTATATCAGAAATGTGCTACAATTCCTCTGGTGCTTTTTAAATGCTCCTCGAAACCAGATCTGTCTTCTAGGGTCTCACTTGACACTTTCTCTAAAAACTCCATCTAGCTGGCCCTTCTCCAATCACACAGTAGCTCTTAAGCCACTGGAAGAGTTGGAGCCAGGCTAAGGATTCCAAGTAGGAATTTTTTGTTCCCTGCAGATAAGAAATATAAGGTAACAAGATGTTCACGATCCTATGGCAGCCAGACAGAAGGTTAGTCATTCCCCGAGGGAGCGCCTTCCTTTGATTCTCTGAGGCAACATGCTTGCTCAGGTCTGTGACAGATGAAGAAAAGGGAGATTAACTACACTCCATTTCTCCATTCCCCAGGAAAAAAGAGGCAGACAGCCGGGTAAAAGATGAGTGGAAACTCGTGTTTCAGTGTTTTAAAAAAACAGATTTCTAAATGTGGTAAAAATCATCGTTAGGCTGTGCTTATCGCGTATTAAATGTGACAGATGCTCCCCTTGCTGACTGACCTAAGATTATTTCTAGGCCTTGCTAACTTGGTACACAGTCACTTAAGTCTCTACAGTTCTAACTTTTTGAGAGTCATCAAAACCAAAATCCCGTGCTATTTCTCCTTGCTGAACCAGTACCAATTGGAAAATTTCCGATTTAAAAAGCTGTCATTGTTATCTTCAGATACGACTGTTAAAAAAAATTCTCCAATGGATCAAACCCAACTTGCAGATTCCTCAGGTACAAACCACAGGAATCCTGGCCACCGTGTATGCTTTCTGGGCCCAGAAAGGGTACAAACACATCCCAAAAACGCAGCCCTAAAAAAAACAACTGAGACTTCAGGTGAAAGATGAGGCATGGCAAAGAAGAGGAGCTTTACATGAGTGAAAACAAAATATGGCAACCAGCAATAGAGGAAGGAGATGACTGACAACATAGAGAATCTTAAAAAGTTGGCATCTCCTGGCTGGTGTAGCTCAGTGGATAGAACGCAGGGCCTGGGAACCAGAGGGTCACCAGTTTGATTGCCCGTCAGGGCACATGCGTGGGTTGTGGGCCAGGTCCCCACTAGGGGGTGCTCAAGAGGCAACCACACATTGATGTTTCTCTCCCTTTCTTTCTCCTTCCCCTCCCTTCTCTCTAAAAATAAATAAAATCTTTTAAAAAAAAAGTTGGCATCTTTGAGTTCCACAGCACATGCATTCAGTGATTGTTCAGTAAATGCAGTTACTTGTGCCTCTGTGGCCAGTACTCTTCTCTCTTAGAGAACTATAAGGAAAAGACGACTTGGGAGAAAAATCAAAAGTCTGAGTTAAGTGCAGGCCTTAGTAAATAAGAGTAAAATCAGACCCACCTCACCTGGCAAGCAGGATCCTGAATGAGGGGAAAATGAGAACAAGACTTAACCTAGGAAGAATACTAGAGAGATGAGAGAACAAGTTTCCAACTGACGTGAAAACTGATGGCGTTACGTCACAAGGTCTGGACGCTGAGCAGGGAAAAATGTTTTTGTGAACTTAACAATGTGCAGCAGTAAGTAATAATCATCTCTCTCTTTTTTCTTTCTAGAGAAATACAGAAAGAAATTCCATAGCAGGTTTCTTTCCTCCAACACTTTCATCAAAGGCACGGCTTGTTTGTTTTTTAGGGGTCCATTTGCTGCAAGATCTTCTAGAACTTAGAGCAGACACCTTCATTTGTAATTTGGGTTTGATTGGCAAGTAAGATTTTTTAGCTCAGCAGTGTTTCTCAGAGGGGAACTTGGGAAGCGTCCAAAGGCAGGAAGCAGAAACACAGATATCCTTAAATAGGAGATCAAAACTGAGTCTAGACTTTCATCTCCTGCTTCCTTTAAAACCACAGGCCAAACAATCCCTATTAGATTATTTCTCTTTCTTTAGGCTAAATTTTCTTCAATGCACATGATGGAAGACCCAGGAGAAGAAATTTAGAAAATACTACTAAAAGCACCAGAAGCTTAGGTTCTATATTGGAGTTGGATGAACCAAAGAACATGAGTGAGCGTATGTAGCACAAATATGCGGAGACATTTAAACTGATGAAAATTATAAACTAAATCAGCTCTGAGAAGGAATATGAGGGTGTAAGAGTATTAGATTTTGCTCTCATCCCCACTGACATCTCTTCCTAAATTCTGAATTCTTGATTTGTAATTTTAATTTGTCTTTCAAGATGTGGCCACAAACTCTCCACCATCATCCCCACCATCCAAGTGACGGTGGATTCCACAGGACCAAGCAGCACAGGGTACCACACCACATGTCCCCCATCCTTTTATAAATGCCACTGATGTAACCATGCCACCATGTAGGCATCTAGTATATAAAGTTCACATCTTAGCCTAACTCACATCACCTCAGTGGTTTGACAATTAGACTGTGTGGACCAAAAAAATCACAAATTTCACTCAAGCCCAGACACAATGCTTGTGTTTTATTATCTCTACAATTTCCATAAGGAAAATTTAGCCTAAAGAAAGAGAAACAGTCTAATAGGGATTGCTTTGGATATTGACTTTAAGGAAGCAAGAGATGAGCATCTCGAATCAGTTTGGTCTCCCATTGAAGGATATCTATGGTTCTGTTTCCTGTCTTTGGATGCTTCCCAAGTACTCTCAGTTCTTTATGATGCCTCAAAATTTAACATAGTTCCAAAATTTACATCCTAAGAACTATGACTTTCAAAGCAACACTTAATTCATTGTAAACTCCTCCCTACATTGTAACACAAATCTATCAAAGCCATATTATCAATTCTGAATATTCTCTTTGTCATGGACAGTGGAAGAATTCATGTTTAAAAATAAAATAAAATCATGCCCAGGACTTCAAGAATGGGAAAACATAGGCTATGTAATTCAAGGGCCCTTCTTAGCCCACCAGCTTTACCAAACCAACAGACTTGTAGTAAATGAAAAAGAGAAAATTTTCAAGGTAACAAAACTTGCAAGGTCAGAAGACACGAGAAAGGAAGCTACAGTGCTAAGGCAGGAACCTCATGTGCAACAGAGAAACAGTTTCCAGATAATAACCTCCAGAGTGTTTCGATAGACTTTATACAGCAGAAGGTTCTATTGTATCCATGTCCTTTCCCATAAGCTGAAAACTTCTTACGGAGTTTTATTGTTTAAGTCTGTGGACATCAGGCACTTGGGAGGGTGGCTCTTTGCTGAAAATCACCAGAAACATGGCTGAGACATTTTTATCATTCATGTTTGTATAAATTGCACAACTGCAAATCTGACTCGATTATAAAGACGTTTTTTAAAAATTTCTGCACATGGACCACCTTCTCATGTTCCTTTCCTATGAAAACGCACTTATGTTTTCTTCCAGGGTAGAATTTCAGAAATTATTATGTTTTAGATGACAGGATGTTTCCCTCGATGAACCTAACCTGGGACTAAGAAATAAACTATGGGAGTTAAGGAAAGGAGGATGGATTTTTTTTAAAGACAGCAACTTACAAAACTCCCAAACTTGAATAAAGGGAGGCGAGTGTACAAGACAGTACAGGGACCTGTATCACTGCTGCCCCCATTCCAGGGTCCCCCAAACCACGCCCACCCTGAGCAGCCCCTCAGCAATGCTGCAAGGCAGACGTCATTTTTGCTCTATTTAATGAATTCGCTCTGGGTCGCGGGAGATGAGAATCGTTAACTTGAGTGAGGTATGAAAATAGTCCCCTTCCTGCAGAGTGTTAACACCCAGGTTCCAGAGTTTTCATACCACTATCAATAGGAAAATTACATCACAAAGACCAAAGCACAATAGTCTCTTAAATGTTTATGCAATGACTGAAAAAATTTTAGAACTTAGATTCTGTCTAGTTTAACCACTCAACTTGGCACAACCAAGGTCACGCCGTTGGAAGAATTAAGAACCAAGGTCCTCATCTCCCTTCAATGATATTTTCACTATTCTGGGCCAACAGAAGAGATGAAATTTTCTCCTCTGCTGTTAATTCTTGTGCATAAACACCACTACTGTAGCACCTCACCTCAATGTATTCAGTCTTTTAGCTTGGAGACTTTTCTAGGAAGGTGACCTCAACCACATATAGAGCAAACACTTTGCTATCTGCCCCATTTTTATATAGACTTTCTTGAACTTGACTTTCCTGAGAGAAGTCATTCCTACTTCCTCCGTCACCTCCCTACTGCCCTCCTACCTGGGACTCTACCCTCCGCTCTGCTCCTCAGTGGACGGCCTCTCTGTACTGATTCCCAGTGCTCCGGCCCTGCCCACTCTGAGCACCAGATTCACGTCTCCAGGCATTTCCCGAGTATTTTTATGTCCTCACCTCCTCGAATTCAGTCTGTCCAAACATATATCATCTCACCTTCCACATATTTTGCTCAACTTCCTGAGTATCATCACTTTCCCACTCAAGCAAGTTCAGAACTTTAGTCATTGACTCCTCCTTTACCTTTATACGCAGTTCTG
Source organism: Trachops cirrhosus (assembly GCA_028533065.1). NCBI lineage: Eukaryota > Metazoa > Chordata > Mammalia > Chiroptera > Phyllostomidae > Trachops > Trachops cirrhosus. The sequence continues at coordinate 14,154,732 of CM052549.1, read as the reverse complement.
TTGATTTTGAAAAATTCTTTGTGCTCCTTTTTGAACTGGTCTGTTTTGGTTCCCACAAAAACCACTACACACTAGGTTTTCAGCCGCCTCTCAACCAGTCTCCCCACCTCCAACCCATCGTCTCTCTTCAATGTCTGCTTTATCACTTCCTTAACTGGGACCTTCTCTACTCGGGTGGGTCTACTCGCTATTTTTCAACTGTGCTTTCTCAATCCTCTGCCTGAACACAATGAAGCCCACAGCTAGAGTATGCACCCTCCTCCTCATCACCTGCTCAGAACCTGACATCGCAATGGTGGTTCAAGTCCAGTCTCTTCAATGAAGCTTTCTCTTACTCTTCTTGAGCTCTCTACCTATATACCACAATTTGGTGCCCAATTGCCAATCACCTTATACATTAACTTTCAAAAAGTACTTGTCTTCCTGATAAAGGTGTAGGGACCACATCTTACATGTATTTGCTGCTTCCGAAAAATATCTCAATAACCGTATTACATTATGAAAAAAATGAACCATAGTAGTTAAGAAAACATGATTAGGAAGTAGAAAATTCTGTGTTTAGATCCTGGCTTTGTTCTGTTCTATTACAGATAGGTGACCTTGGGCAAATAACCCCCACAAGCTCTCATAGCTATAAAACAGAGATAATGCCATCTATTTCATAGGGCTGTTGTGAAGTTGAACAGAATGTGTATGTACACACATAAAATGTTCAACACAGTATCTGGTTTGTGGGGAGTGCCTTCTTAAGGATTTTGCACACAGTAGGCACTCTTCTCTAGAAGAGTGCAAATCTGTAGATTCAATGTAATCTCTATCAAAATTCTAGTGGCACTTTCCACAGAAACAGAACAAATAATACTAAAAGTTTTATGGAACTACAAAAGACCCCCAATAGCCAAAGAAATGTTGAAAAAGAAGAACAAAACTGGAGGCATCATACTCCCTGGTTTCAAACTATAATACAAAAATATAGTAACTAAAATAGTATGGTATGGCATAACAATAGACACATACATCAATGGAATAAAATAGAGAGCCCCCAAATAAACCCACGCTTATATGGTCAATTAATGTATGACAAAGGAGCCAAGACTATACAATGGGGAAAAGACAATCTCTTCAGTAAACAATGTTGAGACAACTGGACAGCCACATGCAAAAGAATAAAGCTGGACAACTATCTTAACCCATATACAAGAACTAACTCAAAATGGATTAAAGACTTGAATGTAAGACCTGAAAGCATAAAACTTCTAGGTTAAAACATGAGAAATAAGCTCATTTAGTCTTGATGATGACATTTTTGGATCTAAAACCAAAGCAAATGCAACCAAAGCAAAAAATCAGTAAGTGGGACCTGTCAAACTAAAAAGCTTCTGCACAGCAGAGAAAACCACCAACAAAATGAAATGGCAATGTACTAATGAGGAAAAAATTGCAAATCATATATCTGAAAAGGATCAATATCCAAAATATATAAAGAATTCATACAACTCAATAGCAAAAACAAAACAAAAAAACCCAATCTAAAAACTGGCAGAGCCCTGGCTCCTGCGGCTCAGCTGGTTGGAGCACTGGCCCACAAACGGAAGGCTGGTGGGTTTGATTCCTGGTCAGGGCACGTACCTAGGCTGCCAGACTGGTTCCCAGTCGGGGTGTTTACAAGAGGCGACCGATCAAAGTTTCTCTCTCACACTGACGTTTCTCTTCCTCTCTCTTTCCCACCCTTCACCCCTCTCTCTAAAATCAATAAGCATGCCCTCAGGTGAGGGTAAAAAAGAATTTTTTTAATGGGCAGAGGATCTAAATAGACATTTCTCCAAAGAGGACATACAGATGGCTAATGGGTATGTGAAGATGCTCAGCATCATTCATCATCAGGGAATGAGCACCAAAAGCATAATGAAATGTCACTGCACATCTTGTTAGAATGACTATTGTCAAAAGGACAAGAAATAATAAGTGTTGGCAAAGATGCAGAGAAAAGGGAACCCTTGTGCCCTGTTATCGGTGAGCATGTACACTGGGGCAACCACTATGGACAAAAGTATGGAGGTTCCTCAGAAAAGTAAAAATAGAACTACCACGTGATCCAGCCATTCCACACCTAGATAATGTGTCCCAGCAAAGGAAGGCACTAACTAGAAAAGACATCTGCACCCCTAAGTGTCCACGGACAGATAAACGGATAAAGAAAATGGAATATTATTCAGAGGCAGGGTGAGGGTGGGCAAAATGGGTGAAGGGAGTCAAAGGCGCAAACTTCCAGTTATAAAAATAAATAAGGCAAGGGGCTGTGATGCAGACCGTGGTAACTTTAGTTAATAATACTGCATTGCGTATCTGAAAAGTCACCAAAGAATAGCTCTTAAAAGCTCACAAAACGAGAAAAAAGTTCTGTAACTGTATATGGTGACAGACGCTAGCTAAAGTCAGTGTGGTGATCATTTTATGATATATGCAAATATTGAGTCATTATGTTGAAACTAATATAATGATGTGTGTCATTACACTTTGATAAAAAGATAACTAAAAATAAGATGCAAAGTTCACACTAACCAGTTTTTCTTAACACACTGTCAAGATTCCACTTCGCATGAGGTTTTAGACCACCAATCACTGGATTTAGTCAAAAATTGCTTTTCTAAGCTTTGTTTAAGAAAAACAAAAAAGGCAACTTTTAACTCTGAAGCTGTGCCCAGATGGCAGCCTGATGTGTAAAACTGAACGAAACCAGGTTCATCCACATACACAGCCCAATCCAGCCTGGTTTTCGGCCATTGCCGTTTCAACCATACAGTTAACGCAGAATTAGAGCGTCACTGGTAGGCCAGAAAAGTTCCCAGAGAGCCCAGCATTGGCTATTTTTTGTGAAGGATTGCTCGAGCCCCAGAACTGAAGGGCCATGGTGAGCGACCACAGCCAGCTTTTTCTAGGAGGACAGGCATATGCTTTTCTTCAACCAACAAGGCAATTACCAGTTCTGACTTGGGGCTTTAAAAAACACAGCGAAAATATTGCAATCTGGTACATGAAAAACCAACAACGTGGCCTTTTGATGGTAAATTCTTCCCCCCTCCCAATGAAACATGCAGCTTTTTATTCTTTGTGCAGAAGGTCACAACTTTCTCTACTTTAAAAATCAGATATTACGCCTCCACTAAGGTTCCAGGAGTTTTCCACCAGGAGTTTTCCACCAGGAGTGTGGATGCTCTCGCAGGAGAGGCTGCATCAAGCGTCACAAGTCAACGCCATCGTCCCCTTTTGCCCTGACCTGGGCCTCTCAGTGACGAGCGGGCCCAGGGTAAGTGTCTGCACATCTTCGCCCAAACGCCTCCCTTCAAAGCCCCAGATTCATTGTTTCCGCGCCCTAAGGGGGCAACTGCACGGCCTTACCGCAGATGTCAGACGAGCAAGAATTTCATCACTGCTTTCTTCCGAGTCTTCAATTTTCTGGTGAGACCTTTGAAAAACAGAGAATGAATGACCCTTCAGCTTTGGCTGCTCAAATTTATCTGTCAAGTGATGGGGAATACGTGGCATTCTCCATTGTTTAATACATTATTATTTAATATGTTATTGTTTAACATGAGAGGGAAACCAAAAAACCCAGAATTTACTTATAAAAAATTGTGCATTTATTCTCACATGTTTAAACTTCGGTCACCTTCAAAGTGCTCTCCATTTGACGCAATACACCTATCAAGACCTTTATTCCACTGCTCAAAACAGGTTTTGAACTCATTGATTTTAGTGCCTTTTAGTGCTTATGCTATTTTTGTTGTTGTTTCACCTCTTCCATCAGCAAAACATCCCTTTGAGGATTTTTTTCATCCAGGGAAACAAAAATAAAAATCACTTAGGGCGAGACCAGGTGAATTGGGGTGGCACAAGGTCATATCGGTTTTGGTCAAACACTGCCGAACACTCAGTGTGGTGTGGGCAGGTGTGTTTGTAAATCACCCATCATGAAAAGGGCAAACATGTTGAAAGGGTTCAAAAAAAATTCACTGAAGTAGAACACAGCCTCTCACAACAATGCCAGCTGGTGCACTGATACAGATGGGTTCTTAGAACACTCACCTAGCAGGGGAAGCCTGTACTACCAGGGGCCCGCCCTCCAGGAGATCGTTCCATTTTGGGGGGGGGGGATCCCTCTCATACATTAGTGAAAATGCCCAAGCAAATAACACGGTGTCAGTAATGCCAGGGGAACACAGCGCTGTTGCAGCCCAGCTGTTCCCTCAAAAACAGGTAGCAAGAACCTCTTTACAAAGCACCAATTAAATCCTGAGGGTGGAGTACTGTTCTACAAGTGATTTCGCGGAACAACCCTGGCACACTAGACTCACAGGCACAGGCAGGCACAAAGCATAAGCAGACGGGAACATATGGTGGTTAAGTACTAAGGTTCCCTCCAGTCTAAATGAAACCCAGATTTTGGAAATATGAATCATGAATTTTCCACCACATTTGAGTTTCACCCAAAGCAGATGTATTATAAAATGGTCTATTATAGACCTAATGCTATGATAGGATTTTTATGGAAAGCAATAGCAGAAGAAGCTCTTTATCCTTTTTTAAGAGACACAGCCCAGTGGAGAAGCGAAAAAAATTATGCATATGTTAAATAACTAAAGACACATAATGTAATACACAGAATAAGATCAGTTTGTTTGTTTAGGAAAATCACCGTTCCAATATAATTGATGAAAAATTTTTCACTGCACGGATGTGCATACTAACGTATAAAATAAAACAAATCTTTATAAAAATTGTATTCTTTTTCCTGGTTTGATTAAAGAAAAAAAATTAACTAACGCCAACCGAATATATAAAATTGTTGACAAGCAATCCCTTTCAACACCTTCTGTGGAACTGGAAGGGGTGGTGATTGCCCTGCAGAGCAGCGTTATCAGAATGGCTGGCTGGTGCCTGATTTCAATCTCGGTAACTGCCGCCGGCCAGCTGGAGCGCTCGCCCGGTGGGCAGGAGGGCGTCTCCTGGCTCTCGGGGGAGCTAAGGAGAAGCTCTCTAAGGAAAGGAAAGCTAGTCGGATCAATCCTGGCACTGGCTTCCTGTATATGCCATCAGACCTATTTATGGGGGGAAAAAAAGCCACACTATCCAATGAGAGCAGTGAGCCACAGACTAGGACTGCTGTAAGAACTAGCTGCCCGATACAGGTACGAAGCAGAGCGGATGTTGTCCGACAGCTTAATTACCTGTGCAGCAAAGTGTTTGAAACGTTAGCTAATAACCTGCCCAACAAAACCAGTGGGAAACAAGCAGCATCATTTACCGTATTCCCCCAAAAGCAAGTTACCTCGATAATGACTGTTTCAAACAATGAGCTTTATTATTGAAATTATCTATTCACAAGGTCTCCCTACACCTGGAGTTATACTATGAAGAGTGTGCAACCCTTTAGAACCTAAGCCACCAAAACCAAATTTATAGGATTCAGCTGAGGTGGCTGAACAGATGTGACAGGAAAGGAAGTGCCACACGCCCGGCCTGGGTCCGTAGGGACGCATGGGCTGGCCGTGCTGCCCCGTGCCTCTCGGACCCCAGCAGACACCCGCAGGGGTAGTTAATGGGAAGAGGTATTTCGCACTACCGCAGATTCTGTCACCGCCGTCTTTTCAACAAACCGCTGAAAGACACTCAGAATTCCGAGGGAAACCCTTGTGTGTGTGACTGATAATGGCCGTTTCATGAGTAATGGCTGAGCAGTTGCTGGTTTAGTGGCAAATAATTTAGTTTCTGTTCAGAGGCAAAGCTATCTTTCATCACTCTTCCAGCACAAAGCATGCCTCAGCAAAAGCGTTTCTGAAGGGCATGTGCATGAGAAAGCAGGGCGATGATCTCCAGGGAGTCACGCCGCAGCCCCTCGCCCACCGCCATCGCCTCCATCGTCAGGACTCATGCCCTGGACTCCCAAGTCTCTCTGCAGCCCCGAATCTCCCCTGAGCTCACCCTGTCTTTCCATCTGCCTTCAAAGGGGCTGTGGTGGCAATTCCAGGACATTTCTGCCCACGTGGGGACCCTTATGTGTAGTGGAGGCTCTTTGAACTCCACTTACACCAAACTCCTCTCCCCTCCTGCCCTGGCTGTTTCTGCTGCGCCTCTCACGGCTCAGCTTCCTGGGCCCCCTGTGGCCATTCCCTCCTACTCCGCTCTCCGCCTTTGCCAGACACCAGGCTCCCCCACTTCTCTTTCTCAACCTCTGCTTTCCTTCAGGCCCTCACAGTCAAGGAATGCTCTGCTGTGCATGACCATCCCAGAAGTACCGCTGCGCGAAATATTAGCTTGTTATCTAACCACGTCAACTGGAGGACCCTGCTTACACTCTGGAACTCCTTCCTCTCGCTATCCCATCGTTCTCTGGCTCCCTGCAGCAGCTCTTCCCTTCGGGGACCTTTTGTCACTAAAATCCAACAAGAATGACTTTCTTATATCTAATACCAACAAACTGGCAACTCCAAAACTGTGTTAACTAACAGCAGCTTACTTATCACCCCCACCACCTCATCTTTCCTTAAGAAATAATTAGTGCAGATTTAATGACACTACGCAGCCTAGGCAGGTGCTGGGTAGTCATTCACAGGATCCGTGATGCAAAAGAAAAGCAGCAGGAGATCCCCGACCGACTGGACGTGGCTGAGTTCCAACGAAGAGCCTCGGGAGGCAGCACACAGAAGCCAGGAACTGGGCACTGGGACCCTTTTCTACCAGCCAGCCCCAGGATGATCTGCAGCAACTTGGGTTTACCTGGTGCCCCTGCAGAGGTTCCCAGAAGTTTCTTTGTGAAAATCCTTCACGAGAATTAGTATAATGGGTTTGAGGCTATTCCAACATGGTTTTTTAAGTTAAAGCTTGCTGTAACTGTTCTAAACAAGAGACAGAATCCACATTCCTTAATCAGGTTTTGATCAAAACATCTGTGCTTCAAAAATCCCAGAGCAACCTGCGCCACCTTGGAGCTGGAAAATCCTACTTCCTTTTCAAAAGTGGAAGAGGTTTCCTGGTATTCCATGGTGGAAGGTTAGAAGCACTTCCTTGGGGAAATATTACCCGAATGATGCCATTTTACCTTTGTTTACGACGTAATTTTTAAAATGCGTTAGTTCCAGGTCTCAATGGCGAATAGCCTATGTGGGCTGCCAAGAGGTAGTACCACATCTAATACTGCTCCTACGGGAAAATGTGTGAAATGCACCCCAACAACCACAAAACAGACAAACATCTGGAGTCGAGTTGTTCATGAGACAGAGACTGTGCATGCCTGGCACCTGCCAATCCAGCTGGGGTGTCCTTCACGACCTCCCAGGCCCCACGAGCCAGCACTACTGGGCAGGGTGCTGCTGCACGTTACAGAGACACCAGACAACAGGACGTGTGTCCTCAGCTGGCCTCTACATAAAGTGCTACTTCTGGCATCTCGGGGGCTTTCATTTGCTTCTGAGTGTGCCTTACACACATACTGCACGACACCCTTGGGGTGAAACAGATATTCTACATCCGGACTAATGAGGGTGGATAGCACACCTGTCTTCCCATCAGAATTCTCACAGGAAAGAGAATGATCTTGAGGGATGTCAGACAGGCAGTCCTGTCCACGACCTCCCACTGCAACCCGCGCAGCCAGGCTGACATTGACCTACCCTGGATCGTTTGGGTTGGAGGGACTTCAGAAACACAAGTTTTAGGCTGGACTTCAGACTACTCCTGCTAGGGGCTAATGCAATTCTAGGACAGGGACTCTATTAGAGCCAAGACAAACTACACAGAGATCTTTCAAATATGATCGCATGACTAACAGGAGATGCACAGCACACATATGTGTGAAAAAAATAAAAATATCCAGTAGATTCAGCAAAACATCTTTAAGATACTCTGTCGACACAAACAAGGGTCCCTTGGCCTGATCTGTGGTGGTCAGGGGAACCCAGGGGGCAGTGACACCCACGGCGAGGTTCTGACGGACGCAGCTGGCCCTGGAACTGCAGCAGAATGACCAGGACAAAGGCGCGGGACACCTCAGTCGCTACCGCATCTCATACCTACTGACCCCAAAGGGGTGGGAAGGGCATCACGTCTCACACTCAAGTACGGTGCCGTCGACACCCTCCCATAACACCTATATTCCGGACAGCTCTGGTTTGTTTGTTTTTTTCAGTCCCCACCCAAGGATCTGTTTTTTTATTGATTTTAGAAAGAGAGGAAGAGAGAGGAAGTGACTAGGAGGCAGAGGGGGGAGAGACAGACAGACAGACAGACAGACAGACATCAATCGGTTACCTTCCGTATGCTCCACAACCAGGGATCAAACCTACAACCTAGGTACGTGCCCTGACCGAGAATTGAACCTGCGAACTTTTGGTGTACAGGACGATGCTCCAACCAACGGAGCCACCTGGCCAGGACTCTGTTTTTCTTAGTAAAGCAAATTTTGTGACAAAAAGAAAAAGTGGAATGGTAGAATAATGAGAAGTGGATTCTTCTCGAGGTCTTTGGTCTTGGAAAGTGTGAATACAAATACCTCTTAAACCTTTTTAAAAGAAGATAAATTTTTCATAGCAACAGTCTACTATTTATGCTTGTAAAGGAAATTTATCAAACTGCAGCAAATTATAAATGAGACAGGTTTCATTAAGAGTCTGGGGTTTATAGTTACATATTCATCTAAAACTGAATAAAATTAGTTATTACTGATATCTCTTTTGTACATTTTATATTGAGGATTTTAGGATTAGTGCTTAATATTTCATTAAACAGCTACAATTCAAATGTTAGCACAAACGGGCCTAAAAGTTCAATTTGTTAAAATTCCTGTATATTCTTAAATATAAATGTACTCTGACAAAGATAAG
>CM052549.1:14119231-14145353 GCA_028533065.1 Trachops cirrhosus | reverse complement strand
GTCTAAAAAGCCAGGACCAGATGGGTCACAATGCTCAGAACAGCGCCCTGTATGCAGCCAGGGCTACAGAAGTGTCAGCTCTTGCTGCTAGTGCTGTTTTTATTGTTGTCACTCTCGGGGCAGTTTAGGCAAAATGACGAAGTCAGCTGTTCTCCATTTTTTTAAGCAGGGGAACTCCTTTAACATAGAGACAGATCGCAGACCCATAAACTCTACACGTTGAGTGAGCAGACACAGGGCAAAAATGTTACTGTGAATTCAAGTAAGAAACTATTATTTCAGCAGCATCGATATACAGTTAAGTCTTTCTCTTTATTCATTGTAGACAATGTGTGGCTTCCCTGTGGGTTTGCAGAGCCCTGAAATCAATCTGAGCCTTGCTTCCCACCCCTCTCAAAGCCCCAGTTCTCCTGGGTGTGACCCTTGCTCCAGGCACATCAAGCTGCCTTGCACTCACCAACACGCCACCGGTCTCCCCAGCTTCGTGCCCTACCCTCTGCTCCATCTTTCTTGGGTGCCTCTGCTTCTCTCTAAAGTTTCTCTGACTCTCTAAAGCACGGAGTCATGAATGCTAAGAAATCCATCTTAACCCATTGACCCAAGCGTTCCCTAGAGTTGGTTCCTGAGGAACCTGAATGTTAGCATACCAGCCAGTTTCACACACTGCTCGACAACAGTAAAGGACAGGTATGACTTAAACAAAGTAGTTAGAAGCAGGAAAAGTCAGGTTGGGACACAATGAGAAGGGGCTGCTTCAGCAGAGGTCACACGGCTGGAGGAGATGTACGTGGGAGCCACAGCCAGACCCTCAGGAGCACGAGCAATACCAGCAGGCATCCAGGAGGGCAGACTGGCCCAGCAGACCCCCGAGTGCTGATCAATCCAGGACAGAGAGACCCAGCTGATGTCAGCCCCAGGCCCGACAGCAGACGCAGGGGCCACCTTGGGTCTCACTAGGGAACTGGCTGCCCACCTACAAGGCAACATCAGTGAGGAGGGGGAAAGGCCCACCCTGCCAGGGTCCAGGGCCCACTCCCCGACCAGAGACTCATGGGTTCTCTTGCTGAGGGGCAGTGGAAGGGTGCAGAGAGACTGAGCCTTTTTACCGTAATACACTAAACAGCCAACTAAAAGGACTCTCAAACTTACTTGATTCAAATGATTTTACTGGAGTAGACTGAAAATATGGGGCTCTTTTCTTTCTTTCTATCAGGAGGGAGGCTTATGTAGGGAGCAAACAGCAGACTGCTTAGAGAAAAGTGAAGAAGCTACATGTTTTCTTTATACACGTCTGTGTGTGGCAGGCGTGAGCTTAATTTTAGCAATCCTCTACAGCTCTTTTAAAAACAACATAAATGTTAATGGCCCTATAACTGGTAGAATTTAGTTTTACGTATTCCAGGTTCATAGACTTGACTATTCAGAGGACCCCCACACCCACCTATAACGGTGGCTGAATTGAAATAGTGAAGCTTCCTCGCAGCCTAAACTCTCAAACGATTTGGTGTGAGAGAGGTGCCCCATTGGTCCTTCAGGAATATTAGGTGGACTTCCCCTAACTGTTACTTCAGCATTCCTACCACCCACCCACCCCCCCAAAAAAGAGGTAGAGAAAAGCACATTCAGAGTAACTTGATTTGGCTTTCAGTTTGATTGAGGTGCCGTGTCTGTTATTTTTCTCCCCAAGAGACAATGCCCTTGACAACCGATTCGCTCACTTCTTTCAAATTACCTACTCAGTTTGGATATAAAAGTTATTTTGTATGGAAGATGAATTTTGTTGCCTTAAATTAGCCTTGAAACCTGCAGCAGGTCCATTTTCTTTCCTGCTTTAAACATTTCTTTAAAGTGGAAAAGAAAGCCACTTTTCTTTTTAAAAATGCATTTGCACCAAACAGGTTGTGTTTACATGGAGACAGTAAGAGGTTTCTTCGCAGAGTGTTAGAGTTAGAGAGAAGACAGCAAATCAGAGAGGCCGAATGGCGAACTGCACAGGTCAACCTTAATGACCTTCGAACATCAGGAAGGTCATTAAAAGGGCCACAGGCTGGGCTTTCAGCTCATGAGTGGTCAGCCTAAGTGGATGAACCAAGCAGATGTCAGAGGGCATTTCAGCAGAATGGATACAAAGTCAAGGGTTACAGAGCAGAATAGGGAGGACTAAGAACGACAGAAACACAGAAAAGTGGTTTTTGATACAAACAGCAAGAAGAGTAAGTTGCTGCAGGAGAGGCAGACACGGACTGGAGACCTCACGCACGGCTCAGGGCCGAAGCAGGAGGTAGGCTCCCCCTTGAGGGGTGGGTGAATCTGACTCCACAGGACGGGGCAGAGGGCAGGGCAGAGCATCACGTGGGCACGAGGGCATAAACGGGTGTGGGCGGGCCGGATGAGTGCGGATCACCTGATTCCCGCAGACGTTATGACAGGACCACAGCATCAAACCACAGGAGGAGCTGTGACAACTGAAAGGGGACAATGTCCCTGGGCACCTCGCTTTCTGACTGCAGTTTATTCCAAGGCAGGATAACCCAAACCTTGGCTTTCCAAACTTCGACCTACTACAGAAAATATCCGTGTTCTCTCTCCAGAAGAGCCCTGCAGTGGTTCGGTAAGTTTATCTTTTTATAGCCAGTAATAGGACTGGCAGATCCGGAGCTTCCCAATGACCACATCTTCCCAGAAGAAGTACTATTCCCAAATGCACATGTTCACACCGACATAAAAATGTTGCTGATAAACAGGGCAAGCTATGGTGATTCTCATCTCTAGAGATGACATTTGTGCTACGGGATCCATGTGACAAAAGACTGGAAGCAAACTGGAATAAATGTTAAGACTCAAATGTTTAAAACATTGTCATTCTTAGAACTTGGGGTAGACGGAGGATTTCCCTGTATGCAAGGTTATCTCACCCACTGGCATTCCAATCTGCTCTCAGAGTGGAGGGAAAGGAGCTAGAATGTGAAGACTGCTGGCCGGTTGCCCTTCTGCCCCCCGTTCACCTGGCCATGGCCGTGGGGATGCCCCCAGTTCCATTCCACGATCAGGACAGGAAACGGGTAAGAGCTGCTCAAGTATGCCAGGGCTGAAGGGAGTCACAGCCACCTCTCACTTAGAAAGCATACCCCTCGTTCTTAGAAAGCCTGTTCGAGTTTCCTGGAATGCTCCTTGACTTTTCCCAGGAAACCTCTGCCCTATATTAAAAGCATATCACACTACAGAACATTTTGCATACTTAGACAACTGAGTGGAGAATTACGTTTGAATTTTGCTTTACTATGGCAAGGTCCTCTATAAAGAGCAGTGGTGAATTCATAACCACGTCAGAGCCAGTCTAACACTTTTATAGCTTCCGTTTGTAACATCTCAGAAAGGGGGGCTAGGATGGCGCCCGTAACACCTGGGGACCTGGAAGCAGGTATTAAAAGCAAGGGCGTCAGAGCCAGGCTGACAAGCACCGAAACCCTCAACACTCCACTTGCATGACCTGGACATGTCACCTGACTTCTGTGCTTCCGCTGCCTCACTGACAAAACAGGAAAGGCAGTAGTCCCTGTCTTCAAGAAATCATCTTCCTCTGAAGATGAAATAAGGGACATAGAACATTTAGCCTAGTTCCTGGTACAAAATGTGTTCTCTGCCGTCAACCTTTCCATTAGCCTCATCAGTGCCCCGACGTTTAGGGTTCTAAAAGCCTGTGTTACTGTTTCAGCATTAACTGCCATTTTTGAACAAGGGTACCTTATCTTTGGTATGGCTGTAGGTGTTTGTTACCCACGAGACGAGGGTGCTACTGCTGGCTCGGCTAATCTCACTGAGCTGAAAGAGTCGACAGTATGGGAGTGTGTTCCGAGAACTCGGAGTGTAAAAGGCATTAACTGACCTCTTCCACCTGCAGTGCTCTGGACCGGCGGAAGCTTGTCACTGACCACGTGGACAAACAGAGGCACGTCAGCCTCGCCCTGTCGTGACAAGTCCTTTGCCCAAACCTTCTCTAATAAGTGCATTTTAACTCATTTTAATCACATCATGACTCAGTATCTTCATGTGATAATGGGTTATGTGTTTTAATTTGCCAAATGTTGCTTCTCGATCATTTTCAGAAAGGTCCATACAGCTCTTTCTCAGGAAAGTCACGACTTGGGTAGTGGGTAAGATACAAGATACTGTTTTACTCTTGACTCAGGCCAAATCATGCTTGTTACTAACTTAGGTCATCTACTCAAATAGCAACAATTAAATACGGTGTACCACGGTGTGGCTGGCAAGGCACGGACTTCTGGAATTTGAATACTGGTTCAGTCATGTATTAGCTGACTTAATTTTAAAGATTTATTTTACCTTTCTGAACTTGCATCTGAGAAATGGGACCAGAACAAACTGCCTTTTAAAGGAGGCGGCAGTCTTAAAGAGCAAAGCACAGTCCCCAGACACAGCAAATGTTCTCCAGGTGACAGCAATGTAACCCCAGAAGAAGCAGCGCCGACTTACAGCTCGCAGAGGCCGGCTCGGGCGGGAAGCAGAGGCACCAGCTGCAGCAACAGCCTGACTCCGTTCTGCCACTCGTCTTCTCTCTCAAATTCACAGTACAAGTAGCCACACTCGTCGGACGAAAACTGATAGAAAACATAGGTATCTTGAAAGTATAAATGCTGGTCCACTGTTGGAGACAAAAAAGGTGTGGATCAGTTTTCTAACGTATATTATTTCGAGAGTCGTAAACAAATACTACACTGAAAGCACTACTGATTATTAGGGAGAAGCCGGGTGGGACTCTAATTATACATCCTAAGTCCATTCCCGGTCACAATCCCAGTGAACTAAAAAGGGTTTACTGACCAATCTACTTTTATTACTTGAAGCTTTGACCAGCATATTCACATATATTTCACCATTTTTCTGCTTTAGGGACAGGCGAAATTCACAGTAATTCAAAGGTACTGGTAAGAAAATTTTTTTCAGTGTCTCAAGGAAAACTAATACATGTAATTACTTCAGTGTTACAAAAATACAACACGATGTCGAGTTTCAATCAGTGGTTCTCAACCAGGGTAACTGCCCCCCAGGGAACATCTGGCAAAGTCTGGAGAAATTTCCGGTTGTCACAGCTAGGGGGTGCTACTGGCATCTGGTGTGTAGAAGAAAGAAATGCTATTACACATTCTGTATTGTATGGGACATGCCTATACAACTAAGAATTATCTAACCCAAAATATCAACACTACCAAGGTTGGGAAACGCTGTGGTAAAGGAATCAGAACTGGAGATTTTTCCAAAAACGTATTAACACAATGTTTATATTAATGCTAACAGTAACAAAATGTTGTGTTGAACTCACAAGCAAACTAATAACATTCCTCAAAGGTAGCTAACCGATTTTCTAGATAAGAGTATCAAGTGCTAGGTGTTGTTAACTCACTAAGGTATTGTTAACTCACAAGTTTAATTATTCCCACACCCCTGTCTGTACTGCTCTTCCACAGCAGGACTTGGGGAATGCCTTTCTAAACTTCACTATGTCCCCTGGCCCTCAATATTTATTATCTATAGAGAAAAGGGCTTCAGAGTGACCAACCGGCACCTGTGCGATAGAACTAAATAAAGAAATCCAGATTGCTTTACTCCTATTCCTCAATTCACTGGGCTCAACGAAGAAAACATGTCAACCATCTTTTTAGTTTCTAGTTAACATCAATTTTCTCATCTGTTCAAACAGCTAATGTTCATAGGTCATATCTTTTTAACTGTTCATGATTACTTAGAGTCAATCAAAATGGCATACACATTCCACTCATAAAATCAGTTTCTGATGATAACTCTAAGTATGGCAAGATAAATCACACATTTAGGGCAATTAAAGGTGTCACTAATTTAAAAAATAAACTTGTGAGCAGCAGTTTGAGTAAGAAGCGGGGGTGGTAAGTGAAAGACTCAATGGTTCACATCTGTGAATCAGCAGGCACCTAATTATTTTTACAAAAGGTGTGAGAGAAATAACAATCAAAAGATGATCTGTCACTTTTATTTATAAAATAAAAGAGAATGCAAATATTTACCTGCAAAAATAATTTCCATCCAGACTGTAACATCCTCTAGAAAACCAAGTATATTTTGGTCAGGCAGCTTAATAAAATAATGATGCTGTGCCTTTAAAACGTGACACTGACCTGATGACATGATCCCCATGTCCAGCAGGAGCTGCCAGACCCCGACGGCCATGGACCTGCACTGGACAAAAGGGCAGTGTTCCAGGAGCCAGTCCACCAGTTCCGACCCAACGCAGCTTCGCCTGGACACACACAAAGCCGTTCACATGAGACATTGTTGCTACTCACTTGCCAAAAAATTGATATTTAATCCCATCCCTCTGGTGTGCTTGCTTTTTTAAACAAGTGACTCAATAATAAATGGCATATACCGCTTATTCATCTTTCAGATTTCAGCTCAAATATCACTTCCTTAGAGAAACTTGGACACAAATCCTCTCATACTTTTTCTTCATGTCACCTAACATTTAATAATCATACATCTTTCTGAGTGGATAATACCTGCTTTCCCCACTGAATAGTTTTCAGGAGAACAAGGACTATGTATAATTCACTACTGAACCCCAACACGTGGGACAGCCCAGGTACACAGTAAGCTCTCAAAACACGTAAGTCTGAATAAATGAAAATATAAATGTAGCAGTCCTTTATATAAGGATAATGCTGCTGCCTTGTAAGACCAGTACCTCACGCTGGTGGTGATAAACTTGGGTTAATCATTCATAGATATTCACCTTGTCTCTTTCATGAGAACAAAATAATTCCAAGAAGGCTAGACAAAGTTGGGACCACAGTGAGTGGTGTAGAATTTTGTTTGCTACTTTTCCGATATTAAACCCTAAAATTTGTCTCAAAGAACAATAAATTGGATAGCGAATCTTTTTAGTATACTCTAAGCAACCCTAACTAAGCAACCTCGATCATAAAACCCATAGACCCAGATGTGCGTGAAGGATTCCACTAACCACACACACATAAGATATTCTCTGTAATCTGTCTTAAAATATACAACTATATTCAAAGAATGCTGCAATCTTAGCATCACAAAAAGTATCTTCCTGCTTACTTTTCCACTTTTATCAGCCCGTGATGAAAAACCAAAGGAAGAAAGCATTCTGAAAAACAGTTTTCCATTTGCAGCAATTTCATTGAATCCCACTCTCCCTTATGAGCAACTGTCACCAAAACGTTTTTTAATGATGTATCATGTAAATGGCTACGTTTATTCTATATTTGGTATTTAGGGACCAAAAGATGTCACCTGTATCTGTATTCCTAAAACAGAAAAACACTGCCCATCTCCTGTGGCTGGCACGGGCGCGAACACCTAGAGATCACACAGTAACCAACAACACGAAAAATGCCATGAGGTGCATCACCTTCTGGGGTAAAGAACAAAGTGAGTTTTTCTGCTGAGATATTTGATCAAATATTCTAGCTTTTGATAATGCATCCCTTTTTTTCTTTGGTGCAGTGTCAGTATTTGAAAGATACTCAATTAGGGCAATACTAGACATGTTTAATTGCAGGTTAGCATTAAGACATTTAAAAGATTAACAGTCAAATAAATAAGTGTTTTTTTAAAAACAAAATGAGAAAACAGATCACAACAAAACAGGCAATTAGGCCAATATTAACTTCTAATTCTATAGGACACCTTTCATGTTAAAGGCTCCAAGTGTTAATTAATTCCTCAACACCTCTGTCAATTAGCCAGCATCTTCCAACTAATTGCTCACAGCAGTTATCGAGGAGATTAAACACTGTATCGTTTTTAATCCTTATTCTCAGAACAATACAGCTCCTCAGCCTACTCTCTGTCCTGTGAAAGGACAACAACGAAACGTTTTCTGAACTAAACTGCCAAACTCCAGAGGGTGTCTAGACAGATGCGTGTGCATGTCTGCTCACAGGGGATGTGGAAGAAACGTCTCAGACCACGGCTTCTCAAAATCAGTCTGGCTGCGCAGGGCCTGCGAGTCCCCAGTTCTGACTGACTCCCTGGTGATGCTGGTGACCACAAACCCCGCCCCCACCCCGCCCCCCAGCTCTACCTGGTCATGGGGAGAGCTCGCTCTGTTTGGGGGGCGGAGCTGAGGCAATATACAAAAACACAGCACTGCCCTGATACTAGTTAAGAGTGAGGTGAGCACGGTTCTGAGGCCGTGGGCTCTGACCACAACAGCACACTAGGCAGGGACACTGTGACTCGGAGGTGATTAGCTGCCAGGCTATCATGCTGTAATAAAGCGTTATGTTAACAATCTCTGGAGTGAAACATTTAATATCTCTTAGCTTCCTTCTGTCTCCGGTTACATTTTTAGCAACTGATTCATGCTGGTGTAGAAACAATCTTCATTTTGAATATAAATGGGGTGATAGTATTCAGAGACCAGTTTTGAAAGTAATCTCATGTGGCATGTGGGGGATACTTTACCTCAATTTACTACCAGTCACAGGAAGATGATCCGTACTGGGCCATCACATTAGCACTGTGTCTTTATACCCAGGACATTAATCAGTCCTTACATTCTAAAGGAAGGAGGTTCCGGCCTGACCATCAGGAATCCGAAATAGCAAAACACATGCTCTCCCTATTCTGTTCCCACCAGTACGTTCTAATGTGCATGGACGGTTCTTTCCCGTGAACCCGACCCATGTACAGCTCTCGATTCTTTTTCCAGTCTAGATCCAGAGAGATCTCACGAAGACACAAAACAGAAAATGAGAGATGTCAGACACAGCCTTATGTGGTAGCTAAAATGAATCCTGTGAGCTCGCTCACAACCAAACCTAAAGACTTACACAGTTTTTGTTTAAAAAAAAAGAAAAAATCAGACGTGTCTAAATTTAGTTAAAGAAACGCCATTTATTCTAGGACTCTTTCCTTTTTTTTTTTTTTTTTTTTTGCTGTCACTTATGCTGAATACCTTCCTATTCTTTATGGTATTATAATCTCATTTCTATAAGAAAGAATAATGGTAAAAAATCATAGTAGTTTTTCTTTCTGTTTTATATTTGTAATTTTCTTTTGGTATTGTTTGGTGTGGTTTAATATCTTTCCTTAAAATAAAAATAATAAAATTATGAAAAAATAACAAAAAGGTAAAAATTCACTTTATCTTTAGTCTACACCAGAAAATGAAAATGTGCTCCAAACTCTCTAAGTGACCATTCTCTTAGTCCAGTTGTACTTTAAAACTGGCCACCAACCTGCCCACTTACTCTAATGCCTCTGCCCTTTTCACTCCCCAAGGCCAAGAAAGGCTGTCCCCATGCCAACCTGCCCCTCCCCCTCCTCCCAGCACCCAAGGAGCACGATCACTCTCACCTGGGGAGTGGAGCCACCGTTCTCTCAGCCCATGGACCTCCAAGGACGCCTCCCTGAGCGTCCCCTCCCTGAAGAGGGGACCTATATTTATTGATGCCCCAGGGCAGCATGTGTCCAGTAAAATTATTATGAGCTTTCCCATCTCAGAGAAAGCAGAGGCTTTCCCGAAACCACCCGCACGTGCGGACTCCAGACCCTCACTGCAGAACCAGCTGGCCAGCTGCCGACAAATGCTGAGCTCAGTTTAAAGAAGAGAAGAGTCCCCACCAGAGTCCCCAATGGACGCTTCAAACAGACTGACCGACCCCTCCCGCTACTGAGGTAGCCTGTCTCTCTGTGATCAAGGTTAGGATTTTAACACAGTTGGTTTTTTTTCACAAGGAGAATTTCTGACAAGGTGTTAGAAAACTGTGTTACCTGTAAAATCCCTTGAGGTTCACTCTGTCCTTTATCAGGTCAGCTGCCTGAACGATAATAATATTCCTCAGTGCTCTTCCTGCACATGAAGAATTCTCCCCATAAATCTAAGTGGAAAAAACAAGCATTTGCTGTAAATTTAGAACAATAATGCAACAATCTGTGAGTACATTTTATGCACAGGATCATGACCAAATCCATAAGCTTAAGACACTTATGTGGCTACAAACACAATTACTTATTTTATTTTACTTTTGCTATTGGTTCATTTATGCTATGAAGACATAATAGCTATTTTCCATATGCTAAACTGCTTTAACTATAATTATAAATAATCTCCTTTTACACAAAGATTTTAGTGTAAAATATCCTGTTCTTAAAATCAGAGTGTTTCCATACAGCAAAGCGAAGAATATTTTTATTATAACTCTGTCATATGGATATCACATTCATGTAAAGGTCGGAGGATGGGAAAATAACTTCATCCTGTCCGGTGAACATTGCACCCAGGTGTGATTTGATAGCAGGCTGCTGTCTGCTTTGCTTTTAAGCTTCTCTCAGCTGCAGAGTTCACAGCTAATTCCAAGAATCCTGATTTCATCTACTCCATGATTCCATCTAGCAGATAAAAATTTTATTTGACTTCTTTTTTAATCTTATAATTTGCCCATAGGAGTCTCTGATTCCCGAAAGATGACAGAGTGTGTTCCTTAGATCCGGGGAGGTGTCTGCCCGTTAAGGCTTCCTCCTCTCCTGGGATCGGCCCCTCCCTCCACTGCGCAATGCTGCTGGGCAAACAAAGCAGGCCGAGCGACCGTGAACTGTCTACACAGGTGAAGGTCATGAAAATTAATACGTAGCACGGGTATGCCTTCACATCTGCTTGTTTCTTTCCATTTTTAATTTATTACTTCTTTATTTTTTATTGTTGACACTATTACAGATGTCCCCGTTTTCCCCTACATACTTGTTTCTTAGTGAACTCTTCTCGCACCTACAGAATTCTGTCCCTATAAAATATACATATCTTCTCTCAGAGCAAACAAATTGATAATAATTGTTTATAACTCGACAGGGAACATGTTAACCCCACCCTTATGCTTCTTTAGTTTTCCTCTTATCGCTTCCTAAACACAACTTTCTGAGAAAGGGAGGATGGAACGTGATTTACTTTTAACATGTTAAAACTTAAACACAAAAAACAAAACAAACTTGAACAAGTCAGATGACAGAAACCATTACCATGAGAGAGGTGTGTCGGGTACCAATATCCGGTCACTCAGTCATTCAGAAAAAACCAGGTAATGAGCCGCTATCAGGCCTCAGAAAGGGGACACGATAGTGGAACAAGGCCAGAAAGGCCTCTGTTCTCACAAAGATCATGATCTCCTGTTACTTTGGAAAATGCAACTCTTTGTTGACTGATTCTTTAACACAACACAAAAACATCATTTCTTACCAATTAGTACACGGTGATATTCTGATAATATTAGTAATTGTAAATACAAATAATCCCCTTGCCAGTTTTCAGTGTAAAATATCCACTACTCTTAAAATTCAGTGTTTCCATACAAAAAATTGAAAACATTTATATTAAGTACTTTATATTAAGTCTGCTACATTGATAACGCATTCATGCAAAGGACTTGGCAGATGGGAAATTTTTTTTCTATCTAGTGAACATGCTGAATTCCGACATGGTTATCAGGACATCTCGTCTCCCTGTAGCTGCACCATCCCAAGTGAAGGAGATGGCATGATGCGGAGCAACGGGGACAGCCACAACTGGAGAATTCCACATAAGGGTCTGTGAGTCACTGTTTCAGAAAATCCAGTAGCGGAGAAAAGGATCATACCTGGGAAGACGTATGTTCAAGGTACGGGTTGGAAATTCTTCTCGAGAGAGTCTATTGTAAAAGAAAAAGGGAAAAAATTAGAACTAAATAGAAGATGCTGTACTGGCGCACTATATGCAACAGGGGGAGACCCAGCAGTTAACGGTCCATGACGAAAGGGGAACGTAAATCTCAGGTCATGGGCCATCGAAGATTAGCAACGTCCTTATTCTCACTCAAGGTAAATACTACACAGGAAACATTCACGCCAACGGGACAAGATACACCATTTGAACGGTTCTCGATCTACAGAGCACAAATTTAAAAAGTGCAGCAGAAAGACCAGGATGTTTTCGCACTTCTCACTTTATTCTTAATGTGATTTTGATCCATTTCTCCCTTCCCTTTCCTGTCCACTTTCAGCAGCTTAACTCGGGATTTCATCCCCACCCACCTTCACTGCTGCTTCCACTTCACCACGGATTCCCCTGCTCTCTAGTCACACCCTCTCAGGCCATCCCACAAACCTCAACCTAACAAGTGTCTCTAACTTGACCCTCAACTTCCATCGGGTCTGGTATGCGTCAATCCAACCCCCAGCTGGCCCCGCTGGGCCCACCACAGTCTGCCGCCAGCGGGTTTCTAGTATTCACTTCCCACCTCCCCGCCCTGGCTCCTTGACTGTTGAAGACTGTACTCATCAGAAGCGCCTGTGACTCATAGGCTGCCTCTGCGCGCACCACACTGGAGAGCCCTCCGTCTTCCCTGATACTTTCCCAAAAGCCACCAGACTTTGAAGCCCAGGTTTGTGCAGTCGCCTCCCAGGCAAAGCTCCTCCGACCCACCCCAGTTCACTAGGGTTTGTCTGTCTTTGTTTTTCGACTGTTCAGGAGGCAGCTCCTGGGTGCTCTGCACAGCGGGTTGTCTCGCTGTGAGTGTGCATTTGCCCCAGCTAATGCATAGGCTCCTGGAGAGAGTACTGGCAATTTATACAGCTTTTCTTTCACAGCTTCTAGCACAGTGATGTTTATTTTTCTATTCATTAATTTGTAGATATTTATATCTCCATATCATTAATGTAGGAGCTACTTTTTCCTACCTAACAATCCAGGACACAGCACCATCACCCACACAAGCTCAAGTGCAATAGAGAATTATTACCATTTCCCACTGCAGTATAGAAAAAAGAACAGAGGAACTCATATTCACTGAGCTTTCAACCTATGGTTTAAAAGCTTCTTACACCTCTAAATCCGAGGCTTGCTGTCTTTTCAGATCCCACAGTTTTTAGTCTGCTGCCTCCACTTCTTAGAATTTGCTAAATTTACACAACATACCCTGCCAATCATCGCTATCCAGCATATGAACCTTCTACCAGAATTTAATATAAGACAGAATTCCCATTCTGCCTCTTGCCCACTCCACACGCCTCCCACACTTCTTACCTTCTCATTAAACTAAGATAGATAAATAGACTCTTTATCCAAAAATGCCAATTGGTACACTCTGCTAAAGATTTGCAATGGTTTCAAAGGCAATGAAATTCGTAAGGTAGATAGGCCATTTTAAATTCCCATGTATAAATAAAACATCCACCTCCCTTTCCGGTCTAGACTATACGCACTTCCAATTGCTCTTCCCAGGCCTTCTGTCATCCGAGGCTCGGTAATGTATTCACTTGTTGAAACACTGAACCACTTAAAATCTGTATATGCACCAAATTTATAATTTGAAGATGAATCATCATGATAAGTGATGTTCCCCCTCAACAGACAGATTTTTAAAAATCAATATGGCAGGCCAGGACTGACAATCTTTATTACTCATCTAATTGCTTGAATCAGCGCAGAAAAGCAAATACTTCCTATGATCTAGTTAAAAAGAGAGCATTTAGGTAGAAACAAGTTCTAAAGAACCAAGCAGGGGAACAAAAGAAAGCAAACCACTTCCTTTCTCTCTGCCAACCTGAATCTGGCTCTCTCAACACTAGTCTTTTCACTCACACAATCCCACTTCACAGCAGCTTCCCCCCTGGATGGCTTGTTTGAAAAGACTGGTAAATTGAGTAAATAAAGCAATGGGATTCTTCCATGCTGACTAGATAACAGTGTTAGATAAGCTACAAGCCCACAGGGAATCCACAAGAGCAACATAAGAACTGCCTGCCCAGGACACAATACCTGGATCTGTGGTCAGAACCTCCTGTGCAGCCCTCTCTAACTGGACCCAGGGGAGCTCTGTTTCATTAAGGCTCCGAGAAGGCAGCTCTCAAACTCAGCTGGGCTTGGGGAAGCCACAGAGCTCTCTGCAGAGCCCTGTAAAGTACTCGTTATTGTTAAACTTAAAATAACTACCATAACTTGGGACTTTTTTTAGGGGTCCCTCTCTGTAAGTTGTAAAAGGAGCAAGTGCCAAAGACTTAATGAAAGAAGAATGTGGAGGAATAATCTGTTACCTCATTTTTAACAGGTACTGGGAAAGGACTGTTGCCTAATTCATCAGGGGAACACCACGGGCCAACTTACAGGAAACGGAGAGTCCCTGTTCCAAAGGACCTCCCGAACTGCTCTATCTCTGCTTTCAAGGGCTGTTACAAGAACCCCCTTCAAAATGTGCCTGTCTCCTTCTCGGTATGCTCTCTCCAATAGATTGTAGAGTGCTGAGCTGTGTTCATCCTGTCTTTGAACCCCTTGGTTTTATTTCTCCTCTCAGGATTCGAGGGCTTCATCTAATTGCTCCTACGGCGACTAACTTCCATTCGTTTCACAACTACTTATGAAGCCCCGACTGAGCTCCCCGCCAGGCACCACGGGAGCTTCCACAGACATACATATGAACACCATACTGGCTCATCCCTGACTTAGGGACCCACTTACCAGCAGACATGGATCTAAAGAACACTTTATACCCATGAATTCGCTTTCCTGATCCCAATTCCCTGTCAGTGTACTCTGTGACCTTGGGTGGCTGGTCCAACTGATGCAGGGGGGACTGTTTTAAATGGCTCTCACCCTCAAGCCTCAGGAACACAATGCCCAGATGAGGTAATGAATCTTCCCTGCCCCTTATTCCCAGTTTCCTAGAATTACTTATGTTAGATGTAATGATTCTTTCATGAAAGACATGCATACACCATAGAGAGAAGACTGCTAACAATACAAATAAAATTAGATTTTAATTCAAATTTATTTCCTTTCCTTTCCATTTTAATAAACCATGAAAAAGGATTCCCTAAATGATTCTAGGCAAGCCTCATATTTTAAACATGTATTAAAAATTTACAACCCTTTAATATTCACAAATGAACATCCAGAAAAAATAACAGCATAACTCAAAAGAATAATTGGTTAGCATATATTACCTTCATGGTTTTTTAAAGTTAGGTGTCCACTAAAGTTAAACCGTAATATCTGTGAATCTCGGTCTGAACTAAGCATGGACCTCATTCTAGTTGCTGAAAATATCAATAAACTCTATGATAGACTTAAGGCACATTTTTTTATTGGTCCTTAAAGGACATGTCTTAATGCTCTCCTTGGGTTGAATTAAAGTACTAGGGCTACCAAGGGGAGAGAGAATAAGAAGGAGAAAGGCAGAATCACTTCAATCACCAAAGAAGTATGACCTGCTCTACTACAAGCAGGAACCAACCAGAACCACCAACTTTATTCATAACTTGAGAATTCAGTTCATGACACAACTTTCTGTCACCTTCAGCCCATTCCATTCCTTCATCTCATTCCAGATGATCAAGTAGAATTCGAAGATGTTAAGCTAGAAAATATACTTAGATTTCTTACAATCCTAGAAGCCATAAAGTTCCGTAAGTACCCGGAGGGCACATATCTTAAGAGATTATGGACTAAAAAGATCAAGGCTGGGATCTAGCAGGCGGTCCAGTAGAGTGATAAGCCCTGGGTCCTTTTTAAGCCCCAGAATACACTTACATCTCAATCAAAGCTCGATCAAGATGGAAAGGGCAGAATCCCAGCCTGTGTGTTCACTCGAGACTTACACAGTCATCCCAAGTTAGGCACAGACGATGCCAACTGAAGACACGAACCAACTGATGAACTGGAAAGGCAGGTGCTTCGGCCATGACTCCCACAGCCATTTCCCCAAGGAGCATGCTCCCAACAGCCAGTCCCAGCCACAGGGCCATTTGTAATATCGTCTCAACGCAATCTGGCCACATCAAAGTCCATGATGTTCTTGAAATTACGCTTCTATGGCACTCGGGAGTGTTAAGAAAATGGAGTGAAAGGGAAGGTGGCAGAAAGGCTTACTGAGCACTTCCCTTATCTTAAGTACTTTCCCATACTAGTAACTGCATTCACCTAGTCATATTTTTACGGAAAAGAGGCCTGAGAGCCAGAAAAATTAGAAATTTACTTAAGGTCCCAGGGCTGAAAAGTTACAGAGCCAGGACTGAAACAGAAGGGACGGACCCCAAAGCTACCACTCTCCTAAAACGTGCTGCATGTCACCAAATCATCAATAATTGAAAGTATGTGCTGGAGGTTGTGCTAAGTATTTTACATGCATCATATCATTTAATCCTTGAAAAATGATGAAGTAGGTACTATTATTACCCCCTTTTTGCAGATGACAAAACTAAAAGAGGTCAAGAAATTCACCTGAGTTTGCAACTGGAGCCTATCTTTAGTTACTGCCCCACATATGCACCTTCTAACTTAGAAAGTGGTAACTTGAGAGGGAAATGACAAGGGAGCATATCTAACTGCACGAAGTTACAAGTAGTAGATCTAGTGGTTCTCAACCCTGGTTATGAACTAGAACCTTCTGGGAACCTAAAACAAGCAAACAAACAAAAAGTCAAACGGGTGTTTAGGTCTCACCCCAGACGCACAGAATTAGAACCTCTAGGACTAGAGCCTGCTGGGTTTTGCCAATCTCCCCAGGTAGTTCTAACCCGGGTTTGAGAGAAACTGTCCAAATCAGTGGTTGAAACTGGCCATTCAAACCTCTCAGCATCCACTTCAGCTATGAGGCTTGGAGCACACCACAAACACCGCCCCGGCACCACTCCCAGCTGACTTCCTAACACCACAGAGGAGTAAGTCATCTGACTGACAGCACTGGGCTCTGCGGCTGAGCTTCTAAGTCTGGCTGGCGCAGAACAAAGAGCCAGTGTTCCAGTCAGTCCCACCTTGCACCTGTTCACGTGGCGTGTTTTCTACAGAGCCCAGCCCAGACACAGCCCAAAGCCAAGATACCTTCATGTCTGCAGAGCGGCACAGCACCTACACTCCTTCTGAAAGGGCATACATAACCCTTCCGGTGGCACCCACAGCGTTAAACTTTACTTTTACTTCCCATTATCGAAGGACTCTCTTCTAGTACAAACATGTTTGCCCCACTTAAAAGCTGAAGTAGAAAATCAAAGTGGGTTCTAGGAATACTTATAGGTATTTCCCAATCTTCCCTGCCCAGGGACACAAATCAGCAAGAGCCAGCAGCTTCTGGGAAACACCAGGCACAACAGGAACGGCAGAAACAAACCCCAAAGCGTCGTCAGCTTGATATCATCCAATCCTTGGGAAAACACCTTTCTTCTCACTGTGTTGACAAACGAGAAAACAGTTTTGCCTAACAAGGTGGGCTTCCTTGGTTAATGTATTCACAGAAAAGCCTTTAAAATTTAGGAATCAAGTCACTAAAGATTTGGATCAAGAGTCAAATTAACAAGTTTACGGATCTCTACTTTTCACTGAGTTCCTGGCTTGTATCAGCACCAACCACTAGGCACGCGTGGAACCCTGTCCACAGCAGCCGCCATGGAGAAGCTTCCACTAGCCAAGTCTGGGACGACTGGAGCAGCACACTAATTAAAGTGTTACATTAAAACGCACAGAGTAAATATCCATGAGTACATGCAGTCACAAAGAATTGAATAAATAAATGTTTGGGGAGAAGCAGCCCTTCCTTATAGAAAAATTCTAACTACTAAATACAATAAAAAAAAGAAAAGAAAACCATCATTAGGCAAACACCACAGCATTAAATGATGCAGACAAGAATCATCAACAGGCCCTGCTGGTGTGGCTCCGTGGACTGAGTGCCAGCCTGTGAAATAAAGGGTCACAGGTTTGATTCCCAGTCAGGACACATGCCTGGGTTGTGAGCCATGTCCCCAGTAGGGGGCACATGAGAGGCAACCATACATTGATGTCTCTCTCCCTCTCTTTCTCCTTCCCTTCCCCTCTCTCTAAAAATAAATAAGTTAAATCTTTAAAAAAATCATCAATGGATGCCAAAATGAGTGGGAAAAGTATAATGAGATACAGGATATAGACACAGTATAATGAGATACATGGTGTCTCCCCACAAGATGTGAATGAGAACAGAGAAAACACAGTAACTTCTCAGCGGAAATTAGCAGACATGGCCTTAACAATGTGATAAAAATCATTACTAATCATGAGACATGTTGACATCATTTGCCTGCTGATCTCACACACTGATAAAAGACACTTTTATGGTATTTTTGCCAAAATGGACACCTGAATTCAATGAGAAAGCATCAGACAACTCCAAACTGGGGGGTCATTCTTCCATGTAACTAGACTGTACTCTGCAAAAAGTCAAGGTTGTGACACACACACACACAGAAACACCAAAAAACCAAAACAAAACAACTGAGGGACCACCTCCGACTGAAAGAGACCAACGGAAACTGACAGCGAAAGGCACTGGCGACGCTGGCCGAGGATAAGGACCTGACTGGGACGACTGGCAAGTTCAGACGAGTTCCGTTTTGAGCGCACCGAGTGTTAACGCTGGTTTTATATTGGACTGTGACTACAAGGCAACTCTCTTTGTATCATTTGTACATGTCTTAAGTCCCAAATCGTCTCAAAATGAAAAGTTAAACAAAAAAGTAGTGGCCTCCTTCCTTCCCACAAATAGCCTCAAAAAAATTCAAATATTGTTTCAAAAGGCAGCATCTACTTCCTGCTGAAACCTGCGCGGCCCTCGGCATATTAGCTTACACTGCATGTCAGAATGACCCTCCTTGCTCCCCACACCTTCCACAAATCAGAACAAGCTTCCTAACACAACCTCCCATATCACCTTGTTTTGAAGAAATAAAAGTCATTTAAAAACGAACACAGTTCACTTGTCCTGACTGCTCCCAGACCACGTCCCAAGTCTCCCCCGAGTACATCCTTACCCAAGCACTTGCCGTGACCTCCGAGGCCTGCATTTCTCTCTACCTTTCTGTACCCCTCCTCTTCCTCCGATTCATGTAAATGCTGCAAGAAGCCCTCCCACGTCCTGAGCCTCCCACGATTTCTCTCTTCCCTCTAACACGTGTGTTTGCCACTGAAATATAACGTCTCTGAGCTCCGCTGCACGTGTACGCCATCCCTCCTCAACCAGGCTCGTAAACCCCAGGGACTCCAGCTCTGTGAATCTAGGGCCTTCCACGGTGTGTCACAGGGCTGACGGCTACTCCAGTGTCACTCAGCCTGGGGACCCAGACTCGCAGGCCACGTGGGAAACATGGCGTTACCACCTCAAACCCTATGAAACCCTTTGCCGCCTCTGCCACACCACCACCGCCACCGCCGTTCCTGTCACTTCTCAACCCCGTCTCTTAAATGGTCACGTGTGGAGCAAAGTGTGCGGAGTGCATAATAAGTCCTCACTTAACGTTATCGATAGGTTTTTGGAAACTGACTTTAAGATAAATGAAATATAATCCGTATGATTTCACTTTTACATGGAATCTCAAGAACAATATAAATGTACAAACAAAACAGAAAAAGACTCATAGGTACAGAGAATAGCCAGAGGGGAGGGGAGGCTGAAGGGCTGGGTGAAAATGGTGAAGGGATTAAGAAGCACAAATTGGGAATTACAGGACAGTCACAGGGTGTAAGGTGCAGGGCAGAGACTACGGGCAGTAACATTGCAACGCCTGTGCACGGTGCCGGTTACAGGCTGGAAGCATCAGGGGGAACACCTTGTGAAGTACACGCTGTCTAACATGATGCCGTACTCCTGAAACTAATACAAAATAACACAGAATGTAAACTGCAATTGAAATTTTTTTTAAAAATTTAAAAAATATAGAAAACCAATGTTCCCATAGGCTAATGGATATAAACAAAGAGTTAAATTCCTATGGTATACTGTGGTCACAAAAATGCCACCAAACTCCTAAATAAAGATCCCAAACTCTTGTAATGTTAAACATTAAAGTAGTTGTGAGCTAGACATACATTTAAAAAAGATTAATAAGAACAAATAAGAGAATGTTTTTCCAACCCGAGGAGCCCAGGTCAGGGTCAGCGTGGCCAGAGCCTGTCCTGGCAGCTTAGGGCCCAAGGTGAGACCCACCCCAGACAGGGCACCCTTCGGCTGCAAGGCCACTAGCACCCACACCCACTCAGTCAGGCTGGTGCAAGTCAGACACGCCAGCTGTCCTCACTCGCACAGCTTTGGGGGGTGGAAGGAAACCACGAGAAAACCCACAGAGACACAGGGGACCGTGCAAGGTCCACACACACATTGGCCCTGGGCCATCATTCCCTTTTTTTCCTCATCAGCATCATAATGAAATGAGGTCTAATGAAACAACTTTATTCAAGGACCTGCTGTATATTTTTATGCCCTGAATAATTTATGTGCTTGTTTTAAAATGTAAAGATCCACTTCAATGCCAGTTAATTCCTTGTAATGAGAAACATTTCAGTTAAGTCACTGGGGTCTTCTAGAGGGGAAAATGTTCACTTTTTCTTTCCTCCATTCCTGGGAAGTCAGAAATGAGCAAGAGAAATCCACTTTGGGGTAGCCACCTTTCTTCCCTTCTTTGCCTCCAGAAATAAATCTACATAAATTTTTGAATGCTGGAAAACAATGAAGGTCTTCTAGCAGAAATGACTTCTGATTTTTATTTCTCAGTTATCCAACTAAGGCATACAAAGAACCTCGAAAATGCACCACCACAAAGGACATCCTGAAGCCACCTGGCCCGTTCCACGGCCCTCGTCTAAACGCAGTCAGGTGGGAGCCAGATCCCGGACGTGCACACTGCAGCCCACGGCCCAGCCCCCGCCACCTGGCTTTCATCGGGTTTTATGGGAACACAGCTGTGCCCGTCTGTTTACACAGAATCTCTGTTTTCCCGCCAAAGATATTCACCATCTCAACCTTCATAGAAAAGGTTTACCAATCCCAGGGCAGATGATCAAATTTACAGAGCAGGAGGGGCGCAACAATCTCCCCAGCAACGTTTACCAGTGCTGAACCAGTTCTTGTGAATTGTTTTTTGTTTTGAACCAAATTATCTCTCACTACAATTTAAGATTATTTCCTCCAAAACTGCTTAAGGCACATTTCCATCTTCACTTACATGTTACTTAAAAGCAAGAAATAGGTCAAAACAATTGTTTTTGGCTTCCAAAATTAAAACAAAGAAGGAGCAATGAGTTTCACTCATCCTTTCAAACTAGGGACTTCATAATGCAGGCAAATCTGGACGACACGAAACTGATCCAAGGGCCAAATGCACAAAAGTACTGGCCCTTCCAAGAATACGTGGTTTCAGGCATCTGAATGGTGCACAGTGCTCTCCCTGCCTAAAATGCCTTACTCCTTTCATACGTTTAAGTTTGCATATAGTTCACGCTAAAATGCATTTATGCTGAAATCTCCTGTTAGAATTGTTCTTTCATCTACATCCAAAGCACTTTAGACTCCAGATACTTATTTACTTTTGGATTTCCCCTAATTCATTGTAAGAATCTTTTTTTTTTTTAATTTTAGAGAGAGGAGAAGGGAAGGGAAAAGACAGGGAGAGAAACACTGACTGGCTGCCCCGACCAGGGGCTGAGCATGGAGCCCTGACCAGGGATCGAAACAGCCACCTCTCTTGCTTTGCCAGATGACACCCAACAAACTGACTACACTGGCCAGGGCTGTAAGACTCTTTTTTTTTTTTTAGATTTTATTTATTTATCTTTAGAGGGGAAGGGAAGGAGAAAGGGAGAGAAATACCAACGTATGGTTGCCTCTCATGGGTCCCCTGCTGGGAACTGGCCTGCAACCCAGGCATGTGCCCCGACTGGGAATCAAACCGCGATCTTTTGGTTTGCAGGCCCAAGCTCAGTCCACTGAGCTACACCAGCCGGGGCAGGCTATAAGAATCTTAAAGACAGGGTCTATACACAATCAGCTCACATTTAAAATGTCCAGATGATCTAACATGATTCATTGCATATAGTTAATTCTCTTTAAGTGTTTGGGAAAATCCAGCTCTTTTAACACTTCACTGAACTCTTTACATTCTGGACTTCATAGCTCCTTCCTCTGAGCACCGCCCTGCATGGTAGCTAAGAGCCACACTCTGATTTATGTCGTTAGATTCAAAGCCCATCTGTTCCACTTAGAAGCTACGCAGCCTTGGACAAGTTATTTAACTTTCTTGTGCCTCTGTTTCCACCTCCTTCCATGGGAGAAATAAAATCCCCCATAAGGTTGCTGTAAGGATTAAATGACTTAAAACTGTGGTTCTCAAACTTCAGATGCATTGCCGGGCCGCATCACCAGAAGTCTGGGGTTCAGTAGGTCTGGGACGAGGCCTGTGAATCTGCAGAAGCACTGACTTAAAATATATCTATTTTTTAAAGAGCTTAAAACAGTGCCTGCTGTATTGTAAGTGTGCAGCAAATGTTAACTCAGCAAATGTTGAGCACTCAGCAAACTCACCTATCATTTGGGACACGAATGTGGGTCTCCTCCACTACACTGTAAGCTTCTCCCAGGGACAGGACTGTATCTTTGTCACCCACATCCCAGGGACCCCGCAGGGTGCCTGTGACAGCAAGGCCGGAGGAGCACGGACAGGATTCTCTGCCTCTCTCCCAAGGTTCCTCCCAGTTGCAAGAGAAAACAGGATTTGGGAGAAAGAAAACTGTGCTAGTGGCAACATTCCCCGGGGGTTCACACCAAGGACCTTTTGGACATGCGCTCTTTCCTTCACCCCCCACACCCATGAGGGTTCGGTCCCATGTCCCACACTCGGGAGTCTCGACAAGCTCAGTCAGAACCAATCAGCTTTTATAAGGTTCTTGGGACCACAGTCTGCTTCCAAATGGGAACAGGATCTACAGGCTTCTGTCAAAGGCAGCAACCTGCCAGCACCACTGTCTAAAATTCGAGGCACAGCCAATTCTCATATAAACAAAGGTTTTACCTGGACACTGGCGTTCCTTCTCAATTTATACTGCGTTAGGACCGTACTTAATGCTCCAGAATCTTTTAATCATTTCATTTAGGATTTGAGAGGATCTATTGACCTTAGCAGTCTACAATAGCACATAGCCAGCTCACGAGATCCATGCCACCTGCCACACAAGGGTGGTGACGCAGATCCTCCACCATTCATAACAACCCTCACAGCAGTGCTGTGACCCCAGGTGCAGACTTTCAGGATCACGGTGGGGCGGGGCCGGGGGTGGGGGTCGCTTTTCTAGCTCTCCTGAAGCCAGTTAAAGCAGGTGGGAACTCTGTCACTGCCTAGCTTGTGTAGCTCCAGTTCCAAACATCATTCTCTTGCTGGAAATAAGAGTAGTGCTATCTCATTGGTCAGTCTTACCATTTGTCACAAGGAACAGGCTCAGGCCTTCCTCGTTTTCTTTTGTTCTGATCATACCTAAAATTGTCGTTGGTCTTCGAGTATTTCACAAGCCCTCCATGAGCTGACTCCTGAGTCTCACAGGCTTGTGAAACTTTATTTATCCTGGGGCACATGTCCTCCTTTCTCTCTGTACTTGTCTTTTAAAAATCAGAGGTCCTTTGCAAGCTTACTTAAATTTATAGCCAGACAAGATTCTTTCAGTTCCTTCTCCTTTCCTGATACATTCTAACAGCAAAACTATAGAATCAGAATTTCATTCATGTCTCGTGAGTACTTCCTTTTACCGTTTCCAGAAATGACGCCCTGACTATCACTTCTCTTCATTTGTTGAAACCAGGTTCCACGAAGTGCAGGGTTCAAAACAGGGTCACTTCCTCCCCGGCTCCCTCTCTGGGCCTGGCGGAGCTAATCAGAACGGGGCTGCACTGATGCCATGGCTGCGGGCTTACACCTTCCGATGCTTCCACACGGATTTAGATTTCCTTCCACCGCCACTGAATCACCTTCTTTCTAATCTTCCCACCAAATTATTTCTTCTAACCTGTCTAGACAGCTTTTCTTTGCTGTAATAAATCATCACAGACAGGCCATCTTCTGACTGTCTCCCGCCCCACGCCCCCCTTCCTATTCCGGCACTACTACAGTCTCAGCAAACATAAACAGCGATCCCTTCACCAGAATGAAAAACAAAGCACATCCGCGCTGGTCGCCATCACAGCGTTCAAATATTCTGGAATTCAAGGGGATCTCTGGCTTCCCTGCGGAAATCCCCCTTTCCCGCCAGAGCAGGCTTCAGCAACTGCCGCTCGGGTCTCCCTGCCCATCAAGGGCCTCCTGTAGAGGCGCCTGGAACGCTACCGACGCCACCTGGCAAGGGCTCCCTTCCGTAGGCCCCATCTCAGAGAATGAATTCCAGATGCAGGCAACAGTGATCAACACCCTTCCACCACGGGGGCCTCTGGGGCGGCAGACTCGTAGGGTTGGCACCACCAGAGCACTGGGAAATGCAGGTTTTCAGGGCCCATCCCAGACCCACACTATTCACGGATGAAGCTGAACACCACCCCCACGTGAATCACATCGCAGTGAAGTTTAAAAAGCACACATCTGTACGATCCAGATATGAAATCCTGCTTCTCCCACAAATGTTTCTAAAGCATATAAAGCCCCTAAAGACACTACAGAGGTTCCCCTAAAAAAGGATCATATGGGCACAGTGAGTTTTGAAGATGTTGCTTATTCTGCTCTCCCTCCTTAAGGATGAAAAATGCACCCACACATGTTAGAAGGACTGAAGAATTCCTGCAGTAAATACGCCTGTTTAATCTAGCATTTCTCAAACACATCTGACCAAGGGATTTAAAAAATCTATTCATCTATTTTTATAAACATCTGTTACCACCCCAAAGCACATTTACTGGCATTAACAGAAAACACAGAATTTAAAAGCTTGTCCTAAAGGAATAAAAAGGACACAAGTTGTATATACACATATCAACCATGACAACTAAAAAATGTATATGGGTAAGGACTGGAAAGACTCATGGAGAAATTAACCCAGTTAGTTTAAAAAAAAATTTACGCTTTACAAATACATACAGCACTTACCATGTGCTAGGCTTTGTTTTAAATGCTTGTTCAATTATTAACTTGCTCAATCCCCTTAGTTCAGTGAGGTAGGTACTATAATCACCACAGTTTTACAAATGGAGAAACTGAGGCAGAGATGCTGAGAAAACACCTAAGGACACACAGCTGGGAAGGAATAGGAAGCACCGAAATTATTTGGCTGCAGAGTTCATATTTTTTGTTTTTGTGATTTTTAAAAAATCTTCACCCGAGAATATGTTTATTGATTTGAGAGAGAAAAGGAGAGAGCAACATGGATGTGAGAGAGAAACACTGACCGTTTGCCTCCCGCACGCACCCCGACCAAGGATGGAGCCCCCCACCAAGGATGGAGCCCCCCACCTAGGCATGTGCCCTGACCCGGAAGCACACCTTTTTGGTGTACAGGATGACTCTCCAGCCGACTGAGCCACCCTGCTAAGGCCAGTTTTCATGTTTGTAACCACTGTGTTACGCTGACTCTCCACTGATTTTTCCCCATTAACAGCTTTTGTTGTTGTTCAGTGTTTCTATAGTAGATATTTGTCAATAAAAATCAAGAAATTAAAAAAAACCCTCATCCCAGAGCATACGCACCTCTACCCAACAATTACAAAGTACTGCACTCACCGCTCCAAACCTTCTCTGCTGGCCTGTTTACCAACGACCTTTAAGTACATACATTAATCAAGTTTAGATGTGATGTCGCCTTCTTTTTGGTTGGGGAGGCCAAGCAGAGACCAGCCTCGGCCCCAAAGGCTGGACATTCCACAGCCAAGATGAACAGAAGGGGAAGCGGCCACCAACCGCCCAACGACAGCAGCCTGCGACCGCCCACGCCTTCCGGACACATCCTGCCTCCTCTCTTTGCTGGTTTCACCAACTCAGACAAAAATCGCATTCAGATTCCAACTGACACGTGTTCTGCTTAATGAGATCCCAAAGCAACTTCAAGTTTCATGTGCTCACCCATCCTCTTCAAGCATAATTACTGTCTTACGGGTACATGAGGTTCCATTTTTAGAACTCCCTCAATTTTTGCTTTAATCAACTTCATTTTCAACACCTACCACTGTACTCTTTCTGCCTTCTATCTGTATGAAGTTCAATAACAAACTTAACATTTCTCCACCTTTACTCCGTTCAGCGAGAGTAAATCACAACCCTAATTTTTGAGGAGGCCCCTTTTCAAGTATGTTAACACTGACTGATA
>CM052549.1:14084897-14118731 GCA_028533065.1 Trachops cirrhosus | reverse complement strand
CCAGGGCGAACTTGTTTCTTTAGAGGAAAAAAAGTCCTTCTCGGAGATATAAACTGAAACATTTATGAGTGAGATGACATGATGTTTAAGATTTTACCTTAAAATACAGCAGCTTCCACACACATGAAAAAAAATAGTGGGGAAGGAGGAGATAAGTAAAGCAAGACTGGCAAATATTAGTACCTGTTGAAGTTTGGGTGCTTATTACACTAATCTCTCATAACCTCCACAGCAGAAAGTTCTACAAAAATGAAGAAAGGGTTTTGGTGGGAATTCGAGCTGTGCCTTATCTTACCACTGACTTTTAGGAGGTAGCTCGGGTCCCTTCACGGCAAATTCAGTCATTGCCCACTTAGCCTAAAGAGGCGCAAAGCGTCTTAGCCAGTGTACATTTGGAATTCCGTGTGATTAGAAGTGACTGAACCACGGAGCCCCGGAGTTCTGCAGTGTTAACCCAATGCCAGCTTAATCTGCCCCAGGAAGAGATCACCTGCAAGGCATCGCGTGGGGCAGCAGGACTCACAAGGAGCTTACTTGATGACGCGGGCCATCAGACTGCCCGGATTTGTGGGAGCCCAAGGCAGCACGGGCAGGAGCCACCAGCGTTCCTCAACCAGATCCTGGTCAATGCAGAAACTGCCAACTCTCTTACCAGTTTGTGTAGTGCACAGAGATGTCACTTTTTTTAAACCAGTGGTAATGACTCTGTGTTAATTTGTCTGTATAATCACTCGGCCGTGGCCTGGAGGTGCAGCCGGGAGATACAAAACGAAAGGTCCACAGAAGGATCTAGCTATGAGTCGTTTGCATTAACATCATTGCCCTAAGCAAGGGACTAACCGGAAGGTCCCTGTTGCTCCCAAGTCACCAACTGGTTTGGTATATTTATGTCTCCAAAATGCTTCTATTATGGACTGAATGTGTCTCCCCAACACCTGTAAGTTGAAGAGCTAAACCCCAGTGTGGTGGTATTTTGAGATGAGGCCTGCGGGGGTATCTAGGGGTAGACTAGGTCACAGGCTGCAGGGGGAAGAGCTCTGTGATGGAATTAGCGGGTTTATAAGAAGAGGAAGAGAGGGAGAGTAGCTCCCTCCATGTTCAGGAGGAATGACCGTGGAGGGAGGACACAGGAGAAGGCAGCTGTCCGCAAGCCAGGAAGAGCACTCCCACCAGAAACCAAATCAGCCGGCACCTAGATCTTGGCCTTCCCAGCACTCAGAACTGTGAGAAACAAATTTCTGTTGCTTAATCCATCCAGTCTATGGTATTTTGTTAAGGCAGCCCGAGCAGACTCATATAGGCACATATTTCACCTATTTTTCCTTCTTTTTCTTTCTTTCAAATTCCCACCTCTTTGCTTTGGAAGACTCCAGAATCACAAAAGTGGTTCCAAAGCCAAAGCAGGGAAAGGTAAGTTGAGTTGTACAATATGGGTTTCCACTGGAAAAACGGACAATCTCCCCCAGTAAGGAACTGGCCATGCACCTATGAACTGTGTCTGGAACGTCCCAAAGAGAACCCAGTCTTAGCACAGAAGAAGGGTGAATAAAGTATACACATTTGAAAGAACCACATTCCGAAGAATTAAGAAGATAAGGGTAAATCTGTACACTGGCAAGGCACACAACATCACCCCAGGCAGCGAGAAACACCGGGCTGCCCACTGATGAACACCATGGATCTGTCTACACAGGTACCCTCAGCCATTCCCTTCCAGGACCACCGGGTCCTCAGGATTCTGTGCCATGAAAAAGTAACTGTCAGGAATAACAGGAGCACACGCTGACCTACTTTCCTCTACATTCCTGCAAAGTCTACAACTCTGGTTCTTGCGTATATTTAGTTATCACATCTTTGGGACATATTTCCTCGCATTCTTTGCAGGCGATCCTGTCTGCCACACGTTAAGGTCACTTGTGGGCAATTCCTAAAATCCCCTGGCCATGAACCGAAACACCATCGTAATCCTCAGAACATTCCCCTGAGGTAGATCATATACAGCGATCCCAACGTGGGAAAGATAATGCCTCAGACAGGAAGAATGCAGCCTAGAGAGGCCGAAGACCTTCAGCAGCTCAGACCCTTCCCTAGCCACAGGAAGCCGCACCAAAACGAGTGTTTCTCCCTGCTTCTCAAGATTCCACAATCGTATCTTTGCAAGAGCTGAAAGTCCCCTGGTGAGGTCCTCTTTTAAAGGTGGACAACAAAGACTTCATTTTTTTAATTATAGCCACCCCCCCTCCACACACACACCTACCTTGTTGCAGCTTCTCAGTAAAACCTGATTAATCATGACATGTTTTTTTTTTAAACTGAATGGAAACCACCAAAAATGCCCTGAAGCCCTGGTGAGCAGGGAAACCTGAGAAGTCAGCCAGGTGGCCTGGGGCCTGCGGAGGGGCTCGTGAGAGATGCGGGAGACCAGCAGGCCATCCGCTCCTCTGACACACAAAACACGTCCGACCTGCCCAGACCATCAGATGCTCCTGGCACCCAACGAGGGGCACTCCTTCACCCAAACAACATATTTAAACACACCGTCAGGAAGTATTACGATTTAAGATGGGGGGCGTCATGGAGTACTAAGTGCTGGAGACTACGGAACCCAGGAGCTAAAAAAGCTAGCTCAATAACTTCCCACTCCGGGGTCTCCCCTCGTTGGCGGCGGCGTCCAGAGCCACTCCCAATGCCCAGAGCTTGCAACCGGGGTCCGAAACGAGCGCACACGTCCCCTGCCTCCTGCACACCCGTGGATCCCACTCATGGGCCCTGAAGCGTGCTGTCGGGACGGGGCTGGCCGACTGTTAGGTACCGGGCACCTGCAGCTGCCCCTCTGGGGAGTGGCAAACTGCCTTTCTTCCGGCGATGCCCAACGGTCCGGCTGCCGGAGGCCAGGTGCCCTTGGGTTAAATCAGGTGCATCTGGGGGTGGGGGGAGGGGAAACTGTCGCTCACTGGGTGTGTGGGGTGTGGAAACGTACGACTCCGCCGCCCCGGACCCTCTTCTGCCTAGTCCCGCAAAAGGGTGCCCCTTCCGCCACCTCCCCAACTTCCTGACGCCCTCCTCAGCGGCCCCCTAGGATGGGCGCGGGCTCCACGTGCGCGCCGCCCGTGCCCACTCGCGGCGGACCGAGCCGGCACTCACCCGGCCCCCGGCGACGCTCCGCTTCCTCCGCAGCGTGAGCCCGCTCCGCAGCAGCGCCGGCAGGTCCTTCAGCCGCGGCCGCAGGGACGCGGGGGGCTGCTCGCGCTCGCGGGCGCTAGGGCTGCGGCGCAGGGCCGGGCTCTCGCAAGGCGGCTGCATCTTGACCGAGCCCACGGCCATCCCGACGCCCTGACGGCGGCGCGGGCAGCTTCTCTCCCCGGCGCTTGCCTCCGCGCTTCGCCAGGCAGCGAGAGGGCGCGACTGCGGCTCGGGCGCGGGGCGCGCTGCCAGCGCTGCCCAGGGGCGCGCGCCGGGGCCCCTGCCGGGATCAGTCCCGCGCACCGCCCCCTCCCCGCCCAGGTGCGCCGGGCCCCGCCCCGCCCCGCCCCGCCCCGCCCCGCCCTCTTCCGCGGCTCACCTCCGCCGGCGGACCTGGCCCCCCTCAGCCTCTCCTGGAACCGAGAAGGAGAGGGTAGGACACCTTGGGCACCGTCTCATCCGTAGGTGCGGGGTTCCCAGAATGCTTCAGCAAACCCACTTTCCTGCCCACCCCAACTCCAATTCCCTTTAGGCTGAAAAGTCCCACTTCACTCCCTTTTCTTAACAGCCAGGGTTGACTTGGACTTCGACCAGGTGAACTGGGAACTCTCAGACTCTCCCTCCTCGTAACCCCTGCTTGCTTTTGCACAGCCTAGCCCCAAATCACAATAGCTGTTTCTGGAAACGGTTTTTGCCAAAGAGCTTCCAAATAGACTGCGTTCTGCTACAAGTCAAGCACCACTGAGACAGAATTGCACCCCCTCCACCACCACCATCACGCTGTCCCGTCTTTGGTGCACTCATCAGGAAAGGACAAGGGGAGAAAACTTGGATTGGTTATGATAGGTGTTTAGCAAAATCGGTGCAAGTCTGGTGACCCGAAGGTGAATCTCTGCTAACATGTTGGAACCTGACCTCTGAAAGCCTGATGCGCGTGATGAGTGTGCTTGGTAAACTGTAAAGGCCAGCATGGTGTGAATCATTGTTCACACCGCTCCAGAAGCGAGGAATTGTGGAGCACTGAGAGGAAAGTGTTCCGGCAGGGCCCTAAAATCCAGATGGCTGCGAATCTTCACATCCCATATCCTCAGTGAAGGCCAGCTAGGGCTTTCACTCCTTGTCAGTGGGAGACTGGGGCCCCCATCTTTGCCTAAGACTTGTAAGAATTTCATAAGCTTACATTTAAAAAAAATAAAATGGACAAATAAGGATTACAGAAGGTTAAGGCCATGAGTTGGCGTGCCATGGACCCTCCGTCCCTCACTGGGGGAATGTATATGGAAATGTGGCCATGTGAGGAAAAAGGAAGAGTGACTTTGTGGCCTTTGATTGCCAAGAACTTAGGAGTTGGCCCAAGAGAAAATAAACATATAGAAAAACAGAGGAATTGCTGTGTACTCTGGGTAATTGCCAAGTGAGTGTGGATAATGAGGATTCTGAGCCGCAGGAGCGAGACACGCTTCTGGCCTGGGATGGGCCAAGGAAAGCCAGTGAGGCCAGTTTAAACTGTGCCCTAAAGCTCAGTGGGGAAGATGCAACCAGAGAGAAAGGTGGGGACAGAGTCCTCTAAGGAAAGAGGAAAATCATGAGAACAAGACCAAGGTGGTTTCGCACAGAACTACTGGGCACTACGTGTGTCATATTGGTGGGAGAGAGGGACAGAAATATAATGAGGGAGCAGGAGAAAATATCAGAATGCATGCTGGCGACACTGCAGAAGGCCTTAAATCCCGTCACCTTAAGCTGTGTGGGAAGAGCTCCACAAGGAACTCTACAGTCCATTACAGTTTCAAAATACCTACCTCGTTTATTTATTCAAGGCTGAATCCCACTTGTACATACCATGTAAGACTTACCGGTTTATATAATATTGAAATGCTTCAGCTCCAGTTAGAAATGAGGCATTACCATGCGCCCCAGAATGTCACCCTGTACTCCAGACTTTCCTCTGAAACACCAGCTGAAGGTCCAGTTGTGCTGGTCCAACAGAGGCCTTCCAGGACACTTCCGGTCAACATTCACTCTGATGGGTGGGTGTTTGTGCCATTTCATCCTTGCTGGTACCTTTTGAATCACATCCTAAACCTACTCTGCTCCAAAACTGCACACACATGTTCTGTCTCCTAGTCCAGATTCTTGGTCTTGACCGCCTTTCACGTAGCTTCTCATGGGGAGTTCAGACTTCATCCTATAGATTCTATGGCATTGATCAATAAGGACCTTTGGAAAGTCGGCTTGAATAATAAATGAAGTAGTAAGTGAAAATTGCTATCCAGCCACAGTATCAGGCAGATAACAGGGAGTAGTAGGAATGTGTAAACAGAAGAGCCATGCCAGTTTTTAGCTAAGTCAATCAATGTCCCACCCCAGGACCTTTGCTCTTGCTGTACCCTCTGCCTGGAATACTCTTCCTCTGCAATGCTGCCCAACAGAACTTTTTGCAATGGTGGGAATGCTCTATATCTGCTTTGTAGCCACTAGGCACATTGAGCACGTAAACTGTGGCTCATGTGCCTAAAGAACCTGAGTATCCAATTTAATTTCATTTGAATTACTATAACTGTAGATAGCTACATGTGGACAGGCTACTCTATTGGAAAGCAAATTTCTAAAAATCTGTTTCTCCTCAAAATTTTTAACCAAAATGCCTCATTTCAGTGAGGCCTTCCATGACCACATGATTTAGCATTGTAGCCCTGCCCATCCACTGCTTTTTCTGTCCCCTTCCCGGCCCTCCACAGAGCTTATTGCCATGCAATACAGTTTATCCATTCTGTGCAAGTAAATACGTAATTCTATACATTTTACTTATTCATTTGTCTAATGTCTGCTTCTCCGCACTACAATCTAAGCTGCACAGGGACCAGTTTTTTCCCCTTTTGTTCGGTATCTAGAACATATCAGTGGAGTAACTGAATTTTCACATCTGAGAACCCCGTTTTTCAAAAGGGGCCTAATCTGGATTTTGCAATGTTGAAAGTTTTTTTAAATGTAAATACTATATATGCCAACATCACACAGATCAAACAAAACCACTGTGGTACTTGAGCCCATGTTTCACTTAGGAGAATGACATCATCAAAGCTAAAGTTTATGGAAATACCTATGTAAGGAAACACAAGTTTTATTGGCTATTTGCAGTGAAGGGAAATTGGAGACCAGGAAGATAACTCTGACAATAAACTGGCTACAAAGAGATGAGGGTCTGAATTAGTGGAGTCAGTGGCAGTGGAGGAGCGGTGGGGGTGTTAGATGTTAGACTTTTTGAAAGAAAGCTCCTTGGACTTCCGACACATGTGAGGAGGAATAGAAAAGTACTCAGGTGGTGTGACAAAGATGACCAGCACAGTGTTCCTCTCCCCTAAATCTTCTCCAATATGATCTTGCCACCCGCCCATGAAGAGACAGGGTTTATTTCCCCATCCCCTTGAACCTGGGCAGACCCTGTGACTACGTTGGCCAATGAAAGACAGCAGAGATAATGGTGCCAGTTCTGTAAGTAGTCCTTAATTGTCCTGGTAGCTTCTACTTCCTGCCCTCTTGAAATGCTCGGTCGTCAGAGGCTCCCACTTGGAATCCACCTTCCTTGCTGGGAGAAGCCCCAGACTCATGGAAAGTTCAGGCAAACGTGCTCTGGCAGCTGAGCTTCCATCCAACAGCCAGCATCAATTGCTGGCCATTTGTAAGCCAAGCTGGGACACCCAGTCCAGCCGAGCCTTCACATAACTCCCGTACTAACCGACATCAGACTGCAACCACGGCTGAGAATTCAAGGCAAGAACTAACAACTAGCAGAGCCCAATCAACTCACCAAACTATGCGAGAGAAAATAAGTTGTTTTAAGCCACTAAGTTTAGAAGTATTTGTTATGCAACAATAGAACACATGGTTCAGAAAAGCGTGAAGAAAATCATCCCCTGTGAATAAAAAGGAAGGAAATTTATATTCATATGAGTATTTGGGTGAAGAAACTTGAAGTTTCTTGCAAGTAGCTGGAATTGGCTACATGGGGAAAGATGGGAAATTTTTCATGTATAACTTTTTCTGTTTTTTAAAAACATGTGAATGTGTCACCTATCTTTAAAATTATATTTTAAACAATGGTTCCAGACTGCCTGGCTGGGTGGCTCAGTTGGTTGGTGCATCATCCCATACACCAAAAGGTTGTGGGTTCCATTCCCTGTCAAGGCACAGACCTAGGTTGTGGGTTCAATCCCAAGTTGGGGTGTGTATGGGAGGTAACTGATCGTTCTGTCATATCGATGTCTCTCTCTCTTTCTCTCTCTCCTCCCTCTCTCTCTCTCTAAAATCAATAAATATATCCTCAGGTGAGGATTTAAAAAATAGTCCAGATTAAGAGGTGTCGTGGAGTAGGGGGAGCTGGTTTTGAAATTTTAATTTTACACAGCAGTTAAACTCACCAAATTAGAGGATGCCCAAGTGAAAATCCACCCAGGAAGAGTGGCTGGAGCTCAAGAGAAAGGACTAGAGATGCGGACATATCAGTGTCGAAAACATATGACCATAAAGGGTGAAACCAGACTGCAGTGCTGGGGGGCGGGGACGAGCAGAGACAGTCTACCCCTCCTAGGGTGGGCCCTCGGAGAACACGTACCAAGTGACTTTCTGTTCCATTGTATGGACTTTGGAGTACTGACTCATGGATTTTCCTCCTTTAATTTTCGTGGCCTCATGATTACCATGAATCCCAAGGAAAGAATCTATTAGCTAGGATTCCCTTGTGCTTCTCCTCTCCCTGAGCACCTGCTGGTCTCCTGATGAATGTACAAAGCGCACACCATGCTAATGCGTCTCCCAACACCATGGCCATTAGGACCTTGATGAATCCTCCTGACAGCCCATCCCTTCCCAACATCTCCTGTGTTTCATTTATCCCCCATTCGAGATGTTTTGCATTGCTTTACAAAAAAAAATAAGAAATGGCTCTCAAAAATAAGAAACCTAAAAAACAATTGTGTTTCCCTGTCCAAGACTTCAGTATGTAATGATCAAAATGGATTGAATATGACCTTCCCAAGGACTAAGGTTGAGCAGTGGGAGATCAGAAGGCAGACAGAAACCCAATACTGCCCACACTGCCTCTACTGAGAATTCCAGATATAACTGTGTACTTGATACTAACCCTATTTTTATGTTTTCTTATGGAATGAATATGCAATTGGGAGAAATATAGCAAAGTAATGAAACAGATTTCAAGCCTAAAAATGTTAAGCCTTACTCATTTTATTTTCATTTTCAAGAATCCTAAATAGAACTATCTGCCATCCAACTGTTCATGACAAACCTGTGTGGTACTGTGCTATTATTTCTGTAGCACATCACATATGACATGTCACGCAAATAGTCCCCTTGGGGATGATACATTTTCTTTACACTATTTGCATTGGTGGCTCCAGCCAGGCACGGGCTGATAAGGATGGGTGTCGTTCCTCATAAATGTGTCTTCTATCCATTACACTCATAATCTTGAAATAAAATCTGTCTGCTCATGCCTTTTTATATGTTATTTACTGTTAATCTCTTAGAAAAAAAAATTTAAGTCAGGTGTTCAAGTTTACCAGGTCCTGGAGTGTTTAGGACACTTTGGGGAGAAAAAAATCTCTATGGTCAAATGTGCAATAAGAGAACTAGCTTGACAGACAGCAAGCAAGAAAGCCGAGCCAATATTGCCTCACGCTCCCTGCTCTGCACATGGGAATCTACTCATCCTCACACAGATTAAACAACACCTCCTCCTAGAACCCTTCTCTGTCCTCCCCATTGGGTAAACCTAAGGGCTTACCTACAACTACAAATCTACTTTTACCATCTTACAGATCACAGTCTGTCTTATATTTGAATTAAATGTTTCTATGTCAGACCTATGTGAGTTTATAAATCTTTGAAGGCAGATATGATTTGTCTTTGTATTCTCCTCCAAAGCAGAGCCTAGTGCATGCTAGGGCCTAGAGGCTAGTAGATGCTAAGTTAATAAATGCATGCATGAGTGAATGCTGGACGAATGAACAAATGAATGAACAAAATTGTAATCAGCAGCTAAACACTGACATCCTTGTTGATGAAAGCAGGAGAGAGGTCTCAGCAGCTGCATAGTCTCAAAGGTCACAGGAAAATACTTTATCCCAAGGATGATGGGAGGCTATAAATGGACTCCAGATGGTGGCATGTTCAGATCAGCAGGGAAGGAAGATGATTTTAGTTAGCATCAGAATGTAGAATAATGTGGAATAGGCAGACAC
Source organism: Trachops cirrhosus (assembly GCA_028533065.1). NCBI lineage: Eukaryota > Metazoa > Chordata > Mammalia > Chiroptera > Phyllostomidae > Trachops > Trachops cirrhosus. The sequence goes on along the minus strand of CM052549.1, from coordinate 14,109,288 downwards.
TGGAAGCTGGGTAGCCAGCAAAGCAGGTTATGAAGTATTAAGGCATGAAGTATTAAGATGCTGATCCATAAAATCAGATTAATGGAAACTTCTGTGTTTTTCTTAAACTATTCGCATCACTGCCTTCTGTGCACAGTTTCTGTGCTAATGAAGTGAGCTGGTGTTTGTAAAGCTGTCTGCAGACGTTAATATACTGCACCTACAGCACTGCCTTTCTGTAGCGGGGGAAGGGGCAGGACAAGCCATGCCTTGGAGAAGGGTGTTGGAGATCATGCAACCAGAAGAGAGACCTTTAAGAAAATGTTTCCTCCTGTTTGTGAATGTTAAACACTAGCCCAAGCCAAGCACAGACTAAGAGATTTGAAAATCTGCCTTAGAGGGTTCTGGCAACATCGTATGAACTCAAATTGGTTTTTGAAGATGTTGGAAAGAAGGCATAGATTTGCAGCTAGAGAACACTGAAGCAGGAATGTCTCCGAACTTCTTCAACACAAAGAAGGTCTTTAGTTTGGAGAGGATGACAGTGCTCGAGGGCCACCAGGTAGCTGTTTTCAAATATTTTGAATATGTAGAAGAGGAATGGGACTTATCCTATAGAGTATTAAGACCAAATTGGGAAACCACAGGGGAAAAAAAGTTTCTTCTCAACCTAATAAAGGCTCTTCTATCCATTGAAAGTCCTTTGAACAGAGGGGAGTCCTTGTCCTTGCAAAATGGGGAGCTGAGACTGGACTTCATGGGATTTTGTTTCATCCCATAAATGATTGAACTCAGTGACCGCTCATGTTTCTTCCAACACAAAGATTCAGTTATTTCACTGGCCATAATCCATATGGAAGTAAGTATAAGGGCAGCAGTTTCCAAAGCGTGGTCTGGAGACAGCTGGGCATCCTCAAGCCCCTTTCAGGGATTCTACAAGGTTAAAACCATTTTCTTACCAATGCTAAAATGTTATTCACCCTTTTTGTTCTTATTCTCCCATGAGTATACGAGGCCTGTAAGGAAAAAGTCCAGCCTCTGTTAATATAATGAGAATGGTTTGCATGACATCAATGTATCCTGGCAGCCAAGGAGAGTGGACTGGAATGTGCATGTGTGAACAATGACAACTTCACTGTACTAGTCAGTGGGGGCAGTAGACACCACTGAGGGAGCATGTGTACTGTGTGGCTGTTGCATTCAGAATGACTGAGCAAGTAAAGTAATGAATCTGCATCAAATTTTGTGTTAGGCTTGAACATTCCTCTATGGAAACTATTCAGATAATTCAGAAGTCCACGGCTATGGGCAACTGGTGATTGGCAGCTTCATGACAAGGTGCCTGCTCATGCATCATGTCTCATGCAGAGATTTTTGTTGAAACATCAAATCAGGTGACTCAGCCCCTCTACAGCCCAGATGTGGCACCCTGCAACTTCTGGATTATTGTCATCTGTACAGTGTTTCTTGTATCTTCTTCCATGAATGTCTCTATTTTTCATGTTACATGGCTGGATACCTTCTGGACAGACCTCATGTACTCGTGTTTCTTAGAGGCTGCAGACCTGTGATGTTACAAGAGACACAATGCAGGAACAGATAAGAGAAGCCAGCCACTTCTATAAAACCACACATTAAAGAAATTAAGAAGCATGTAAGTCATGCACTCTTCTCACTAAATTTTGTTTTGTCTTGGAAAACAATTATATTTTGTAAACCATTATTTATATTAACATATAATTGATTTATTCTTAAATTAATAAATATTTTTAAGTCTGTTTTAAATTTTAATATAGTATCCATACATATAACCTACTAAACAAAAGCTCTTTGGTATCCTCAATAATTTAAGAAGGTAAAGAGGACCTAAGACCAAAAAACTTGAGAACTACTATTACAGGGCGTAGTCAGAAAAAGATTTCTGATAATAAGAAAGGGAAAGAAAAATATGCGCAGGCTTAGGAAGCTTTCTTTCTTGCCTACTTCCCAGCTGTCTTCCTGGAGCTGATACCACTTTTATCCTGACACAGAACTGGTGATTTCCACCAAAGTTGGGAGCTGGGGGGATGAGAGGAAAAGACTCAGAATCAGAAGGGCCTTTGGAATCAGAAGGGCCTGAGTTCAAATCCAGATTTGTCTGCTTTCTAAGTTATGTGGCCCTAGATTACCCTATGTTCTGCTCTGTGTAAACACTTATATTTCTAGCTTGTTGAGATTAGACAAGACTTAACCCAGCCCAATGAGGTGCCTGTCAATTTGTCTGTGTTAGTCAGTCCCCTGTGAGCTCCAGGGCAGCTGCCTGGACCTGGGGAACCAACCATGGCCCAGACATGTGGGGAGAGTTTTCACCAACTTTCCCCCACGTGGTGACTTCACCATGCAACAGCCAAATCTTGTAAAGGTTATACAGGTTGTCCTGGAGTATCTTTCTTACTGCCAGCCACCAAAATGCAACTTTATCATCCTTCATAAACTGAGTGAAGTTGTAGCGCAGTTAGAACATTGAACCCGAAGTCAAAACATCCAGGTTGGGTCCACAGTTTCTGATGTATTAACTCTGTGACCTTAGCCAAGCACTCATGTCTTTGAGCCTGATTTCCCCTCTATAAAGCTGGGATAACAAACCCACCCTGTCAGGTGGTTACAAAGGCTAACATAAATAATACTTATAAAAACACCTTGCAAAGTATAAAAATATACGTGTCATTAATAAATCTTATCTATTCCATGGTTAAAATTGGTCTAACCTAAAAAAAATTCCACAGTGAATATTTAATCAAAATTATCTCCACAAACACACACAAAGGCACACACAAGCGCACATTCATTGGATGTCCCTGTGAAGTCCACACGTGTTTTTACAGGCACACACATTTTGTGATTATGTTCTGGGTGGTCCCCCCAATTTGTTTACCTATTCTAAAGGTTTACATCAAGCCCACATAAAAAGAACCACTAAGACATAATCAATCTTTATTTCTAAACAAGCCTACTTACAAGAGGTGATGTTCGTAAGAGCAGCAATGAAGAACTTTCTTAGAAAATTAAAATGTGTCGCTCATCTGATTCTCTCCTTGTGCCTCAGTCCCTTGGGAAGGAAGACAGGACTCGAGGAAGAGACCGTTAGGGAGTAATAATTCATAACTGCCAGTGACAGAGCTGCTAATTAAATCTTTTATCTCCTTTATGTCCATTGATTTAGAAGGAGAAAAAGGTGATGGTCATAAAGTTTCTATTTATTCCTGATGAAATGTCAAAACCTTTATTGCCAAGGCTGAGAGAATCTGACTCCATTTTCCAGTGGATTCAAGACCAGCCAGTCTTGGTCACAGTCTGGTGGGGGATCTGTGCATTTTTTACCCTGGACTCCTCTTTGTCTGTGAACTTCCTGAGGACTGAGGTCAATCCTGAATGTAGTGTAAATGCCTCAGTACTTACAATGTTGTTCTCTGCACGGTGGGCATTACAGAGAGCTGTAATTTTATAATCCTGGATCAAAACTGATATTGTCTCACTTTTCAAATATGTAGATTTGAAACATTCTCTTAGATACCATTCACAATGGTAACAACAGAATTTCATGTTTATTTATAAAGGAGACTCAGAGAATCAATAGGCCTTAATGTTTGTTAAGTTTTAATAGTTTGTAAAGTTTAAAAGTTTCCTCAAGGTATATGGACAAGCAGATTTTTAGATCTCCTCTTATGGTGTAGACATTACAAGAGATAAAATGAAGCAAGAGTCACATGAAATCATAGGAGAGACTTGGAAGTATTGCATATTTCATTCTAATATCTCACTTCATGTCATCTCTGTGCATGCTTCCTAATGCAGGAATCGTAAACAAGCACCGGTGTAGTATGGTGATCTCTGGGGCCAGACTGGCTGGGTTCAAATCCTTCCACTGCCTTTTTTTAAATCCTCACCTAGGGATATGTTCATTGATTTTAGTGAAAGAGAAAGGGAGCGGGGAACAGAGAGAGAGAGAGAGAAAAAAAAAAGAAACATTGATGTGAGAGAGAAACATGGATCAGTTACCTCCTGTATGCACCCTGATTAGGGATCCAACCCACCACCAACCCAGATATGTGCCCTGACCAGGGATCAAACCTGCAACCTTTTGGTGCACAAGACAATGCTTCAACAGACTGAGCCACCCAGCCAGGGGACCTCCCACTACCTTTTACCAGTCCTGAGAAGTTAAACAGGCCATATCTTTGGCTTCGGTTTCCTTAACTGTAAAATGAGCAGAGTCATAGGACCCTCCTCATTAGATTCCTTTGGGGAATAGTGAGATACTGCATGTTAAAGGACCTAGAACAGGGCTGGCACAGTTGGGAATCCAGGTGTGTTAGAGATTATCTTTATTATTCGATTTTTCAAGTAGGCAGTCTAATAACAGAAACTTCTAAGACCTGCGGCATTTGGGTTAGAGCTTAATTTCCTGCACTGTGAGCTGTACAGACAGAGCAAAACAAAGATGGAGGTAAGCTGCCCATGTGCACCGAGGCGTGAGTTATGAGCGTCCGGATTCCACTCCCAATGCACGGGTTGCTCCCTCCCTTAGTGGATCTTCCCCCAGCACCCCCACCACCCCAAGTTACGAATCTGAAAATGAGCCCAGTCCACAAGCCACACTGACACCTGTGAGGCAGACCGCTCTCTGTTGACAAAGAGATTTTCTGGAGGAACCGGAGGGCGTCTGGGAAGGGTAAAACAAATGAAAATCTAACACCTCTGTTTATGCTCAAATCCTAAAAATACTCTGAAGACCTGACAACCATCCCGGGATCAGACGTGAGAGGTAAAATTCGAGAGGGGAAAGATGCCAAAGGAAGGCGTCTGCAGAGGCACCGTCGCTGGGCCTGCGTCTGTCTTTCGGAGGCGGAGCGGATCCTCCGTGAGGGGACGAGACAGATGGGGTGACAGAATCTTGCGGCTGTGTTTTCTGGAGCACTTACTAGAGAATTTATGGCTCCTCCTCGCTGCCGTTGGATATGTATTTAGAATATTTTTCTGCCATGACGACAGGTAATCCTCATAAAATTTCAATCTCTAACAAGAGGGCAGAGATGCGGCTTTCCTAGCTTCTCTGCCTTTCAGTTTGCATATTAATAACCCTGAATAGCTACTCAGTGTTCTAAATAATTGAAGCTGCCTTGCTTGAAATTTCTTTTATTATTGTTGCTTAAAAAATGATTAATTCTCTCTTCTCTCTGGGTCATTTTGATGACTTCCTGGAAAGGGCCTTGTTGCTTTAAGATCACATATTATGTATTTCTGGAATCAAAGCGGAGACCATGCTAATTTCACCTCCAGAAACATATCGGCACTTGATGCTCCTTTTCCTTTCTGGTTTAATCATAGACCATGCCCAGGAATCAAACCATTAGTATTGATAGGACACCCGCCCCTTGCTCAGCACCGAGCTAGCTACCTTTGTGGATGGCGTGATGGTTCCCTCAAGGGGATCAGAAACTAATTGGGAGAGTTAGTGCAATCGCATTTGAAAAAAGAGAAAGCTGTTTATCAGTCACTAAGCCCCGCAGGGCTCTGCTGTAGAGATGGAAAGATGAATGAGAAAGGGCTAATGCTTTCTATGGCAGGGGAGTTCTCACAGGGAACTCTGGGGGGTAAGAGCTTATACAACTTCCAGAACTTCCAAGGAGGAGGAGACAAATGTGAGCTGGCACAGCTAAGGAAGACATCATAGCTAAGGCCCATTTCGGAGGCTGAGCAGGATTTAGGCAGACGGGCACTGGGAAGGAGGAAAATCATGGAAGCCGAAACCACCAGCTCTGACAGCGCTCCGTGCCAGGGGCTGTCAGTCAGGGAATGATTTGTGTGAACAACGCCCTTTGGCATTTGCAAGTATGCAACCTGCACGACCATACCCACCACCCCTGGAAATGACCATGACCTATTCACAGTAAGTGGGAAAAGCAACACACGTTGAGTAGTGACAACTGAGAGCATTCTGGGGTGTGTGGGACAAGGTAGACTATGCTTGGATTTGTGCTAGATGATGCTAGATTTGTCTTGGAAGAGGCCTGGTAAGCCATGGGGAGCTTGGTCTGTTTCTGAGTTGGGGAGGGACATGGTGGAAGTATGTGTCGGGGACAGAAGGCAGAGGTGCCTAGAACATCCAGAATGAAGATTCAGGAGGCCAGCTTGGAGGTATCACAGCAACACCAGTCGAGGTGATGACAACTTAGGCTACCAAGCTGTCTAAGCAGGGATGAAGAGGAAAGCGAGAGCTGAACACACGGAAGCAGAGCCCAGCAAGACGCTGCGATGGGAGACGGGAGACGAAAGGGCGGATTCGGGCAAAGGCGACACCTGCTTTCACGGAGCTGCCCAAGGGGTTCTGGTGCTCAGTGCCCTTGTCAAGAACAATAAGATAATATCAAATCTTCCATCCCAGGAACTCACTGCCCTTTATTAAAACATAACAAAAACAAAAAAATGTATTTTTTAAATTTTAGGAGACAAATTCTGGGAAACCAAACAAGGGACTTTGTGCTTTGCAGATTGTTGTTAACCCCATTTGCACCAGGGCCAAACGAACACCCCAGCAGGCTGCCGGGAGAAAGCATCTTGCAAAACACATTTAAACTAAAGACAGGATTAAGGCCCCCGACCTTTTGCAGAATGACCTACTTCAAAGGAAGACCATTTAAATGTAATTGGTGGCTTTACAGCGGTTAGTAGATTTACCCAGGACCTATTGGAAATCTTCCCTCCATATAATATTTTAATCAATTCACAGAGGAGGCTTTTCTTCATAATTAGATGGAAAATAATAGAATTCCATGCAGTTTTATTATTTCTCTTTTCCCAGGAAATGGGATGGTAAACACATTTGGCATGGAGTGAGTCAGCCGGAGCTTTTTAAAACTGTGGTTCTGGCTTTCAGCCCTGTGCTGAAGACCCCACAGCACTGCTGGTCAAACACTATGGTGGACGCTTGAGTGTTTCATATAAATCTCTTAAGCCCTGGCTGGTGTGGATCAGTGGATTGAGTGCTGGCCTGTGAGCTAGGGGTTCCCTAGTTCGATTCCCGGCCAGGGCCCATGCTTGGGTTGTGGGCCAGGTCCCTGGTGGGGGGTGTGCCGGGGGGCGGGGGGGCAGCCACACATTGGTGTTTCTCTCCTTCTTTCTTCCTCCCTTCCCCTCTTTCTAAAAAAAATTTGTTTTAATTCCCTTAAGCCAACAATGCTTCTCAGGATTTATGCATTCCTATAAAAGATTCATGAAAAACAACAAAGAAACAGCTTCTGTGACAAAACTTTTTCCAAAGGGGCAAAGATAAGTGATCTCGCTGAAAAACACCCGTAGAGGCTGGATGCCTGGTCAGGGGAGGCTTTGCTAAAGCACTCCCCGAGAGCCTCCTCCCCGAGCCCTCCTCTTTGCAGAACCACAGGGCTTGGGGGTAAACAGTTTGCAGAGGGTGGAGGGGCCCCAGGAGGCTGAACGGTACTTAATGAGGAGTGTCCTTAGCATTACTTGAAGTAGCCACTGAGAAGACCTACACCTCTGCCATACACTCCATCCACCTGTAAGTAAAGGGGCACAGGCTTTGGGGCACTGGCCCTTGGCGATGCTTTGCTGCACCCTCAGGGCGGCTTCCGTGGTTCCCAAGAAGTTTGCCTCTGTCAGTCTCTTGGACCCCTATTCAGAATCACCCCCACAACCCCCCACCCCTGAAAACAAAGTAAACGTTATAGCAGTTATTAGAGCAGCTCCATAAGGAAAGATATGGCTCAGCCACAAGTCAACCTGTTAAAATGATATGATGCTACACCTGACATATAGATGTGAGATGCAAGAATACAAGCTAAGGAAAGCCTCTGCGCATTCAAAGGCTTGGGCTTTTGTGCTTACGGAAGAAAAAAATGCAGAGTGGTGGATTTGGGGCAAAGGCATCCACACAAGGCAGGACTGGAGCACCCTCCCTGCAAGGCGAGGCTCTGAGAGGTCACCAGAGAATGGACGACTTACTCCGCAGAAAGAACTCGATGCCAGGCAGCTCATTAAATGAGAAACCATGGCACATCTTTAAATATGAAAGTTTCCTGTGCACACACAGGGAGCCAGAAAGCAAGTTGTCTTAGTCTGGATCCCCCCGAATTACCCCTGAAATAAGACTTGTAAAACAAGCAGTGGAATAGTGGGGAAGGCCAACTAGGGTAGGAGAGGCGCCAAGAAAAGGTGCATCACCAAGAAAGGTTGAGGGCGCTTCATCCCGCTGGAGGACTCTGGAAGCCAACGGAAAGTTGTCGGAGTCATCCCCTGGGAGGCTGAGACAGGTGGGGCACTTACACGCCGACTCCCAGCAGTCCCTGGGCGTCAGTTCTCCGGCCCTTCCGGTCCGAGCTCGGACAGAGCAGGTCCCAGGCAGCAGGCGAGAACCTCCGCACACAGAGACGCGATGCTGGCGACTTAAAGTCTGGCTGCTGTGCGCCTCTGTCACGCAGGGCTTCCTCGGCTAATCTGCAGGTGTTAGACCGGAGGACAGTTTCTAGGCAAACGTGCCCTTTCTCCCAAAGCACATTTCCTGCCATGGACTTCAGGCAGATGGGCGCCCGTTTCCTATTCTGAAGTTGCGTGACCGAAAGGAGGCAAAAGTCCACAGGGAGAAGCGTGTGTTAGTTTGCTGGGGCTGCCATCACCACGTGTCACACACCACAGGGAGCGGCTGGAGTTGTGTCCCTTGACTGAGTGTCGTGGGGATTCAGAGGACTCAAAAAGTCCATGAGATCTGCATTTTCATCCTGGCTCTACTATTTTACTGGCTCTGCAGTTTGCCTCTCTGTACCTCAGTTTCCTCGCCAGCTATGTTGTGATAATAGTGCACTCAAATGCACGGCAAACACTTAATACGTGTGATTTGCTTAGCACAGCGCCCGGCCCCTGGAAAGCGCTAATGGAGGTCAGCCCTTACTATCGTCACTGTTGCTCCAGCGTCATGCCGTCTGTGCATCTGTTCTTGGGCGATCACCTGCGTCAGAGAGCAGTGCCAGCGGAGCCGAGGTCCGCTTGGGGCACAGGCGGGATGCTTAGTTTTGCTCTGTTCTGAAGCAGTTCTGCAGTCCCGGCTCTGTCTGGCCACTTCCTACGTGTCGTTGTTCTTGTTCGATAAAGGCCCGAGGAAAAGAGTAGAAAAGCGCTTCATTGACAGCGGGGTCATGGCATGTCCTCAGGAGACCAGGTACGAGCGTTTCTCTTTAAAAAATAAACGAACAAAAGAAAAAAAACACATCCAACCCCTATTGCACTGCACTGGGGTTGTATACCACAATTACATTAAATCCAAACAAAACTCTATTCTGTCTCAGAGATTAGGTTGTAGACCTCGAAGTGTCCCTCCATGGTAACACTTTAGACAAGACTAAGGACAGGAAAAAGGTGTTACTATTCTAACCTTTACATTATTGAATGGTGTGCATGTTCGTTATTATTCCTCAGCTAATAATAGCCTGAGTTCACACCCCCTGAACAGACAGGGGCTGATTTCGTGAAGGGAGAGGGAGACAAGGTGCCGGCCACCAGATTAGTCCACGGCGCGTTTCGAGGCTGCAACGAGCACATCCTGCCTGGGTGCTGGGGATGAGCGCCCCTTGAGAAGCTGCATAACCACAGCAGGCCCGGCCACAGGTGGGCACCGCCTGCATTTCTTTCTGACAGCACAGAGGCTCCAGGCAGGGACCAGGCTCCTGGTTTCAGATTTTGCCTCAGCTGTTAGCTATGTGTCCTGAGCAAGTCACTTAACTCACCTAACTTCAGTTTCCCCGTTTAAAGAGGTATTCAGCTTATACCTCTGACATGGGATTGTTGTGGGGATGCAAGCACAGCACCCGTCCTATTGCCAGCATTCAATGATGTTAGCTATTTATATTACTATTAATTAAAGGTCAGTGTATCGCCCCTGTAAACAAAGTGCTCAGTATGTTTGTGTAAGTGGAAGGAATTCTCTGTCCCTCTGTTTCTCTCTCGAGTTCACTGTCACCTTTGTGCCTGGGAAGGAGAGGGCACAATCATCTTGCCTCTTCCAGGGAAATGCAGATTTCTGAGGGTGAGGGGGCTATGTAGGTGGTTTTCCTGAAGGTCCAGATATAGAAAAAAAAAAAGAGAGTAGAGTTTCAGAGTTGAGAAAATGACAGCAATGGTTGACCTGGGTGCAAAGAGGAGGAAGACAGAGGACACTCAGCAGTTATAAGTTAGTTGTCCCTTTCATTCCGAGAAAACACAAAAACATAGAAGTTGTTGTTATGGAGCACCCAAGGCTGCATGCAGGTAAGCTGTAATGAATATTTTTGCATCGTTTTCAGTTACTGAGGTGACATTTATTTATAGGGAAGTACACAGCTAGATTAGCGTTTCGACATCTCATCTAACAGGTACTGTTAACCATACTGAGGGAGAGTTCCCATGACTTACAGAGAAATGAATGAGATACGCTCTCTCCATGGACAGCTTTCAATATTTCAATACTCTAGATTTATAACCAGGCAGGGGAATAACAGGCCCATGGAGACTCATGATTCATCTCTGCCCTGCACCCCTGCCTGCTTAGAGAATGCCCTCCCCACCGTGCAGACCCTGCAGTGAAACCCTAATGGGTCCCAACAGACCAGCGTCTTAGCTAATGACTCTCCTCACCTCTCTCTTGACCCATAGACTCCTGGGCAATTCTGTGGGTAGATTTTATGACTTACACTAATTTATACAGGCTTTAAAGGGTCCTTTTCTTGCCTCGAAACCTCTCCTCGGGAGAGCACAGCATAGGAGCTGCAGCGAGAAAGTACAGAAGAGTAAAATGCAGGGGTGGGGCGCCTGGGGAGATCTGACTGGGAACAAATGGACCGTCGTGGGTAAGTGCAGTGTTACAGGCCTGAATTAAAATGTCAGCCACACAGGGTACAGGCTGTCCTTTCGTGCCAGAGGAAGTCGTCCCTTTGCTGGGAAACAGCCGGAGGACTCAGTAATGAGAGTCTGAGATGCTTGCTGGACAAGAAGACAAGGCAGATGCCTTGAGGGACAATAATTAGCAGCTAGAAGCGAATGGGCCAGCGGGAGGTGAAAGGCAGCCCAGAGCACTTGATTTTGTTTGCCTTTTCCTGCTGGTATCTGGAAATCACCACTGATGATCATTATGCATGAATGTACAGTGCTTGATTGGCCTGTGCTTCTAGAAATGATCATTTTGATGGCTATATACTTTTATCTCATGTCTCCTGAATACAAACTGTAAGCATGGGTTTAGCTACTGCCCAGGCAGCCCTCTGTCCAGCGTGGAGGGAATGTTCCCAGGACTTATGCCAGGATGTCTGAGAAAGGTGGAGAGGGATCCCTCAACACAGGTCTACTGGGAGATGCAAAATGTAAATTCATGCCACTTGCTGCAAACTCTAAGAAGCTCTTGAGTGTCTGCATTTGCTTATGAGCCACGCTCTTGACTTGAGCAGATGAAAACGAGATGAACCCTGCCCACAGGTTATTTATTCCAGCAGCAAATGCTCAACGTGTCTGAGATTCTACAGTCACGAAAGCCCCTATGGACCTCAGGCTCTTTTACTCTGAATTTAAATAAGCCTGGTGCCTTTGCATTTGTCCTCATAGGTCATACTTTGGAATGCCAGAACCGCCCTAGACACTCTGCCCTGGGCCCTCTGTAAGAGGGGAGGCCAGACCTGTTGATGAGGTCCAGCTCCCTATGCCAGGGGTCAGTAAACTCCAGTCCGTGGGCCACATGCAGCCTATCCCTCACTTTGTAAATAAAGTTTTACTACAACATAGCCATGCACATTCATTATGGATTATCTATGACTGCTTCCGAGCTACAGCAACAAAGCCAAGTCATTGTGACAAAGACCTTCTGCACTGCAAAGCCTGGTCCTCCGTGGAAAGATGCTGCTGACCCTGCCCTCTGACCTGACCCCTCCTCCTGTCTTCACTGAGATGCCTGGTAGAAGGCAGGGTAGAGGACCTTAGTATGACCTAAGCATGACCTAAGTATGTCCCCTTTCCCCTCCCTGTGCCCAGGGACTTCTCTTGTGTCTTCCTCACACTTGCAACAGGAATCACGATGTTTTGTTCTTTTTTCTTCGACCATCAGGCTCACAGAGGTTGATGAATTATATCTTCAGTCCACAGCACAGCATCACTGGTGTGAGCAAGGCCCTCGCATGGATGATTCGTCCCATGTCATGCTGACGTGTTGGACATGCATGTGCCCTCATGAAATGTGTGGTGTCGCTGGTTGTGTGTTTGTGTTTTTAATGCGCATCAGTGATGCTGTGTGAAATCTCTCTTCACTCTGTTTCACTGGAACCCATTTTCTTTCCACACCATGTTTTTAATGTTCACCTGTGAGTCTCACATTATCCAGTTCATCATTTCTAATTATACCTCAAAGCTTATAGGGGAAAAGGACAGTAGATTCTTTTCTCAAAAGGTGGGGAAACTCTAGTGCATCAGTTCTTTCCCACACTTGTGACATATTAGCTCCCAGAGAAGATACGTTAAAAAGAGCTTGCCACCCATAAGACATGATAGAGTTCACGTCAGTCAGTAGGGTCCCTGAATTCTGTATGAACCCTGCTGTCAAACTTAGTTATGATGCAGTATTTCTGATGAACTTTCAGCATACCCTCTGCCCCCCCCCAGTATATCCCCACAAACTAATCTGCGGGCCACCACTCCCAACCATACATTGTCTTTATTGGGTTCAGAGCGAAGGCAGCCAAGGCTTGGGGTTTATCAGAAGACAGGAACTCAGGTAGGCCACTCTCTAAAGAGGCAAGAAAAAGCCAGAATGTTAGTATCCCACCAGCTGTTGGACCAGCCCCACTACACCCCAACGGTTAGAAAATCTAACAGGACCTCAGTTCCCCCTTCCATCCCCACATCGTGCCTCTGTCAGAGGCAGTGTTTGGTTAACCCGCTGGAGGGCGGGTGAGCAGGGGATCTGGGCCATTTGCCAGGGAAATGGTGTTCAGCCAATGATTCTGCATTAGGCTCAAGGGAAGAGTGCTCAGTTTGGACCAGTCATCATTCCCACAAAGCATTGTAAGTAGTTTCCTGGCCAAAGCTTTGAATCTCACCTATCATGAGAATTCATGCTTTTCACTTGCTTTTTATATTGTTAGGAAAAAACTGTCTTTTTGACAGTTGATAACTTGTTAGTATGAGAATAGGCAATAAATGATAGACTAAAACTAAAAATTTGCATGTACTTCTACAGTAAGCTTTGAATTATAATGATGTTGATGTTATCAGGCTCCTAGTAAAGCTTTAGAAAACTTTTGTGGATTCCATAATGTACTGTTAAAATTACCACTATTTTCCCCCCACCCCCTAATTTTTAGGACAGTCCTAGTTTACATTAGGGCAGCATATCAAGAATGGGCAGTGGGGAATTAAAAGGAGGGCTGCTTTGCGGCAGGACGCGATGGAATGGTCCTTTTCACTGGCCCAGAGGGCTGCGGCTCTGCAGACGATGGTGGCAAGGGACTGCACACATGGCTTCAGTGTGGACAGGGCTGTCCCCTAAGCTGCCCCTGTGGGGTCCAGGCCAACGCCAATGGCAATTCTGCTAATTAAAGAAGGGCTCTTGATGGCCCACAATTCATTGCTTTTGTACCCAATCAATACCTCCTTTGATTCAATTTCCTAAACTTGCAAACGAAATGGAAGCCCTATAGCTCAGCTCGTGGATGATTTTCTAGCTGAACAATGTTTCCCCAGCAAAAAGCACACACACACACATGAGCTTGTCAGAATAAGAGGACTCAGGCCAACTCTCTGTCTTTCTATCTTGTTACAAATCTGACTTCTGTCCACACGCATCTCAGCATTGCGGACAGACAAGCAATTTTTTCCAATCTGCAGTACAGGAAGATTAAGCAAACCCCTCTGACATTTAATCTGGGAAGAGTTATGCTTCTAGTTCATAGCTAATGAGAGTGTACACTAATTAAATGAAAGTACCCATCAGGATTAAAGCAAGAAATTCCAAGAAAGGAAAAGTCTAGAATGCATCAATGAGGAAAGCTTGAAACCTAACATAATTCATTTAAAAATATTTTAAGGATGAATAGTTATAATAATGAAGATCTCCACCCAGGAGAAGACTGTTTTATTCATTCTAATTAGGTATCTTTTTTTTTTTTGTTGACTTGGAACCAGTGACTGCTTCAATGCCAGCGCAGAATACGGGCGCTTTTTAAGAACTTGGGCAGGTAGCCCTGGGCCTCTCTGTCCAGCAGCTGCTCTTCCACGAACTCCTCCTCTTTCCTCCATCCCCAGCACACATCCCAGAGTTCAAGCAACTTCTCTGATAGCGCCTACTGAGGGGTGCTGCACTATTTGACATCCTCCCGCCCACATTCTAAAGTCAGAAAATAACGCCTCACGTCAGCCAAGCCTAACAAACAGGAAAATTTTGGGAGCTTAGGTGATGGGCACACGGGAAGTACCAAGCAGCATTTTCTTATGTGAAACAGCTACACACAAAATATGTGGAATTTTAAAAACATACATAGGATTTATAATTACCTCAAAATGACAATTTTCACTGAAAAAAACAAAGTCCTAAATTACAAGTCAGAAAGTTCATGAAGTTGAACTATAAATATATGTAATAAGCTCAATATTTTTTCATTTGCTTTTTAAAATGTACTTACTGAACTCATTTGGAGCTACATGTTAACACATTTTCTAAAGAAATAATAAACCACACTCCTTCCCTATTACCTAACACTTTCAGATTTTGCATGGCAAATTTTCAGGGTTGCATTAGGTTTCGAAGGGATCTGCCTAGGCTGGGAGACAATATGGGGGGTAATGCAACATTTCTCGGTGCCTGTTGACAACTTAGGATATAAATTGACTCGTTGGCTTAGGGTATAAGCCACGAACATATTCTTTCATCCTTCTCTCTCCCTCCTTATTCTGCCTGTTCCCACCCAGAGCCTTTGTTTTCTATCATTTCTAATGTCTGTGCAGAAAAACACAATGTATGCCCAAAATTCATGAGCCATGAATGATTAATATAACATTTGGAGTGATGTGGGAAAGGAAAGATTTCTTTAACATTGACTGCTATGAAGGAAACACTTCTTAACTCTGATTTAACCTTAACTGTTAATAAAAGACTACTAGCCAGGAACATCAACCAGGCACCCAGCTGTCCCATCTGCCAGGAGAATTCAGAAGCTATATTGAGTTGGTAAGACTATAACCTTGTAATAAGTCCTTACTGAGATTATTGGCCAGCAGACGTGGTAATCAAAAGGTTGTGGTTAGAAACCAGTTCTCCATCAGAATATAGTAATGGATTCAACTTTCCTTAGAAATCAACGTATTTAATGCCATTAATATCTGCTTAGTAAATTACTTTCAAAATCACTAGAACATAAACGTCTAGAGAGCAGGGATTCTTCTGTTCATTCACTAACATATCCCGGAGACCAGAATGGTGCTTGCACTTGTTGAGTGCTCAATAGATATTTATCAATTGAATGAATGAAGTTAGAAGGTAACGTTCACCTGGGTGTATTAGGAGCCTGTGGTTGGGAAGTGGGAGTAATGAGGCAGGTAGAGAAAAGAGATTCCATTGGCCCCCAGTAGGTATCCTCTTCTTGAGAGCGTTTGCTTTTCAAAAGGATTAGAATTTCCATTTCAGTGTAATGGGCTTACAGAAATGCTGGCTGGCAAAGGAGAGATTATAGGAGCAAAAGCAGAATCGCTTTAATCTGAACATCTAAACCTTTCTTAAGGTTTATTTTTTAAATTCAACTAACGATGATGGTCTTTTCCCAATTTGTAGAAAATAAAGTGGGTGAAAACTGTACTTCCCACTTTGAGTTTTCCTTCAAAAACCTTTTCTTAAAAACTGTTGGTATCAACAACTTGTGTGTGTGAGAGACTAGCATACAGTGGGTATCCCCCCACGGTTCTTAGCCTAGGTCAGGGTGACATCCACGTTCCACCACCTGAGCACGTCTGAGAATCACACTAGAGCCACCTCTGCGTGGTCATGACAACCAGCAGCTCCAGAGGTGGGGGTCCCAGAATTTAGCCCCCATTCAGCCACTAGCAAACTGTGATCTTTTAAAAGTCGACGTCTCTCTGTATCTCAATATCATCATCTGTAAAATGAGCTTAAATCCATCATTCACCTATTTGAACTGGAATAGTCATGATATGAAAACCTTTTAAAAATTATGAAGCCTACAAAAAAAAAACACAAGAAAGAAATGCACAGTGTGGTTGGACTTACATATTGGCACAGTACTGGACTCTCATTCCTGCCCTAAAAACAATAGAGGGAACTAGAACATTCTGATCATGTCATCTGGAAAATTCACGTGTACAATTGCTTGCCTTTTGCAGCTCTGCTGGAACCCAAAGAGCTCTGGCGTTCAAAAAGGCAGATTGGTTCGACATCAGCCTGTTGATCAGGGTATGTGTCAACTCCTCTTTAAATTAGTTAACCCCTCTCAGTTACAGTTCTCCACCTGGACCATGGGGACAATGAACAGAGACGCTGTAAAGTAAATGAGAACAATGTGCGAGTTATACTTAACAGGAATAATAACAGTGTACACTATATTATATATTTGCTTATTAGTTTTCTGACGATCTGACATTCTTCGGATTTAAGATAAAGCCCAGATAAAGCTTTATTCCAGAATTAGACCCATTCTTAGATGCGCTTGATATTTATCCCATTCGTCTGGAGAAAATACCTGTGTTGTATTGGCATAATAAGTGGCATATGCCTTATTAAAATATCATCCTTAAGCCTCGCCCTGGAAACAAGTTGTGACTGAAGACACAATTTACAGAAGTCTTTGCGTATGTGGGTCATTAAGCCTCTTCAGTGCAAATTTTGTTTACAACAACCAGTGTTTGGCCAACATTATTGGCTAGTTCTCTATAAATAGCACACTGTTAGTTCTTCTGCTTCTTTCTTTTTCCCTTGAAGCTTTAGTTCTTAATTAAACGCACAGGTCTCCGTGATGAAAAGGACCAGACCACCCCCTTGACAAGTCCTGGCCTCAGTCTCATCGCAGCCTCCTGAGCCCTGGCCCTCCCTTCCCTGCCCCTCTCTGTGGGCCACTCCAGCTCCCTGCACAAAACAGCTCCAGGCTGGTTTCTCTCCTTTCTCCTTAGCACACCTCTACACGCACAAAGGTTGTAATTAAAGACAAAGGGAGGGGGAAGGGGAAGGGGAGGAGGAGGGGAAATTTTTTAGAAGTTAAATAGTTGACTGGGCAGGGCAGGGGGGGAGCGTATTTTATCCCGTACATGGATGCTTAACTGCTCCTCCAAACAAATGATTGTGTCTTTGCTTGTGGGTAAAGATGCAGTCTGCCTACCACTTTTTCATTGTGGTAAAACACACATGATATACTGTTTACCATTTCGGTCATTTTTAGATGGACAGTTCAGTGGCATCCCGTACATTTGCGTTGCTTTGTAACCATCGCCATCCATATTTGGAACTTTTTTATACTCTCAAGGTGAAACTGTGCCCATTAAACAATCCCCATCCCCCCACTCCCAGCCCCTGTTAGCCTGTAATCTCCTTTCTGTCTCTGTGACTTGACGACTCCAGACACCTCCCACAAGTGGAATCGTGTAGTGTTTGAACCTTTGTGTCTGGCTTACTTCACTTAGCATAATGTCTTCAAGGTTCATCCATGCTGTAGCACATCAGAATTTTGTTTCTTTTTAGGGCTGGATAATATTTTATTTTATTGCATTTTTTATCCCGTATATACATTACTTATTTATCACTTAATTTTTGCCTTTTATTTTATATTTAATAGTTCATTTTTATTATATTTTTCCATTAACATTTTTACCGCCATACCCTCCTCCACCTCCCCCCCACTCCCCCACAATCACCACACTGTTGTCCGTGTCCATGAGTCTTTTCCATTTTATGTGTATATTACGTTTCGTTTATCCATTCATCTATCCATGGACATTTAGATCATTTCCACCTTCTGGCTACTATGAATAGTGCTGCTATAAACACTGGAATACGAATATCTGTTCCAGTCTCTGCATTCAGCTCTTTTGGAGGTATACCCAGAAGTGGAATTACTGGATCACATAGTAATTCTGTGTCTACTTTTTTGAGGAACGGCTCTACTGTCTTCCACAGTGGCTGCACCATTTGACATTCTCACCAGGAACACACAAAATTTCCAGTTTCTCCCACCCTCAGTGATGGTTATTCTATTTCGATAATATCTATCCCAGTGAGTGGGGTGTGTGGTGTTGAGCCTTAATCTGCATTTCCCTAAGGAACATGATGTTGAGCATACTGTTTGCTTTTTGAATCAACTAAAACTCCTTGGATGCTGCACTGCCTCATATTCTACGTGAGCCTGTACCCTCTCCAGCACCCACAGGCACCCCTCTTCCTGCCACCCTGGCTCAACCCAGTAGAAGTCAGAGGGCAGGGGGACTCGGATGAAGTACAGAGAGCTTCCCAGGATGCAGAGCAAGGTGGCATAATGGGGAGAGAGACAACACGTGGATGGGAAAATGCAAACCCCCTACCATTCCAACATTTTCAGGACGACTTTATGTCTATCACAGTATCTAGGGCAACAGTGGACCCATGGTAGAGAGCAAATGCTTATAAACTTGACCTGTTTTTGGCCTGATGTCTTTTTCTCAATTTTTTAATCCTCATCCAAGCACATTTTTTTCCATTGCTTTTGGAGAGAGAGGGAGGGGGAAAGAGAGACAGAGAAACATTGATGCAAGGGAGAAGCACAGATCGGCTGCCTGCCGTATGTGCCCAGACTAGGGATCCTTTATGCCCAGATGGGGGGATTGAGACTAAAACTAGGCTGGTGCCCTGACAGGGAATTGAACCCACAACCCTTAAAGCATAAGTTAGGATTAAGCCTGTGAACTACCTATTTTAGCTACAGCTTCAAATAGTTAATTAACATGGATAACCAGTTATGGGCACATCCCTGCCTTGATGGACAATAGTTATGTCTTTCCAGCTGTCACAAGGGCCACGCCAGCATCCCCCCCGTCACCATCACTGTGCAGGGCCAACAGATGGGGAACTGTGGAAGCTGGATGATGGCAGTCTCCCCTCGTTTGTGTAGATGCCAGACCCTGCCACTGACCGTGCGAAGGAAGGGGCCTCCCACAGGCTTACATAACCATCTGTTTTTTGCATTGGGTAGCTAATTTGGCATTTGTGGGCAATTGGTATTAGATTTTTAAAAATTTATACAACTAATTCAGCAATGACCAATGCTTAAGGCATTTTCTATGTCTGTGATATATAAACATAAATTATATTATAGGCCATTTTATACAATCATTTTAAGTTGTCCCTCTTATTTGGTGAGTATACAAACTAACATTTAGATAGCATTTAAATACCTCCTATAATTACACTGAAAAAATCTTTCCCAGTGTTACTGAAATCGGTTGCAGAATTTGCTTCCAGATACATAAAGTACTAGAAAAGTAGCCAAAAAAGAGACATGGACCCAGCATGCTGCCAAAAATAATAATAGAACTTTAAATGTTAAATAGTTCTTTAAAAAGCTCTTCTCTGGGATGAAA
This sequence comes from Trachops cirrhosus, assembly GCA_028533065.1. Classification (NCBI taxonomy): domain Eukaryota; kingdom Metazoa; phylum Chordata; class Mammalia; order Chiroptera; family Phyllostomidae; genus Trachops; species Trachops cirrhosus. Next base: position 14,089,692 of record CM052549.1, on the reverse strand, counting down.
TGCAGTTACTGAACCGGGTGTTCCCTCCACCCCGCTGCTTCGCGTTGGAAAGGCGCCTTCCCACCGACTTTCTGATCGCCGGTGGGCCTAGTGCTACTGAGTCAGCTGCCGCTGCAGCGTGTGCGGTTGTGCACGATGGAGCTGGTGGGGACACGATGGGGAGGGGAGTCGGGACTGGGCACTTTGGGAAATGTTACATTGGAAAAAAAATTACGCAGAAGAACTGAGTCGCTATGGTGAGGGCAAGTCGATGGCTCTTTCCCCCTCAGTAAGCACCATGAAAGGCATGTGATGATTGAGGCCCAAATTGGGCAATTTGCTTTGCTTCTTTGGAGGAAAATGAGAAGATCAAGGATTGTCCTCTGGTTGGCAACACAGGCCTCTCTGCACCAGTTATTTCCTGTCACAAATGGTTTCATAGGTCATGCAAGGGGTAAGGGGCCAGAGTTAATTTTTCTGTCGTCACTCTGAAAAGTGTATCAGGACATTTCACTCCAAGCCATCCCTCTAAGTCCGCTTCTACCAATTCATGTGCTCAGAGGAATAGTGGCGAGGGGACCAATGCACAGCACTGGGTGTAGTGACCTCCCTGGTCCGACCAGTTCAGCCTGGACCCTTGAGGCTGCAACTGGCACGGACCAGTGTGCAGAAGGCCACTCAGCGCTTTCCTAAATTTCGGAAAACGTCCTGAAGTCGAGTCGAGGCTTCAGTTTCCCCAGTCTTAGGAAGAGGCATTTAATGTTACAACTTCTAAGCAGTCAACACCAGAGCCTGCTTTTTGGAACTTTAATGATCCAAAATTGATCAGTTGATTTAATCCAGATCAAACTGATTTAATCCAAAATTAAATTAAATGAGATAATGTATGTAAAGCCCATAACACAGTGCCTAGCACATTGCTAAACTCACTAAATACTAGCTCTTGTTGATGATTATCCCTGCCATGAACACAGCAAACTTTGTTCTAAATTACTTATGCATTCATTTAGCAAACAATTACTGAGCACCTACTATGTATCAAATACTATTGCTGGCCAACGGGGATGTAGCTGTGGATAAGCCCAGCCAGGTCTCTGTTCTCATCAAAGGCACATGCTTTGGGATGGAAGACGGACAACAAATAGTGCAACTAAATAATTCATTTAATAGTTGCCATGAATAAAATAAAACAAGACAATAGGATAGAGAGTGACGGAGGGGAACGGGATGAGGAGGCAAGTGGACTCCACATCAAGTGACCAAGAAATGCTTCTGCGAAAACAAGACCTGAGCGTGAGGACGGAACCTGCCATAGGAAGATTCAGAGGTGCAGCATCCCACACGGAGGGGGCAGCAGGAGCAAAGGCCCCGAGGTAGACCCGTCTCAACACTGCACTGCAGTACCTTGTGCAATGGAGGCAAAGCTACGTTCCTCTTTGCTATCACATTAACAGTTTCATTTTCAAGGCATCTAAATACTCAACCTGCAATTAGAATAAACTTCCGCCAGGAGAGTTGTGGTTCTTTAGTGAGAACAGACCGTTTATACAAATAGCGTAGAAATTTTAGCCTAACCAAGCATAAGAACTAACTTCTTGAATCAGCATTGCTTGATACCATTATTGTACATTTTGTTGAGAGAATCCACCTTTAATTTGGGGACCAGGCCCAATACCCAATGCTACTCAAATTCACGGATCTAAGAGCCAGGTTCTGAGGTGGGATGGCCCCTGCTCTGCCGTGACCTGCTCTCAGCTCTTGAACAGGTCATTTAGGCTTTCTGTGATTCAGTTTGCTAATCTGGAAAACAAGAGGAATGGGTTCGGCTGGTGCATCTAAAACTTTAATGTGCCTTCCAGTCCCCTAAGCACCTGGTTATGTGCAGACTCTGATTCTGTAGGTCTGGGGTGGAGCCTGAGGTTCGACATTTCTGACCAGCTCCCAGGTGAAGCTGAGGCTGCTGGTCCTTGGACCACACTCTTTGTAGCAGAAGTTTAGATTGTCTCTAAAGTGACTTCCAGCTCTAAATCTGTGAGTGTCTGTCTAGACTTACTAAGACTTGAACTTCAGGTCCTTGATATAATCTTGATCACCTAAAGATCTGTGATAACGAAGATATAGGTTCCTTCCTACAATACCCAGCCTGTGCTTTCTTCTTGTTGTCTAAACCTTGCAAATCAAGGTTGTTGACTCACACCGGCTACCTCCTACATCAACACCTATGCAACTCAGGGCAGAGACCGGTGAAACTCCTCACCACTTACCAAATCCAACATGATGAAGTGAGGGAGCTTCGATTTCATAAGCGTGTGCCAATGTTCAGTCTGGAACGGAATGGTTAGTTTTCCAGAGTAAGCAACAATAAAGGAGCATAATATTTTGATTTCCATTATTTTACTAATGATTGCAATCCTTGGTTAAAAGGTTTTTAAAATCATGCAAAATTCCATATAGTTCTGGGAGTTCAGTGAAGGATGTTATTGCTGATTTTTCTTTACTTACCCTGGCTGGGTTTCACCTTGAGGGGGTTATTAAACAGGTTAAAAAAACCCCAAAAGCTAGATTCTTACAATTCAAAAATCCCTCAAGTCTTCTCAGCAAGGTCAGCTACTGCCTTGGCTTTTTATCTCCAAAAGAGGGGGCAGGGGTCGGTGGCTTTGCATGACTTGTCAGGAGTCATCTCTAAGGAACAATGCGAGGGGAAGCATGAAGTCAGTGTAACCGCACAGGAACTCCGTTTCTTTAACACGACCCTTCTCCTTCCTGTCCATCACTCCCTTCCTTTATCATTAAGCCCTTAGGCCATCAGAGTCTGGGCAGCATCGGACTGTCTGAAGAACAAAGCCTCGGGTCTGATGAACACAGAAGCAGAGTTTGGTCAACCGTGACTTCGGCTGTGTTTCCACCCTAGGCCCATGAAAGCAGAATGACCCTACCAACTGCACCCTCACGAAACCAGAAAAAACCACACCGTGGCTGACGTCAGGACCCAATATGATGATCAATTACTCCCTACCCGGACCCTAACCAATCGTTAGAGTCCATGACCCCAACCACCTTAATCACCATGATGAATAATTTTCCATATGTACTCTGTCCCCAGGTGGGCCTTCGGGGAGCCAGGTTTTTGAGCATTAGATTTCACCTGTGACTGCAGGCTTGGCACCATTTCCCCAACCAGTAGGCCTCTACTTTCTTTGCGGCAAACTCCCACTCATGTTTTACGGAGCTTTGATGCGTGCTGGCAAACAGGCCCCTTTAGTCCAGTAACGTCAACTCAGGAAACTACTAGCTCTTGTTAAAGACACTGCCCCACTGTTTAAAGCGAGAAAGGAAGGGAGCACAATGGTCATACTGTAACGATGACTTCCATTTGAACGTCACTTCAAAACTGCCGAAGTGTTTTCAGGATGTGACTGTGGTTATCACCATTTTATGACCACAGACAGGGAAAGCTAAGAGAGCTGCAAACTGATATCTGGTGAAACAGGGCCTGAACTCTCATCTTCTCTCCAGTCTGATTTCCACGTGGATAATGCTCCAATTACACAGCATTAACGCAGTCTTGGCAACGTTTCTCAAAATCACAGAGCACGGCGCATAGAAGCAGAATAAAAATCTGTCTGGCTCTGTTGGCTTTCAGATTGACATTTGCCACTGCCAACCTCAAGACTTGTGGTTATCTTTGTTGGCTTATTGGGAACACAAAAATCTATATTTCCCATCAGACATGCTTCCCTATAGAGAGTCCCTCCGAGGACAGAGTGAGCCTAGCTAGGATGTCAGTAAGTGACATAATGGGATTAAGTGGCATTTCACTCATCCTTCAGTGTTTCTTCAGACGTCAGTCCGCGGGATTGTAGTGTCAGGGAGCATCCATCAAAGGAGAAGTAAACAAACATGACATTCTCCTGAATCTTCCTCGGGCTAAGCTGGCCATTTCAGAAAAGATACTATAAACACTGGTTATTTGGATTCTGCATTTTCAATGGACTTTTACAGATTTATTATATTTACTGTGGAATATTAGCTACCTGAAGTGGGTGCATATGCATTTCCAAACACATGATATCGCCACACACTGCTCACAGAAAAGCCAATTCTTTAGCCAGCACTATTCACTGTAGAAAACAAATAGCAAATGACATTGACACACATCTTGGCCAAGAATAGAAATCAGTTCAGGGAAGCAACAAGAAAGAGAAGTATTCATATAACTGTAATTTCCACTTACTGTGGGCTTCTTGTACTCTCACAGGAGCCCCAACAAATATTTAGAAATGACCATGATACAGCCCCGACTGGTGTGGCTCAGTTGGGTAGCATTCCACAAAGCATAGGGTCACCAGTTCAATTCCTGGTCTGGGCACACTGAGGTGAGTACAAGAGGCAACCGATGGATGTTTCTCTCTCACATCGATGTTTCTCACCCTTCCTTTCTCTCCCCGCGCTCTACAGATAAATAAATTTTAACAATAGTGTATAGAAATGACCATGATGCGTAGATAGGCGACAATACTTACAGACAGCAGAGCCTGGGTTGGCACTGTTTTCACTGACTTCCCAGACAGAGCAGGCACTTGTAACTAACAATGATGCCCAAGGGTGGGAGTCTCTGTTAGTACTACCTGTTAGTACTCTGTTAAATACAAAACATTTAAAAAATTAATTTCAACCTAAATGAGCCAGACCAAACCACATGCCAATATTCAGCACAATGGAGAGTTGAATATCCTAGTTCTAGATACAACAAAGCCAAATGTCAATAGAAACATCCAGGATTTATTTCCTTATTTGTTTTTTCTTCTCGATTCTT
>CM052549.1:13995038-14084797 GCA_028533065.1 Trachops cirrhosus | reverse complement strand
CCGTCCTCCATTTCAGTGCCCTTTGTTATAATTTACTTGTTTCTTTGTTTTGTTGTTTAGGTCTCCAAGGAGCCCTAGCCTCATGCTGCCAGTAGGTCAACCCTGCCACCCTTGCTCTTGGGTACGATGACAAGCAGCACCTGGGGGCAGCTACCGATGGTGTCGTGGGGAGCCGACTTCTCTTTCGTTCACTCAGAACCTGAAGCTGTTGACCTCACCTGTTTCTGCTGAGACCCACCTGGAGTTTATGGCCACTGTGTTATCCTATGTCCTTAGAGAATAGGTGGGTAGGGACTGGGCAAGGTGGGGTGGGGGACCGCTGTCAGGCGAAGGCATGGGAAATGTCCTGGCAAGGGAGCAAACTAGAGAAAAGGACAGAGGACACACTGTTTGGACCAGGTCCTCTGTTTTTTTTTCACCCCATAGCTTTCTTTTCCTCATTCTCTCAAAGGATATCACTTGTTCATTAGGAGATGATACAGGAACCTGAGTCCCCACAGCTGTCCACTTTCCCAATGGCAAGGGGTATTGACAGGCACAGCAGTCAAAGTCTCAAGGAAAGGGAATCCCGGTACCAGGGGAGCATCCTCCCAGTTAGAGGACTGGACCCCCTGCCATGCCCGCCCACTAGGACTCATCCCCGTTGGATCTGGTACACCTGTAAAGGCACTTTCCCAGAGAAGAGCAGCAGGAGGGACTTCATTTTGAAGAATTCGGGCCTCCCTCTTTTGGTCATAACCATGGAAAAAGGACAACTCTACACCAGATGTCCCCTCGAAGGCTTTGTCTGTGCTTTGGAGAATGGATGTAGCTTGGCAAGAAGGGCTTCTTCCTCATGCACAAGCTCTCGCCTGATGTCCACAGAGAGATTCTGTGCGCCACCACCAACCATCAGCCCTCTTCCCAGAGGCCCCAGGCAAGAGGGAAAAGGTGCCCAGAAGCATCTGTATTCAGCCTCAGAAATGAAGTAACATGAAGAATTTCTGCTGCAACTCCTCACCTTGCTCTGTGGCAGGCTGCTGACCTTGGGAATGGAACCCACCATCGGTGCAAATCAGAGATGGGACTTTTGGCCCAGAAAGACCTGAGGACCCATTAGAGTTCATTCAGGAGTCTCTTGGCTCTTGTGCCCTAATTTTACTTCCTACTCTTGCTTATCTTGGGTAACCTAGAAAGGAGCTGGGAGATGTAAACAATATTTCTGATTGTGGAGGTGTGATACCCAATTAGCAGGGACGGGTGTGATTAAATCCAGGCCGACTCAGAGATGACAGGTGAGGACAGCGAGGATCACAGACATCTGCAAGGGTTTGGGCAACTCCTCAGGGAGGAATTTGAGGCACAGAAGAGGGAGAAGCAGAGGGGAAGGCTGGTCCCAGGAAACATCCCCCGCAGACACACCGAACCAGTCTTTCACTCTGCATGGCTGTGTCTGGAGACACACAATTAGATAGGACCAAATCCTGGGCGATAGAGACAGTGTGCAATAGGGCTCTTCCTATGTTTGGAAAAGGAGGGACTAAATGTCATGGCCAACTGAGTTTCATTTCCATCAGCCATAAGTGCTGGGTTCTATGAAATCCCAGCACTGTGATCAGAGATAAGACACGAATAAGAGAAAAACAATCCCTGTTCCCAGCCCAGGACCAGAGCTTCGGAAGATGGAGCCCTGGATCCCTGTATTAGGTTCCAACAAGCAATCAATGTGCAGTGGCAAAGTGAGGAGAAGAAAGCAGTGGTCTGTGCTGCAGAACAGAGACCTGCTCGGCTGCAGTCCAGAGGTCTGCTCAAGTGGGAGCCCGTCCCAACCCCCTTCAAGGGGAGCCTGGGGAACGGGGGTGCTGCGACTGCATGAAGGTTCTTCTCTCAGCCAGGTGCAAACGGGCACTTGGGATGCCTCAGTGAACAAGACAGTGACCCAAACACGTGAAAGATGTGTGCCTTGTGAGGCTTACACTCTTGGGGATGGGGGAGGAGCTGTTCATAACTAATAGTCATAAGACTACGTAAATGATATGGCATGTTAGAAGATGCGTGTATGGAAGTAAAGAGAAAGGTAGAGTGGGGGCAGGGGATGAGAGGAAGAGCAGTTTGAAAACAGGGTGTCCAGGGCAGGTCTCTCCGAGAAGCTGACATCTGAGCAAGGACTTGAGCGAGGAAGGATCACTCAAGGATAGATGTCGGGGGTCCTGAGAGCAAATAAACCCTGGGGCCCCTCCTCATGTGAGTCAGTCCGGCCAGCGAGGGCCTCTTCCCCTGCAGAGTGAGGGCCTAGACGGCAGGCTTATGCTGTCTTTTCCTTGTTTGCTCTTTTCTTACAGGGCCTGGTAGTTAGTAAATGTTCAATTAAAATCTAGTGATGCATTACATTCTGGAACAAGGTCCTAAACCTCTTCTGGTTAGGGCCCCTTTCCTGGACTGGACAAGCCCATGGCAAATAAAACTCTGAACACTGACAAATCAATGCTACACCATTATAACAAGAGGGGGTGTTGCACACAACCTTAAAAAGAATTTCCTATCTTCATACTCTTAGATTATTATAGTCCCTGCATAATTGCCCAAATGGGATGATGTTCTCGCAACTGGAGTCACATTGGAAGGAGTTTGCTGACCTGCCTGCGTTGTTATGCAATCTGGCCAGAAGTACAGGTCTTTCTTTCTAATAACCCAGTGAAACCACCTCCGGCTCCTCCCTGTATCAGACTCATTTTAGATGCCCTCTCGGGAGCTCTCAGCCTCCTGCACGTCCCAGAACATCAGCCGCCTCTCTGCTTCAGCAGCCACTGTGAGACTGACAGGGCCAGAGCAGTGGGCAGGCCAGCCTGGCCACCCGCGGTCCATCCTTGGAGCTGGATGCCTGGAGTCTCTACCTCTCTGGGTTCTCTGAAGCCCTGGTCGTGCGAGTAAGATCAGTATCACAGCCTGGCTGGGTGCTGCAAACGGAAGTTCAGGGGACGGGAGGGAGTGAGCGAGATAATTGTATATTCTCTTCCTTCCATTCACGGCCTGTTCCAAAAAAAGAGAACCCACAGCAGGTAAAGGTGACTGGTGAGAACTCCGCTTGTTCCCCTGGACACGTGCCCCACAAACACATTTCAGATGTCTCCATTCTACATATAAGACACGGGCATAGAAATTCAAGGTTAAGTCCAATGCACTTCAACTTCTTCAAAACACAGGGGACTCAGGCTCCTTTCAGTAAAAAGGACCATGTGACGTCCCTCACTCCAGGAGTCTCTTTTAAAGCTCACCGCTCTCACTAGCTCTCCACTTCCCTCCCCCTGTACGAAATGAACGATAAACGACACTACTCGAGGTTAGAGGCCTGACAGCCAGATACACCACTAAGACACATGTGTGTGCGTGTGTGCGTGTGTGCGTGTGTGCATCCATGTCATTTCCCGACTCGCAAAAGCCTGCTAACGCTTTTAGGTTCTGCTTTGACATTTTTTTAAACTCAGATAATTTTCCAGGATTTTATTCAGCTGAATTCACCAAACGCACTTCATTTTTGCCATGGGGATCAGCAAAGGCAATTTTCCAAACAACTCTGGAGGGATTATTTCTCTGTGTTTCTTCCCTGCGCCCAGTCTGCCTCCTTACGAGCTGGACCTTACTTACTTCCTGCACCCCATGATAGAAGTTGGCAAGAGGGACTGCCTGTCCTTTTTCATGAGAAAATAATAGGAAATCTGCTTTCCCCAACGCATCCCCTCCACTCGGGGGAGGTCCCCGGGTTCATGGGTTTAAGTGGGACATGAAGACACTTTCGTGAAGTTCGATGCCTTGAGGATTACCAGTGCACTCCTGTGGATCTGGCCTAGCCTCAGCAAACATTTCTTTGTGGAGCAGAAGAGGAGGAAATCGCTCTCTGCTACGAGAGCATATACTTTTGCAGGCGTCTGGGGGCTGATTATGAAGTTCTGTTATAGGAACATGGCCGCGCAGGCCCCATGCTCAGCATGCTGGTTTACGGAGAGGATCTAGGAATGAAGACTGTGTGGAGAGGCTTTTAAAAAGGGATGCGGTGCTCACTTTCACCAACAAGATGATTCCATGGATGCTGCCCTCTCAACCACGATTTAGGGTTATCCCTAGAGAACACATTTTAAATTCCCTACACCGGCATGCAAGGGCTTTTGCAGAATAACTGCAAATCATCCTCCACTTTTAATTCTCTCCCCTGAGCCACACCTATCCCGGAGCAGACTCCCACTCTATCGTCTCCCACCTTCCATTTGCCCACCTCTGGCCCTTTCCTTTCGGTGATCCCACTACCAGAAAGCATCTCCCTCACCTTCTGAAACCACATCCACCTTTCCAGGACCCAAAGAAATGCCACCTCCTCTAGGAAGCCTTCTCAGATATCCCTTCCTGAGTGGAATTCATTTCTCCTCCACTCCCTCCATATTCAGCACCTCTATTCCATGGGCCATATTGGAAATATAAGCAAAGGAGGGTATTGCAACAGATATTTGGGGCAATTAGGAGAAACCAGGGCAAGTCACATACAGGCATCTTGATGTCACTCTCCTTTATTACAAGGGAAGAGTGACAGGTGTGGGATTGAAAGCTCATGGAAGTCAGGCAGTAAAGGCCGGTGTGTCTGAAGAAGAAAAGTGTTCCCGAATATTCCAGCATAGTTAGGGATGAGGTCTCCATGGGACAGCCAGAGAATGTGACCAAGGTTTTAAAATCTGGAGAATGGAATGAGAGCAGTAATTTGGCCTGCGTCTATGTTAGCGGTTATGCTTAATAAATAGCTACAGAGGAAACTTGCCTTCCACAGGAAGTGCTATCCAAAACTCCCTGTGTCTCTGAGGTCAAGACCAATAGATTGGTGATGGGGCGAGGGGGAGGGCAGGAGGTAACAGGGCTAGAGCCCTTATCACAGACAGTGTGATGGCTCTTGTCTTTGCACCCATCCCACTCTCTGGGTTTTGAGCATCTTGAGGGCAGGGATCAAGCCTGACCCATCTTGATACCCCCCACTCAATGTATAATGGTTATGGAATTGAAGTGAATGGATTCAATTGAATGAGCCCTTGTAAAAGTTTCTAACCTAATGGTCTCTTAATAGTATCCATAAGAAAACGAGACTCAATTTTACATAAAAATTCTTATTAGAATAAGAATTCTTCACAAATTCTTATTAAGGCTGAACCAGCTCCAGGAGGAAAATGCTTCCGTTAAATAGGTGTGGGAATGTAGAACCACCCAGTAGAAAGGGGCTTCACCTGAAATGTTATCTAAGGCCCACGCAATTCAGTGTATCATTGGGCCAGTACTGTGAGGTGTTTTGCCATACTCTTTGCTTTCAAATGTAGAATCTTTTTCACATGTTAAAAATATTCTGATACAGAGAATTCACGTCCATTTTATCACTGGGTGAAAATAAAAGTATGCACCAAAAAAAGAAAATAAGAATCTTCCTGCCACCCAAAAATAAATGCCTAGTCAACACTTCAGTGTACGACTTTCCAAATCCTCCCCAGTTCCTCTGGACCTCACCTGGGACCCTCTGCGTCCAGGTGTCCAGAGTACGGCTCAGGGACTATGGCCGATGTTCTTTCTTCCTGATCGGTTATTGCCAGAGTCTTACCTTGGATATCACCCTACTTTCTCCTCCTGGGTTCTCCCCCTCTCATTTTAGAATCTCATACTTTATGCTTTCCTCTCTCTCCCTATCCATTAAAACCTGCTCTCAGAAAAAGCTCCGAGTTACACACTCTACGGTGTAAGTGACAGACAAGTCTTCGTGTGCTGCCGATTCCAGCGGCATTTGCACTTAATCAGACGTGAAAGCTTCAAATGAAAGAACCGCGCCCCGCATCCTAAGCTGCCGAGCCCTCGTAAAACTCTCTCTAAGGTTATCTCCAGAGGCCTGCTCGGGTTCGGCGTCCTCAGGACCCACCTTATTCTTTCGCCTAGCATTTATATTTCCTTAGAGATTAATAAATAAATATAAATGTATATGTATTTCGTGGCTTTAATTTTCTTTACTATTAATGACCCTCCTTATTCTTTTCTTTTTCATAAGGAACTCTGATAGCTTCACAGTCATGAAGACAAAATTAGGCACAAAAAATATCTATTTAGAAGAAAGCCATGTCAGTGGGACCTCTACTGTTTGGTCGTCCTGAGCCTGATGGTAAACTCATTTCTGATTTTCCATTGATCCTTACCAGCCAGTGAAACTGGCAAGGTGAGTACCATTAGCCCCACTTTACAGATAAGGAGACTGAGGCCGAGAGAAGCCACACAGTCGACAAATAGAAGAATCATGGAGTGATGGACACTGGAGGCCCCCCCTGCCTAGGGAACTAAAGGCAAGATGAGTTCAATGATGTGTTGTAAACAAGGAAGGATTCGTGGCTGGGTCCAAACCCACATCTCCTGACTCCTGCTGTCCTTTCTAGGACCTGCGACTGAAGTGGAAACTCACCCCACTGACCCTCTGCCCAGTGCTCCTCTACCCCGACCCAGTGGGGACCTCTACAAAGAAAAGAACATAGATGTTATTATTGCAGGTTTGACCTTTTCATCACTAGAAACAGGGTGAAAAACAAAACCAAGAGCATCACCTTAATGTGTAAGGAATCCTGAGAGAAATGGGGGTGTGTCATTTCATGTGCTAGGAGTGCCCAGAAAATTTGGCAAATTTCTACAAAATTATGTAGTAAATGGAGAACGCACTATTTTGAGAAACTCTGTAATACAACCTTCTCTTCAAAATTAAATGAATCCTGCCCTGGCTGGTGTGGCTCAGTTGGTTGAGCATCATCCCACAAAGTGTTGCCAGTTCGACTCCCCGTTGGGGCACGTGCCTGGGTTGCGGGTGTATCCCCGGGGGCGCATATGGAAGTCAGCCAGTGGATGTTTCTCCCCTCACATCAGTGTTTCTTGGCTTCTCTTTCTCCCTCCCTTTCCCTCTCTCTAAAATAAAAAATAAAATATTTAAAAAATTAGAAGAATTCTTGTCAGTCAAAGAACGACATACCGATTTTTCTTTCGACGGTGTGAACGTTCGTACCCAGGGCTCTCCGAAGGTAGGGCGCGACTGCGCACACTGGAAACACGCTGGGCTTGAACAGGTCTGCGAGGTGGGCAGACACAGAGCCTGAGATGCGCCTTGGATTTGTTCAGCAATGAGGACAGGCTGTGAAAACACGTCAGTCTTGCTAATGTCGTTTTCATCTCGACCACGTGAACAACACCAACAGGGTTTCCTGTCCTGTTTTTCAGATTCTGCCTCTTCTCTTAGAAGCTCTGCTGGACTGATTGCAGTAATGGCCCAATGGTCCATGCCTCTCTGGATCCGTACGCTTCGATACATTGCTTTGCGCTTCTCCCATAAAGCAGTGGAATCTCTTTCCCTGTCTGTTGAATGTGGGCTGGTCTCATCACTTGCTTAGGCCAATAGGATGCAGTGGAAGTGACCAAGTGCCAGTTTTGAGCCCAGGCCTCAGGGACCCTTTCATGCGTCCACTGATGGTCTTGGCCCTCAGGGACTGCAGCGTGAATGATCCTGGGCCAGCCTACTGGGGAATGAGAGCCATGAGACCCAGCACCCCTTCCCCACCCGCCACCACCCGAGCTGACAACCACCCAACAGCCAGACATGCCGGTCAGGCCAGCTGAACTGGCAGACCTGGCCAGTCTGTGTCTTCTGAGACTGGTCTGGGCCAAAAGAACCATCCAGGCGATCCACCGACTAGTGGGCTAAATAACTAATTATTGCTTTAAGGCATTAGGTTAGAGTAGTTTGCTTTTCCAACTACCTGATATAGGAAACTGTAACACATTCCTAAAAAGAATTGGCTCCTTTGAGAACATTTTCTGCTTCAGTAATGACTGAAATTTTAGCATTGGTGGTTGCTGTACTGGCCTTCGTCTGCTTTAATGTCTTGGAGAGACCGCTGAGCTGTGTAGCCTGAGCTGAAAAACTCCACACTGCGAGGATGTTCACGGGGAACCACTGACACGCATGTTTGGCAAGAACGTTGTCTGGCAGTCATTAAAAAGCAGAAGTAGTAGGGTTTTCAGAACAAAGAACTTTTTTTGGTAAATAGATATGACCTCATGCTTACTCTAAATTAGATTCAGTGATTTTTCTTCTGACATGTCATCAAACAATTAAGACTTTTTAGAGAGCTATAATTATTCAAGAGAATAGGAGTTAGGCAGGCTGGCCACCTATTTTTGTCAATATAGTTTTATTGGAATAGTCATATTCATTTATATATCGTCTGTGGCTGTTTTGTACAACTGCAGAGATTAGCAGTTATAATAGAGACCCTATAGCTCACAAAACCCAAAATACTTACTATAGGACCAGAAGAAAAAGTTTTCTAACCCCTGTAACACAGCACAAATTTTTTTTTAAGTAAATTCATTAAAGTGGCCATTATTAATATACTCCAAAATTACAAGCTCTAGACCAAACCCAACCAATCACTGCAGGGGAGAGACTAAGACAGGGAGGAAGGGGTATGAGGGTATTGTCACACACACAAAAAATGTAGGAACACAAATCTTGTTGGGTTTGTTGGATGGATTTCCCCAACTAAGCCACAGATGAGTTATAGAAATAGAATAGGTGTGCCAGCAGTCGTAAAGGATTTACAGAGTCACCCTCCAGTGAGCTTTGCACATCTGCTACTTTTGTAGCCCATTCATTAGTGATGTCCCTCGGGAATCACCCGATTCCCTTGCCAGACCCAGTAGTTATGTTCCAGGGATATCAGAGCTCACAGCCAGGGAAGACGCGGCTGGACTCGACAACCACTTCCTGAGTTTTGGCTTCCTTGTTTATAAAATGACCCCCAGGCGGTCCCTGAGGATCCTCCCAGGCTGGACACCATGATTCTAAGCTGGCACTGGTGGCTGTGGGGCTGTTCATGTGGCAGTAGTGGTGGCAATGAGCAGTTCAGCTCCATCAAAGTGAGTTCGCTCACTGCACAGGTTTTCTGAAATCCTACAGACCTGCTGGCTCCCAGCCCAGGTCTTCAGAGGGGGCCCTGAGTCTCAAGCTTTGGCAACCTCACACTGATGAAGGAATGAGGTCCCTACTGGAGCCTCACTCAGTGAGGCCACAGGTGGGCAGATAGCAAAATGGTGATGCCACCAGCTTGTCCTAAAAACAGACAAGAGGTGATTCCATACCTCCACACACTAACAGTATAACTCTGGGCAGTAAGAAGGCAAGTGCTTTTAATTTTCTTTTTCTAACTAACATGCACTTTCTACAGTGGTGCACATGGTGTAAGAAGAAAAAGGAACAATGAAAGGCATTTTCAAAGGACCTCAGTTCCATCACAAGGACCACAGGGATGACAGGGGCAGACGGAGGATCAGATGCTGGCTGACCAAGCACGTCCTGGCATGGGCAACGACCACTGCTTACCCGCCTCACATCCATCCTGCCGCGTGCTGTGAAACGTGCTTCCCTTGCACGGAGAGGGTGATTGGTCTTGGACCTGTCTCCTTCACCCTTCACAGAGAGGCCTGGTCTGGTCATTCCCTGTGCTTGGGAGCAGTTTGCTTTTGCTATGTCCGGGACTCCAAAACCTGCCTGGCCATTAGAAACACCCAAGGAAGTTTAATGTGAAATGTAATTTTCGGGAGCCCAGACTGGTTTAGTAGCTCAGGAGCAAGGCTTGGATAGCTGTCTTTTAAAGTTCCCCGGGTGGTTTTAATGATCGGTCTCCGGGGGCCCAGGGCCCTGTGGAACCGCAGTGGAGTCCGGGTCTGACCTGGCTGGGAAGGGCCGCGTAGAAGTCAACCAGAGAAACACGGCGGAGGGATGCGTGGGCCACCTCTCGGCACTCATTTCTTTCCTTTCAAAACCTTTTTTTTTTCTTTTCATTCTCTTTGTTGATTAAGAACTTGAACTCTGAAACCACTCTGCCTGCCTTCATTGCTTGCTTCTGCCACTTTCTAGTCGTGTGACTTTGGGCAAGTTTCTTAACCTGTGTCTCGAGCTCCCTTGTCGGTAAAATAAAGACAGTGGTGGCATCTACTTCAGAGAGTTGCTGGGAGGATTCAACAAATTAACATATAAAGTAACTATGGGTGTACCTGGCATATGATAAAGCTCATCAGTTGTGGCTATTTCTATCAATGTTTAATTTTTTTTTTAGTCTAACTTGCCATCCTGGGCACTATTGCCTGGGACTCCTTTCTAGGAGAAGCACCGTTTTCTTTGGCGGCTGGAGGAGGTACCAGGTCAGAGAGGGGGTTTGGGGCAGGCTGGTCAGTTTTTATGCAGATGCAGCTCCGAGCTTGGCATTAGGCTGTGAGGGCCATGCTGTGTGAGTGAGCACTTCCAGCAGGTGATGGGGACCGGGGACAAAACAGCTGCTTGTCGAAGCAAGCAGACACGAGTGGGGGCTGCTCACCCCAGGGCATGCTCTTTCCCTGGAATATGACTGGCCATTTGGAAAACGTCCAGTATTTTACAATGTACCATCAAAACAATAGACCCCAAGCGTTTAGACAAGGTAAGAGATTTCATCACTTGCCAAGTTGCACGTTACAATGATGGAGTTTTCAGCTTAGTGAATTCCTTACTCCTATTCTTGCTGTGAGTTAATAAACAACCACAGCCAAGCTGATCACAGGGAGAGGGAGAAAAAAACCCCTCCAACCTGTCAGCTCTGTACCTGGAGCAGTTTGGGGTGGCAGAGTTCCAGAAACTGCAAAAGGCTGCCATTAGCAGCGTAAATGGAGTCTTTGACATGCACAGGAGCTGTGCTACTTGATGGCTGCTTTTTTTTTCTTTGAAGCAATAGATATATTAGCATCTCATAGTGAATCAGTTCTTTATTTTTAGGCACCAAGCATGATCCTTTATATTCCCAGGATGGCATTAGAGACTCCATCTGAGGGTTTAATGAGCACACCCCATAAAAATGGCACAATTACCCATTATTTACCACCTAGAAATTTCGAGCATCAGCGTATGTTTGGTGGTGATGTTTCGCATTTGCTCCCGTCTGAATGCACTGATGTGGCCCCACATCATCAGCCGAGGGGATGATGCATGTAGGACGTCGCTTTCTATGGGCAGGTCGAAGGTGTGCAGATCCCGGGAGTCAGATGTGGGGACTGTGGCAGGAATGTCAGCCTGTGGATTCTGCCCAAGTAAATGGGGATCCAGAGTAAGAGGCAGGGGGTGTAGTACCAGGGACAGAGCCGAAGGGGTATCAGGAGAGGCCACTCAAAGGAGAGATGCTGCCGTAGTCTGGGAAGCTGTACAGTCATCCTTGGTTTTCATGGGGGATTGGTTCCGGGACCCCCTCAGATACCAAAATCCATGGATGTTCAAGCCCCTTATGTAAAATGGCATAGTTTTTGCATATAACCTTAATTTGCATACACAAATTATGAGCAGAGTATGCCTACACACCATTCACATGGATTCCATGCAGTGCTCAGCACGTGGCAAATTCAAGTTTTGCTTTTTCCAACTCCCTGCAATTTTTAAAAAAAATATGTGGATCTGCAGTTGGTTCAATCTGTGGATGTAAAACATGCAGATATGGAGGGCCAGATTTGGAAGGGCCCAGTGGAGGAGGGGGAGCTCTCAGGAGAACATAAAGAAACATCTACAAGAGAAGGGCCCAGAGACAGTATCCGTCATATATGGTCAAGTATTTACACATTGTCTGTAGTGATTAGGAGATGAATATGAGCAACTTAACCTCCCTTATCCCCCAACCTGCCTCCTGCTTCAACCGTGAAGGTCCAGACAATTAGAAATATGAGACACAGACAAAAAAAAGCCACCAGCTTTTGCTCTTCCTGGACCATTGGGGAAATAGAAGAAATTCATGTTCAAACTGTGACTTAAAGTGTAACCAGGAGATTCTTGCTATCTGAGAAAAGTTATCAGAAAAGTTGTGGAAAAACCCCATTGAACAAGTTGAAAGGGGCAGTGGGAAACAGACATAAAATTGTTTTTTTATGGTTTCACCCCACATGTCCTTCTGGCTCAACTTCTCAATTCTATACGGGTGGGTTTGGGGAGGGAGGAGAGGGTTGCAGACAAAAAAAGTGGGGCTTGGATCAGAAGGAAGTTTTGCTTTATCTGGTGGAAGGAATTCTCTCCAAAGGCTCCTACTAAAGCACAAGAGTTTCCTGGGGAAAGTAGCCCACAATTCCCGTGTCTACATAAATACGAATTGATTGGTTAGAATAGCAGGTTCTCACACACAACCAGTGTGAGAGAAGCCTGGTGCTTTAGATGCTGGGGAGAAGGCCTGAGCAAGTCCCCGAGGGCACAGGCAGGGAGGAGGGGGAGGCAGGGCACCCCTGGGAAAGCTCTGGGAGGAGGAGCCCATGACATACCGCTGAGAAGAATGTGAAGACCTGAGGATTTGGGCAGTAGGGACTTTCTCACTGCTGTGTTAGAGACATAAACAGACACAGGACCCGCAGCCTCTCCCTAACATGTTTTTGCTGGGCAAAAGCTCACCATGAGTCACAGCTCCAGCAGACAGCTCCGGGAACTCAGAAAGAATGCCCACATGCCCTTTGTGTAGGTCACATCTCTCAGAGGGCATGCTCTGTAATTCCTTCCCACAAGAGTCTGCAGGAAACTTTGAAGAGATCTCCAATACCTTCCTCCTTCCATACAACTTAACTCAGTGATTCTTAACCTTGGCTGCCCTTTGAAACTGCCTGGCCAGCATTAAAATATATTGATGCCTGGGTTCTCACTCCCATCCCTGACCCAGTTCCATCTAGATTCTTATGAATTGGTCTGGGGTGTAGCCTGGGCTATTTAAAAGCTCCCCAGGTAGGTCTAATGTGCCGCCAAGGTGAGAATCTCTGCCTAAAATACCTGGGAACCAGGGAGTCTGATCCAGGAAGTCTGGGGTGGGGACTCAGGAATCTATGTTGCAACAACCTTCCCGAAACAGATGGTACCTGAACTCCACTTGGAGAGGCAGCGTGCTTGGCTGTCTCTCCATGGAACAAAAGCAATATGAATTTAAATGTATCTGTTTGGGAAAAGCAAATCAATCTGATTATCTAGTATTGTATTGGCATAACACCTCTCTGATTGATTGACTTTTACCCTTTTCAAGCAATTGTCTTGCTATCCTATTGAAAGGGCTGTCACACAGTATTGATTCGGGCATTTTGATTGTATTGATTGGTTCATCCCATCGGTGCTGCTACTTTTAAATGGACGGGATGAGGGGACTGACTCTGAAGGGCCATCTTCCCTACCTTCCCTTTGTCCCTTTTCTCCCACTCCACCTACCACCATGTGTTCCTGTGTCAAAGGCTTAGTTCAAGTTCTATTGTCAAGCCCGTGGCTCTGACTTCATTCAACAACAGGCCGCCCTGACCTGATTCCATAAACTACACACTGGCCACGTTGATACATCCTTGCCCACCTACCCAAACTCTGCCTTGTGCACCTTGGTGACTTGAGACTTCCTCTAGCCCAGAAGCAGGTGACACAGTTTTGGCCAGGATTCCAGAAGGTCCTTGTGTTCTAATTACAACTAATGTAGCTCAAAGAATAATCTTCAATGTAGCAAATCTCTGTAGTGTATAATATACCCATAATCACTGGAGTTAAAAGATAGCTTGGAAATAAAATAAAACAGATATAGATACAGATATAATTAATCCATATGTTGTCTATCTATCTATCTATCTATCTATATCTAGGCCCCTCCCACAGAAAAATGGATAAAGAACACAAAAGACAAAATAAAAGTGATTGAAAACCTCAATCTTTATAGGACTCAAAGAAGTGCATACTAAAACACTGAGAATAGCCAGTGAACATGGACAGCAGCCAATATTACTTAGAAAAAAGGGAATCGGACTCTCTCAAGCATTACTGATGGTGATGTAAATTGATATGACCTTTCTAGAGGGGAATCTAGCAATAGGCAAAAAGCGTTAAGCAGACATACCCTTAAAGTAGCAATTTTACTTCTAGGAATGTATTTTTAAGAAATAATTGGACAATCCCACAAGGACATATGTACAAGAATTTCAGGGAAAACAATCTAAAGCTCCACAGTAGAACATTGGTTAAATAAATCATGCTGCGTGCATACCATGGAACAATCTTTAGCCACCAAAATGATAGAAAGCAGTATTTATCAACATGGAAGGGACTCCACTAAGTATGGAAGCCAGATTACAAAAGCATTCAGTGTATGATATAATTTTTTAGAGGCCTTGTGCAATGTATAAAAAATCTGGGAAAACAATATATATGCCCCAAATAAATAATTTTTTGTTACCTCTGGACCATAGAATTTTGTTGATTTTTACTTTTTCATATTTTTCTGTGTTCTCTGAATTTTAAATAATGAACATCTGTGACTTTTAAAATCAGATAACAGCAGCAATGCTGACACGCTCTGAAAAGTGAAATGAAGGGCTTGGTCGGTAGACCCCAGTGGAAGGAGATCTTTCTCCTCTGCCCCCACCCAAAGCCAGTCCACCCCCCATCTCCAGATGGGGCTGCGCTTCAACTCTCAGGCCAAGGAGCATCTATTCTAGTTTTAAAATCTCCAGAGAAAGAGGCTTCAAAATTTCCCTCAACAATCCATTCCAGGGTTTATCGAACCCATCTGAAAAAGAAATTTCCCCTTATATGTAGTCTGAAACACCTGCTCTGTGGTTTAAGCCATTGCTTTTCTCCTTCAGCTTGCAATGAAAATAGGAAATGGTGACTGCCATTTGTCCTGCTCAAAAACAATTGTTTCCCAGGACACCTAAAATCACATATACCCTGCAAGATAAACCCACATGCACACACGTACACATGTCCCAGACACACACGTGCCAGCGATTTTCAACCTTCCTCATCTCAAGGCACACATAAACTAATCACTAAAATTCTGCAGTACACCAAAAAAAATATTTTTTGCTGATTTGATAAAAAATAGGTATAATTTTGATTCATTCACATGGCTATTGTTGCGTTGGCTGTTGTGATTTCCTTTCTTTGATAATCTAAGGGGAAAGAGATAGTGCTCCTAAGTCGTCAGGTATTGTATGGTTTAAAATTTCTTGCAGCACACCGTTTAAAATTGTTGACCTAACCAGACGTGGCATTCTGGGCCTTCGGCTCAACTGGAGAAGCAGTTGGAAAGCCCCCTCCCAGGCCGCTGGAGCCCAGGGTTCCAGCCCCAGGTTGTTCGCCTCGTCTTTTCACCAGCGTTACCATCAGGAGTGTAACCAGGAGCAGGAATGGAAACGGGAGCGGCTGCAGGAGGCTATCTGGGGCTGCTCTAGTTGATAAGGGAGTATATCACCCCCAAACCTTGGGAAGAGGAAAGACCACCACAGTTTGCTGATGCCGACAGCCCATATGACTGACACACTGTGACAAGAGCTTTTCATCTCTCCCTCCTCTTCCTGTCATTCTCTCCCTCATCCTGTCCTGACTGATGCATTGTCCTCAACACCGTCAGGGCTAAACATTTACTGCCTGGATACCCTGCATCAGACGCTGCTCCAAGAATGCTACGTGCACTCCTTTGATTCTGCAGCCACCCTAGCAAGTGGATGCCACCACCTCTATTTAAAGTAGTTTCATCCAAGAGCCGCCTCCTTTACTCCCAGGGTACCAGATGGCCTCCAGATAAAGCCCCTCGGGTCCATGGGGGTCTTTCCATGACCCTAGAAGGGCCCAATGTGGTTAGGGGGTTGTGCTCAGGAGCCTCCCATTGCTCAGGGATCCAGGGAGCTAAGCTGGGGATTGTGGTGCAGAGACCTCAGGCTTCGGAGCCTGGAGCAACTGCTGTCATATCTTCACCCACAATCCGTGGACATTCATGTGCTCCAGATGCTTCCAATTGCCAGCATCTGCATTTCTGCCCCTGAGGGCTTTCATTCTCCAAACCTAAGGGCCACTATGTCCTGGGGTGCAGTGCAGCCCTCCACCATGCCTCTCAGGTGTTGGTGTATAAAACCCCAGCTCCTTCCACCCTTAGGTGTGGTGATTCTGGGGCACGAGGTTTGTACTTTCTCTCCTTGGGATTAAACCACAGTTGCCATCAAAGTAGCTGATATATTGTAATAGTGCCTACTTTATTGATTGCCTTCACACTCCAGAATTATTGTCCACAGGTTAATACTCTATTTGCACTTGAATTCTTGTCTCAGGGTCTTCTTCTGGGAAAACCTAACTAAGGCAGAGTTAACAACAGGCCTGGTGGGACCCCAGCTCCTGTGCTTTCTTTCCGTATGAACTTTGGCAAACTTCCTCTCTTAGTAAAGGGGGCAAGGCAGTGCACAGGGTAGACATTTCTGTACATGAAGTCTTGACACTCAGGCCCTCAAGAAATGGCCATTCTTACTGTTACTACTTACTGAAGGAAGTGCATTTGTTACACGGTCACTGTTCTGTTCCTAAACAATGATAAAGTATCTTCACCCTCCTCGCTAACACTCCTGGAAACTTTAGCCTCAAAGGCCTGATGGCTCCCCAGCCTGGGACCAGGAAAGTGAATAGCAGATTTGACCCGTGGAATAGACCTGATGTCTGATGCTGTAGTTCCTTAGAGTTCAGCAGTTTTTATTTCAAAGAAACAATTGCAAGTAAGTTTCCAAGAATGAGTTTTCTCAACTTGTTCCACCCACTTGCTAATTTAGAAGTGCAGATTCCTTCTTTGGGCAGAGTGCTTCATTGCTGTTGGAATATTACCATCTGACCTTTATAATGACATTCAAGGCTCTCATCTGATCTTTGTGTCACAATAAGAGAGGCTGTGCTACGTAACGAGCCTCAGTGCATTAACACGGCAAATATGTGTTTCTTGCTTGCTCTCTCATGACTCACCTGAGGGATCCACCCCTGTCATCTGCAGGCAGCCGTCATCTGGAACACGGCTCTTGACTGTGGCAGAGGCAAAAGAGCCCTCGGGAGTGTTCTGCCCTAGCAATCCATGTTGTGCTCACAGCTAGGGCTCATTCATCTCACACGTCACTGCTCTAGTCATGTGGTCAGGATGTTGATCCTATCATGCTCTTGGAAAGCAGGCAGCCAGAACCATTGTTATACAGAAGTAATGATGACCACCATGTTATTCTACCCCTTGTACTCTGGTAATCACAAAAAAAAATGGCAAGTTTAAGTGCTTTCTTAATGTCACCCATGGTGTCTGGACCTAGGATTCTGGTGTAGTTCTTTCTCCCTGAGATGCCTAAATAAGACTATGTTATGAGGCAATGAAGAACTCCTTTAGTTTTTTCTTCTCTGGGAAGCTCTTTATCTGCCCTTTGATTCTAAATGTGACTGATCTTTGTGTCACAATAAGAGAGGTTGTGCTCCGTAATGAACCTCAGAGCATTAACGCAGCAAATATGTGTTTCTTGCTTGCTCTCTCATGACTCACCTGGTGGGTCAGCTTTGCTGGATACAGCATTCTTGGCTTTTCATGACTTTGAGTATTTCTTGCCAGTCCCTACTAGCCTGAAAAGTTTCATTTGAGAAATCAGCTGATAGTCTTATGGGAACTCCTCTGTAGGTAACTAACTGCTTTTCTCTTGCTGCTTTTAAGATTCTTTCTTTATTTTTAATCTTTGACATTTTAATTGTGATGTGTCTTAGGAGTGGGTCCCTTTGCATCCATCTTCTTTGGAACCCTCTGTACTTCCTGAACTTGCATGTCTATTTCCTTTAACAAATTAGGGAAGTTTTCTTTTATTATTTTTTCAAATAGATACCAATTCCTTGCTCTTTCTCTTCTCCTTCCGGCACTGCTGTGATGTGAATGTTGGACCTCTTGAAGTTGTCCCAGAGGCCGCTTATACTATCCTCATTTTTTTAGATTCCTTTTTCTTGTTGTTCTGATTGGTTGTTTTTTGTTTCCTTATGTTCCAAATCATTGATTTGATTCTCAGCTTCACCCACTCTACTGTTATTTCCCTGTAAATTGTTCTTTATTTCAATTAGTGTATCCTTTGCTTCTGACTGGATCTTTTTTGTACTGTTGAGGTCCTCATTAAGTTCTCTGAGCATACTTATAACCAGTGTTCTGCCTCTGATAGATTGCTTAACTCTATTTTTTTAGTTCTTTTTTCTGGAATTTTGATCTGTTTTTTCATTTAGGCTACGTTTCTTTGTCTCCTCATTTTGGCAGCATCCCTGTGTTTGTTTCTGTGTATTAGGTAGAGCTGCTTTGACTCCATGTCTTGGTAGTATGCCTTAATGTAGTAGGTTTTCTGTAGTGTCCAGTGGCACGCCTCCCCTATCACCCAAGCTGGGTACTCGAGGTGTGCCCTTTGTCTGGGCTGAGTACACCCTCCTCTTGTAGTTGAGCCTTGGTTGCTGTTGACAGATCAATGGGAGGGATTTACCCAGGCCAGTCAGCTGCAAGGACTGGCTGTGACCACTGACATCAACCTCTGCCCTCCATGGAGGATCAGCTGTGAAGGGGGCAGGGTGGTGGTGCTCTGACATTGTCTGTAACTTCCCACTGGGTGCACAGGTTCTGGGTTTTCCTGGGCGGTGCAGGTCAAGGTCAGCCCCCACCTGTGTTTTGCCCAGGGATGAAGGTCCCATCCCTCTCCTATCCAGCTAAGAAGGAGATTTTTAAAGCAGTGGGTCATGTAAAAATGTGGTCCCTGACATCTTGTCTCCCAAACCAGGAAGAACTCTCCAACTGTTGGTATTTTAGAGCACTCAACCCGTGTCACCAATATGTGGAGCTCTCCTTTGGAATCCTAAAGCTTCTACCCAGTAGTGTCCTGGACCCGGACCCATATCAGCTTGCAAGAACTGATTATGTGCACCTTTACCTGGTGCCACATTCAACAGTGTCACAATGGTGGCTTGAGATTGGCCAAGGTAGAAATATTTACACCACAGAAACTGGAAAAGCCATACATCAGGGCTTTTTCTCTCAGAGAGCTGGTTGTTAAACATGAATCCAAAAACCTCTGTGTCTACTCTCAATTCTTCACATTTGACTTTGCCTTCGTATGCCTTGTTGCCACATGTGGATCCTTGAGGACTGGAGAACCTCTCTGAGGAGAAGGCTCTGCCTCTTCCCTTTTTAAAAGTCTTCTCTTCTCTGGCTCATATTAATTGATACATCCGATAAGGAGTTAATACCCAAAACTTATAAAGTACTTATAAAACTCAACACCAAAAAAAAACCAAAGAACCCAACTGAAAAATGGGCAAAGGACCTGAATAGACACTTCTCCAAAGAGGACATACAGATGGCCAATAGACATATGAAAAGATGCTCAGTGGCACTAATCATCAGAGGAATGCAAATTAAAACCACAATGAGATGCCATCTCACACCTATCAGAATGGCCATCATCAATAAATCAACAAACAACAAGTACTGGTGAGGATATGGAGAAAGGGGAACCCTTTTGCACTGTTGGTAGGAATGCAGATTGGTGCAGCCACTATGGAAAGCAGTAATGGAGATACCTCAAAAAATTAAAAGTGGATCTGCCTTTTGACCCAGAGTTCCACTTCTTGGAATATATCCAAAGGAACCCCAAACATTAATTCCTAAGAACATAAGAACCCCTATGTTCATTGCAGCATTATTTACAATTGCCAAAATATGGAAGCAACCCAAGTTCCATCAGTAGATGAGTAGATAAAACAGCTATGGTACATTTACACAGTGGAATATTACTTGATCATAAAAAAGGAGAAAATTTTACCCTTTGCAACGGTATAGATAGATCTGGAGAACATTATGCTAAGTGAAATAAACCAGTCAGAGAAAGACAAATACCACATGCTTTCACTCATATGTGGAATCTGATGAACAAACTGAACTAACAAGCAAAACAGAGACAGACTCATAGGTGGAAAGCAGGTGACAGCTAGTGAGGGGAGAGGTTAGGGAATGAAGGGATTGAACAAAAGGAAAAGGGACTCATGGACATGGACAACAGTGTGGTGATTGCTAGGGGAAGAGGGGTATAAGGGTACAAATGGTAATGGAAAAAATATAATAAAGATTAAATCAAAAAAAGAAGAAGAAGAAGAAATGGGGGCACAGAGAGAGTAGATAACTCATCCTGGGTCACACAGCGAGTAAGAAGCACAACCAGGGTTTGAACCCAGGCACTCCAGTTCCAGCAACTGTGCTTATAATAACCACACTCTACTGCCTCAGTCCCAGAGCACATACTAGAAAAACAGGAATATTTCTATTAATTAAAAAATGAGGTTAAATGCCATTTCTCTGACTATCTGATATGAATTGTGTCTGGCAACCAGCTGGTTAAAGTGGATTTTTTCCATTGTTTAATATTCATTTATGGAGCACTGGCTGTTGGCCAGGCTCTGTGCCAAGTGATGACAAGGATGACAGTAATGTAAGGTGACACTCTCTGTGCTCTCCTTCAACAGGCACTGGTGGGGGCTGCAGGAGGCGCAAAGATGACAATGATGATGGCTGATAATAGTGACGGTGGTAAGAGTTATCATTATTTGAATGCTTCGTATGTGCCACACATGGTGCCAAGTGCCGTTACATTACAACTTTGCTATGCCTTGTGAGACAAATATTTTTCATTTTGTGCCCATTTTGCAGTTGAGGAAACCAAGTTCCAGGGAGGTATCAGAAGCCACACAGCACATGAAAGATCTCACAATCTGGGGTGCCCTGACTACGCTGTCTACAAGGCAGTAGAGTTAGACTCTTCAGAGTTTCTCTCCATCAACTTCACATCACAGCAAGGCAGTTCCATTTGCATTCAAATTCAATTCCAAGAATTTACTTTTCAGCCTGCAGGAGAGCTCTGGTGTTGTCAACACTCTTTGAATACAGAGATAGCAGGAGGAAGCTCAGTAAACCAAAAGAAAACAGATCTTCCCAAGCCTTTTTGTAAGAAACGTGAATCATTAGCATTCTGAAGAAGCCTGCAAGAAGCAAAGATATACTTGGTATTCACTGAGTTCAACACCAAGGCCAACGAGACCAGAAACTCACTACATGTTCAGTAGGGGACTTAAAACCAAAGCACAGACCTCTTCTTTCGTGATGCCCTTAACTTTGTACTTAGAACATCCTGTGGGAATATCTCAGTATGAATAAAACTCCAACCTTGGAATTATCAAAGTTAACTTTGACATTAAATGTCATTATCAAATAGTAGGATAAACTTTTAAACAAATATGGTGAGAACTTGAACGTCTATTTGAATCTTTTTATCTTTAAGGATGTCAACTATAGAAAGTTATTCTCTTGTTTAGCTAATAATGTTATTCCTTAACAATATGAACAGCCCTATCTATGTTTAGAGTTGTTTTCTGGTTTAATCTAGGAAACACACAGAAAATGTACCTCTGTGTGTGTGCACATGTGTGTGTGTCTGTGTGTGTGACTATGCAGTGCATATTTTGGGTTCAATTCAATCACTCCCCTTACTGAGTGTGCTTGGTTCTAAATGACTTTATGCCCTTTCTAAAAATAGCCTCCACCTACCACAGACACAGTGACCACTAAGGAGACCCAGAATAATATGCCACGGGCTCTGCAGCACAATTCTGAAAGAATAGTCCACAAAACGGCTTGAAGGCTATCTTCATGGGAATAGTCAGGTAAATGCTTTGAGGATGAGCATACTCATTTGCAGCATTTTTAAAGAAAATTATCATCTTACTAGTTTCAAGAAGGTTCAAAGCGGTCACCAATCACTAACATGGTCACACGAGTTCATCCTAGCGCTTCATACGGCCAAGCTTCAGGGAAATGCTAGCTGTTGTTTGGACGAGAAGGGAAATGATGACGTGTTATGGTAAAGAACATGAAAAGGAGATACTGGGAAAAGAAGATCACGCATATACTTCATTTAAATGTAAATGCAATAAAATAAAAAGACACTACAAACGCATGGTCATGGGGAAATTATTTTACACCCTTACAAGTGAGGGAGCGCAGTGTGAAAAGGCTACGATGACAATCCCACATGCTGACAGGGATGTGGGGACACCGGGACGCGCTGGTGAGAAAGCAGCGTGCACAGCCACTTTGGAAGATAATTAGCTCCTTCTCAAAATGTTCAGCATAAATTTACCATATGACCCAGCCATTCCACCCCCAGGTATATACTTGAGAGAAGTGAGAAAGTATGTCCACACAGAGACTCGTGTGTGAATGTTCATTTTGGCCTTCCTCATGAAAGTCAGAAGGCAGAAACAACCCAAATGTCCATCAGCGGATGGAGGAACAAACAGAATGTGGTATATCCATCAGTGGGTTATTACTCAGCCATACGAGAGAATGAAGGATTGATATACGCTGCCACACGGCTAAACCTTGAAAACATTACACTAAGAAATAGGAGCCAGTCAAAAAAAATGCCATAGATTGCATAATCCCATTCACATGGACCGTCTAGAGCAGGGTTAGCCACAAGGCAGAGTGTGGATTAGTGTTTGCCCAGGACTAGGAGGAGGAGTGGCGAGTGACTGCAAATGAGCCTGGAGTTTGTTTTGGGGATGATGGAAATGTTCCAAATTTAGATTCTGGTGAGGTTTGCACAACTCTGTAGATTTACTACAAGTCACTGAATAGTATACTTAAAACAAATAGTATACTTAAAACAAAATATGTATACTAAACATATACTTTACATATGGTATGTAAATTATACCTCAACAACACTATTAAAAATAAACACTATAACTAATGAATTTACCTTCTATTTATTCCTGGTTCGGAAGCATAAATTCAATGTAAGAAAGGGCAGAGGGATGATAGATATGATTACATAAAAATGTAGAGATTTTATACATCAAAACACAAAATAAAATGCAAATAAAGACAATATCTATCATACATAGGCAAAAATAACTGAATTAGTAAGTAAAGATTTTGTATGAGTCTATAAGAAAAAGGCAGTATGATCCCAATAAATAAGTTGGTAAAGGGCATGAAGAGCCTAGTTCACCCCATTCAAAAAGCTATAATTTTTACCAATTAAAATAGCAATTAAAAAGGAATGTACTGTTTCATACTGGCCTAGGTATGGTGAGACAAATACTCATGTGTCCTGTTAGAGTGAATGTGTCCTGTTAGAAGGATATCCTTCTAGGCTATTTGGTTGTTCGTCTTGGAAGCCTGAAAAATATCTATAACTTTAACTAAATAATTCTACTGTAATTATAGAATACTAGTTTAAGAAAATGATTTAAAATATAGGAAAAAATCTTATGTACGAAGATGTTGAATTGAGTACCACTTGTAATAATAAGTAACCAGAAACAACCTAACTGATAATAGGATAATATTTAAGCAAACTGCTTCACATTCACACAATGGAACACTATGTTACCATTAAAATATTTATGGAGCAGTGATAACAACATGGGGGAAATACTTGAGTCATATGTTCAGTGGGGTAAAAGCCCATCAATACACAAATGAATGAAAAAAATCACATCAGGATAGAGAATCATCTCTATTAGTAAAAATGTGTGTGTGGGGTGGGGGAAACTCGAAGGAAATTTACTAAAGTATTAAGTGTCACCACCTCTGGGTAGGTGGGATTTTCACATATGCATTGTAATATTTTTATCATTTTTTAGAAAACATAGTTTCATGCTGTTTATTAAAAGGAAAGCTTCAAAGCAAATGACCAAAGGCAGGTACCCCCAAAATTAGCTCATTGCTTATGTTTTGAAACTTATCGAAAGTTTATCCATCAAAAATCGGGATGGGATTCACTGACCAGGGATTGGTGTTATACATTACAATTTAATCCACCGGACAGAATGCTGCACCATTATTCACATGCTTTCAAACAAAAAACTGCGAGGTCGGCAGCAGTAGATTATTTTAGCAAGCCATCACACCGCCCGGGGCGGTCTGCTCTCAGGCACGGACTCCCTGTTGCATTGGGCCACGGGCCAGCAGAGCAATCCCTGCCCACCATGTATCAAAAGGAACCTTGCAGTTAAGCCAATTCAGGCCCGAAGTCAATCATTTCAACGAGACAAATAAAGTTTTTAAAAAAAATGTCACTTGGTAGCACATGCAGCAAACTGATGGACTGAACATCTCACGGATTAGCATAAAGTTCTGAGCACACTGACTCGCCAGCGTGTTGCTTAACGGATAGCCTGTTTCCAGCTACACTATCTCACTAGTGCCAACAATAATATTCTTAAAAATCTGCCATATAATTTATCAAGGTGCCAATGTTAGTGTTCTGATTGACAGCCACCTGGGATGCGACCTACGTGAACAGCCAGAACTGAAGGGAGATGGCCAGGCCAGAGCCAAAATCCCGAGGAATGTGGGTCTTTCGGGTCTGGTTTTTTAAGAAAAAGTGAAGAAGCAACTTCCAACAAGAGCTCCCCTGCTGAACGGAGCCAGGGCTCCCAGAGCTGCTTCCCATCACATATTCACAAACGGCTCTTCCAGCCCTCAGTGGCTACGGCAGCTTCCTTGGAACTGGAGACCGTAGTATTGTTACTGTTGTCCCTCTTTTCTGTCCTCTCTGCTTGTGGGGGGTTCATTAGGCTACATGTGTCTGTTCTGTTAGACCCTCTAAGAAAAATAAGGCCAAGCCCCGGGCCCACAGGGAAGTGAGCACCGCCCCGGAGGTGAGGAGCCCCAGGGTCTGGTCTCAGCGATTTCCTGACAGCAAGTCTGTCCTTCGTCAGGTCCCTGTGCATGACATGAAAAACTGGAAAATTTGAAGAGTTCCATATTTAATACATAATACAGTGAACCAGATCATCTACAGTCCTTCCCTGAAGTGCTCTCACCGGCTGCCAGCTCCCCAGCGCTCCTCCGGCCTTCGTTGGTCCGCATTCCACCCGCACCCCTGTCACCAGCCCCTCTGCTAAGCTCTCAGGTTGTGCCACCTGTTCCCTTCCGTGACTAGGAGCGCCACATCTGAGCGAAGGCCGGAGAAGTGTTCCATGAGGAAGGAGAAGGCATACCAGGGGCCCCAGCCAGCAGGTGCCTCTGTTACCCACTGCTCCCCTCCCCCTCCCCTGCACCAGCAGGACACAGGAGCCCTCCCCTTCACTGGTGTCTGTGAGGCAGTTTACTATTCTAGCCTGTTATTCTGCCGTGGATTACTGCGGATACGAACAATGAAGTATTTATACACACGTGCACACACACGGCAGAGTTGTGTCCCTTTCTAGAGAAGTGCTCTCGTCATTCCCTGAGAGCCAAGGGCTTCCAGTTGCTTCATAAGCTCAAGCCCAGGCAGAAAAATCCTGAGATCTTCAGACCTGCTGTCTCTGTCAACACCTGCCTGATCGCTCACGGCATGTTTCAATAATCAACAAGAAGATGGAATAGAGATGCAGGAGAGGAAGAGCGAGTAGACAGGGAGTCTCAGAATGAAACAAGACTTAAATAACTGAGTTATTCCACAAGAAAGCACAACTCCTCAAGTCTGATTATTTGACTGGACTTTGGCAATGGCTGGGAGGTTCCCCCTCATCTCAGCCAACCCCTACCCCCGCCCTGATTCACTGTAACCCCAGGAAGAGGTGGCCTAGGGCTCACAGCAGGGTGGGAAAGGGGGATTTAGGTAGGAAATGGGGCACAGGTTGTGAGGTTTGGGGAAGGCCTGCAACCCAGGAGAGTTCCTACCGGGTAGGAAATATCGCAGGGTGACCACATACAACAAGGAAACGCATATTAAGATGTGAAGAGATGGGCTCAGGACTGGAGAAATCGCATTCCAAAAAGCTACCCACCCCTACATCTTCAGGAAAGAATGAGCCCTTAGAACCGGTCTGATTGTCAACTAAGATCATCGAAGAGGAAACACCGCTGGCTCTGTCATGACACATGTGAGTGTGCATATGTGTGTATGTAGGTATGCGTTTGTGTGTGAGGGACAGCCCCCAACACAGACAAAGTCTCTGCTCCTCTGCAACGTTCCTGGGAACCCACCTGCATCCATGGGCCCCGTGCTGACCCTGGGGAAGGACATGCTCAGCCACACCGATGCCTGCACCTGGCATTCCGCCTCACAACAGCTGTGTCAACCACGTAAGAAGCATGAGGGTCACCCGTCATTCTCCAGGAGAACAAAGGGCAGAGGATGCAGGGATAATTGTATCAAAGGCATTCAACTTCCCGGATGACCTCACTGCGAGGAGCTGCAGAGCCCAGATAAGCATCACAGGGCACTGGCAGAGGGCCCTCCAGGGGGAGAAGAAGGACAGGAAGCTGACTTTCCATAGTTTGTCCCGCCTTCCTCGACAGAAGGACAGGACACCTGTGGCCATCAAAAGTCCTGATGACCCAGGCTGGCTCCCGCCAAGGCCATGAAGACAAAGGAGACCATGTCTCTCCCAGCGGGTCCCCTGGGGAGTGTTTCCTTCTGTGTCCCCCACCAGAGATGTCTTCATACTTTCAAATACGTTTCTATGTCGTTCTTGAACTTTTTCTTTCTTTCATATTCTCGGGATACACAGCATTAGGAGTAGCAAGAATAGGTTAAACACATTGGTACATCTCAGAATATCTGTGAGACTGATAGTTATAGTTAGCAATAGAGAACATTAAATGATATTTCTAAGCGTGTACGGGTTCATTCTCCAAACAGGTTTTGAGCCCGTTCTGTGCCAGACACCAATTCAAGCCTGGCAGAGAGAAAGGTACAACACGTTCCCCGTCCTGGAAGCACTCACAGATTTGTTGAAAGACATAGATACTTAAACAAATAGTTATATAAGTAATTGTATCCCTGGGAATTCTGTTAATATTATATTAAATAATAAATAAGCCAGAATAAGAATCATTTCTCAAAACTGCTCAGTTTTGGCTACAGAATTTGTTAATTTATTCAATATTCATACCCCAAATCAATTGCCTTGTTCCAACAGAACTTTCTGCAATGCCGAAAAGGTTCTCAATTAGTGTTGCCTAACGGGGTAGCCACTAGCCACAGGTGGCTATTGAGTACTTGAAATGTGACTAGTATGACTGAGGAACTGAATTTTACATCTTATTTAAAAAGCCACCTGTGCCCTGGCTGGTGTGGCTCAGTGGACTGAGCACCACACTGCAAACCAAAGTGTTGCCGGTTCGATTCCCAGTCAGGGCACAGGCCTGGATTGCAGTCCAGGTCCCCAATAGGGGGCGTGCGAGAGGCAATAACACATTGATGTTTCCTTCCCTCTCTTTCTCTCTCCCTTCCTCTCTCTCTAAAAATAAGTAAATAAAATCCTTTTAAAAAATAAAAAAGTAAATAGCCACATGTGGCTAGTGGCTACCATGTTGCCTAACACAGTTGCAGAGTTCTAGTCCTATGTAGATCTGGCCAGATTTACCAACATGAGTGAAGGTTAATCAATTGCGATTAAAGTCGAGTAACACTCCAATGGGTGTGGCCAATGAGGCATTCATGGGTCAACTGCCTGCCCATCTGGACTTACTCGACCATAAATGTCTAGAAGAAAATGAGCCTGTTACTCAGATGGGGCAGAAAAGGAGGTGGAAATTGCAACCACGACACCAGGCTAAGCAACTAAAATGGAAACCCCAGGCAAGAGCAAGCCAGAGAGTAAGTTTGGGGGGCAGCACAAAGCAGGTGAGTGTCAAAAAGCAGAACTAAAGCAGGTTCACACTCAAGTCAAATTCGCCTCATGATGATGTTTCAGTCAGTGACCGTCCACATGCATGACGGTGGTCCCATAAGATTATAATGGAGCTAAAAGAGTTCCTATTGCTGAGTGATGTTGTAGACCTCACAGGCCATGCGGCGTTTGTGATGCTGCTGGCGTAAACACACCTGCCGCACTGCCACTTGCAGGAAAGCACAGCACATGCAATCACAGAGGTAGGCTCTACCCTCCGGGTTTGTGTGAGGGCACTCTGTGGTGTTTGCACAACGGGGACATCGCCTAATGACTCACTTCTCAAAACCTACCCCCATCCTGAAAGTGAAACATGACCGTATTAGAGAAATCAATTCAATGAAATCCAAACTCCATTGACTAACAACCATCGACAAATGTTTCTTCCTGAACACTTCTGTGTGCTCAGCCTCCAGAGGGGCTTATGTAAGAAGCCTATAGTATCTATAAGGCATTGATCTCTGCCTTAGAAAACCTGAAGCTCTTGCTTAAGAGACCAAACATGCACACATAGAACAGTAAGAAAACTACCCAAGACAGTACTCAGTAAAGCACTGAACTGTATTTACCCTAGCCACAGCCATAGCTCACCTGCAAATGGGAAGCACTAGGGTGAGAGGTAGGGCGTGGGGCAAGTGAAGGCTACGGTGCCTGGAGCTCTTCACGGGGAAGGGAAGCTTTGCTAGGGCTCTTCGCCACTATCAGGACTGGATGCAAGTTCACCTGGCATCCGAGCCTGTCACAACTGGCCTCCACCTCCCTCCAGGGGCATCTTTCATCAGACCCACCCCACCACTGTTTTTGCCAAAATGGCTTGCAGTTTCCCCATGTGCACGCCACCTCTTGTGCTGAGCCATTGGGTATGCAGAACGGCCTGGTGGCCCTGCCAGGAACGGGCGCCCAGCGCTGGCATCACAGATGTCTGCTTGCATCCCAGCCTCCACCGGGCAAATTCCTGAGCCTCTCTAAGCCTCGGTTTCCTCCTATCTAAAAGCACAGTGGCATTATCCACCCCTAGGATTTTGGTGATAACAGAGATAAATAAAAGGCTCACACAGAGCTCTTATTTTTTTAAATGCTTTTCATACTTTACCTGACAATTTCCAATCAGTCATTCAAGAATCTGCCCGGGGACTCCCTGTTCTGAGAAACCTGCCCTGACATCCCTTGCTGTCGGGTCTCCATCCCCAAGGGACGCCTGCTCACCTCGCTCATCACCAGGGAGATGATACCTCCATCTGCTTCACCTGGAACAGCACCGGCTTTTATACACACACACACACACACACACACACACACACACACGTTATATATATGTTATATATAATCTATAGATATAGATCGATGTATACATATAATCTCTCTCTATATATATAACCTCTCTCTCTCTATATATATATAGAATATATATATATTCTACTCCTTGGAAGGTGATGGGGGATGTGTTTGGCACCACGTCCCTGCTGGCACTTGGTGTACCAGCCAGTGTGCCGTGGCCAGTGCAGTGGCCTGAAAAATGGACAAAGTCCCCAGACCCCCAGTTAGGGTTGTCTGGAAAATAGGGGAAACTGTCTACTAGCTGCCTGTGTAAAATACGTGGGAGTTAGATACTGAGCGTAATGAGTAATCTGAATGCTCTCGTGGTAGAAGTTTTTCATTTACAATATGGCATAAAATTATAACTATTTCACTACAAGATAGCACTTTTTAACTTGGCAATAAATGTTTTCAGCAGCAATTAAAACAAAGATAATGAATGTTAAATGAAAAACTAAATACTGGATTTCCATGTATCAAGAAAGTGGGGCCCTGACCAGTGTGACTCAGTTGCTTGGGTGTCGCTCCACAAAGCAAAGGGTTACCAGCTGGTTCCCGGTCAGGGCACATGCCTGGGTTTCTGGCTTGGCCCCCAGTCCAGGTGCTTGTGAGAGGCAACCGATCAGTGTTTCTCTCTCACATCGATGTTTCTCTCCCTCTCTTTCTCCCTCCCTTCCCTTCTCTAATAAGTAAATAAATAAACACTTTTTAAAAAGAGGTTAAATATGTCACTTGTACAAATTCTTTGATGACTTTTACCATCCACTGGCTGCCTAAAAACCAGACACCACAGTACAAAGAAGTTCCAGTGGCTACATCAAAGATTAGAACTATTTTCAGAAGGCTGTGCTCCGAAAGGGCAAATTCATGCGTGCAGCTGCAGAAGGCATGTATGTTTACGTATCACCCTGGGAAGCTTGACTTTTCATCTAGACCAAAGGACCATTCTTCTCCATTTGTTTTGCCCAAATTTATTCCAAGTCCGTGCATACACAAAGTGAACTGAGAGCTGTAGTGTGGTGGTAACATTACCAAGGGAAGAGAGGCTGACCAGCTACATGAAGACCACTTTCTACGAGTCCTTAGACAGTTCGAACAGAAAATCAGTTGATTCCAATGACTGTGGGGGTTTTCCCCATATAATTCATGAAATCGAAGTAAAATTGTTGGAAGTTTATTCTCGGGCAACATACCTGGCATTGTTGGGAATACTGTTATAAATTCAGTTCAAAAGTTCAGCATTGAAGATGAGCTGTGTTTTGGTAGTAATAACAGGACTACAAATTTTGAGGGGCACTGAGGTTCATGGAAAAGAATGTTCTTACCAAATTAAGAATGTACTCAGAAACTGTTGTGGAACACGGAACTCATGATTGCATCCAAACAATTGTGATATTCCACCGAAGGAAACAGAAAGTGTCATGGTCAAAAGTTACAAGAGTTTCCATATGTAAACAAAGTAAAGTACAAAGTTCTTGGGACAGGGCTTGTATAAGTGTCCAGTCACCCTCTCAAAACGAATCAACCCCACATATCAACACTAACAAAAAAACTTCAGCATGACAGTAAATGTTTTCTTCCTTTTTCTCGTGACCATTAGCAATCCGATTTTAAAAATCTTTGAGCCTTCAAATAACTATTTTGTAAATCTACCTATGTGTCTTAGAATAATTCTTCAGTCAAGGGTGTCTGACCTTTTGGTGTCTCTGGGCCACATTGGAAAAAGAAAAGTTGTCTTGACCACACATTAAATACATAAACACTAACAAAAACTGATAAGCAAAAGAAAAGGTTTTAAGTAAATTTATGATTTTGTGTTGGGCCGCATTCATAGCCGTCCTCGGCTGCACGCAGCCCCGTGGGCTACGGGTTGGACACCCCTGCATGGTGGTAACGTTTTGATGAAAATCAGTTGGACTATTTTAACAAATTATTCAGTAAGTAGAGCACAGAAAAATTCAGGTAGTGAAGCTTTTTGTGAATTGTGATGATCTAAAACAAGCTTACACTGAGACGTGCTGAAGCTGTCTCTCCCAGGTCAGGGAGGAAAGAGGACATTAAAGTGCAGGAGGTCAGAAGTATGCAGCACCCTTACTAGTGGAACGGGTCTTTTGATGAAGCTCCTGCGTTTAATTGGATCAATTTATATTCAGTACTGAAGTGGAATATAATTGAAAAAGTCTGCAATCTGACAACACTCAATCTTTGGAAAACATTCAAAAGAATCATAAATACTGAGAAATTATTCGACAATTCAGGCCTTGTAAAATTATTTGTTGAGTAAAGATGCTCGGAATGTGAGCGAAAGACAAGCCTTGTAAAGTTATTTGGGCTGAATTACTAACACAATCCAATTCAGAAACATTAGCATTAAGAATATCTTCCATTTAGCTGCATCTGCTCTGAGCTTACTAAATAATTCAGCAAGTCTAGAGAGAGTATTTTCTCGATTAAAGATATTTTGGTCCACAGAGAAGGGTCAATTTCAAGCTTATGACTCATAAAATGTAAGTGTGAGTAATATGGCATTCGATTTTACTTTAAGAATTGAAAATAAAAAGATGTGGAAATAAATACATTCTTCAAAACTGCCAGAGACTTACTGCAACACAGTTATGACTGAGAAATTGATTAAAGTGTACAAATATGTATTTATGAACAATACGTACAATATTTTCCTATTTTGCTTATATTTCCTTAATTTATAAAAATTATTTATGTAAAAACTGCTTTATGTACACACAAATTATTTTCTATTTGTTAAAAGGAATTTTATGCCCTGGCTGGTGTGGCTCAATGGATTGAGTGCCAGCCTGAGAACCAAAGGGTCACCGGTTCAATTCCCAGTCAGGGCATATGCCTGGGTTGTGGGCCAGGTCCCCAGCAGGGGGTGCACAGGAGGCAACCACACATTGATGTCCCTCTTTCTCTCTCCCTCCCTTCCCTTCTGTCTACAAATAAATGAAATCTCAAAAAACAAATTTTATTTTTACATTCACTTTCAAAGAGAACTATTTATATTTGTATCACTGTGCTGAAACTAATGTTAACTAATAAATAATATCAAGAACTATGTAATTTTCATTATTCTAGTACCCCATCTCAGAAGGGTCCCAGGCTGAAGAGTTCTAAACTCACCCTGGTCATTGCTCACACCAACCTTTGTTGTGACTATTCATGCATCATTCAGAAAGAACTTCCTTGCAAGCAAGAATTGGAAGTTACTGACGCAGCATCCCTTTAATTATCTTACCATGTGCCATGCACCGTGTAACTATTTGAATCCTTATTAGCCTCGGAGATGGGCATTCTAATTACCCCATTTACAGATGAGAACACCGAGGTGAGGAGAGGTCAGGTCATTTGGCTGTGGCCCCACATCTTAGGCAGTCGTTCAGCTGGGATTTGAGACCAGTCAGTCTGGCTGCAGAGCCCACACCTCTAACTACTGCCTCCTGTGGCTCTCTCTCAGGAACTGTGGAATGAACAAAAACTGAATGAATGAATGAATGAACAAGCAAATGACCAGGAGGAAGGCAGGGGCCGCCACTGTAACTGTGAGGGGTAAAAAGATCACAGTGGGAGGGAGTGGCTGACATGCAACTTCATAATCTCAGCATGGCTGAAAGGTCCGGAGTTAGAACCAGTGCTTTTCAAGGGACAGCGACTTAAGTCAACAGGATGGTTTATTCAGCACATCAACTGCCAGGATGCAAGGAGTCAAGAAAACAAACGTGCTTTTCCCCTGCTGATAACGGGGACCTCCTCCGGTCGGCTGTTTACTGAGGTCCTGATAACCAGACACTATGTGACAAAAACAAGGCTGTAGCATGGCCTGTTCTGCCAGGACCTGGATTTCTGACAGGCCGACCTGGAGGCAGGAGCCAAGTCCAGCAGGGCCCTTCCTCAGAGGGCTGGGATTGGAGGGGGCGGACAGTAGAGTATCTGGGACAACGAGAAAGGAACGTAGAGTGACATTGAGGAATGGTAGATTCTTATCTGCAGCACCTGACCCTGCCTGACGGTGCTCTCCACGGAGTTGGAATTTCAGGAGAGAAAATTGTCCTGGGAAGAAACACATTCCAGGGCAGTTTGGGCTTGTTGAGTTAGAGACATTTGGAAATGGGTCTGGAATAGAGAGAATGTGGCAACGCTGAAAGCACTGCGGTGGTGTCCTGAGTCCCCTTGACCCACCCCTCCCCTGAGGGGAGGACGCAGGTGCTGTCGGGAAGCAGGAAGGTGGAGAGGTGCTGGAGACATGGGGGCCCCGAATGGCAGAAACATGGGATGCGAAGGTATTGCTTGAGGATGGAAAAGCAATAGCCGTTGCCACACCCAGATAATCTCCACCCCCTGCCCCGGAGAGCCACGGAGGTGCAGCGCTCAGAGCTCAGATGTGGCTTCCAGGACGCACTCCAGGCCCAGCGGCTTCCGAGTGTCCTGGGGAACCAGTGGCTGCCCACCTCCGCTCACCCCGCCCTTTCCTTTAAGACTGTCAGACCTGCACCGTGGTCTTCCTCACCCAGTCCTGCTTCTGACTTTTTTATTTTTCACAGGAGTTTCCCCAAATAAACCTGCACTTTAATTCTAGCCCAGTATCTGCTCCTTGTAGGACCTGAACTGACACACTCCCCAAATCTCTGAGAGGGGCAGTTCTTTTTTTAAAACCAGGGAAAGTCCTAGGGTCATGTTCTTGGGTCATCTCTAGGAATCTAGCACCCAACGTTAATGCTTGATTGATTCACCAATTCAATTATTCATGTAATCAATCGCTTTAATAGGTGTTAATTAAGTGCCCACCATGGGCCAGGAGCAGTGCTGGTTCTGGGGATATGTGGGTAAATGAGGAAGATGGAAGAGACACTCTTATCTAGGCAACTTGGAAGATGAAGACCATGGGGAGTTCGGGGAGGAAAGCTCTCTCTGTGTGAAAACTCAAAGCTGTACTTCCTACCTGATGAAAAACCGTACAAGTGACCGTCCCGTCCAACACACTGAAAAGAACTTTGGTTCCCTGCAACATAACTTATGCTGTGGCTGCAGCCCTTCCACAGCAGGACACATTCAGGGCCCACCACCAGCAAGCCCTGGAGAAGGGCAGCCGTCCACCCATGGCCAGACAACAGCACAGTGTGGTCGACTGCGCAGAGGTCTAGGGTGGGCATCTGCTTTCTGCTCCCGCCCCCTGTTCACCCCTACTACACCCGAGCATCAGGCAAAGCACTTCCTCTGGGCCTGCACCACCACGAGTTTGGTTTATGTACAGTTCCCCAAAGTCACCCCAGCCGAATGGGGTCCAGGCCGGAGAAGGAGCTGACCAGGAGCTAGCGTCCAGCAGAAGGTGGAAGGACACGTGCAAGTCCACGGGAATGGGACGAGGGAGGCCTTGCAGAGTTCTGGGCCATCCTGAGGGGTGTCCCTATAAACTGGCTCTCAGGGGGATGCTGCCTGAGCCCCACTTCCTCAGTCCCCCCCCCACACCTACAATCTGTGAGATTCGAGGAAGCCAGAGGTCCCTGCAAGCTGAGGAGCACTCAGAGCAGACCAGTGCAGAGCCAGGCGGGGGTGTCTGACAAGACAGAGCCCGCTTAGGGCTGAGGCGGGAGGCTGGAGCTCTTGGGGAGGTCATGGTTTGAATGCCTCAACTTCCCTAGGCCTCTGTGTCCTCTGCTGGGAGGGAGCGGAGCAGCTGCACCTACCTCCTTGGCTCATCCTGAGGATGAAATGAGATGATGTCTGGAAAGCACTTAGCACAGTGCAATGCAACCGGAAGTGCATAATAGCAGTGGGTTATTGTTGCTTCTGTGTGCCTGGCTCTAGCCATTATGTTAACTTCACTTCCCTCTACCTATGTATCCTTCCACTCTTACTTACTTCCTCATAGAAAGTGAGAGAGAGAGAGACAGTTAGAGAGAGAGAGAAAAGAAAAGAAGGAAAAAAGGAAAACTGAAATACAACTTCCCTCCTCCTTGCCAGAAGTTTTCTGAAGTGACACCTCCCTCGAGCATTCCAGGGCCACCGGACTGTCCCTGTAGACACACTGGTCAGCTCACTGAGCCTGCGCTCAGCACCACGGGCTCTGCGAGAGGCAAGGGTCTCCGACAGAACAATAGGGCACATTGTCCTTCTTACAGGAACCCACCTGTGCTCTGAGTAATGGGTTTGGTCTCGGGCCTGCCGCCATCAGGAAGTGAAACCCTTTCCGGGACACTTGCTGTTTTGTTGGTTTTCCCTGGAGACCCAATGATCTTACCTAGAAACTCAGAGCTGATGTGTACGCCCTGTGCAGAGTGCACCCTGTAAACCTTATGGCCTGAAGCCTAACAAGACTTGCCCCGGGCGCTCCCTAATACTCTTCCCTGGGAGTGGGGTCACCATGGCCCCTCCCACCAAGCTGACAACAGGACACCCACCCCACCCCCACCAAGGTGTGCATTTCCCGTCACCTGAGTCAACTCTGGGCTGTCCACAGGTAGAAGAAAGCCACACTGAGAGCTGTGTTACATCAGTCTTCTTCTGTAACCCGAAGGCCTAGATGAGAGGCCATGAAAGAGAAAAGGGCCATTGTTTCTGGTGACAGGCTTGTGCTAAGAATCTGGATGAGGGTTCCAGTGTGAGGGCCTGTGGGCAGGGGTGGGGTCGGCACTAGGGCTGAGGACCTGGGCTGTCCCGCTTCTGTGAGGGGCAGAGGCGGCTTCTGCCGACACCCACGTTCCAGACCTCCCCGCGGTGGGTGGGTTCTCCGGGGCGAGCAGCAGATTTTGGAGCCTGGAGGAACAATGGGAAACCTTTTCCCACGGCCTTCCTTTTGCCCTCATTTGAAATTCCATTGTATTTGTAACTTGAGATACAAGGGACTAACTTCTGCAACTCTTCAGGGAGGACAGCCCGCCGTCTCCACCTCAGCCTCCCACTCCTCCTCCCTGGCCCGTCTTGTCAGCCGGGGCGCCGGGACCCATCCACAGGCCCTCCTGCGGGGACCAGGCAGGAACCAGCCCCAGCGAGGTGGCTATAAATAATCGTTTCGGTGTCTGGCCTCCCTCGGGGGTCACAGCTGAGGGGCAGGCCCCGGGAAGCACCTGCTTCTCTTCAAGGCACATCCGCCCCCGGGCCTGGCTTCCTCCTTGTCCGCCTGTGAGTGGCACTTTCTGTGGACATTTCCAGGCCAGAGGAAGCCAGGCGGTGACCCAGCTTCCCAGGAGCCTCTTCACAGAACGCCTTTCTCCTCCCGGTTTTACTTGTGTGGGGCAGCCCGAAGGAACCGTGCCCCAGTCCGGCCGCTCTCCTCCTGATGGGGTGGAATCTTGACAATTGTATTTTTAATAAATTAGTAACAATTTTCTCTCTCTCTCTCTTTTTCACTAAAACATGGACTAAGAGGTCCCTTATGGTCAGTTGTAAATGGCGTTCTGCTGTGCAGTTGTCACTCAAAGTGAGACAGAATTTAAGAGCCAGGCTGCACGTGAGAGGAGGGAGAGTTCAACACTCCGTTGGATGACAGCCTCCCACCTCAGTGGACTGGCCAATGGCCTAGAACACCTCTCTGGAAGATCCCAGAGGTGCCCCTCCCCAGAGGTCTGGGCCCGGCCTGCGAGTCTGCACTGGAGCCCACAGTAATTCTGACTTTTGCACTCTGGGTCGGGCAGCGCTTCCAGAAGCAACGCCTAAGACAGCCGTCCACAATCCTACCAGCAACAGGAGCGACACAAGTGCATATTCTCAGGCCAACTCCAGACTTAAGCAGTCAGAGGGACGGGCGGGCGGCGGGGCCCAGCAATCTGTTTCAGCTGACGGCCAGGGGTTGGGAGGGTCAGAAGCACTGCCCTGAGAGATCCCCGCCATGCCCGGAGTGCAGACCCAGGAAAGGCCGCGGTTCTCGCAGGCACCCGGACCGAGAGCCACTGCTGTGGGCTGTGGGCCCATTGGAACGCGCTGTAAGACTCAGACTACCTCCACAGCCCGCATTTTCTGAGCCTTCACCTTTTCGAGCCAGGATTAGAGTCAGGGACGTGAAGGAGAAAGAATGTGGCCTTTGTTTCAGAGAGGCAAGGACTCAAGTCCTGGTCCCAAATTTAACCTCCCTGAGCCTCGGCGTTGCCCCCTGGGGGGTGGAAGGAACGCGACCTGCCCCTCGGTGGTGCCGTGAGGGGCAAGCAGACAATACCTGGGAAAGGGGTCCCCAGTGTCTGGGGCTCTGCGGGAACTTGACTTTGCTCTGTGGCTCTGGCCATCCTTATTTTCCCCTCGTGCCTTGGGGTCTGGAATCCTTAATCTTTATGGAAATATGACTTGAGGCTTTATCCTCCAGAAGGAGTCAAAAAGCTCATTTAAAAACTCGTCTCTCTTATTCGTGTAAGTGCGTGAAGGGCCCCGTGAGCGACCCCTATCGGAAAGACTGGCGCTGTGCGTGCCGAGGCCATGCCCCCGCTGCCCAGCCTGATTTGACTCTGCACCCGCGGTGGCTTTCTTTCATTTATGTGCTTCGGCGACGGGTAAACCTTGCGATTTTATTATCGGGTGTCTCGCACAAGCGTTTTACTTTCTCAGTGGATCTCCACTGCTCATGAAATGCCAGCTGAACCACCCCCGTGTGGTGGCGGGGATCTGTCGTCAGCGGGTGTGAACGAATCACTGTGTGTGTGTGTGTACCGGTCGGCATGTAATTCGGTCGGTTGGAACATCAGCCAGGACCGCACAGTTGAGAGAGCAGATCCAGTGACCCCTCCGGCGTCAAGCTGTGTGGCCTGTGTCTTCTGTTTTAGGTAACACGTAATGATTTTATTGACCCTAAATAAATACCTGACGCTGACCGCTTCAGTAGACTCTGAGGATGAAATGCCTGCACAGTGCCCGCCCCCGAGGCAATGGTTGGCACACAGGCCTCGTCATTTAAAGCTTCCACAGATCACGGCTGTAGGGGTGACGCGGGGACTCATGCGTGTGAAACGCTCCACGCCTGCATCAGGCTGGGAGGTCCTGTTGTGACCGAGACCTGTGGCAGCGTGCCGCTCTAGATGGCCCGCTAGTTTAAGTTACGGTGGAGTAGCTGGCAGCCCTCTGGGCAGGGGGAGGTAGATAGGCCCCAAGTTCATGGCCAAGTAACACTTTAGCCTAGCTTCAACAAACATTTCCTCAGGACCTGCCATGTGCTAAGCAAAGGTAAATGTACAGTCTCATCTACAGCTCAAAAAGAGTTATCACCATCCACTTAAAAAAAAGACTTTATTTATTTGTAGAGAGAGGGGAAGGGAGGGAGAGAGGGAGAGAAACACCAATGTGAGAGAGAAACATCAATCAGTTGCCTCTCACATGCACTCTGACCGGAGACCGAACCTGCAGCCCAGGCATGTGCCCTGACTGGGAATCGAACTGTCGAACTTTCACTTTGCAGGATGATGCCCAACCAGCTGAGCCTCCCCAGTCAGGGCACCATCCACTTTTTACCAAGGAGGAAACTAAGGTGCAGAGACATGCAGGCATCTGACAAATGACATACAACCAGTTACCGCAAAACCAGTATGTCAACACGGGCCTTCTGTCTCCAAGACAGCGTCTCCCTACTATGCCACAGTGCTCCCGCAGAAAGGTAAAATGAATGTTCCAAATGTCACAGATCGGCAGTTTCTAAGTCCAGTTTACAGATGATACAATAAAGGCTACACTTCGCAAGCCTTTATCACACACAAAGCATGAAGGAAATGCATTGTTGTAAGGCATTCATTCAGCCATCGGTCATTGGAAATAAAGACAAAGGAGAAGCTTGGGCTGAGCTGGCTCCTGACCTGGGCCCTACCATTAAGGGCAAGCCGGTTTCTGCCACTTCTGTAGGCATGTCGCCCCCACAGGGAGGCACTGAGACATTCAGCAGGGAAACGGAATGTTCCCATTTATCCCAGGAGGGCCGTCTTGCTTTCCGTTGCTAAATCGCTTATTCATTCTCTTATTCATCCAGTCAGACTTCCTTCATTCATGGTTACTTGTAAATGAGGCAACTTGGTTTACCTTTGTTTACCTAAAACAGTTTTGGAAAGCAACATATGCCCCTAAATGTTTTAAGGATAAAATCAAAAATTTCTCCTTCTGGAGGCAAATCATTGCAAAGAGTATAATTCTGACATGCAGTCAATAATGACAATTTAAAACAAAAGTGGTATTGCTTGCTTTTATATGTGTCCAAAGGAATATGGATATCATAGCAATTTTATATTTACCATCATCCCAGCTTTTAAAATACTCAAATGACCTTTCAATGGTAAAAATATTTAGTGTTCCCTTTCTTCCTTGAATTCATATTTCCATCCCACTTCCCAAATTTTACCCTGTTGTAATGTATTTCACACTTGAAAATCTCTTTAATCGCCCTAGCATAATTCTATGGAGCAACAATATAACACAAATAAAAAGAATTTTTAAAATTCCCTGTCATCTTAATCCTTTAGATGTTTAAAGTTGTTCTCTGCATTGAGTTATTGTTGAAATTATTAGAAAACAATGAGCCAAAACAACATAAATATTGTGTATTACAACTTTGGACAATGCAACATGACATCAGGGAGAAAGGAGAGGTATGCCTTTCTATTTGAAAGTGGAAGGTGAGCTGGGAAAGGAGAACCTCCCCCATGGGACCTCCCCTGCAGGTATGTTCTCAGGCTGA
This sequence comes from Trachops cirrhosus, assembly GCA_028533065.1. Taxonomy (NCBI): domain Eukaryota; kingdom Metazoa; phylum Chordata; class Mammalia; order Chiroptera; family Phyllostomidae; genus Trachops; species Trachops cirrhosus. The sequence goes on along the minus strand of CM052549.1, from coordinate 14,045,240 downwards.
TCTTATTAGGAGAGAGTCCGGGAGGAAGTCTGGGGTCTGAAGATTAACTCCCTGAGATATAGCCAATCTCGCAGACCCCAGCTGGAAGGCTGCTTCCCTAGAAGCCAAAGCACAGAGGCTCAGTAAAGGGCCCTGGAACTCATATGCAAACAACCACAAAAAGAGTCGGTGGGTCAAATGTTGTATCTGTTAGGGACCCGTCAAGAGACAAGCCTCCTCAGTAATTTGAACAGGGGAAATGTCATATAAAGAGTTGTTAACTAGACAAAGGATTAACCACTAAAAGGGATAAAAGAGAAGTGTAAGGTGCAATAGGGGCAGAAACTCAGAAGGCAGCTACCACCCCTAAGGATGAGAGAAAAGTAAATGAGGACCTTAGAAATTTGAGAAGGATCCCGCAAGGCTGAGCTGCAGACCCTTGAAGAGAGGGTGTGGCTGCTGCAGCAACAAGGAAGTAGGGTGCTAGAGGGTGCCCATTTCAGGACCCCGAGAACCATCACCACTGTAGTGAACTCTCCTGGGACCCTCTGGACCCTGATTTGCTGCAAACAGCATGAGAAACAGCAGGTGGAACAAAAGCTTCCCTCCTTCCCTTTCTGCTTTGCAGCTCCCTCTAGTGGTAGAGCATAACATTGAGCCAGCATAACAAGGCAGGACAGAAAAGGGTGACTTTGGAGCTGAAAGACAATAAATTAACAACTGGCAGGAGCATCAAGAGAAAATTACAGTTAAAGGGTTACATGAGGCCAGAGAAGGGGGAAATGACTTTTAATCTCCCTCTACCCCCAAATCAATAGATCGATAAACTCTCTACTAGGTACTCAGCTAACTCCTTTGGTCTCGGTTATATCTGCACTTTGTAGGAGAGAATAACCTGAAGCTAAACGACTCCCTTGCAGTGATGCCCAGGGCTGGGAATCTTACCCCAAGTTCACAAAGCCTTGACTTTGCCTCTGTGTGAGTGCAGAGGGAGCCGTTTTTCTCACACGTTCAAAAAGCAGAACCAAGACTCTCGAGGGGTGAATTATTTATCTGTCATTATGACAGTTGCTTATCCTGATACGGGTCCTCAGAGATTGCTCACTGCCGAGCCTTCTGTCCCCTGATGCCTGCCCAGGAAGAGTAGGAAGGCAGAGTGATGGGAGCATCTATTCTGATTTCTCCTATTTCTGCTCTCTATCTTGAAGCGAAATGATTTCATACAGCTACCAAATTGGCACCGAGTTCTCCCTCTCGCCAATGCCCCTGCAGCCTTTATCACTGCAGTCAGGAAGACATTATAGAAAAGAAAAAAAAAAAAAACCCACGTCAGTGCCAACCAACTGTGACAGGATTTTATTTCAAAATCATTCTCTGTTGGCTTTACTTGTATGAACCTCGCTGCCATATTCTATAAAACACCCCATTACTCATCTCAACCGTCTTCAGAAAAAGCCCGCTGCAAAGCCACAGGGCGGGCCGAGAGTGCACTGCTGGGAATAAAAGGCCGAGGAATTTCTTTTTCCACCACTAACTGGCAGTGTACACGAGAAAATCACTTGGTTTCTCATCACTTCCCTCAGCTTCGCGCCCTGAGTCTGCAGAGGTGTCGGGACCACGTTTATAGCTGTAAGTCTCCAGGGTGACTGGACAATGCCCCGCTGGTGTGGCTGGGCAAGGGTGGGGCCTGACTGTTGGGAAGGGTGGGGCCACGGGCATCCGTCGGAGATCGGTCTGCACAGCTCCGCACCTACAGCCTTTGTGATGGCTTATATTTACATCTCTGTTTATTTAGTATGGTTGCTGTTATTTTATTACGGCATAAGAGATGTACAGTCAAGTGCACGCACTGATGACTTTCTACATAACTATACACCTATGGAACTACCTTTTGGTCAAGATGTAGATATATCAAATATCTCCCCCCAAATCCCTGTACCCTTTCTTAGTCGATATGCACTCAGGCACCTAGAAGTAACTAGCATTCTGACTTGACACCGTAGATTTAATTTGCCTGTGCTTGAACTTCACGTAAATAAAATCTGACAGTATGCGCTCTTCTGCATCTGGCTTCTTTCACTCAGCTCCGTGAGATTTCACCCACAAGTAGCTCTCCTCTTTCTTGCTGGGAAGTATTCATCGCGGGAATATAGCACAACCCACCTACCATTCTACGGTTGACAGGCATTTGGGTGGTTTCCAGTTTGGGGCTACTGTGAATCAAGCTTCTGTGAACATTCTTGTATCTCGTAGTGGACATACATATGCATTTCTCCCGGACTGTGTCAGTCCAATCAGAAGAGCAAAAGCCCATGATAATTTGAATACAAAAATTTGAATATGAAGCAAATTTAACTACAACTGGAGTAACAAGTGACTTATTATGAAGAATGTTTCACTATAACAGGAGTAACGAGAAGTAAAAAAAAATCTAGAGTATAGAAAAAGCAGATAGAAGAAGTTATGAACCCTAGGGCTGGGATGGAGCCGTCAAGGTAGATCCACCCCCAGCTCTGCCCTCAAGGCATGTTCTGAGATACAGACCTTGTTGGAACTGGCACGCCCATGGTTCACTGAACAACTGAGAGGTCACTGTGGGGCTGTACTGCTGGAACCTTCCGGAAACCTGTCCCCTGGAAGTTCCTGGAAATCCACTCTCTAAAGAACTGGGGACACAGCATCATACTTGAGGCACTCTGCTGCAAAACCAACCAAAGGGCTTGCCTGGGGAAGCTGCAAGCCACTGGGTGCTGCCAGACACTGTGCCCTGCAGTAGCCGAGAACTGGGGAAGCCGTGGGTTCTACAGCAGCTGGACTCTGGGCCGCTCATGCACTGTAGGGAAGCCGCCTGTGCTACAGCAGCTGGAGCTGGAGAAGCACACCGCATGAGCCTGAGAGCGAGCCCTTTGGAACCAGGAAGCAAAACTCCTTCTCCTGCAAGATCTCATCAGCAGCCTCTGAGCTTCGGTGCCAGCTGCCAAAGGGAAAAAAATATATTTAAAGGTCCCAGACCCATTTTTCTCAGAGGAGTCTACAAGGGTCAAGCTGCGAGACAGTAGATCAAGAACTGGCGCAGGCATACACCTAGGAGTGGGACCACCGGCTCCGGAGCTGCTGCAAGTGCAGCGTTCGTGGGTTATGCAGGTTTCCAAGGGTCGCGCCGGTTTCGGGTGTCATCAGCGATGGACAGGAATCCCAGTTGTTTCACATGCCTGCCGCCACTTTGCTCATGCAGAATTTCCAATTTTAGACATTCCCGTAACTATGAAGTGGCATTTTATTATGATTTTACTGAGTAGGTCCTTGATGAGTGAAGATGTTGGGCCTTTTTCACATGCCTAGTGAACATTTGGAAGTCCTCTTTCTGAAGAGCTTTTTCAGGTTTCTTGCCCAATTTTCATGAGGCTGTCTTTTTCGTATTGATTTGTAGGAGTGCTGGGTAGGAGTCCTGTAGCAGACATCATCTCCTCATTTCTGTGCACCCACATAACCTAATACATACTTAAAAATACATATTCCTAGAGACAGAAGATAACAAAACTGTGCCTTTCAATGTCTCTGTTAGGACAAAAGTCAATGGCCATGGAGTCATGGTGACATGTCTATATAATTGAAATAACGTAAATTAATCTTTCGGAGTTGCTCTTTGCACTTGCCTAAGAAGGCGAACATCTATTTCAGGAATCATCGTCACTGTTCTCTGCCTCCGCCAGTTCCATTGTTGATGTCTAAGATTTCTGAAGCCGAGGGAACAATTCAGGGTTTGAATTATTATGGAAAGTTTCTGTGAGATAAAAGCAGACTGTCTTCCCCAATTTCCCAGGGAGAGACGTCTTGCCTAAAAGTCAACTCCCAAGCACTCCAGCGGCACCCACCCTTCCTTGTCATGGTGCCTTGTAATTATGTGCCTTGCTGTCTGCTTCCCTTCCTGATGGGAAGTTCCTCGAAAGCAGAAGCAAACCCTCTTATTCACCTGCATAACCCCAGGACTCGCCCAGGAGCTAGGCACTCAAGGAACACGCCTGGAGCATCTTGCAGGAATCACAGCAACAGTCCCTTCCAGATGTGGGGTGAGGCACAACCTGGGTTTTCACTTGTTCCCACTCTCACTGACGTGGGAGCCGATGGCGGCTAATAAGGCGGGGCTGGGAACCTGGAAGAAAGGTCTGATTCCACGAGGCATGAACCACGGGGAATTGGAAGGCCCAACACAAGCCCTCTGGTGATGGGGACTGATAAGAGAGGGAGAACACAGTCTGGTTTAGACCAAGTGGGGACCAGGAGGGCTCTGACGATGCTGGGGCGGAGGGGCAGCTCGCTGGGAAAAGCAGCGGAGGGAAGAGGAGGAGCCAACCCAGAATGCTTAGCGAGCTGGCTGCCTCCAGCTGCACTTTACACTCACCCCCACCCCCACCACCCGCCAAGCCCCGGCCCCACCGCAGTCCAGTCGATTCAGAACAGGGTGCAGGAGGCATCTATATATATATTTTTTAAGTATCCCAGGTGATTTTGGTGCATGGTGAGGGCTGAGAATACCTGCTCTCGAGCAAAGTGAGGCCGGAGGGTGTCTTTCCAGGCCTGCCCCTAACATCTGTGTGCAGAGCAGGCTGATCAGCATACATTCCGTGGTACAAATCCCGAGGGTCCTCCACAGGCCCAGGTGCTGCAAAGCCAGCAGTTTTAGCCTGGACCTGAGGGGGAGACTCAGGCTGCCCTTACTGAGGGTTTCACTTCCTTTCACTGTAGAGAGAAAAGCCGCCAAGAGGGGCTTCTGTCTTTGCACTTGAGGTAGAAAAAAAGAAGGTGGATTGGAAAGCAGCCACGATGACTCCACTGAGTAAAAAGCCACAGTTAGCCAATGGTATCAGCCCCTGGTTGTTACCATTGCTACAGTTGGCCCGTTGTCCCCCTTTGGCACCTGAGAATGCCTCGCAGTGTGGTGAAGTCGTTTCAGGGATGAGAAGGCTGAGACAGGAGCATGGAGGCCCCGAATGTCAAGGTAAGGGGACCAGGTGCCTCACAGCAGGGTGGCGGCCACCAGACACAACTCTGCAGACTGGGAAACCCATTCCTGCAGGAGGTGGCTTCACTATGAGTCAGCTTCATCCCTAAGATCCTACAGTTCCGTGATCCACATTATTGGCAAGATGTGAAGTAAATGCCAGTTATTTTTGGATCTGAGTTTTCTTCCCATGTATCTCGCCAGTGCCAGCTTGCATTAGTAACTCACATTTTCTATGTGGGGCGCAACTGGCAGTTGCTGGCAGAGCTCAGGTCAAGGACGGGAACCGAACAAACCTATGGGAAAGTTTCAAGCTTGTAAATCTGAGGTTTGGAAAGAAAGTGCAAAGTCAACTGCAAGGCCCCCGCCCACCTACATAATGACATGGTGTTGGAGAGAGCAAATGGATGCGGTTAACGGCACTGTAATTATGGGTGTCACTCTCTGCCGAAATCTGAGGGGTCTGCGCCCCGGAGAGGCAGCTGGAGAAACCGCTTTCCATCCTGATGGCACTCTCCCCCGTCCAGACCTTTCATGTCTAACGAGTCCATGTGAACCTTCCCAACAGGTTGGTCGGACAAGGTTGTTTCTAAGGCCATATAATCCAGCGGACAGAGAGAATATTACATCCTTTCAGCAAGGGGCAGCTACACTCATTCACTCAATAAGCATATATCAGGGGTGCCAGGCATGGTGCTAGGTGCCAAAAACAGGAAAAAAATGTGATTCTTATCTTCATGGAGCTGAATCTGAGGGAAAAACAGATGCAGACATCGAAAAGTGTAAGTCAGTGTACTAAAGTGCAATGACAGAGAACTGCACAGGATGCCACGGGAGCAGCCAGGAGGCTGTAATCAGGAAAGACTTCCTGGAGGAGTTGCTCTGTGAGCAGATAGGTGGCATCCAGGGAAGGCTGGAGACACTCACACTGGTTTGCAACATTCAATTACATACATTTCTTCCCAATTCTGCATTTAGTGACCAGACGGGTCATTTGAAATCAGCAGTGATATAATAAGCATTCCCATCTCGGACAACAGCAAGCCCTACAAATGAACTTTTTCCTCCTGAGGAGATGGTGTTGAACATTTCCCAGACCACCGAAGGGTAGGGTGCAGTCAGGCCAGAGGGAAGGGCATTCGGATAAAGTTTACGCCAGAGGCAAAGTTCACGAACGCCAGAAAAAGGATGGGGCGGAAACTGCAGGACTTGGATTTTTCTAGACTATAGTGTATTGTGTAACTGTCAGCTGTAACAGCGGGAGACAGGAGAGAGGGAGGCAGGGCCCCCACGATGGAGGTCCTGCCCAGGCATTTCCACCTTACCCAGGAGGAGAGGAAGACAAGGAAGTTTCAAGGTCGGCTGCGATATGCTAATATTTTGGAAACATCCTATGCCCATCCACTGAAGCCTCTCCTCAAAGCCAAAAGTAGAACAAAAGGGAAATAAGTTTTTAAAAAGTACAAAAGGTCAGCAGCAGGACTCATCTTTCCCACCACAACAGCGCAGTCTGGTTTAGGTCGGTGGTGTGTAGAAGGCACCAGGATTCAGGTCTGGTCTAAAGGCAGGGGTCACACAGTGGGTCAAATGGGGGGTTAAGAGAAAGAATCACTGACTATGAAAAAGACTGTAAGATGTAAGGAAACCGTGTAATGGCAGTCCGGGGCTGAGGGAGAGCACCTGAGGACGGACAAACTAGGCAGGGGTACACTAGCTGGAGGAGGCGAGTCCTGCCCAGCACGCGGCAGAGAAGTTCGCTGGGGGGCCAACCAGAGTTGCCAGGCAAATACCGGGTACCCCGGGGGTGGGGGGCAGTCAGGGGAGCTGCCATCGGAACTGGCCTGGGTGTCTGGGTGCTGCCGGGACAGGGCCCCTTCACAGTGCATGGGCAGTGGGACCTCAAGATTTCATTAGAGACAGCTGCGGAAGGCTTATCGCCAGACTGGGACTGGGATGCACAGGGGCCGTGTCCTGGGCCCGGGGCTGGGGTGCGTGCCACTCACGTCCTCACACCCACGCCACCCGCCCCAGGCCCACCCTGGCAACCAGAGGACAGCCGCTCCCTCCGGCAGGGCCTTTCAGTGCCCTCAGCGGGAGAAACTTAACACCTTAAGCTCCCTTACTCTTCAAATGTTATATATACATATATCTGTGTGTGCATATATCTGGTATATTACACAAAAATATAATTTTACCTATTTTATTGGCCGCTATACAGGAGAAATACTTAAAGGAACCCTGTTGTTTATCACAGAGCATATGAAAGGATGTATTTGGAGCTGAGGCTCCCGATTAATCCATAACTGAGACAGCAAGTCAGTCAAACACACTTTTAACGGATGTGGGAGAATACAAGGCCATTCTCTGGGCTGTTTTCATCCCACAACATGGAAAGGCTGTCTGTGCTGAACTTCTTCAGCCACCCCTGGACTTTGGGGATCGCCTGCCACTCATTCTGGGCATCAGCTTGGGGCACGAGGTGAAAGAGGGGCACCGCAGGTTCTGACGTGGTTTCGATGTGACCGGGCTCTGCGACCTCATTCATTCCTCCCAGCCACCGAGGCCACCCTGCATTTGACCGACCTTCCCAGCTCTCTCATGGGTCATTGTTCTCAGATGCCCCCATTTCCCACAGCGCCAGGCTATGCCCCGTGCTCCACTCCCCACTGTCTCTCTTTGGGGGTGGTGGGGGGTGACAATCAAACTGCGCTGTGGCTCTTCATTTCCTTGACGGTGCAAAGAAGCTCCAAGAGAGACCGTGGCTGCATATGCTGCAGTCCCAACATGTAGTTAAGTTGTGTGTGAAGTCTTGGAACCTCAGTTTTCTCATCTGCAAAGTGGGGATAAAAAGCACCTGTCCATGTGAATGTAGGAGAATTAAATGAGATAATCTGGGTGAAGTACATAGAAAGTACCGTTGCACAGGAAATACTTGGTAAATTACTCTTATGCTCTGCTGAAGGCCCAAGTCAAACCCCCAGAGAAATAGACAGCTATGCCATTGAGTTCCTCAAAATGCTAAAAATTTAACAGTTCTTTGTACGTATTATTATTCTGAGTGTCATTATTACCCAGTTGAAAGAGAACGAGTTTTGATGGAATGTTTCTTACTGCCCCCTGGGTTCTCTCCCAGAGAAGAGAGTTTGCAAGGCTTTGCCTATGATTTCTCTTTTTAATTCAGCTGATGGTGGTATTCATTATCCACTTGAGGTGGCATTAGAATAAATTAATATTAAAATATTTAAATTTAGAACAATGTGTTTGAAATGACATTAGGAAGATTTATCACCTGCGACGAGAAATCAGGCCTCGATCAGTGACGACCCCCGATTCAGTGTGTTTGGAGACCCCCAGCTCTGATCATTCATTACCCAGCACCTCGCTCCCTCTCTGCCCCCTGATGCTGTGTGGGCAGCTGTCCTTGGGTTCCCTGAGGGTTAGTTCTGCTCACTCACTTTGCACCTCAGACACTGACCTCCAACTGGGGGCTCCTTTTTATCAACAGCCTTGGGCCAAGATGAGGCCAATTCACAATACAAGGAAAGGTAAGACTCACTTCTCGGACCAGTGGTTAAAAATAATGCTGAATATATTCCAAGAAAGTGAAATGATTATTCCCATCTTAGAGGACAGAGCTGTGAGACGGGATGCCACCAATTCTTGGAGGCTGTACAGTGTGGTCATTAAAAGAGTAGGCTCTGGATCCAAAGTGCCTGGGTTCAGATCCCTGCCACTTGCTGGCTGTGACCTGTTGAGCAGTCTGCTTTCCCTCTGTGGCCTCACTATCCTCATCTGAAGACTGGGGATGACAATCACATCTGTTTCAGGTTGTAAAGATTTCAGGAGTTAGTACGTATACAGGTCTTCAAACATCTGGCACAAGGTTAATGCTACAGATGCATTTGCTATTCTTACCTGCTCTTTGGAAAAGACTTAAGAGGAAATGTAATTACAGGTTATTCCAATCAATTAGGCACCTGCCAGCGTTCTAGAAGACCCCGTATTTATAAGATCCCTTTCCTTGCTCAGACCTGTCTCCCTTTGCCAATTTTATTCAAAAGGATAATGACCTACTTTCAAGTAGAGAGTCTCCCAAAAGTCACTTGAGAGGAAACTCTTAGAAAATTCCTGAGTAATCTGTTGGGGTGAAAATAACAGTCTCCTAAGCCTGCTTTAAAGCCTGCCAGCCCCAAACCAGTCCACTGAGCTCCAGGTCAGGAGAGTGGGCGAGCACCGTGCCGTGTGCCGGTCCGACACCAGGCCCCTGGGTGTGTTTGCCGCATGGAAAGGGACCGCTGTGCACTGTGGGGCCGCTGTGCACACACGTTTTCGTGTGTGTTCAACGTCAGCACCAATTCTACTGACACAGATGCCCTACCAGGGACTACAGTCCACGCTCACCCAAGAGCCTTTGCAGCCCTTCCACCGATCCTTCGTGGCTGTTTGAAAATTCCTTCACCCAAGAGCTCCCGTCCCCTGGGCACTAAGCTGAGGCCTGAGAATAGGCCACCTCAAAATGGGGCCCCTGAACATTCAATAAATAATATTTGGGACATATTTATACTAAAAAAAGACTTGTTGACCTAAAATTCAAATTTAACTGGGCTTTTTGTATTTTTATTTGCTAAAATTAAATTTCGAATAAACTATTTCTTTAGTATAAAGATATCTCAAGTATTATGTGGAATGTATTTATATCAAAAATAAACTTATCTAAAATTCAAATTTAACTGGGCATCCTGATTTTATTCTGACAACCCTACTCCGAGTGTGTTACACATACTGATTCATTTAACTCTCATACAACTGAATAAGGGAGGTACTGTTATCAACTCCACTTTGCAAATAAGGAAAAAGAGGCTAAGTAATTGGCCAAAAAAATCTGGCAACACTAAGTGCTGACAAGAATGCAGAGCAACTGGAACTTGCCGACGCTGCTGGTGGAGATGCAGCACGGTGCAGTCACTTTGGAAAAGCATTTGGCAGCTTCTTAAAAGTTAGCATACCCCTGCCATGTGACCCTACCTACAATATTACCTACCACTTTTGGAAAACTTTGATTGAATACCGTGAGGCCAAAGTCAAAAATAACTATACACACAAACACTCTACTCCAGCTGGTATGTCTGTTTTGCATAGGGGCAAGATTAGGAATTCTGAAATTATTTGTATACTACAGAGGAACAAATAAGTAAATGTCTTGTAAATCATTACAGCCAATTTCTCACTATTGGAAAAAGAAGTTTCAAATAAGAAACGGGGGAGGGTTTGAATGCACCCTCAGTGCTACATTGCAGTTAGACACAGTCAATATTGACTTATGTCTTAAAAGATAAATAGAGAAAGAACAACAGGTGTGCATACTCATGAGTCAGCACACGTACATGTATTACCTTATTCTACCCACTGAGACAGCTAGAAGCAATGACATCCCAGGAGCAATGAATCTATCCACTGCCCAGATCTTGGTCTCTTACACCATTTGGCTCCTCGGAGAAATGGTTCATTCTAGAGTTGAGTAGGAAACATTGTAAGATGAGCCTGAAATATTTTGTGGTGCCAGAAAGCAAGGAAGTGCTAAAACATAAATTAAAATATGGGGGCATAACAAAGAGACACCAAAAGTGCTTCCAAAGGCCAAAGTCGGAACCACTTGAGCAACAAAATAACTGATGGGATTGAATTATATATAACCCAAAGAATAAGATAAATACCCACGAGTCCACACTGATATAAACAACTGAATAAATAAACGAGGGGGAATGGACAAGTCCTCCTCACAGCATAACTCCAATTAACAAAAGTGGAAAGAGCGAAGGAAGTAGAAAATCACCATTACACCATCACAGTTATAATTGCCAAAAGCAAGATCCAATCAGGGGGCAAGAATGTAAGCAGAAACAAGAAGACTTGCATAGGCTTAAAATATCTACCCTCAAATGGTTTTTTTGTTGTTGTTGATAATCTCGTAAAAGGTATTTACCAGAATAACACAGTCAGTTTACGGTGGAGAGTCCCCATCAACACCACCTTAGCCACGTGATCAAGGGTAGTAACATCAACAGCAATACATCTCAAAATCAAGTGCGCCTGATACGATGCTTTGCTGCATCCTTTCACGGTCATTAAAGGTGAGGACCACTGAGGGGTTGTCATAGATCGGGGAAGGCCAAGGGGACATGGCAACTAAATGAAATGTGAGATCCTGGGATAGAAGAAAAGCACCTTAGTGGGAAACGTGGTCAAGTCCAAGTTAAGTCTGCAGTTGAACACTGTGCCAAGGTTAATTTCTGAGTTCACATAAGTATTCCATGTTTATGGGAGATGTTAGACGAGGGAGTACATACAGCCTACACAGCAGCTCTTTGTACTATTTTTGCAGCCCTTCCAAGTCTAAATTTATCTAAAAACAAAAATATTACCCCTCAAACATAAAACCCTCATTTCTCCCACACAATCCCTATTCTAGCAAAAGGAAAAATATATGTTATTAAAAAGCCTTTTTGGCTGCTAGAATAGGGCCAGGCTACCACAGTTTGGACCAGTAAATCATTTTCCCGATCCTCCTTTCATCTTGAATTTGGGTCAGGAATCCCGAAGAGTCTGTTTTCCTCCTTCCTTCCTTCTTCAAGCTTCCAAATCAGGATTCGCTAGGGCAAGTAGCTGGCACGCCCCCTCCCACACAGCTCGGCCTGACACAGCCGCACAGCCCAACGCTGAGCCTGCCCCTCCTTGGCCTCTGCTGTCTTTACTGTTTCTAAGTGTGGTTTGGGGGGGAATGGGCTCCCCAGGCAGCACACGCTTCCAGAACCTCCTGAGGAAAGCAATGCAGAGGAATCTCGCCCAAGGCAAGGTTTGTAAAGCCCGCTCTCAAGGATCCCCAGGTACCTCATTTTTGTAGGAAAAGAACTCTCATCTCTGAGCGCATAAATACGTGAAGAGTGGGCAACGAAGCAGAAAACGGCTGCCATCTGACGGCGCTGCCGAACCTGACACTTCATAGGGTAACCTGTCTGCCCCTTCCATCCTTCCACAAGGCAGAGCTTCCTTTAAAAAGTTATTTTTACTACAAACCAGATATTTTACCTCATTAAGGTTGTAGCTATTGTATGAGTCATAGATTGGTCCCTGACTTTTCTAGTTGGCTCCCAAGGTAGAGGTAGGTTAATATAAAATGCTTGCATATTGATAACATGAATCATTAGAGATAACTAAAAAAAAAAAACGAGATATGTTTCTGGCTGATGGAAGAAGAGGCTATGCATAAAAAAAAAAAAAGAGAATAAACCAGCAATAAAACCCAGAAACTCAGGGAGACCCCATCTAGGTGGGGTCACCTTTAATAGGTTCAGGACCCACTGAAACTATTTACCATTTGAGGCTCAGGGATTACTGCACCTTCTGGGCTGAGAGGCCTAACATCACTGCCCCTTTCTCCAGGATTAGGCCAGCTTCTTAAGGTCTCAAAAGTACACGTCTAAGTTCATGGTAGCTGTGATGGCTGCAACTTGATCACAGCATTACATGAGCATGCTCACTGGGCTCTTGGGAGTTTGCCTGGAAGGTTTGCAAAGGGAGGTGCAGCTCAGAGTACTCCTTGGAGTCCATGGGGGGAAGGGTTGGGGGGGTTCTGCATCTTGTTTCCAGTTGATCAAGGGTTGCATCTTCCAGCTTCTCACTGGTCTCTCAGAAAACCCAGACCATGCTCCAAACCATTGTGCGCCTCTCAGTGTAGATGAAGAAGGGTGACTCGGGATGGGTGAGGTGACAAACAAAAAGAAAGGGACAGTCAGGGGAATGTGGGAAGGCACACAGGATCCTCAGTAAGTGCATTGACTCCCAATGCCCCTTCTACCACCGACCAGCGAAGGGGATGAGACCACGTGCAATCTGGGCCCTGAGTCCAGTGACAGCACCGAAGCAATAGACTTCTAAAACACTTAAAAGACGGGTTTTTTGAGTTTTCCCAAAGTTCATACTACTTCCTGACCCCCAACCCCAAGGATGATGATTCTGTGGGTCTGCGAGGAAGATGGGATTCTTCAGGTTCAAGATGGTGGTTTTGCTCCACGCGATCAGGGCTGGGACCCCCACAGTCACCCCTGCATCCTGCAGGAGAGGCCCGGAGGACTCTCAGGTGGCCCAGGCGCTGGAGGCCGGCTGTTCCATCATCTCCGGTTGGTGGGGGCAGCATGGAGACCACGAGTCGGGGCCTGGAGCTGGGAAGGCGCGGATGGCTCACAGGGAATGATGGGAATGTGCACTTCCCTCCCCTGCTGACAATCTGCCTAGAGCCCCCCAGAAAGGGCCCACCCTGCAGCCATGTGTTGAGAGTCAACTCCAGAGGCAGGAGATAAAGCATGTAAACCCACTGGTCACCAGTGAATAATTTGTTTTATTGTTAAAGCTCAAAAGGGCAACCTGAACATTTATGGGATGCTAAATTCATTGCCTATCACTTCGAAGGAAGATATATACATTATAATCTACTAAACTGTGTATCTATAGGTATATATAGGTGTGTGTGTGTCACACACAATCTTTAAAGAACTTAAATGCATACGAGGTCTGTCTCGAAAAACTCCAGCCATTGTTAATGTAACAAGAACGGTTTGCGTGACACCAATGTAACCTGGCAGAGTTTTTTGGCAAAACATCAAATCAGCCAGGTGACTCAGTACCCGTATAGCCCAGATTTGATACCCTGCAACTTCTGACTTTTCCCAAAAGTAAAATCACCTTTGAAAGGGAAGAGATTTCGGACTGTCAGTGAAAGTCAGGAAGATGCGATGGGGCAGCTGATGGCGATTCCAACAAAGGATGTTGCAGAGTGTTTTGAACAGTGGAAGAGACACTGGGAGAACTGTGTGAGGTCCCAAAGTGCCTACTTTGAAGGTGACTGAGGTGTCATTGTCCTCTGTACAATGTTTCCTATATCTTCTTCAATAAATGTCTCTATTTTTCATAGTGTGTGGCTGGACACTTTCTGGACAAATGTATAAACACACACATTTATGTAGTCAATTGTATATGATGTCCAAGGACCAGCCAATTGCAGACCCACATGGTAGAGGAGATAGAAAAAAAGACTCTTAATCACCTGGACAATTAAAAAAAAATACTGAAGCTTTACTACCATCTCCAGAGATTCTGGTATCACTCATTTGTGGTGTGTCTGGGACATTCTATCTAATGTGTACGCAAGCTTGAGAATCACAGCCTTACTTAGAGTCTCAAGCCCCAGTGCTCACCTTATTAGTTTCTGTGGGAAACCAGTAACAGCCAACTTCCGGTGTGGCCAGCAAGTGCTGCTATGGAGACTGAGTGTGGTCTGCTTGTAGCTCAAGAAAGGGAATATTCATGCAGCTGATGTCACACTGCTCTGGTATTTGTCAAAGACAAGCTAAAGCCCCACTGTGTGCAGGCTGCTGCTGTTGATGGGCTTCTGTCTGAGTGAGCTCCGAGAAGATGATACAGCGAGCTGTAGAGAGTGGATGGTGTGTTACTCGCAGCATCTGGGCATCCCTGTGCCCGGCCAGGGAACTCTGCATGCCTCTGCCCGAATAGCTCACCCATCTCACTGGGGACCCTGAGTCCCAGGCAGATGGTGAGGGAACGTGTGCCCTAGGAGATGACAGAGGGCTTCTAATTATGGATCTGAGTCCAAATTAGAAACCTCTCCCGATTGCTAAACAACTAGTCTTATACCCTTTGAATGAACTTTCATATTTGGAAGTGAGACCAACTCCCTGCTTTCTCTGTCTCTGATTATCCAGCAAGCCAGGAGTGATGTATACCTGAGCCCCTCCAGGCTTGAAGGCAGGGGTCTTCCTACATCCACTCCTCTCATCGCCACCCCTACCCTATGAAGCTTCCTGACCTGGCCTTTGTGCTGGTGACCCTATGGGGCACCCGATCATCTGTCTCTGCCGGTGGGTACATGGTTGTCGGGACATCTGCAGCAACTGACTTTTAAATCACGTGATTTATAGTCACATCTGCCTGGAGCCAAGGACAGAGGCTCTAGTCACCCTCTTGCAAAGGCAACCCTGTGCCCTCACCACATGCAACTGGGGTGGGGGGTGCAGGCTGAGCTCCAAGGCTGCCTTCCCCATGGGGCCTTGGGTAGCTGGGTGGGAGTCTCTCCCCAACCTCGGTGCTCTCTGTGCAGCACCGTTTATCATCTCCCAGTGTCCATGGGTCGGGCGTCTAGGCACGGGTTGCCTGGTTCATCTACTCAGGGTCTCAGAGGCTGCAGTCACGCCACCCCTTGGTCTGGGTTCTCATCTGGAGACTGGACTAGAGAAGATTCCGCTCTGAGTTCACTCGAGTGTCAGCAGGATTCATCTCCCGGAGGCTGCAGACTCGGGGCTCCTCGAGGTCGCCCACGGTTCCCTGCCCGATGGCCATCTCACAACACGGCAGCTTATTTCTCTGCAAAGCTACCACAGGAGAGTCTCCTCCTCCAGTCTGCAAAGTCACCTAATCAAGGGAGGGACATCAATGGCCTTTGCCGTCTTCCATGGGTTAGAAGTCACAGGTTCCACCTGCAGGCAAGAGGAGGGGAGAGACAAGGGTGTGACCCTTTGGGGGTCGCCGTAGGGTGTGTCTGCCACATTCAGCCACTTGCTTTTGTTGACACAGACTACAGGATTAGAATTCCTCTTTGGCCTTTCTTGCCAGGCCTGAACTTGACCTAAATTTTTGTTACAGATCTCTGACTGTTCCTCAGTTATTGCCCCACTCTTTCTCCTTCCAGATGCTCTGGGATGATGCTGTTGTATGCGTTGGTAGCAACTGACAAATATCATCTAACTTCAGAGGAAACTGTTGAGAAAGGTTGTGTCTTATTCAAGGTCACACAGATTGTACTACAGATGAAGCTGGGACTGCTTAATGCCAAATCCTATGACCTTCTAGTCTGCTTAGCCTGTATGCTAATAATAATAATCCCACTCACTTATCAGGACTGATAATGAAATAATGCATGGAACAGTTCTTTGTAAATTGAAGAGTATTATGCAAATATTAAGAATTTTATTCATGACAAGCATGGATTTTTGGCTTCTTAACAAAATAGATCCTTACTTGTGTTTGCCCTTTGAAAACCCCACATCTAGGCAAAATTTTGTTTACATAGCTTTGTGGCACATTAACAAGAGTTCAATCTTTTTAAATGCTTCCAGTGTAATCCAATGTGTAGCCTACGAAGCATAAAGTGGGGGGAGATTAATCAAAGAAAACAATCTTTAATCTCCTCCTCTTAGTCTTCCTTTGTCTCCTCTGCTTTCTCTCAGCAGGTTTCCTCTGCAGACCTGTGATTTCCCATGAATGAGCCTCCGATCTTGGGAGAAGTGGGCTGTCTGTTCAGAACCCCCCTCCCCACCGCCCCCTTGATATACAAAACTCCAGGAGAGGCCCAGAGGCCTCCTTCCCATCCCACTCGGGGTTCTGTGCTGCCCGCCTGAGCTCAGAGCTCTCATTTCAATCAGCAAGACTCCAGCGCTGAAGCTGCTGGGGGGTCTGGGGTGGGGGCTGGACATGAGACTCAGGCCCAGACAGGTCCCCGTTAGAGCACCCAACTGGTGAGACCTGAATCTGGTCACAATTAGGCTGCCATTTGCAGGCTACTGATGCTGTTCTTAGAAGCTGAGAGGCAAACAATCACACCTTTGTCTGAGAAGTCTGGCCTTTATCTGCGGTTATTCAAGGCTGCGAGGAGAGACCCGGAGATTCCCACATCTCCCTGGCACTGAGACACGTAGCTAACAAGGCAAAAAATGCCTGCTCTTCCATACGCCTACCACTAGGAGATAAGAAGCCATTCCTCCAGTTATTAAATACTATCTGTCTGCTCTAATCGCAATGTTCTCACAGGATATTCTGAACATTTTTCTTCAGCACAGTGCTGAGATAGCCACGCACTGCTGCAGTGGTGAGCACCCTTTAGGCTCGGAGGCAACGTGCCATCCAAGGCCAGAGAGGCCGGGACCGAAAGCCTCAGCTCAGCCACTGGTGCCTGGTCACCCGTAGGGCCTGGGACCCTCCTCGCTCAGTGAGGGCGTTCCTGCTCCTTACCTTGTGAAAAATTAAGTGGGCGAACATACCGGGCTTGGTCTAGACCCGCGATTTTCAACCTTTCTCATCTCATGGCACACAAAAAACTAATTTAAATTCTGCAGCACACCAAAAAAGATGTTTTTTTGCTGATCTGACAGAAAACAAATAGGTATAATTTAGATTCATTCACCTCACACCTGTCAGAATGGCCATTATCAATAAATCAACAAACAGTAAGTGCTGGCAAGGATGTGGAGAGAAGGGGACCCTCATGCACTGTTCGGGGGAATGAAGGCTGGTGCAGCCACTGTGGAAAACAGTATGCAGATACCTAAAAAAATAAAAAATGGAACTGCCTTATGACTCAGTGGTTCCACTTCTGGGAATATATCCTAAGAAACCCAAAACACTAATTTGAAAGAATACGTGCATCCCCATGTTTATTGGAGTGTTATTTACAATAGCCAAGATTTGGAAGCAGCCCAAGTGCCCATCAGTAGACGAGCGGGTAAAAAAGCTGTGGGACATTTACACGATGGGATACTACTTGGCCATAAAAAAGAAGGAAATCTACCCTTTGCAACAGTATGGATGGACCTAGAGGGTATCACGCTAAGTGCAATAAGCCAGTCAGAGAAAGACAAGTACCATAGGATCTCACCCATACACAGAATCTAATGAACAAAATAGAAGCAGACTCATAGACACAGAGAACAGACTGACAGCGGTCAGGGGGAAGGAGGTTGGAGGACTGGGTGTAAAAGGTAAAGGGATTAAGAAAAAAAAAAAACACATTCACAGACACAAACAACAGTGTGGTGATTGCCAGATCAGGAAGGGGGTGGGAGGTAGAAGGTGGTACAGGGGGGATAAATGATGATGGAAGGAGACTTGATTTTGGGTGGTGAACACACAATACAATATACAGATGATGTGGTATAGACTTGTTCCCCGAAACCTATATAATTTTATCAACCAGTGGCACCCCAACAAATTCAATGAAAAAGAAAAAGAGTATATTGAAAATAAAGAAAGAAAATCACTGGTCTGGGCCCACACTGACCAGCAGGACTGTCTGCAGAGATGGGAATGTTCTACATCAGTCTGTCCAACACAGTGGCACTTGCCACGTGCCACTGTTGAGCACTTACAACGTGGCTACTTGGGGTGTGTCTCTGAATTGTCCCCCTCGATTCTAAGAGGGAGGTCAGGCCATGATGCTCCCTTCCCTCAGAGCACAGATACCACTTCACTTCCACTCTGGTTTCAGCGACCCTGGGCTCACCGAGGGCTCACCCTGGGCAGAAGGGGCACTGTGATAGCCACTCCGCAGCTCTGGGATCCACGTGCCCAGCTCCCAGCTGCACCCCAGTGTCCCCGCTGTGTCCAGCCCCCTGCTGCTCCCCACTGTCTTTCCCCATGCCCAGCTCCCAACTGTGGCCAGATCCTGCTGCCCCTTGGGAATGGCAGGACCTCAGAGAAGAAGGGCTGAGCATGTCATCCCACAAAGCTGTCTCTCAGGATACACACCTAAATACCCAAATTCAACCTCTGACCAGCTTGGCCATGTGATTGAGAGAAAGTAAAGACATTTCTTCACACCCAAGAGGCCTAGGAGTCATCTCTGTTACTCTGGTATTAACATTCCCACCAGGAAATAAGTGATTCCGAGTTTCCCTAGGCAGGACCGAATCACGCACAAGGTGGGAAATGGGGATAGAGAGATGCAGGAGGCAGAAGGGGTGAAACCCAGTTCCGTTCCCAGGCCGGATGGAGGTGCACCTGCCCACGCTGAGACTCCCTCTGCCTTCCCCGAACAGAGTCGCCCTACAGTGTACAGTAGGTTACAGTTTGCAGGCTCGCTCATTAAGAACCTCCGAACAATCACAGCCAACTTCTTTCTTAGGCAAGAAAAGACATTTGATTCACTGCATGCTGTATTTTGCTGTGTATAATGTGCTCCCGTGCATAGTGCACACCCACGTTTTGGGCCCTAACTTTCAGGAAAAAGTATCTTTTGTTTTAATTTTTTATTCAGTTATTTATTTGTATTTAGAGAAAAAAGATTATCATATTCCAGGGTATTATTTTGCATATGGATATCATTGCTCTCTAGAGTTATACTTTTAATGCATAAGCATGAATAAAAGAATTAAAAACATTTATATAGAGACAGAATTAATACTACCCACGTATAATGTGCATCCTTATTTTTCCCTCAAAAATTTGGGCAAAAAAAAGTGCTCGTTTTACACGGCACGATACAGTGTCATCCTCGGCGAGTAGCCCCTCGTGGAGGGGCTGGGCAATAGGAAACCGCTTGCTGGCGGGCCCGCCCCCTGGATGCTGCGTGCCGGCTTCAGGCTCCCTCTCATCCACCTGCCGCTCTGTCCCTTCCGATTAGGTTCCTTCTCTCTCTGCAACTGCTCTATGCAAAACAGTAGCCACTAGCCATGTATGGCTATTAAAGTATTTTTAGTTGGAATTAGTTAAAATTTAACATTCTGTCCTCAGCCACACAAGCCACATTTTAAGTGCCCAAGAACCCTGGGCTGCTGTCTGCCTGGAGCATGGAGCAGACATAGAACATTCCCGTCACCTCAGCAAGTGCCAGCATACGGTGCTGTTCCGGAGAGGAAGGTTACTGTGCACGAGTCTAGGAAAGTGCTGTAAGTGACCATTTCCTCGGTGGTTATGAGTAACAGCTTATTTCATACAGAAATAAGGATAAGCCTCAGCCTGTTCCAAATCCTAAAGAATCATAATCCAGAGCCATAATTTTACATATCACTCACAGCTAAAAATAAAAGCTAAGTCTTCCCACATACACAGCACTTCTCTCTCTTTTTGAAGCTTTGAGTGTTTGCTTCCTGGGGGCCAGTGCTGTTCCGGGGCTCCGGTTGGCACCTGTGAGCAGCAGCCCCGTCTGGCACTGGGACCCAGTTACTCCACAAAGGTGAGGAGACCGTGGGGACCAGTGCTCGGCGGGGTACAGGCGATACCCTGCTTCTGGGATAAATTAAATGCACGGCAATTCACAGCTCACCCCAGGGAGACTCAGTCTGTAAAAGCCATGTGACAGGGAGTTGCCATGAAGCCAGGTCTCGAAGGCATCAAGCTACCCTCTACTGAGCAAGAGGACTCGGTGCTGGATTGTCTGGGGACACTGCCTGCACTGGCTGATTGTCCCCACAGTGGCTTGATGTTCCCCTTCATTTTCCCCATGACAACATGCCTTCAATGGCACAGGGGCTGTGGCTGTCACGTCGGAGCATTGGGGCACAACGTCACCTCCCGTCAGAAGACTTCACCCTTTCCAACAGGCGCCAGCCCCAGCCCGCCCGCCCCCACGGATTCCAGGAGTAGCAGGACCGGAATCATTTAAGTTCCCTCCTACAGAAACACAAGCTGCTGCAAGATGGTGAGGGAAAGCAGGCAGGGAGAGGAAAGGACGGTGTCCCAGCCACGCGGGGCCTGGCCAGGGTCAGGCTGCCTGCCCGCCCGTGTGACCACAGTGCGTTGCCTTGTGTGGACGAGGACGGCTGTCTGAGGTCAGAGGAGATACTAGTTATTCAGCGTTTACTTGGCCTGGCTCATCGAGAAGCACTTAACATGTGTTTTGCCATGGAGCCCTCCGATAGCACACCCACAAAAACATGGCTGCACGTTACACACGGGAGCGCATTATGCATGGCAAAATCCGGTAAGTGACATCCAAGCTCACCCAGGGAGGAGTAGTAGCTGAACTTGAACCCTGGTGACCTGACCACCGCTATGGGTTTCTGCAAGCCTGCTGTTCCAGAGCCGTGTTCACTCATCTATGTACCAGTCCAGTCCACCCAGTCTTTTAACCAGCTTCCGCATTCACTGATTTAGTGGTGAAGCACGCAGGCTCTGGGGCCAGACCACCTGGGTTCAAATCCCAGCTGTGCTGTTAGCCACCTGGACGCCCATCCGGGCTGGTTTCCCTCTGGAAAAGGAGGACAATTACCTGAGAGCTGGCAGAAATGCAGAATCTCAGGCCCCACCAAGACCGACTGAGTCAGAACCTGCATTTTAACAAGATCACCAGGCTTATCTGCACATTTGAAATCATCGCATACACTCGAAAACAGTGCCCTGCGATGAATTGTTTTTTAAGATACCGTAAGGCGTGCAGATGAGTTGGTTTTAGAATGCCAGACCGCTGTCCCAGGTCTAGCTCAATTTCATGTGTGCACTTGGAGAGCTGGGTGCTCCTCAGATGAACACAGCCACGCAAAACCAAAGGGCCACTGTGTTGAAGATGAGAAAAGGAAGCTGAATCGTTACTGTTATAACCAAGTCCATGAGGTAAGTTTGGCAGTACAGTTCCTGCAATCCACGAGGGCTGGGAAGGAAGCATCATTTAAGTAAAATAAAATATGTTGGCATCTGTTCCCACCAAGATTTCATACCTAAGTAGGTCAAACCCAGGAAGCCGATTCTGGCTCTGGGAGACTGAGCGGCCACTGTGTTTTCTGTGGGAACCGATGGCTCCTCTCCGGGGCCACACACATCTGCGTCTGCTGCTCAGATTCCCAGAGTCCTTGCCAGAGAAGCTTACCAACTCTGAACAAAGGGTCCTGAGTGGCTCAAACTGTGCCTGTTCCTTTCCTGCCCTCCCACCCCCCCACTTCGTCAGCAGGTTCTCCAACGCAGGGCTTGAGACGGGAACCCGAGTTCAAATGATGTGTTGCGGGCACGCTCTCGGGCAGACAGTGGTGCCAGATAAAATACGGGACACCCCAGTTCAATCTTCATTTCAGAGGACCCAACAAATAACTTTCCTGCAGGCATGGCTCAAATATTTCATGGGGTGTACTTGTACAAAAAAGTTACTCGTCAGTGGTTTAAAATTTAAATTGCACTGGTTATTGGTGTTTGCATTTGTCAACCCTGGTTCAAAGGAAGCAGAATGGGCAGCGGGAGGCAGACTCAGCAGGAGCCTGACCGTAGTCCGAGCCCACGCCGGCTGGCGCTCTGTCCTCAGGGGCCACTCAGTCCATGGCCATGGTCTGCGCCTCCTCCTGGCGTCCTCGGGCCCTCATGAAGCCAACATCTTGACGGTTTTAAGCTGGGTCTTTTATCCCCACTTCCCTGGGAATAGATACAGAAACAGGGCTTTCAAAAATGGGAGCACGCTCAACCCTCTCACTGCCAGACCTGCACCGTCTGCGCAGTATCGGTCACGCGAGGACTACCCGGGTGTTTCCGAGAGCTGGGCTGAGCGTTTTCTTTCCATGAAACTTTCAGAACAGAGTGTTGTTTCACCAGAAAAGCCTCCTCCCCACGTCCCTCCTTCCAGGCAGTAAGGACTGGGCAGTCTGCGCCAGGCCCGCTCAGCTAGCGTCACTCCAGGAAGATAAAATGACGTCACGGCTTACGCACGGGGCATACGTTGCACATAAGAAGCAGTGAGTGAGATTCCTGGTGCTGCGTTTGATAGGCATGCATCCACCTAAAGCCCCGCAAAAAACCAGTGGTGAACAGAAATATCAGGGGTGACTAGTTAAAAACTCAGGCTAGGAGGGACAGAGGGAGGATTTGTCTCATTTACCCAGCAGCGCAGCTATAGGAACTACGTGCCTGACCTTCAGAACCCTCTGTCCTTCCCCGCGGCTGCTGGCCTTCGCCAGCTCCTGGCCAGCTTCAATGAGACGGGTTTTCCAGAGTGTGGTCCACAGAACACCAGTCTTAGCTGCAACCCTTGTCAGTGAGGTTCTATGTTTAAGAGTCAGGAAGAGCAATTTCCTAGCCCTGTAGCTATTTCTTCAGAGCATCACAATATCCATTTGTGCTGCAGTAAAGAAACCAGCCTTTTGCTAATGTATTTGTTTGCAGAGCACTGGGAGTCTGTGAATAGGCACCAGAAAGTGCTGAGGAAGCCCCCCATTTGGAGGAAAGAGGGCAGGGAAGCCAAAGGCCCCTGTACTACCTACACCTGTTTTTGTTCCTCTGATTCCCATGTTACTAGTTTCTTCGGGACAAGAAATTAAACAGCGTGAAAGGGTTAACTTGAATCAGGAGGGGTAACACTCGGCTATTGTCAGGTCTGTTACCCAGTAAGTCCCTCACACCATGCCTGCCTCCTTCAACCCGACATCCACACCTGGAATAAATTGAGAGCAGAGAGCAAGGCAAACGTGTCCAGGTTATCTCAGAAGCGACCACACGGGGGAGCTCTTGGTAAGATGAGAGAAACATATCAGCGGGTCCAGTAGGCTCAGGAACTGGGAGAGCAATTGCTCTTTGCCTTTTGTAAAGAAAAACTGTTGAGAAGAAAACGTCCAACTCTACACACTAAGCAGAAAGGACAAGATCAATTGTGCTCATTCTGACACCTGGAAACAAAGTCAGTCATCTTAGAACGAAGTAGTCACCAATGTTCCGCTCTGCCATGTTGAACAGATTTTTATTCTGTTTAAGGATGAGGGGCACAGAAGGAATGTGCTCACTTTGCCGCCAGTTAAGCGTAGGAAATGTGGAACGTTGCCCGTGGGTATTATTTGAGAGGCGATGAGAGGGTTTTCCTGTCCCCAGTACATGTTTCCTGTTACCTGAAATTCCACCATTAGAGAGTTATTCCTTTAAGTCAGTGGTTCTCGGCTAAGGTCGATTCTCCTTCTCTTCCCGTGTTGCACTGCATTGCTAGGTCCCAGCCTCAGAGTTTGATTTGCCAGGAACAGGAGAATTGCCTGTCTGACGAGTTCCCAGGGGATGTCAGTGCAGAAACCCGCTTTGAGAACCACCGGATAGAAGTCCCGAAGGAGATAATGCAGGCACAGAGCCTTTAGTACAATGCTGGCGTATGTACGCCCACAGCACGCAGTGGTTCTCAAACTTGGCTGCACGTTAGAATCCTTGGGAGCTTGTAAAGTCCCCGTGCCCAGCCCGCAGCGCAGACCAGTGAGTGGGACAGAGCCCAGGCCTGTGTCCCAGACATCACTGCTCCTGAGAGCTCCCGGCTGGTTCCAGCGCAGCTGCGGCTCAGGTGCACCACGGGCCGTGGCAGCTGAGAGGGTGTCACCGCATTCACGGGATACTCTAGGGTCTAACAGCCGCTAGAGAAAGCAGAGAGAGAGGCGGGGGTACCAGCACTGCAGCAGTGGGGAGGACAGGCCCAGGCCGGATGAGAACGCCTGGCCGAAACACGTAGCTCAGGGAGATTCCAACTGGGCCCCGATACCTCTGCTCCCACCTCATCATCCACGTCTTCAAAACTGTTGCCTCCACCTCCTACCTATCCACCTATCCCAACCTTCGCAGTGCAGAGTCCCCAAGTCCGTTCTCCAGCCCTCCCCGCTCCCTTCTCCGCACAGCCTGCAGCCGGATCCCTGCCTCCTGACAAGGCGCTGTGCTCAGAAACGCCCCTGCCAGGCGCAGCCCCAGCGGGCAGCTCAGGGGGCACGGGGGAGGGGTGGGGCAGCTCAGCGCTCAGTCTTCCCCATACCCACCTCACCTTGAGAGCCTGGGCGACAGTTCACTTCTCTTCTGCCCCAATGCACTACCAGGTGCAGGTCCTGACCGGTTCTCCTCTCACCTCTGCAAAGTCTCCTGCGCTGTCCCCCTCCCTCGAGTAATCCTCACGTGCCTTCCCACACACCCTCTCCCCTGCCAAACACACAGACAATTGCTCTCACTCTCCTGCAACAAAATAAGTGATGGGATTGGGTTATAATCCTTTGTTTCCACACACGGGCCGTTTGTACTCGCAGTACCGCCTCTCTGGGCCTTTGCGCAGGCGCAAACAGCTGGGAACTAAGATGCTCTCCCACCCTCTGACTACTGCTCAGGCTCCCAGCCCCTTCCCCCGCGCACAGGACCCTGAGGCTGTGCTCCCCACCCTGAAGGCCAAGTTATGAAAAAGGCCGTAATTATAAATAACAAAGGTCATCATAATTATGGGTTTGTCTCTCCCACCACACAGGGCGGGGTGGAGAATCATCACTGATAACAGGAACTGCGTTGATCAAGTGAAGATAAAGTGAAACCGTGACCTCTGCTCCAAGGTATTTACACCTGTTGGGTCTGAAATCTTCCAAAAATGTCACCACAGGCTCAGGCCTAACTAAATTTTTCAGTTATGTGATTTATTCGTTGGAAAACTCGTACGAAGGAATAAAAATCATAGCACATTTCATTATGCGTTTACCATACTGCCTTTCCAAAACAGGAAAATGATACAGGTAAAGAAATACAAAACTGAGCCGATTTTACCAACACCGACATCTATTTGAGTGACTGGGATCAGGACTGTCCCGGAACCACTCTGCCCTTCAGCCGCCATAACTGGTTCGGGTCATCCTAACCCATCCTTGAAGCTGGAAGAGGGACAACCCCTCTCCCGCAGGCCACAACAGAGAGGCTGCCGCTGCGGAAACCTCCGGCCACGTCTGAGGCAGGCGGCGGAACGCCAGCCCTGACCTCTGCTTCCCTTCCCTCCCCGCCCTGCCTCCACTCCGTCAGGGCCGAGCTGCCCCACCCTGCAGCCTCCCGGCCCCAGCAGCTGCGATTTCCTCTTCACTCCCGCCCCGCCCATCCTTCCCGCCGTGGAGGGTTCCTTCTGCAGGTTTCCTGTGGGGCCGTGGATTTTTTTATGCTTAACTGGGTGGAAAAGAAAGGAAGAGCTTTATTCTCTGAGCCACCACCTTCAGGAACACCTGGCCCCCTGCGAGCCAGAGCAGAGGAGGGTGTCCTCGAACGTCCTGGTCCCTGGGTGGGCTCCGTGCCCACGGGCAATGGGAACTGGTGTTTGCGTAGGAGACCCCACCCTCCTCCCCCTCACCCTCACTGAGCTGCACTTTGCCCTTCTTTCAAAATATTAAATTCAGTCTTGAAATGGAGAGCCAGGGGGGAGTTTTAAATAAACCCCTTTGTGGATTAAGATGTACAAATTTCCAGTTTAAAAAAAAAATCAGTCGTGGGATGTAAAGCACAGCCTAAGGAACAAAGTCAATAACACCATAGTAACTGCATAGTAACTGCCAGGTGGGTACTAGACTTATTGGGGACCCCATTTCTTAACTTATATAAATGTCTAATCACTATGTCGTACACCCGAAACTGATATAGTATTGTGTGTCAACCAATTGAAAACACAAATTAAATAAACCCCTTCGCTCCAACAACAGAAGAAGATGGGGCCGAAGGTTCATGAGAGGCTTCGCCATGCTTCACAGAAAGCAGCATCGTCACAGCTGATGGGTCTCCTGCCCTGTTAGAGGGGACCGCAGCGGACTGCTGCCCCGCAGGGCAGAGCAGTGACCGGACGGGAAGAACAGAGACCTGCGCGGACTAGGCCTTGTCCCTAATTTCCCAAGCATGTGGCCTGCATGGTGCTGGCCCCTGAGCCAAGTCTCAGAGAAAAGCTCACAAGGTTTTACATTTTGCCGTGGATAAGTACCCAAAGGGACCGCAGAGCGGAGTAACGAGAAAATGGGGAGCAGCTGCAGAGACCTGGGTCGCAGGAGCCTCAGGCGCGTTTTCCCATTCACGGATTGCTGTCTCTTCCTCCGCAAGCTTTCCGGTGTGAATGCAAATTGACAGAGCAGGCAACAGCGCCACCTGCCGTCCAGAACGGGTTCGAACCCGTAAAAAGAGCAGAAAAGGGGAGCTCTCCCTAGTGGCAGCATCACCCCCGCCCCCACCTTTCTGTTTGTTGTGGGGTTTCCAATTGACCTGATGCAGCTAGGGAAGTGCTTGCTCTGCTTAATAATGCATTTTGATCAGCAGCTATTACAGCATTCTTGGAGCAGTTTTCAGAGAGCATAATACAGCCGAAGCACAGCCCTCAAACAAGCGCTAAACTCTTCCTCCACGGTAAACTGACCCTTCCTCATGCTATGCTGGTGTAGAGCCCTCAATGAACGTAGTTGATATTTCTGCTAAGAGGACGTTGTCATGAGTTCAACTGTGTCCTCCAAAAAGATGTCCAAGGTACCCACCGCTAACATTAACCCGAAATACGGTCTTTGCAGACAATCGTGTTAATGTGAGGTCGTTAGGGTGGACTCTAACCCAATAGGACTGGTGTCCTGTAACAAGGGGAAATCTGGACACAGAGACAGACATGGGCACAGAGAGAATACCGCATACAGATGAAGGCAGAGTTCACGGCAATCATTACAAGCCATCAAATGCCAAGGATTTCCAGCAGACCACCAGAAGCTTGGAGGGACGCATAGAGCAGGTTCTCTTTCAGGTAGAAACCAACCTGCTCCCACCTGCAGGACCGTGAGACAAAACATTTCTGTTCTAAGCCATCCAGTGTGTGAGGCTTTGATGGGGCAGCCCTAGCAAGCTAACACAGGCATTAATTATAATTTGAAGAGTCTGCATATATGGCAGCGTCAGCTGGCTAGAAGCATTTGTGATACAACCCAAGAGCACTAACCAGCTGTGTGTCTTTAAAGCTTGAAGATTTCCAGCAACTTACTTAACCCATTGCCTTGTCTGTGAAACAGGAGCACCACCAACCTCCTCGGCTCTGATGTGCATCTTTGATGAGCTCAGGCGCGGAAACATGGCCTGTCAATCAAAAAGGGTGGCAGTTATGTATTATTATAATAGGACTTGTCATCTGACCCAGGCATGGACAGACTACGCAGACAAGGTCATTTCTGTCCTCATCTCTATGCCTTGGGGGGTTGAGCCATAGGAAAGGCTATCAGTTGGGAATGGCCAAGTGGGGCACCAGCAGAAGATCAGAGGGCAGGAGAAGGGAGAGACCCTGGCTGCCTCACTGTTGGGTCATCAGGAGCTGACTGTGACCATAGGTGGCTTCAGCCACCGTCAGGAAACTGTCCCCATACAGCTGCCCTCTCAGAGTCCCAGCAATTCTGGACTCCCCTTGTCCCTTCAGGTTTAGGATGTGACAGCACCATGCAAGGGCTAACTCTGAGGGACCGTCCTTGCCATGACCGATTTACCTCGATTCTGCCTATGCCCTGGGAAATGACCCCATCGGTGAACTCTCCTCATAGTCCCCAGCCTGAGTGTGTCATCTTTGTGCTGCCAGGCCTCGGATTTGATCGTTAGTTTGGAGACTGGCCTAGGAAACGGGCTCAAAATGCAACTGTGGGCATGTTTTGCTCCTGCATTTGGGGACCCCAGGGATAAACTTCCTTGTCGAGGGAAATGGAACTCAGGAAATTCACGTAGTGGCATCGCGATTCCCTGAATTGTTCACCAGTGATTACAGGGGTGGCGTCCAGGTGGAGTGCAAGATATTGGGGAGTCATGTGACTGTGGTCCTTCTGGTGGACCAACGACAACCAGGCACAGAAAGAAAGGAAATCCATCCTGCCATTTGTGACAACGTGGATGGGCTTCAAGTGAATAAGGCTCAGTGAAATAACCCAGCCAAAGATAAGTACTGTATGATATCACTTCTACGTGGAATTCAAAAAAGGGAACTCACAGAAATGGAGACCGGATGTGTGGTTGCCATAGGTGGGGGGTGGGAGGATGGAGTGAAGGTAAGGAAAGGACACAAACGTCCGGTTATAAGATGATAGGCCCTGGGGACCACACACCCAGCAGGGCGACTGTGATTAGCAACACTGCATTGTAGGTTCACTGGAAAGTTGCAAAGATAGTAGACCTTTAAAGTTTTTATCACGAGGAGAAAAACTGTAACTATAGGAGGCGATGGATGGTAACTAAACTTATTGCAGCAATCATTTCACAACATCAAACCATTAAGGTGTGGACCTTACATTTTTATGTCAATTTTATCTCAGTGAAACTGGAAACAGCAGACACTACACAGTCCACTCTTGAACAGCACTGGCTTGGAATGGGTCCACTCATATGCAATTAAAATGAGTAGTACAAGCCCTGGCTGGCGTAGCTCAGTGGATTGAGTGCTAGCCTGCGAAAAAAGTGTCGCTGGTTTGATTCCCAGCCAGGACACATGCCTGGGTTGTGAGCCAGGCCCCCAGTAGGGGGCGTGCGAGAAGCAACCACACATTGTTGTTTCTCTCCCTCTCATTCTCCCTCCCTTCTCCTCTCTAAAAGTAAATAAATAAAATCTTAAAAAACATGAATAGTACAGTACTATAAATGTATTTTCTCTTATGCTTTTCTTAACATTTTCCCCTGTAGCTTCCTTTATTGTAAGAATACAGTGTATAATACATATTATGCACACAACGTGCTGACTGACCATTTGTGTGACTGTTAGGGCTTCCTGTCAGCAGTCGGCTATTAGTAGTTAAGTTTAGGGGGAGTCGAAAGTTATACTCAGATGTCCGCTTCGTTGGGGTCGGGTCAGCACCCCCACCCCTGGCATCGTTCAAGGGTCAACTGTTGTTTCTCCACCTCCCATGGAGAGGTGGAGCATTTCTCCACCCTGACTCTGGCAATTGCCACCTTTGTCTTTGGTCCTTGGGGGACGAATGTGACAAGCAGAGACTGCAGAAGCACTTCTGCGATGGCGGCCCTGGGCCACCAGGTGACGACAGCTGGGCCAGCCTCCTGGAGGACAGGACTACATGAAGAGAGGCCCTCACCATCCCCAGCATCCCAGCTGAAGCCCCGGACGTGACATTCTAGACCACCCAGCACCAGTCAAGGTGCCCAGGCCTGAAAAGAATGACCCACTGACCCACACAATTGTGAGCAAAGAAAGCGATTGTTTCCTTAAGCCATTCTGTTTGGGGTGGTTCGTTACACTTCAAAGGTGAACTGACATAGTAAGGTCCACTGGCTTTTTCCCACGGAACTAGGGAGAGTTTCAGAAGGAAAGGAGATGCTGCAGGTCATGAACGCCCGATCGAGAACAGAACTGGAAAGTCAGCAGCTTCTAGGGCAGCCTCGAAGGACCCCAGTGTCCCCTGTAGTCCAGGCGGAGGTGGCAGGGAGCCAAGCTCAACAGCAGTTGTCATGGCGGCAAAACCCCAACAATAAACACGTATTCAAACCTACCAGGTCTCTCAAAGTGAGTTTCGAAGCGCAGTTCCCACCCCAGCAGCAACAGTGTCAGCTGGGACTCTTTAAAAATGCAAATTCTCGGCTCAACCACAGCGCCTAGCCGCTGCCCCCAGGAGCGGGGCCCAGCACCCGGCTTTTATCAACTTCTCCGGGTGATTCCCATGCTGGCTACAGTTTGAGAACCCTTGCCGTGGCCTGAGGCCCTGGTGGGAAAGGAGTGGGACTCTGAGGTGGGGACATTTGCACAGACGTGGATGAAGCTGAGAATCCTGAACCCCCCAGCGCCCCTTAAATCTGCCTGGCCCTCAGAGACGGTCCCTCTCCCCGAAACCTTGCAATGACTGCCAGGGTGTGCTTCCAGCCCTACAGGAAGAATTAGACCCCAGTGTAGCCCCGACGAAATAGACTTGCTCTGACCTCACCCATTTGTGCGGCAAGAGTGTGAAATACGGGCAGTCGTGTGCCAGAGCTGGCTGGCGTGGGCTTGTGACAGCCAGTTGCTCAATGTTCGAGAATTTTATGAGAAACTCATGAAGTACAGCCCTTACTAAAATTTAAATCACATAAACTTACAAATTACTATATTTAAAATAAAGGTAATACTCAAACTCATCGCTCCTAGTTAGTTATCTTCATTACACCTCGCTATTATCTAGGCTTTTACGGTCATTTGCCTCCACCATATCTACAGAATGAAAACACTGCATAAAGGCGGCCAGCGCATCTCTTCCCAGATCTGTGTCCAGTATTGAGTTGCTTATTGGTCGAAGTGAGCCATGGTAAGAATATTTACAACTTGGAAATTGGCAAATGCTGCGAGTCAGGGCTTTATCTTTTTTCCTGGACTGCTGATTTGTTAAACATTTATCAGTATGCCGCTGACTATCAGACTCAGTGAGGCTACATTTATTTTCACGGACACATTCATCTGAGACTCGGAATGTGGCCTGTTTAGCACCTGGGGTGACATGACGTTGACACTCGGACCCAGGGGCAGCTGTATTTGAGTCCCATTGCTGCTGTGACAAACTACCTCATACCTGGTGGCCTAAAACAGTGTGGACAACTGGAGGTGTTCTCCAGAACCTAAGTTTGGGAGGTCAGAAGTCTGAAATGATCTCACTGGGCTAAAATCAAGGTGTGGGCAGGACTACGTTCCTTCCTGGAGACTCTAGGGGAGAATCTGCTTTCTTACCGCTCCCAGACCCCCATGTCGCTCGGCTTAAGTCCCTTCTCCATCTTCAAGGTCACAGCAAGCGGTCGAGTCCTTCTCACAGGGCCCCCTTTCTCACCCAGCTTTTCTGCTTCTCTCTTCTCTATTTAAGGATGCTGTGATTTTATTGGGACTACCTGGGTGATCCAGGCTCTCCCCCACCCCCTGTCTTCAGTCAGCTGATTAGCACCTTGATTCCGTCTGCAACTATTGGGCCTTCAACGGCAGCCTACAGTCAGAGCAGACCGTCAGAACCTTCTAGCAAAGGCTCAGGGAGACAGAGACATCAGAATGAATCTTCTATATGCAACCTGCTCAGGACGCCCCCACCCCCATCTCCCTCTCTCCCTCTCTCTCTCTCTCTCTCTCACACACACACACATACACACACACAGAGAAAAGCATATTTGGGATGGAACTACCTCACAGAGCTCTTTGAAAAGCTCTTCAGTGACTGCCCTCTGTCTCCTAAAGTACTTCTATATTTCTTTCTAAAATACATTCTATATTTCTTATTACCAGTTCATTTGATAATGAATACTGCAGCAAAAATCTTTGACATTTTGCTCTGTCTGGTGTGACTCAGTTGGTTGCAGCATTGTCCCACAACCAAAATGTTGCAGGTTCAGGTCCCAGTCAGGGCACATACCTGAGTGCAGGTTCGATCCCCCATCCCGGCAGGTTTGGTCCTTGGTCAGGAGTATCCCATTTCTGGTTCAGGTGTGTATGGGAAGCAACTGATTGAGGTTTCTCTCTCTTCCTTCCTCTCTCTCTAAAAGCAATGAAAAGTGTCCTCAGGTGAGGATAAAAAGAAAAACAAATCTTTGACATTTTGAGTTTTTAAAACATTGCCCAAGACCTTTACATGAATACAGAATTGCATTAAAAATATATTTACCAAACCTGAATTTAAGGCCATTTCCAAAGGCCTAATGGAAAGATCCAGGTAAGAGAGAAGTAGGTAATGGTCATTTAGGTATGCATCTGAAAGTATGGACTTTCAATTTTATTTACTCAGTGATAAATTTTGATGCTTTATTAAGTAAAATTAATGATTCAGTGATGCAGGAACCAAATTCAACGTGCATAATGCTCTTGAAAGCATCAAAGGAATTAAGAAACTCTTTGAAGAAAACTAGCGATTGTGTTCATTGAAGACCTGTTAACCATGCTGAGCAAATGGCAGAATGTCTTGATTTTGACACCAACTACCCCACCATTAAAGCAAAACCAAGCACAGGGGGAAGATCTTCTCTGAAAACCTCACAATCAGGCCTTCCATGACCCTGCACTCAATTTTAGGATCAATTTCCTTTTTTTACATTACATAGTTTGATGATTAAAAGAAAGGTTTACAATTAGACGTCCCAGTTTCCTGGATGACGTATAATTAGAAAAATTAAGGTGGAGACTAGCTGCTTTCATTAGATGTATAACTGCTTTTGAATGTCGATGTAGCTGTTGAAACGAACTTACGGAACTGAAAGGAGCGTAACTCAGGAGATGTGGTATGGGTGGCTGCCGAGTGTGAGGGACTGACCACCTTGCATTCATTGCTCTCTGCGCTGTGCCGTGCACTGTATCAGAAAGTATATTTGCAGCGACAGTTCACCAGGAGTTTCCTCACTTCTGTAACTTTCAGGATACAGTTAACTTGGCCAGTGAGGCATACAGTCTGTGAGAAATAGAGCCTCTTAAAATTAAATTTTATTTTAAAAAACTACCACTTAATACTATATCTGAGGTTATAATATCACAGAAAGACTGTCAAATGCAGCCATTATCTCTACAGCAAATGAGATGTTGGAACAAGTAAGCCTTGAAAGCAAACAAGTAACTATTTTAAAACAAAGAATTACATCGTCATGATATCGAACTCCTAATTATGCTGATGCAAACTTTAAGCTTTCTATCATTGGATCATCAATAACTGAATTTAATTTATACAAAACTAAAACTTTATTTTTATTCTGATATTGGTAAAATACTTTTATTATAAAAATGTAAAAATATGCTAATTAAAAAACATGATTTTAACTGAGTAATCTTGTCAAAGCCACTGTATAAGGCTAACGGTATTCTAAAACCCACCCCGGCGAACCAAGACATATGTCCTCACACCCGACTGTGTCTTCCTTGACACCACATGGAGAAGGATGGACCATTCTCCACCTCTACTCCGCCCCAACTTCCACAGGCCTTGGAACAGGGGTCCAGTTTCACGTGGGCTGTAGGCTTTCCTAAAGTGGTTGCAAAAGTCTGGCTGTACGAGCTTTTGTACCTCCCCCACTGGGGCAACTGTCCATGCCTCTAACAAATCAAGAACCACGGATTTTAGGCTGCAGTGGTGGCTCTCACACTTTGCCATGTGTTGGAATCCCCTAGAGGGCCCTGGCTGGTGTATGTAGCTCAGCGGATCGAGCCTGGGCTGTGAACCAAAGGGTACCTGGTTCGATTCCCAGTCAGGGCATATGCCTGGGTTACGGGCAGCAGAGTAGGGCCCAAGGATTCGCATTTCTAACAAGTATCCAGATGCTGTTGCTGCAGATCTAGGAACTACATTTGAGAACCACTGTCTTCAATAGGCCCAAATTTCTGCGCATAAATTGCAACTCTTTACCAGCAGATTTACCAGCAGAGGGCAAGCCCACATATTCCGTGCCGATAGCATCTCTCTCTCTCATCACTAGGTGGCAGCACCTGCACACAAATCTCTACAATCAGGTCTCTCCTAAAAAGCAAGATGAAAGCCACGTGAGCAGCGTTTTTTTACAAAGTGGATCGAAATGTGTACTTGTTAAGAATACCTACCCATGCAAGGCAGGCTTCAGGTATGAGCAAAATATACCATCTGACAGAAAAAGAAGCTGGGTGCTGTCTTGCCTCTGGCCCCTGGCCTGACACCCCTAGATGGGATTTCATATTCTCTGTCTGATGATTTGGAAATGTCCCTCCGTGGAAAGTCCTGGGCTGGATGCTGCAAAATTACCCTAGGGGCTCATTAAAAGTGCAGATCCCTCTTCCTCCACCCCCCACCCTCATTCTAATTAGGTGAATCTGGGATTCGTTAGGCAGGGGCATTTATTTTTATTTTTACTTTAAATTTATTTTTTAGAGAGAGAGGAACGGAGGAAGAGAGGGAAAGAAACATCAATGTGTGATTGTCTCTCACACGCCCCCTACTGGGGACCTGGCTTGCACCCCAGGCGTGTCCTCTGGGAATCAAACCGGACCCTTTGGTGCACAATCCAGCGCTCAATCCACTGAGCCACGCCAGCCAGGGCCAGGCATGGCATATTTTTAACTGGCGTCCTTGTTAATTCCGAGGCACAGCCATGCTTTGGCTACTGACACATACATGTTTAAAAAACATAAACCACTGC
Source organism: Trachops cirrhosus (assembly GCA_028533065.1). Classification (NCBI taxonomy): domain Eukaryota; kingdom Metazoa; phylum Chordata; class Mammalia; order Chiroptera; family Phyllostomidae; genus Trachops; species Trachops cirrhosus. The sequence continues at coordinate 14,010,649 of CM052549.1, read as the reverse complement.
TCAGGAATGCACATTTGTCTGTTTCCACCTTTCACAAAGGGGCTCTTGCTAGGTTCAGATGTCGAGACAGTTCCGAATGCGCGAGAGCTGCCCCGTCCCCTACGGAAGCCACCAGCCTCCTGAGCTCCTGAAATGCGGCTTCTCAGAACTGCAAAGTGCGATTGCTGTTAGATACACCGCATTTCAAAGACCGGGGCGCGGTGTGGGGTGGGTAGGGAATGCACGGTATTTTCAATGTGGCTACTAGACAAATTCAATTCAATTACGTAGCTCACAGTCTATTTCTGTTGGACAGCACTGGTTAAGAATGTAAATCACTTCGAGGAGAGTAGGGGGCAGGAGTGGGAAACAGCACCGCAGGGCTCAGAGGGAGACCTTGGACCGCCCAGTATCTTCACAGCAGTCCAGGCAGCTTGGCCGGGAGAAGAAAGCCTCCTCACCCGCAGCCACTGCGCAGTCGCAGTGGCTCATTCCTGATCGTCTCCAGCCTGAGCTCCAGCCAGCTACAAACACTCGGGGAACGTCCACTGTCCAGTAGTCTGAGTCTGAAACGGATGGCAGGTAGCCACTTGCCAGGACTCAGACGGCAGCTTATCATAGGAAAAAGGAGTGGCTCCTACAAATGGGAGTGTGGGCCGCCCTCCCACTCCCTCACCCCAACCCGCGGGACCTACTGCACCTGTACAATAGCTGAACAACTGTACTTGTGCAATAGAGAAACCCTGCTGGTGATTAAACAACACTGTGCTTGTCGTTTACTTAGTTACTACAATGAGAAAGAGCGTGTTCAAATGGCCTCTGAAATGCTAGGACTGTGCTCCAAGAATGCAGGGCAGGGCTGGCCTTCCCGGTCCCCAGGACAGTCCTCTGGGCCAGCAGCACCAGCGTCACCTGGGGACTTGTTAGAAATGTGAAATCTCAGGTTCCACCCAAATCTCAGGATTCAGAAACATCTAAACCCGTAGAAGCGTTTATTTCAGTCAAACTGATGACATGGGCTGGGGAGCAAGACCTCAGACACTGTGGAGAACAACAGTTCTGCAGCTTCATTTATGCACTAGAAATTAAGGAGGTGGGAGAATGCAAGGCTGGGGGCGGGTTACAGGAGGGTTGCCAAGATTATGTGCTCTCTTGAGGGTTAATACCCCCTTTGAGGGGTATTACTTCTGGCATCTCAAAGGTGTGTTAACCCAGATGCACAAGAACAATGGACAGGGATGCTTTGAAACCTTCCACTAAAAAAGTGACAGGCCTGGGGCCTGACTACCCGCCAGGACCTGCCCAGGTAGGAATTTGTGACCGGATCGCCCTGTGAGGTTGCTTTTCATACAACCCCCTTCTTTCATTCACAAGATGCACCTGAGAGCCAATGATCTGGGGAAAGAGGAGGCTGCGTAAAGAGAAGCCCCAAGGGTATTGGGAGGGACGATGGGCGTTGTCCCTCTGGCTCCCTTGCTACGTCTGCTCACCGGGAAGCTGCTTGGGGAGCCCTGGAGAGACCAGGTTTTGGAGTAAGGACCAGCTGGGGCCACAGTCAAGCTCCATTCCCTGCTGCGTGACCTGGAGCAGGTACTAAATCCTTTCCCAAGCCCTCTGAAAGATGGGGAAATCAATGCCCCATGTGTGACTGTTAAATGAACTCTTGCCTGGGAAAGGCTGCCTGACCGCGGGTTCTGAGTACAGAGCAGGCTAGTACCTGTTATCTTATCTGTGCCAGGCTTGCTTTTCTCATGGAAATTTCTTCTTTTCCATGATTAATCCATGAGCCTAAAACAACTTTATCTCATCTCATTCTTGCTTACTTGAGTCACTACTCCTCGGTGTTGCCGAATTGGGTTGGAATTCAGCGTCCACCTCACAGGGTTTCAGAGGGTTCCTGCTGGCCTCGCCTTCTCACCTTCTGGCTTCAGAGGCCGGTCCGATCCAATAGGACCCATTTGCCTAGTGTTTGCGCCCACCCCTGGGTTCGCCGCTCTCCTAAGTCTATCTCACAAAATGCCCACGGCTCTCGCGTCACACCTGTCCGCAGACTGGACCGGGACTGTGGAATACGGAAGGACCTGCCCAGGGTCTGGAAGTGGCGAGCTTTACCTGTAGTTCTTTCTTTCCTGGGTCTTTGAAAGACCATCGTGAGGGAGGAGCCCTGTATCTGGAAATATCATCGCCAAAGGACCCGAGATGGGCTGAGTAAACAGGTACAGAGCTTGGGCACAGAAACGTCCTCGTCGGGGCCAAAGTCGGAATCTGAACCAGGAGTCGCCCGGCTCTCTCCTCTGCCCGGTTCCCTCTGCCAGGGAACGCAGTGGGCGTTTATCACAAGGAGCTGCTTCCGTGCCCGGAGGGCAGGGGCTGTGCCCTGGCTACTGAGACTTTTCAGCCTGCGGGAACCTCAGGGGGGCAGTGAGACCAAGCGTGGGCTTCACCTGCAGAAGGCGGAGAAAGCACAGGCCTTGTGGCCTCCCCGCCAGCCAGCTCTGGCTGCTATGGGGCTGCGATCGGAGCAGGAAGCAAGGGACCCTGCTCCGGTGCTGTCCCCCAGAGTCCAGGCAGGGCTGGGCTTCAGGGGAGCAATGGAGAGATGGTGACATCTACATGGGGGACACGGGGAGGCTGACTTTCTAGAATATCAAGAGACTTTCAAACTTCTTTCTAAGTGTGCACCCGGCTGAGGACCCTCCTCTGTGGTCTTTAAGCTGCCTGTGAGGCTTAAAGACTCTTCTTTCTAAGTATAGTTGGTGTACAGCATTGTATCGTGTCCAGGTGTATAATATAGTGATACGACGTTTACATACCTTACACAGTGGTCACTACACCAAGTCGAATAATCATCGGTCACCGTGCAAACTTACCGCACTGCATTGCTGGCTATACGCCCCTTCACCCTTTTCACCCCGCCCCTCCCCTCAGGCAACCGTCAGTCCGCGCTCCCTTTCTACAAAGCAGGGGTTTTTTTGTTTGTTTCTTTCTTTCTTTGTTTCTTAGATTTCACATTTGCCACCACATGGATGGACCTAGAGGATATTATGCTTAGAGTCTCTGCTTGATTTTCCCTGCTGGGGGCTGTCTCCGGGTCAAATCCCATAACCTCACTCAAAAACGTGTCAATGCAAAAGCTATTGCTTCCCAAGTTATATAAATGTATAATCACTATGTTGTACAAAGGGAATTAATATAATGTTGTATGCCAGTTGTAATTGAAAAAATTTAAAAATAGTTTTAAAAAGTGAAACAAAAATGACCTAGATATTTTTTAAAAAGGGGAGGGAGGGGAGGGAGGGGAGGGTCTTTCGGCTTCCTGCTCTGCAGCTGTGGCAGGAGGCTGCATCTCACAAGCGAACTCCAGTCCATTGCTGTGCGCCTGAAGCCACCCTCTGAAGTCGTCCTTCAATGCAAGGAGGCCAGTGATTGGTTATCAATTTCTGTCCAAGGCAAAACGTGATGAACAATAATAGCCTGAATGTCAACACCCACCACCTCGATGAATCTTAGAGTCTCAGCCTCTGCATAGGAAGGCTCCTGTAGGTTGTTTATTTCGTGTATGCCTTGCTACAACAAATAAAACCCTGATGATGTTACAATAAATTGAGTCCCCGCTATGTGAGCATCACTGTATCAGGTATTTGCTGCCTGTCCTCTGTGCGCCTCACAACTGCTCCTGAAGGAACATACCCTCATGGCTCCTGTGAAGGAGACCACTGAGACCCAGGGAGGGCACGCAAGACCTCAGAACCCTGGCCAGGCCCAGGATTTGAACCCGCGCCAGCCCGATTCCGTGAATGCTGCTCTATGCCCCCACCCTAACCTCCAGACCTCTCATTCTTAGGCTATGTCCGGTTTCCTCAGTGTCATAAAATAAACACATCGTTAATTCATGAAGAAATAAAGTGCAGTAGACATGGGAGTCATTCAGTAGATGAACATGAGTGGGTGAGTGGACTGAGCCTGTCTCAGCTTGCTTCTGCTCACCCGCTGGGCCGCAAGCCCCCAGGGGACGCGTGGCCTTGGGGATGACCCCAGGCTCCGCACTCCAGAGTGCCTCGCCCGGGCCCTGACCTTGTAGGACCTGGGGCTTCAGGTGGTTTCAGGTCTCCGGCCAGCATTTCCCCACAGCTCCGAGGCTGGCTTCCCTTTGTCGCGAGCCCACATGGTGCTGCGGCCAAGCCCAGCTCTTTCGGGACCCGGTCCAAACCAGGGAGCGACTGGCAGCATGCGTGAGAAAGGGTTGGAGTCAAGTTCAGTCCTTGCCCCGTAAGAACAGCTGGGAGGCACTGCGGGCCGTGGATGGCTGGCAGAGGCAGTCTGGACGCCTGAGAACATGACGACATTGGTGAACACGAGACATGTGGTTTTGATTTCAAACTCGTTCACTGGGGACCCACAAAAATTTTTCTTCCTATGAAGTTAGGAAAGCGAACACGAGACTTCTTGGGGAATGCATGCATGACCTAACATGTCAACACGATCTTTCGATTCCAGGACTTGGGGGCAGTGGAGACCAGGAACGTTTTGTAGAACAAACCCCAGGTCGGGAAGACACTGGTCGCAACTACTGAATGAGCGCCGCTGGGATCTCCATCCTTTGCTGCGCACACCGTCCTCCTCACCGGGCTCTGCTGTGCCAGTCACAACACAGCCGCGTTTTCTCCACCCGGCAGGGAAAGAGAGGCTCTCTGTTAAAACTGCTGCTTGACTAGCCCTGGCTGGTGTAGCTCAGTGGATTGAGCGTGGGCTGTGAATCAAACAGTCGTTGGTTCAATTCCCAGTCAAGGCACATGCCTGGGTTTCGGGCCACGTCCTCAGTGGCAACCACACATTGATGTTTCTCTCCCTCTCCCTCCCTTCCCTCTCTCTCTAAGGTACAGAGGTGTGGACAGCCTGTGGACAGCCAGACGGGACACAGTGGCTGGACACTGTGCTCACGTGTCCCCTGGACCCTGCACACAGCCTCTCTCCCCAGCCTCTTCACGCGGAGGGGTCAGTGCCCCTTTCTCAGTCCTCTCCTCTCTCGCTCACTCCCTCCCTCCGTGATGCCACTCCCTCGGTGATGCCACGCTGTCTGTGGCCTTCCAGGCCACCGGTATGCCGAGGGCTCCCAAACCCATGGCCTGGGCCAGAGCCCTCTTCGGCACGCCAGCCCCCGTCTCTGAGTCCCAACTTCACCTCTCCACCACGATGTCTAAGGGCCGCTCCTAGCTTGGCCGGTCTAGAAAGAGGCCTGGGCTTGCCCTAAAGGGTTCCACAGGTGACCTTCCTGTCCCAGCATCTGCCTCTTTCTGCGTGCTCCTTCTCTGACACCCCGCCGGCCACTCTGCCGGCTTCCAGACGTGTCCTCTAAGTCTCCGCAGCTGTCTGCGGGGCTCTAGCAGCCTCTTCTCTCTGACCTCACCTCCTTCTCCTCTCCAGCCACGCTGGCCCTGGCTGTTCCCCAAGCACACTGCGCACCTCCCACCTTAGGACCCCCCGCACTGACTTGAAATGTCACCTGCTCGGTGAGGCCCTCCTGGCTGAGTAGACCCTTGGTCCTTAAAGGGCTCAACCAGACAGTGTCTGCAAAATGCACCAGTCGGGGCCTGGCACCTGGTAACGCACGTTCGATAAAGTTTGACTTCAAAGCGACACAGACGGAATGGCTGACATGTGCACCAGGACGCCCAGGATGCTAAGAGAAGGCGAGATGTCCAGATAAGGGAGAAGTCTCCAGGAACCCATCTTTCCAACCCCAGGTCCCCTCCTGTTTAGGCGCACAGACACCTTTGCCGAAGGCATCTCTATCTTGTCCCCTCCTGCTTATGACCCTGGGGACATTCTAGATAAGTTCCTGCTTCTACAATCAGAACTTCTCCGTTTCAAGCAAGTCCAGGCAAGCCTTAACCTTTTAGGAGACTTGACAACAAAAACTGGGCATTTTCCAAGGGTTTCCTCACCCCTCTCCTTCCCCTGAACCCTGGCCAGGTCTCTGCAGGCAAGTGGGTGGCCGAGAGGATACTTGGGGAGTCCTCTCGAATCTAGCACCTAACCACAGAAGGCATTCATTTCCATGCGAGCCTAAAGAAACCAAACTTTTAACTTAGTTGATTTAAATCCAGAAAATACCCAGCAGTACATAATTTACTATCTCTGACCACTTGGTGAGGTTTGTGTGATTACTCTTTTTTTTAAAAAATGTCATATGATAGTTTGAACTGATGGACTTCTCTGAAAACTGACGGTTATTAAAGAGGGAAAAATGAGAGAAAGTGTCCCTGTGGTTGATGAGAGGGGAGGGCAAGTGTCCACATCGCCGGTGCTTCGGAGCATCGGAACAGAACTGGGAGATGGATGCAGGCAATTGCTTATCTCTCTGGCTTTCAGAATTGACACTGGAAGCTATTTAGGGTCTGGGAACTATAGGGCAGGCTATACCAGACTGAGGGTGGCGGCAACTGTCCCCTGGGGCCGGGCAGTGTGGGCAGCGGGGTGGGCACGGGGCGGGGAAGAGGGGTGCGGGGAGCCCTCGGCCACGGCCTGCAGCCCCTACGCTACACGCTGCTCACCTCCTGCAACCTGGCCTGGTGGCTGCGTGTGACCTTCCCCGGCGTCTAGTCGTGGCCTACGTGAGTGTCAACATCCACCTGCAGGCACGTATGCAGTGCAGCGAACTCTGGGGCAGCCTCCGCCTGCCAGCTGGGCCGCCCTAGAGCGAAGCGACCTGCTTGCACACGCAGGTTTGCGGTCCCTCTGGTGCCTCATCTGTTCAATACATGGGCAGCTAGAACGCACTATTTGTGGAAGGGTTAAATATAACCTGTCCCCCACCAAAAGCCTAAGATATAACAAAAACTTGACTTTCAAGAAAATAAAATCATTCGAGGAACAAAGCTTAACAATCTGAAAATTTTCAGAAATATATGAAAAATCCTATAACAACAACAACAAGACAGTAGACTTTAGGAAATTGACAATGGGCACAGAATCCCTTAAGGAAAAAGGGAAGAGGAAAGATTAACAACTTAAATGAAAATAAACTGTGCAAGGATGGTCCACATAAGAGGCCAATCACGTCCCAAATTAGAATAAGAAGTGAGTAGAATTCTAGTGAAACGGAACGAATTCTCAGCAGCAGATGGTGTTAGGAGCCCGAGGACAGTGATAGCATCATCTGGAAGTCACACGCCTTCCATCCCCAGAGGAAAAACAATAGTAAATGGAAACTATGGGGAAACAAACATTTAGAATCGGGAGAAGAAAGCATGCTTCGGACAGGAAGCAGCCCAGCGGAGGCCTGGTTTTGGAGCGTTGCCACAAGTGTGAGGAGGGAGTCTGCTTGAACGCACGCATGTGGATGGAGACTGCGGGCATGCGTTCAGCTTTGCTGAATGAGACCCCAGTGAGCGCAACAGTGGAAACGTTAGTTATGGTTTCCCACTTTTAGAGTGCATCTCTAGGCAGAGCAGGGACCTAATTACGGTTATGGAACAGCCGGGAATCTCCCCAACTTTGACAGGGAACAAGTGCTGGCAGAGGGGAGCCATGGAAGAATGGTGTTGTTTTCACAAAGTGGCATGTCCGGGTCCTGTCTCTGGTTCCAACGACATCGGGGGATCGCTTCACATGCCACATGAGTGTCTGACCACTGTGCTGTGCACCTGAAACACACGGCCTCGAGTGTCAACTGTAGCTGGAAAATAAAAAAACAGATAAAAAGGAAAGCTATTTATATTACAACCTTAAGGAGGTAGAAGAATACCAAACCAAGCCACTAAGTTGGATTTCCTCACATAAACTATGACAAAGAAGCCTAGAATTTTCTCAAGTTTAAAAAATTTAAAAAAGGAGCCCTGGCAGCGGGGGGTGCTCAGTTGACTGGAGCATCGTCCCGAACACCGAAGGTTACGGGTTCGATCCCCCATCAGGGCACAACAGGAGGCAACCGATCGATGCTTTTTTCTCTCTCTCTTTCTCTCCCCCTCTCTCCTTTCAGCTCTCTCTAAAATCAGGAAACATATCCTTGGATGAGGATTAAAAATATATATATAAAGTATATATATATAAACATAAAACTGAAAGAGGAAAACAATGAAAACAAAAGATGATATGACAGAGGGGATAATTCCTACAATTTTGAAAATGTCCCCATATTTTTTCCACTTCATCCTATAAATGAAAAAGCTGTCAGAGGAAAATAATACTGCTTGCACAGTGCTCATCACTTAGTAATCACTGAATACAATTCCTCTTGAGTTTCTTCATTTTGGTCATAGTAGCTGAGTTAAAAGTCTGTGTGTGGGGTTTTAGTAATGTATTTGCCATACATTCATGCGTGTGTATATATGTATGTGTACACATATATTTGGTGACTGTTTAATAACCAACTTGAAAATATTATTTGGAGCAGGAGTTGTTTGAGAGGATGGTAAGAAAATAAGACAGAGTCAGTTTTGTTTCCTACCAAATGTCAACATTGAGAAAGATATGGTACTCAGTAAATGTTTGTTGACTATATGAGTAGGTGAGATGGTGCATTCACCAAACTTAAGTACTAAAATATGACAGCGTGCACAACATCAGAGGAAGGAAATTCAAGCCACCAGGAGGAAGATGCTTCTGCAATGATCCATGACATTCTGAGGCCAACGTTCTGTGGGAGTTGTTGGCATTTTGACATTCATACCAATTTTTGGTAATCCCCCAAACAATTAAACTTTCAACTTCTTTTTATTAGCACGAAATAGGAGGTCTGTCCAGAAGGTATCCAGCCATGGAATATGAAAAATAGAGACATTTATTGAAGAAGACACAAGATGCAAGACACATTGTAAAAAGGACAATGACTCCTCAGTCCCTAAAGTAGGCACCTTGGGATCTCACACAGTTCTCCCAGTCACCATCAGCTGCTCCATCATATTTTCCTGAATCTCATCAAGGGTCTGAAATCTCTTCCCTTTCGAATGTGATTTTAGTTTTGGGAAAAGCCAGAAGTTGCAGGGCATCCAATCTGGGCTGTCGTGGGGCTGAGTCACCTGGGTGACTTGATGTTTTGCAAAAAAACTTTACACAAGACATGATGCGTGAGCAGGAACATTGTTGTGATGAAGAGTCAATCATGAGTTACCCTTAGCTGCGACCTTCTGAATCATCTGAACAGTTTCTGTGGAGAAATGTTCAAGCTTATCGCGAAATTTGATGCAGATTCATTGCTCTACTTGCTCAGTCATTTTGAATGTGACAGCCACACAGGACACATGCTCATTCAATGGCATGTACTGCCCCCACTGACTAGTGCAGTGAAGTCATCATTGTTCACGCATGTGCGTTCCAGTCCACTCTCCTTGGCTGCCAGGTTATATTGATGTTGCACAAACTGTTCTCATTATATTAACAGTGGCTGGACTTTTTCTGGACAGACATTGTATGTACACAAAATGCCTTCACTGCACCCACCCTTCCACCCCCCAATTAGCCCACCCACAGCCCATCCTTGACTCTCACCACATTCCTCCTTAGACCTCATTACATCTTTTACTCTTTCCTTCTAGGCGCCCCCAAAACAAAATATCTCTGGTGTCCACACAGTGCCGCCCACTGTCCACACCATGGCGTTCCAATGGCCTGACCAAGCATGCAGCTGGTGGGCATATAAGGAAAGACAGAGTGAGAGGGCATGGGAGGGAGCAATCCATAAGACCTGGCAGCAAAACAGATCTAACAGAGGAATGCAGAGGGGGCTAAAGACGACTCTGGTCGGCATGTGATGAAAAAATAAAGACAATGAGGAAGTAGGGAGCAGAAGAGGGTGCAGAAGAGGGTATGGGTTGGGTCACACCAAGGTCAGTAGCAAGATCAAAGCACCAAGTAGCTTCCCACTGTTGCAGGTTAGAGGCAGCCCGGGTGGTGCAGGATGCGTGGACCCGGGACACAGCGAGGCCAGGTTCTGGCAAAGGCAAAGAGCAGAGGGAGCGCTTTCTGAGAGGGAGATCCCCAAATGAAGGTTGTGTTGAGGCCTCCAGGGCCTGACTTCCACAGACACAGGTCACACTCCCTGGTTCCCACCACTGAGGCCCAAACGCATCCACTCGTTAATTACCGAAGCCCCTTCCAGTCTGAAGGGGAGGATGAGGGCCACACTCACACGCCGTGGTGGCCGAGGGAGCTGTCAGAGCTTTCCCTGGGGCCACGCTCATTAGCCTCTTACACCTCGCTTATTCCAATGAAGAACTCCTTAGAATGCTTCCCTGCAAGTTCTCTCCCCCGACAGAAAATGGGCCTGCCGGTTAGAAACCCTTGGGCTTAGGGCCGCTGTACCAAAGCCCCGCAAATGGGCAAATGGGGCGTCAGCAACATAGGTCTGTTTGCTCACAGTTCTGGAGGTGAGCGGTCTGGAACCCGGGCTGCGGCCTCCTGAAGGCAGTGAGGGAAGGATCTGGTCCAGCCTCTCTCCTTTAAATGCCTGTCTTTAAGCTCACATGGTGCTCTCCCTGTACACCCACCTTGTCTCCCTTTTATAAGGACACCGGTCATCTCTAGGGCCAGCACCCACCCCCGTGCCCTCACTTTAAACTCGGTTCCTTTGAAAAGACCCTGTCTTCAAACAAGGTCACGTTCTGAGGTACTAGGGGTTAGGATGTCAACATAGGCATTTTTTTTGTGGGGCGGAGAGGCACAAATCAACCCGTAACAGCAAGTCAGAGGGGAAGGAAGGACGATGCACGCGGAAGCCCGGGTCCAGGAGACCTCCCTCCAAGGGTGCGGAGTTGGCAGCCGCTCGCTCAGCTCAGACCTTTGGAAATCCCCTGCATCTGGCTTTCCTAATTATCGCAATCCCATCCCACCAAAAAGACATGTGAGTACATTCCATGCATTTCTGGTGAAAAGCTCACTCTGCTGCACTCTGTGTGATGTGTGCCCTGGGTTTGCACTAGGGCGGCTAGATGGTGTGGTGGGGCTACGATCGGAGACATTTCGCCCATTCCTGGAACCTGAAAACAAGCTGATCCAGGTGTTTACGACTTTGTATAATATCAGACCTCCTGAAGCACCCTCTTTTCAGGGCAAATTAAAATGGTGAAAGAAAGCTTGGTGACCTGTTTCCCTCTTGTCATTGCAGGGAAGGTCCTACCTCATGTTCCCCCAGACTGGCTGGAGTGACACTAATAGGTAAGGCAATGCGTTTGCACCAAGGACAGGCAAATACGGTGCTGGTGCAGGTCCTGGCAGAGCCCTGACAGGGTCCCAGGAACTGGGCTAAGCCTGAGGACTCACCCTGGAGCAGAACACGTCCTGGGTGGGAGAGGGCATCCTCACGCTCCCACGGTCAGATGGAATTCACAAGTGGGAGGCCCTGGGGGCTCAGAGACGGGCCTGGGAATCTGCGCGTCTCAGCCACAACCCTTGCTTACATTTTGAATGTAATGTGTGCAAACGTTTCGAATGGTGGGCTTGCACACCACACTAGTTACGAAACATTCACATATTACCCTTGTGTGTGAGCACGCTGTTGGCGGGAACTGGGAAGGGGTGAAGTGGTAACCGGTTTAAGCCACCTTTTCGATAGTTACATAGAGCTTAGAGAATTAGCTTAAGAAAAGCGAGCCAGGATTCATGCAGCGACGCTCAAACATCCAGTTTCAGGGCTCAGTGTGAAAACTCACTGAGGACCTTAAAGAGCTTCTGCTTCTGTGGTTTTGTGGTTTATATCTATTAATATTTACCATGTTAGAAATTAAAACCAAAAAATTGTATGATGTGTTCATTCAACAGAATAATAACTTACTCTTTACATGTTAATATAACTAACGTATTTTTCAGGAAAATTAACTGTATTTTCTCCCCTCAAAGATGGGGCGGGGGTGGATTGTCATTGTGTTCTAGTTTTGGAAATTTATTCAATGTCTGACCTCGGAGAAGACGGCCAGAATCTCATACCCGCTTCTGCCTTCAGTTGCTTAGTTATGCTGTCATAGCTGAAGTTCATAAAGAAAACCTGGCCTTAGACAGATGGGCAGCTGCAAAAGCCAGGACTTTGTGGGTCTCCTCGGGAGAACTCACGGCTCCCCAGAGGCCCTCCGGCCACATTTTGGAAACCACTGGACTGGCAGTTTATTATCTGGTACATCCTGTTTGGAGCTCCTCTTCTAACTACACTGTTACAAGGAGGTTGAAACCTCAAGATTGTAATCCATAATATTAAAACATTTTAAATTTGTCCATGTCATGTGCAAACCTATGAAGTCTTAACTCTTTTTACCTCCACCTTTGAGAAGTCACTTTTGTACTGAAAGTTTCTACCTTGCAGTTCGTTTGTTGTGAGAAAGTTCGTTTAAAAAAAATTAGAAACAGTTACAATGGCCCAGTACCTATATTTAATTCCCGGACATAGTCCTTTTTATAAAGACCCAGACACTCTTTTCTGTGCACTTCAGTGATACTGAAATATGTATTCATAATCCAAAAAAATAGGGAATATTTGTTGCATTTCTTTCTGCTGTCTTTTTTCTCTCGGTCTTTCGAAGAACCCTGTCACGTGAATAGTGATGACCGCTGACAAAGCAGAGAGCGATAAAGGAAATGGCTTCATTGCCCAACTCTTCCCAGCCCAACCCTGATTAGCAAACTGTGGCTTCTCTGTGCTGACCGAGGGGCTTGACCCCAGTGAGACTCTGGTTGGAAACACAGCAGACTGACCCTTGCAAAGCTTAGCTAAGCTACAGACAGTCTCACCTGTAAAGCTGCCCCCAAGTGGTTTTGCTAAGCCAGCGGTTTGCAGAACATCATGTGAACGTGGGTAACAAGGGTGACCAGTCCACACATGTGAAAAATGCTAAAGAAGCCCACCTTGACGTTAAGTCTTGAATCCAATAGTTCTAGCCTAAGTCTTAGACCCTAGGAACAGAATGGAGAAAAAAGAAGAAAGAGAAGAATGCCCTCATCATCTTCCTGAAAACACAGCTGCCCCTGACCTGGAAAGGCCCCCTTCCACCACCCTTTTGCACCCTTGGCTACCTTGAAAGTCCCCTCCCCGCTGAATGCCCAGGGCTTCCCACTGCGCTTGTTCTACGGCGTTCAGGCCCGTGATTTCCAATGTCATCCCTCTGCCCCAGCGGCCCTTCTCCTCAGCCTCGCTTCCCTAACTCTGCCTCGCCTAGGAGTCCCAACAAGATCGATGTCCTCTGTACATTCAACCTTCGGGACATTTCCCAAGCCCTGCCTTGTCCCTGCACTCTGCACTTAGCCGTAAGACGAAACCAGTCTTCCTGCTGTCACCCCACCTCCTTCGCCAGTGCCATTTGCATTTTTAGAAGTAGGCTTGATAGGTGCTCCTTCAGCAGTGTCACAAGGAGAAGTGAAAATGCTCAGGTGATGTGAGGGGAAATGTTGGGGACTGGGGAGAAGTCACGAGAACCTCTTACACTCCTGCCCCCAAAACTACTTTAAGTTATTCCTGTCAAGAGAGAAGGGTAACGCCCCAGGAAACTCAACTTTGGGTCTTTGATTGGTTGTGAATTCCCCTACTCCCTTTGCTAGAAAAAAGAGTGAAATGGTTTTTTTTAGATTTATTTGAAGAAAAACCAATAGTGGTTCTTCTAGCTTCGAATGAGGATTTTTTTCATGCACAGCCCATAAGATCCGGCATGTTACCCAGGTCGGCCGATAGGGTCTGGAGAAAAGGCTGGGAAGCCTCAGCCGGGCGTTGCCAACTGAGCGTCGATCCATGTGTCTTTGCAACGATGACAGCAGGCCGATGCGTTTTTGCACTTCCTACAGAAAGAATCTTTCTTCTTGCCCCATTTCAAATCGTTGAAATTTGTGGCAGCCTCTCACCTTTTCTGACACTACACTCTCCTTTCCTTTGTGGTTGGCTTTTTCTTGGTTATGATTCCATTTCACAGTTTTCTTTGTGGGTTAACGTCTCTCACGGATGTTGTGTAGCAATCCAAAGGCAGATATGACTCCCATGAAGTTGTAATAAGGTTGGTAGTGCCCCTCATCTTGACAGTGTCCCTTAGTAGATTGCTGTCTGGACAGGTTCCATATGACGGACAACTGGCCGTCTGGGTTCCCTGGGATGACTGCTGATGTGGACTTACAGAAGGGTTTAGAACCCCAGCTAGTCCCCCGAGAAAGTCTTATGTGCCCAGTCAAAGTCTGCAGGAGATTTAATTTTAAATCCTAAAGTCTTAATTTTAGTGTCTCATTAAGAAAGCTAGGCAGACACAAAGGAAAAAAGTACCGTGTTTACTTCTAAAGAAGTGCTAAAGCCATTACAATTTTGGATTGCATACATGGGTTAAGCTGTGGGATAGGAATAATAAAATTTAATAGATAATGTGGTTTAAAGTGAACACACACACACACACTCTTATTTCATGGAGCAATAGAGGAAAATTTCTTCTGAGGGAGCAAATAAACTTAGGAAAACCAGACTAATGAATTCGTGTACATTCCTGGTTTCATGGTTTGTTCAGTTCAAACGTTAACTTTCCACACTTGGTACTGGAATAGTTTTCCATTCTAAGGTCATTGCTGCAAAGTAGCCTAAGGTTTCCTCTCGCCCTCACCGGATGTTAATCTTTCAGAGTTCTTGTCCTCCCTTTTGCAATGTTCCTAATTTTCATACTTTCGATTGAGAAACTGCCACACACGCTGAGGATATCCTGCCTGGTCAGCAGGGCCGGTTGTTCTGAGTGGCAGTTCGCAGGAGATACGCTCTCCCTGTTCCCCCCGAGTGTTGCTCTGGGGACACGCCTGTGTCCTAGGAGTTCTGAACTTTGTCAGATCCGGGTCACTCTCTCTGACTAATCATGGTCTTGAACCATAGTTGTCATTCCAAGTCTGTTCTCCTGTGGAATTGCTATGGCTAGGCAACTGCTTCTCATTTAGAAGAAGTAGACATTTTTAGAGGAGATTCCCCGGCGATAATGCAGTTTTGCACTAGGTGTTGGCAGAAACCGTCTTTGAGGAGTCCCAGATACTCAGTGAAGCAGCCTCGCATGGAGTGGAAACAATTGTGAGCGAGAAGGTGGTCTGAGGAAATGATGAGGTCAGCAGGGTTTGTTTTTGGTGTGTGCTTTCTCATGGAACTTCTGGGATTGTTTGGTTATCCATGCCGGGAAAATCTGACCTGGGGGAAACATGAGCAATTTTTCTAAGGCTCATATCCTTGGAGGAAATTTCTTTATTTGAAGAGGATCATTTGTTCTGAATTGGGGAAGTTTGAGAAAACAGTTTTTAGGACTTAAACCCTAACTCTGCTGCCTTCGCCGTTATCTGTTACCATGGAACCAAGCACACTGATTTATATGTCATTTAAAAAGAAAAAGGTGATGATGAACTCCTTTAACTTGACCTTATCTGAGAAGCACTTGATCTGCCCTTCCATTCTAAATGAAAGCTTTTTCATCATCCCCAAGCCCTTATTGTATGAAATGTTAAAGAGACTTATCTAAGAAAAAGAAGATAAAAAACATGTGTAGTAAAATGACAGCAAACTCACAATTATTAACAACCACACCTGAAACAAAAACAAGAAGAAACTAAGCAAACAACTAAAACAGGAACAGAACCACAGAAATGGAGAACACATGGAGGGTTAGCAACAGGGGAGTGGGAGGAGGAGAGAAGGGGGAAAGGTACAG
>CM052549.1:13859392-13994538 GCA_028533065.1 Trachops cirrhosus | reverse complement strand
GCGGCGCTCACATCCTCCCACGACCACATCAAAAGTACAACCAAACTACAGAGCAGCCACCATTCAGAACTGCCTAAAGTCTAGCTGAACGGAAGTCCTGCAACTAAGAATATATGGAAGAAGCCACGTTGGGACTGGTAGGAAGGGTGGAGACACACAACAGGGTGGTCCCACAACCACGTGTGTGCTGATAAAAAGCGGGAGGGATATCTTGGCTGCAGAGGTCCCTCCTGAGGGGTGAGGGGTCCCAGTCCCACGCCAGCACCTCCCCCTAGCCCGGGCAGGATTCTGGTGCCAGGAAGAGGAGTCCCCATAAGTTCTGGCTTTGAAAACCAGAGGGATTTGAGGCTGAGACAGAAGGCTTCTAGAGTCCCAGGTAGTTCCTCTTAAAGGACCCAAGCACAAACTTATTCAGACTCACTCCCTCTGAGCTCCAGCACTAAGGCAGCAGCTCAAAAGATACCAGAGACATACACAGAGGAAGTGAATTGTTAGACATCAGGGTGAGAGCTGAAGGGGCAGCTTTCTGCCAGACAACAGTGCTGGCAGAGGCCACTGGTCCTTCTCTGAGAGCACATAGCCAGCTGGTGGGCATCATATCTGAGTTTCCATCAGCCAGACTAAGACTCGCTCCACGCTGGTGATTCCCTGAGAGCCTAGCCCAACACAACTTTCCAGCCTACCCAAGTTGTTTCCAGTGGCTTTTCCATAGGAAAGGCTTGTCTTGGCTCAGGCTTCAGACCTTCCTAAAATCTCTAAAACAAGCAAACATCTGGCCTCAGCATGACTGATACCTCTTGCAAAGTGGCCCCAGGCCTCTGGCCTTGGTTCACAGCTTGGCCTCTCTGGGATACCTCCAAGCCCAGCACACGTAGCAGCCATCTGAAGATTGCTTTGTAGTTCAGGTAGGGTGACCTTGGACAGAACACAGGCAATGCTGACCCTGGGCTGCACTTCCCAGGAGGCCCCAGAGCCAGCATACCCAGTATAGAGCTTCAGACCACATCAAAGAACCACCCAAACTACCTCCACAAGTGACAAACTCAAGAAGCAGATGCATCGGACAACAGATCCCCACTGATGTAAGTCTTGCTCTGAGGACTCAGCCCCTGCACAGCTGACCTTCCATGGTGGTGACAGCAAGTCCTGCAGTCAATCAGCTTGGAGGTAAATCTTTCTCGTTGATGTGCTAATAGCAATCAAGACTCAACAGAAGGGTATACTATACACAGAACATATACAACAGAAGGGCACACATAGCCCACACAACATGGGGGTGGGATCGGAATGCATAGCTCAGGTGAATGGGGAAGCTGTGCCCCTGGACCCTGCGGGACACCTACTACATTATGCCAATCTACCAAGTCTGGGAGACATAGCAGCTCTACCTAATAGATAGAAACAAAAACAGGGAGCTTTCCAAAAATGAGGAGACAAAGAAAAATGGCCAAATGAAAGAAAAGAACACAACTCCGGAAAAGACCTAAACAAAATAGAGACAAGTAATCTTCTAGATGCAGAGTTTAAAACACTGGTTATAAAGATGCTCAGTGAACTTGGTGGAAACTTCAACAGTATAAAAAATGATGTGAAAACCATTAAAAAGAACCAGTCAGAAATGAAGGCTACTGTAATGAAATGAAGAACAACTTACAGGGGGAGGTGGGGGCTGGGTGGAGGTGGGTAAAAGGGGGAAATGAAGACATCAGTAATAGTGTCAACAATAAAAATAAAGTTTAAAGAAGAATTATTTATAGGGAGTAAAGTAGATGAAGCCAAGAATCAAATCAGCGATTTGGAATATAAGGAAGTAAAAAACACCAAATTTAAACAGCAAAAAAGAAAAAGAATATATTAAAAATGAGGATAGTGTAAGGACCCTCTGGAAAAACTTCAAGTATACCAACATTTGCATCATGGGGGTGCCAAAAGGAGAAGAGGAAGAGAAAGAAGTTGAAAACGTACTTGAAAAAATAATGACAAAAAACTGCCCTAACCTGGTGAAGGAGAAAGACATACATGTCCAGGAAGTGCAAAGAGTCCCCGATAAGATGAGCCCAAAGAGGCCCACACCAAGACACATCATAATTAAAATGCAAAAGGTTAAAGACAAAGAGAGAATCTTAAAAACAGTTATCTACAAGAGTGTTCCCATAAGATTGTCAGCTGATTTTTCAACAGTATCTTTGTGAGCCAGAAGGGATTGGCAAGAAATATTCAAAGTGATGAAAAGCAAGGACCTACACCCAAGATAAAGAGCTTTCCAGGCAAGGGTAAGCTAAAGGTTTCATCAGAACCAAACCAGTATTACATGAAATGTTAGAGTCTTTTTTAAGAAGAAGAAGAAAGGAAAAAAGATAAAAAATATGAACAATAAAATGGCAATAAATACATATCTATTGACAATCAAATCTCAAAAACAAATAAACAAACAAGCAGAACAGAAACAGACTCAGAGATACAGAGAGCATTTTGAAGGTTGCCAGATGGGAGGGTGGTTGGAGTAATGGCTGAGAAAGGTGAAAGGATTAAGAAGTACAAATTGGTAGTTACGGAATAGTCATGGAGGTGTAAAGTACAGATAGGGAATATAGCCAACAATGTTCTAGTAACTACTTTCAGTGTCAGAAGCCTACAAGATGGGTACAAGGATGATCACTTAATAAGTTACATAATGTCAAATCACTGGGGTGTACATGTGAAAATAATATAATAATGTATGTCAACTGTAATTGAAAACTAAAAAATTATTTTAAAACAACAACAACAAAAATCCAAGGTTTAAAAACATCGTTGTTTGATCACTAACTCCATTATTCATCCACTTGCTCAGTTCTCATCCTAAGGTACTTGTCCTGTCCATGGTCCAAAAGATCAGGGCCTTAGAGGATCGTGATTTCCCTCTTCCCTCCTTCTCATCAAACCATGGGGAAAGGCAGTCCATGGGAATCAGGAGTATTTGTAGCTCAAACAACAAAGCTACACTGTAGTGGGAAATTGAACCCTATTTTTGGTTGCTTTGCACCACTCAGCTCAACCAACACACCCAGACCTTCACCTGGTTTCTTTAATTCTCACTAAATAGTTTTCAGCACTGAATGAGTTATCAGTAATTTCACAGTGACTTCCTACATGAGAGTTTCCATGTAGACAGTAAATCATAAAAGCAACAGTGACCATATTTCCAAATTTAACCAATGCTTACTGGGGCCCAATTGTGTACCATACAGTGTGCTAGATCCTACAGTGGTCAAAAAACACAGACAATGCAGGCTTTTCTCTTCTAACTTACAGTCTGATGGGGAAGGTGGGAAGTGGACAAGTAAAATAAATATATCATGAGCCATAAAGGAAGTACTAGGAAGGAGATAAAGAAGGTGATGAGGGAAAGTTAGAAGAACTCCTTTAGACAGAGGGGATCATGGAAAGGCATTCTGAGGGAGAAATATATAAGCAGAAACCTGAAGATTGAAAAGCATTAAGTCATACAAAAAGCCAAGGAAGGTAGTGTAGACCAGAGGGAGGACACTGCAGATGCAAACTTCCTGAGGTGTCCGAGAGCTTGGCGTGTTCTTGGAACTAGATGGAGACTGGTATACTCGGGGCACAGGAGGATTTCTCTCGAAAACTGTAAAGAGACGCGTGTTCAAATGCCTCCTATGTTCGCACAGGCAAAACAAACAAACAGTCTTTTCCAAATAAATAACAATAACAACAACTAAAACAACTGGACCCCGAATTTCACAAGCCTGTAAATATCTCTGGGAGGAAAAAAATGGGCCTTATAGTATTTTTGTTTTTTACCTTTTTCCTAAAATAAATGAGACCGTTTCTTTGATTTCTAGGAGCTTATTCATTAAGTCTGCATTTCTTCAACATGGTAATGAAGCAACCCTTTAAAGGAAAAATATTATAAATTGTCAATGTCAACTTAAATCATCTTAATTATAATGTTTTTTTTAAGATGAATGGAGTGTAAATGCCTTATGCTCATAGCTGTTATGCAAATCTACAACTAAATCAAGTTCACAAATTAAATGCAAACTAAGCTACAGAACAAAAGAAATGCAAATTATCAACATTCATTTACATAAATTGGATGATGTTATTTCCTGCCACTAGATTGGTTTACTAGTAGAATATAAGTTGGTGTGTTTCCTTTCACTTGTTGCAAACTTGGATCATCATTTGAACCATTACTGTTATCAACCTCATCGCTTACCTTTTCAAAAAATGAACTTTCTTTTAACAATGACCCACTATCTTGCAAAGCCAGTCAGCACACTCCAAAATACAATGTGGAAATTAAAAAATACTGTTTAACAAAAAAATTCTTTGTTTTCCACTACTGCACTTACTGCCATCTAACTATAGCTAATTTTTGTGCACAGAGACAAGCTTTCACAACAGAGGCACTGGCTCTGTGAACATGAACTGACAGCCAGCTCTCAAGTCCCTATGGTTTCACGTGCCAGTGATATGGGCCATTCCTTTCTCCCACTACCTTCTCTACAGAAGGACTGCAGAGCCCTAGAGTGTATGTTGCAATGTAATTTGGCTTTACTTGGCTTTACTAATTTGGCTTTACTAATATGACCACACATTCAATGCAAGTGCTCCTAGGAAATTGCATTGATTACTTCAATTAAAGGAAGTAGCCTGGGATTTTCAGAATGTGTTCATATTACTTTAAGATTATCATAAATATAAATATCCAAAATTGTTTAACTCCTATAGATTTGGGGGACTCAAAAAATATGCCAGAAGCCTCCAGGCAGAGAAACAGTACACACGTTAGTAATGACGTCAGATGGAGGAATGGGTCATCTGAACCGTTTTGTAGCATCGGGAATGACCAACCCACTGTCAATGCAGCCAGACCAAGGTGTACCACAGAGGCATAGCATGGGACATCAATCCATTAGGAAGAATGTGAGTAAGGAAGTATAAAAATAATTTAACCCCCCATAATAATAAACAGTGTCGCGTTCTCACAATAAACTTGGGAGGTAGGGGCATCATCCCTATTTCAGAGTTAGAAAACCGGAAGTGCCCAGAGGTTCAAAAATGTGGCGCACAACTAATATAGAGCAGAGAGAGCCCCTATCTGCCTGACTCAAAATCTCGGGCTTTTTCCTTAATGCTGCATCGATGCCTGTTAAAAATTACAATAAAATGCCCTGGTGTCCACACTTCTAAGAGTTCCTGCCTACTATTTCCTCTTGTTACTATATACTCTTCTAAGTCAGCAAAGTCAAGTGCTGCTATCCCCATGTTATAGGAGAGAAAATTCAGTCCAATTAGACAAGTGTTAATATCAGCCACTTAAGACTAATAGGAAGGACTGTGTATTCAAAAGTATATGTTCCACATTGGTGGCCATTGTATCCTGAATTCTACCATAAAAGATTTATTTCTTTGGCTAATGATCTATTTAGATCTCAAAGTGTTTCTTATTAAAACGTGAGTACTCTTAAAAGGGTTTATACCTCAAGCAAATAAATTATCAGATACCATACTATCAGGGTCTGCCTGAGAACTGGCAAAGAAGGTTATTGTTTTCAAAATAAGTACCTATGGGGAGTCTTTTAGGCACAAATTCCTTCTTCAGAAAATGACTTAGACTGGGCCCTACCTGGGGATGCTCCTTGCCTGGCAGTGGTCCTAGGACTGTGTTAGCAAGTGCACCAGCCAGACCCAGAACCCCCCAGCTTCCTGACTCCAGAGCTTTAGTCTCTGTATGACCCAGTAACTGCCTTGCGCCCACTTTAGCCTGAGCCCATCATCTTGACACTCCTGGAGGAGGGGGGCGCACAGTGCCTGAGGATGTACAGCAAACCAGGACAGACCCAGAGAAATAGCTAGAGAGTTCTCCAGCTCCGTGTGGTGCAGGGCTTCACAGTCTCTTGGAGTTTGTGTAAACTCCTTACTCTGTAAATACTTGGACTTTACGCTTACTGGCATGGGATCGTTTGCAGTAAACACGAAAACCACCAACAGAACCCACCTAAGTCTCCCAGGTAGAAGTCAGAGGCACCACAGGGGAAGTGCTCTGAGTCCCTGGGACACACACAGGTGTGGCTTGGGGGGTCCTTTCTCGGTAGTGTTCTCTAAACGACACCAGAGGCAGCCAGCACACTCACCGAGTACCACGTAACCAAGACTGTTTTGCCCACATACCACAAGGGCCTTGGGAAACCTTGTGTCAGGGCCAAACCACGGTAACTCTCCAGGCCGAAACTTTTCTAAAGCCCTGCAGGCCAGTGTACTATCTGTTCACCCAGCACAGCGAAGGCAAAAACCACAGTCCTGGACATTGTGGCAGGGGCTGTCGGGAGAGCAAGATGCACGGCTGAATACATTCTGGCCGTTTCCGTGCGCTGTCAGGCAGGGCTTGTTTCTGCTCCGTTTTGTCTTCGCTTTCAAATCCTATTTCCTTCAGACACGGGTCATACTGAAGGAAATAAGCAATGTAGTAACAAATGTCCATTTAACATCGTGACTTATTATTAGCATTTTCCCTATATTTATTTTCTCTAGAACTCCTAAATTCCCATGGAACATGCTCCGAGTCAGATTTTCAATTGGTGGGATCTTTTGGAGAGATTCAGAGATGTGGGTTACCGGCTCACACTAGAAAGTAGACGGGCTGTCCCACAACCATAGAAATCCTCTCTACGCTTCTTCCTGTGTCAGCCGATCGCCCACTCTAAATGGAGTGGGGTCCACCCTTCTCTTTTCAAATAGAAAGAATCATCCAACTGAAGTGGCTCAGGGACAAGCTGCAAATAACAGCCCCTAACATAGCACATGCTCAGTGTGTTACACACTTGACAGGAACTATCTCATTGAATTCTCACAACAACCTTGTCAAATAAACACTGTCGTCATCATCATCATCATCAGGCACTAGGGTCCTTATGACTTTGATTAAATTTGGCTTTAAATCCCCACCTTCAGGACCTAGGCTTCCCCCTGGATAATCAGCAACACCCAAGACAGCAGAAAACAGTGGCCCTGACATGACCCAGGATCGTATGGTCTGGACTCTGGCAAGCAAATGATAACATCTTGACCTAAGTTACTTTTCAGTTCCTGAGCCCTAAGGTTAGATGACCCCCTGGCTACTTTTGAGACTGGACAGAGGGATGCCAGAAAAGACCTCAGAACTGTCCTCGGGACCTGAAGAAATCATTTATTACCCTTACCTCGCTTCTGACCTATCAGTTCCCAGCACGACCGCAAACCCTCTAACCCATGGTGTCTTGTGATTTTGCCCTGTATCATCTGTAACCTACACGCCATCGGGAATTCCAGGCTTTTGAGCACTAGCTCCCCATTTCTTAAGTTGTGCCATTCATAACAAAATAGCCAATATTTCTCCCCTGCAGATCTTGTGTTGGGCGTTTGGCTCTGCTAGCGCCGGTGGACAAACCCTTTCCATTCAACAGCATCATTTCCGTTTTACAAATGAGGACATAAAGACACAGCATGTTTTAGTAACCAGCCCACAGTCACACAGCAGGTCATCAGGTGGTAGGATGGGGATTCAAACCAGGATCCATCTGACGGCAGAGCCAGCAAGCATAACCCCTGCTGCACTCTTCCAACTTGCTGCACAGGCTGACTCCGACGTGCCAGCCAGCGTACTATAGCAAGTAGGGGCACTTTGGGTCATCTAACTTAGCGCTTAGTAAGGACACTCAACTGTAGGACCTTCCTTTATCCTTCATCCTCCTGTGCTTTACGCTGCTGTAAAGGGCGCCCCCATTCCTTCCACCAGAGGACTCCCCACCTTCCTTCATTCCCTTCCCTCCACCACACCCTGCTCTCCAACCCCAGCCCATGGGCTGCTCTCTAGGGGCCAGTGAGGGAACTGCTAGAGTGCCGGTCGGCCCCTGGGATCTGCCCTCAGAGACGTTGCAGTTGTTACATTGAGGGTCCCACTGGCCAGCCTGCAGCCTGCCCTCCTATAGGATGGTTCTCCGTGGGAAACAGTATGTCAGTTTCAAACAACCAACCGACATGTGAGCTCTCCCCATTCGAACTGCCTGTTGCAGATTGTGTTGTAGTGAAAATTCCTATGTTTCCAAACCCGACAGTGAAAACTGCAGATATGTCAGGATGAGGTTAAATCAAAGTTTCCTGTTTCACTTTTTACTGTACTTATGTAAACCTGTCGTCAGAGCACTGTCTCCTGATGCCAGGAATTGTTAGTCATTTCGCTGTTCCGTGGCACATTTTGTGAAATCCTCTGCAGTGCAAAACCACATGGCAGCTGGGTTACCTGTTCTGCATGTCCTGCGAGCTTCGCCATATTGAAACGATCTGGTGCTTATTTCCCACTCTGTTCCTTACTGGCAGCATTTTCATTCTTCATGCTTTTCTCCTCTATTTCTTCTAGGCTAATCTTTGAACTGTCAGTGCTGACCCACTGAAATGACAAAGAAAAGGACAAAGAGACATTGATATAATTTCTACCAACTTGTAAAAGTAAGACATGATGCTTATAAAAATTCCTTTTTTTAACCAATAAAAGTTATCTTTTGGCCTTCAACTGTATAAATTAATTTTAAAAAAAAAGCGTTGCCCTTTTAGAAAGTCCTGCTCGGCCTGGCCTGAGTGCAGCAGAGAGTTTCTTGGAAGCAGCCGGGATCTCTCCCAGACTCCAAGATAAACGCGAACAATCCGGCCAAGCGCAGGCCGATTGAGCAGCGCTGCAGGGGACGGCGCATGTCCTCTGCATCTGTCTTTCTCTCCACTCCCACACTCGGGCTCAAGGTTGCTCTGCGCAAATAATCAAAGGAGCCATCTGATTGGCCACTGGCCAGTTAAGGGATGGACGCCCATGGGGTCACTGCTCACCCTGATTCCATCAACTCAGGCTATAGGTGCTGACTCTCCTAATGGGAGTGTGGTGCCATGTGGCCGTGTGGGGCAAAGGGGCGGGGCTCAGTGCCGTGGGCCTGGCAGAGATTCCAAGTGGCATCTATGCAACATGTTAACTCTGTCAGGAAAAGGTAACTGCAGGCCAGGGAAAGTAAAACGCCTGCCAAAGGGCACAGCTGGAGCTAATTTTTCTTTTTTCTTTTTTTTGTGGTTGGGAGCAGAGGTACGGGGGAGGATGCAGGGGGGACCCAAAGGTGGCCTGGATGTGGCAGGTTCAGATGCATTCCCCAGCCAGTGGTGGGCTGGATGGAGCTGCTGGGACCAGCTCTGGAGGGCTATGTTCAATATTCAGGAATTTTGTGAGCAGGTCAACTATTTGGTAGCCAGAAATTGGCCATAGTAGGAGTATTTTTATATCGTGAAAATTAGCTGATGTCACAACCAGCCCTTTCTTTTTTTTCCTTCCAAAGGGCCCATTTACCAGCACACTATTGCTTAGCTCTGCGTGGGAAGAATTCACAATCTCTGCAGGTGCCGTATTTCAGAGGAGAGGTGCCCCCAGTTTGCAATTGTTTGCCCTGGGGCTGCCAGCTAGGACTCACTTTGCAGATACAGCCTTTGACCTTGTGCTGCTCCTGTTCCCGGATTCAAAGCCAGCTCCTTCCTAACTGCTGAATGGTAGAGCTTCTGTATTACATGAATAAGACAAGCCTGAGCAAGTGCCTGTAAAACTAAGAGAAGTGTCTTTAAGAGATTTGCTTAAAAAGAAAAAAGAAACCTAGTAAGGCAGCCAATAAGCCAGTGCCCCCAGGGGTATTGACTTACTGTGTAGTTATTTAAAAAAGGAAACTCGTGTCCGTTGCCCAAGACGTCTTTCTCCAAGCTCTCGTTTGTGTGGCTTGGCTTCCCACTACCTCATTCCCATCAGAGAACAAAGGCTGGGAGAGAAAGAAACCTCATGACTGTAAGTGATTCCCCAGGCCCCTGGCCTCTGCCACCTGCCACCAAGCCTGATGACGAACCTCCACTGTCACCCTGGCAGGGCTCCACACAGCTCCTGTCCCACATTTCTTAAGAGGCACAAACTGCATTTATTTTACTGACCACAAGACAGCCCTGGGAGCTGGGGGGTGGGGCATGTGTGGCATTCCCATCCAATAAACTCCCCGTGCCAGGGAGCCTAAAACAACACAAAGAAGAGCTCTGGCCTTGCGGAGGGATGTGGGAGCTATTGCCGCCGCCGCTGCCTCTGCCGCTGCCACTGCTGTGACCGCAGCCTGATTTCCTGGAACGTGATGGCTGGCGTCACGAGGCCTGCCAGACCTGCTCTCCCGTGGGAGATCTGGTGCGCTAGTCAGGGAAAAGACGAGCATGCAAGAGAGATTACGTCCTGGCGCTGACATCGACGGGGAGAGAAACATTTGACAGAGTTTGACGCTGTGCCACCTTCCTCTCTTTCTCCTTCATTCTCCTTCTCTCCCTCACTCAGAACATCTGCCCCCAGCCCCATTTCATAGTCGCTGAACTTCCACCAACACACTGACCTAGGTACTTTGAGAAACACAGAAACGCGCATTGAGGTGAAAAGAATAGGAAGTATGGATCCAGCCACCTCCCTCTCTAGAATCAACCCACCTCATCTTATTATTTCCTCAACACTCCACATGGAGCATGTGATTCTTAGTGATGGTGGGTATAACATGCAACTTCCTCGGGGTGGCAGATACTCGGGAACCTAGTGAGAACCTGGGGAAATACCTGCTACAAATCGTCCACACAAAGTGCTAAGATCACTGCACCGAGTTTTATTGCATCCAAAGTGCCTTCCCTGGACCGATGCATTGTGTAATGCGATCTTCACAGCGACCCTATGAGGAAGGCAGGGGAACGGTGTTAGTTTTCTGGTGTATGTCCCTCCTGGCCTGGGAGCTCCCTTGGGGAGGGACCTTGTTATAGAATGAGAGATTATCACAGTTAAAGGAACTAGAAGAAAGACATCCAGCCCAACACCTTCCTTGTACAGACAAGGAAGGCAGTAAGTAGGAAGGCAGCATGAGGGAGTGAGGAAAGCAGGGAACTACCCGGCCACCTGGGCTCCTTCTGCACGTGATTTCTTTAAGCCTTGGTGTCCTCTTCTGTGCAATGGGGTCAACACTATTTTCTCTGCTCATCTCACTGGGCTGTTATGAGTGTTGAGGTGAAGAATGTGAAAACACTTTGGGAAACATTAGACACTGTTACAGATATGACAGCTCTTTGTCCCCATCTTTCCTAATGGCTGTCTAACTCCATGTCACCCTAGTTTAAAATGCGATTGCGCGGGGACCAGACGGTGCGCTCTCTGGAGGCAAGGGACACATTGAACTGATATGTGTCCCGCCAGCTCGTGGTGCCAAGCCTGCTGGAATGTTGGTTTCAACAGATTTGCTAGATAATGATTGCTGGATGGGTCAGTAAAACATAATACGACTTGCCAAAGGGCAGTTCTGAATGTCTCCAGAGCTATTTCAGAGAAAACTCCTGAACACGTCCCATGAGGAATTTCTCTTCTACCTCTAATTCACACCACTAAGGAGTCTGTCTGTCCCCACCCACCACAGAAAGATCATCAGGAATGGTGAGGACGAAGGTTTGTCACTGAGATCTCACTCTCGAAAGGGCATTTCCCATTTCCTTTTGTAAGCTCCATGCCAATTATGTTGAGGGCTGGCCAGAGACCTCAGGCTGGTTTTCTGTAGGCACTGCTGCTGGGATGGATTGCCAGTCCTGGGAATGGAGCCCCAGGGGCTCCAAGATACAACGGAGCCACTGGGCCAGTCTCTGCTCTAGGTCCTCTGTTGGGCCCCCATCCCCACTCACATCCAGGGGCAGATTCTGCTGGCAATTCCAGCTGTTCCCATGAGACACTTCCTGGAAATGGTGGGCTCTTCATCAGCTATTTGATTAGTTCAGGATGCTTGTCCATGAAGCACCTGCTCCACGCTGTGTTTGAATTACTGCCATAGGAGTCGTCCTCAGAGATGAGAGTTGGGGCCATGAGACTGAATGCCTTTGGGGAGGTTGCGTGAGCAGGCTGCACTGGTAGAGGACAGGCACAGTTGGTAAGTGGGGGAGGAAGAAAAAGGAGAAAAGGAGAGAGAGAGAGAGAAAGAGAGAAATGAGGTAACAGTGTCATACCCAGTGACATCATCACAAGCAACTCTGATGAAAGACCATTAGATGTGGCAATAAAGGGGACACTAGTATGATGTGAGAGAGGATGTCCAGCTGTGTGGTGAGTCAAAGAAGAAAGCTAGGGGAGATGTAGTTTCTCAGGAAGGTGACACAGTGGTGGCAGTTTGCATATTCACGGATTTGGACAGGAGGACTTATTAACCTGTAGGAAGAAGAGGTATCGGGATCAAATGATGATCGTCTCAATCTGGGCAAATCTCAGCGCGCCTGATGAGAGGCCGGGAGAGG
This sequence comes from Trachops cirrhosus, assembly GCA_028533065.1. Classification (NCBI taxonomy): domain Eukaryota; kingdom Metazoa; phylum Chordata; class Mammalia; order Chiroptera; family Phyllostomidae; genus Trachops; species Trachops cirrhosus. Next base: position 13,982,187 of record CM052549.1, on the reverse strand, counting down.
GTCAGGAGGGAGGGTGTGTGTGTGGAACTCTCTGTATATCCCCAGTTCCTGGCACAGAGCTCCTAAAATTCCTGTAATTTCTTAAGTGTTGAGAATATTAGGAGCACTTTTTGTTCTAATGGTTGCTCTTTGTCTGGCTCCTGACACAGAGTTTCTGAATCCCTTGGAATTTCCAAAATCTCTTGGAGTATCTTTTGTTCTAATGAGTCAACTCTTGGTGGGCTCCTGGGTAGCTTCAGGGTAGACGCTGAAAGAGCAAGCCATGGTTAGAAGCCTGGAACTTTCCACCCCACTTCCAATCCTCCAGAATGGGGAGAGGGACCAGAGACTGTCTTAATGGTGGATCATGCGTACGTCATAAAGCCCATAAAAATCCCCAGATCAGTAGATTCAGAGAGCTTCCAGGCTTGTGAATACATAGAGGTGCTGGGAGAGGGGTGTGCCCAGAGACGGTATGGAAGCTCATCCCCTTCCCGCACACCTTGCCTTATGTATCTCTTCATCTACCTGTTCATCTGTATCCTTTATTACATCTTATATAACAAAGTGTACATGTAAACAGTATTCTGAATTCTGTGAGCCAGCCTAGCAAGTTAATTACCAACCCAAGTAGGTGGTTGTGGGAATCCTGTTTAATAGCCAGCAGGTCAGAAATACACCCTGGGTCTGATAATTGGTGCCTGAAGCGGGGGCAGTCTTGTGGGATTGAGCCCTTAACCTGTGGGATCTGAAGTTAACTCCAGGTAGATAGTGTCAGAATTGAACTGAATTATAGGACACCCAGCTAGTGTTGCAGAGAATTGCTTGATGTAGCCATGCATCTGATGTCTAAAGAATTATGAGTGTGCGGGTAAAGGAAAACACAGGAGTGGTTTTCCAGAGAGGAAAGACAGAGAGGAAGGTTCCAGAGGAGAGAGAGACTTGGAGAGGTAGGGGAGGGGGGGTTCAGGATTTGTAGGAAAGGAATGGATTCATATCTGAGGTCAGAAACCTCAGATGAAAGAAGAATGAGGCAACATTATGTCTACATTTTCAGAAGAGAACTCTCCAGAAGACCACAGAAAAATTTGTTAGTCAAATAAGGCTAAGGGAAGGAAATTTACAAAGTTTGGGGCATCTGAGTTCAAGTAGTTTAAGGTGGGTCTTTTTAAGGGGAGATCTGATTGGGTCTGAACAAAATTCATGCCGTGATAGTTTAGTATAGGTGAACACAGCAAGGTGAAGGTGAAGGCCAACTCTTGGATACATAAAGTGTTTGACAAGTGAACTGTTTACCCAGGTAAACAATCTGTTGTCTACCCAGATAAAAGCAAATAGGGTAGTTGTTTGTTGGCTTAAAGCTTTTTCTTCCTAGACAAGAATTTCCTGGAAAGAATAGTTGTCATGTTGACAGAGATGGTCTGAGGCACAGTCCAGACACTTAAGCTCTGCTGCTGTAGGTGGTCTCTATGCTCAACACGGAGGGTCTCCTTAAAAGCGAGCGGGAACCAGAAATGCCACAGCAGTGCTTCCAAACTTGGCCGAGCATCGGAATCACCTGCACATCTTTAATAAAAAGCTGGTATCTGGTTCCCACCCCCAGGCATTCTGATTTCATTGGTATAGGGTCTAACCTGGGCATCAGCACTCAAAAGTGCCCCCGCCTCTGATGATTCTAAAATGTAAACTTTGGGAACCACTTCACTAGAGTTAAAGGAGAAAGTAGAGATGAAATCACTATTTGCGATGCATTGGGAACACAAGAAAAGAGGAATAAAAGATTGCTAAGCCATCGCATATGACAGTTTGAAGTCAGACAGCAGGACCCCAGAATAGACCTAGTGTGTGGCTTCCACCATAGAAGGCACAGAAGCGGGTGGTGATGGAGAAACGCCCCCTGGGAAGATCTGGGGCCTGGGCTGGGCGTGGCGGCCTCAGTGGGAGGTTAGACAGAGGGGACTGGAGCACTGCGCAAGTTCTCTGCGTGATCGGAGCAGGGAGAGCAGACTACTGAGAGATGTAACCAGAGTGGGAGAAGTCTGAGGTGTGCGTTTCAGAAGTGGAAGATTCCCCAAGGGACTTTGGAAGGAGGAGGCCCAGGATGTCAGGATGCTGCTTCTCTGCTACGGAAGATAAAGGTGGAGGCCGGAGGCATCGCGGAGGCAGAGCAAAAAGATGTGGAGTGCAGGAGGACGATGGGGCGGCCTGCGTGGGAGGCGGAAGCACGCCGGGAAGGTGTGTGAAGGTGACCACATGCAGACAGGAGGCTGCTGCATCACTGATATGAGGAGGCAGCGTGGATAGATGATGCAGCGTGCCAAAGATGAAATGGAAAGGAAGGTAACCGGTGTTTTGACACCCTAGAACTGGCCCTGGGGAAGGAGGAAACCCTACCCCAGCCCCATCACTGCTGAGGAGAAGGGAGGAGAGAGGACAGCCTGGGAAGTGCAGCAGGGCGTCCAGGAGACTGAGGACCAGACTTACCAACAGGCCAGGAGAGGGAGGGAACGGACAAGCCATTGGTTAGAATCAGGTTAGTCTCTGCGGAGCCGGAGTTGCACAGAGCACGAGCGTGTGGGAAGGACGGGGCAGGGCAGCGGGGCGCGTGCCGCTGGGAGGAAAACTGTGGGAGAACAGAGAATGGGAGTGCAGGCTGCAGACAGAAAGCAGCAGCACTGCGCAAACAGTTCTCTTGATTTTTACTTCAACCGTTTAAAAATGTAAAAACCATGCTTACCTCGTGCACTATACAGAGACAGACAGCAGCCCATGGGCCGCGGTTTCCCAACCTCTGGTTTAGGCAGCAGCTTCTTCCCCAGAACTGCACTCAGCATCTCATTGTCAAGCAGTCGTAGCTTTGGGCTGTGTCTGCGCGCCTCTGTGTTTTATCTCAACGTATCCTGCGCACCCGTTAGCAGGATGCGTCCTAAGGCAACTGCCCAGCACATTCGCTCCTGTATTTTCTGTGGCAGCTCTCACCAGTAAATGTGAGGAGAAAGGAGAGTGGGGTGTAGAAAGAATGGAGCAGGGTGGGGGAAATGCCGCAAAGAACAAGACAGGAAGACAGAGGAGAGGCCAGAGAGCTTGACCTCTGAACTGCCTGATGGAAGAGTTTCTTATCCAGTTGGTTAATCTTAGGGTCTTCAGGGCACCGGTTTGTGTTGGCTAACAAAAGCAGCTTACTAGTCTCAGTGGGAAGGCAAGGACGTTTCTGGAGCCCCCTACTCGATACCAAGTGCGTGTTCGCTCAGGTTTCGTAAGAACCTGTGGCATATAGATCTGTTTAATCCTCTTATGGAAGTCAGCAACTTGCCCAAGAGCACAGAGTAAATGGTTACCAGTCTTGGGTTTGAACACAGGTCTATCATCTGCTGAATCCCAAGCATGCAGGTTTTCCATTACACTATCTTCCTTTACATGCTTTAAAGAATCTGAATAATACTTATAATGCATTTCTTCGTTGGCCTCTCTCCTTTACACACTTTCTAATCCCAAAGACAGGCATTCTTCCGCTCTCTCCTCCCCACACCCCCCACCCCTCAACAACCGGCCCACTCCCATTCCATTGAATGAGCATGTTGTGAGCGGTAGAGGAGTACCATATTTTGCCATGTATAATGCACCCCGTGATTAACGTGCACCCATGTTTTTGTGTGCATTATGCATGGGATTATTATACCCATTATTATATCCATGGCATGTAATCACTATACCCATTTATAATGCACATCATTATTTTTCCCTCAAAAACTTGGGGAAAAAGTGTGTATTATATATGGCAAAATACAGCAAATGCTTCAGAATGGTTTTGTTTCGGGAATAAAAATTTGCCTACTGATTTCTGCTGTTGCTAGGTGGGAGAAGTTGAATCATGTTTAGAGGAAATTACCTAGTTTTGTTAGGAGGTTTTAAAGAAATGTTTGTCTAAGACAAGAGTAAGCTAATTCAAAATAGAAAAAATTGTTAGAAAAGAAGGTGAAATTTATCTCAAAGTTAAAAGGAGTCTTCCTTAAACAGAGAGCTGTGGGTTGGGTTTCGGGGAAGAGAAGTGTTTTCTTGATTGTTAGTTTGTTTTCATATATGGGAAAATCCTGGATATATGGATTTTCCTGGGTAAGAGCAAAGGCGTGGGTGAAATGATGGCCCTGGTGACTAAACAGAACCCAAGGAGAAAGGCAGAAGGAAGGACTCAGTGCAAAATGGAATTGCAGGAGGAGCATTATGGTATTTGAGAGATTTATGTGTTTCCTTTGTGCTTTGTAATTCTCTTTGCTATCTACATCTGTAGGAAACTGAGTAACCACTGCAGTTGAGGTTGCGTTAGAAATGTTTTAGGGAATGAAAGAGGAATTATTCTTGGAGCAAAGCCAAAAAGAGACAAGCAAAAATCTTCAGAATCTGTTACTGGGTAGTTAGAAGTCACTCTCTGGAGTCCTCTGGAATATTCTGGAAACAGGATGAGGGCTTGAGTAATTTAATTTGATTGTTAAAGGAAGGCTGGAAGATGCAGGAGGTATGTCTGGGGAAATTCTCTTAGCACTTTGTGTTTAAGACGGGAAATTAAACACAAGATGAAATCCAAGGTTTTACGGTGAGGTTTCTCCCAAAGGAGAAAGAACTCTCTGCATTCCTGTTATGCAAATAATATGTAAACTGTGGTAATACACATTTGCTTAGAAAATTTCAGTTACCTCATTTTGGCTGCAAGAGGGGTAGGGACACCAAAAGGGAATGTTTGTCAACAGCCCAGAGTTTTTAGATTTCTTCCAGGGGAAACAAAAGGGTAAATTTCTTACCAAACAAATGCCAGGCTTTTACATGAGCTTTTCAAATGCCTTAATGTTTCCCTTCTACGGAGCATGCCAAAAATAATTACGAAGTGGTCAGATGTGATGCATGGGCACAATAAAGCACAAATGGAAAAGCACACTCATTCTACCGTAGGATACTTCTTCTCCTTTTCCTTGGCTCAACAATATGAAGAAAAGACTTGGGGTTTTCCCTGCCGATGATTTTTGTTATTATTTCTAGCCATTTCTCTAAGTCTGGGCATCAAGTCTGTCACTTGGGAGTGCTGTCGTAGGCCTGTCTGTGGTGGCTGAGAGCATCAGGCAGATAAACCAGCTGCTCCCACAGCTGCATCTGAGACACATCCACCCGTGCCGGGCAGGTGGCAGAGACCATCAGCCACAAAACATGGATGCTGCTGCCCTGGGGGGCTTGGGAGGGAATGGGAGGGAAGCTACAGTAGATTGTCTCTCCAAGGATAATCTAAAATTGGGCAAAACCTGCCTTGAATAGAATTAAAATTCTTTTCTGAACATTAGCTGACCTCATTAGAAGTTAGGCGTCCCTCCTTCTCTTAGTAGAAGACTATGGAATATGTCTCCTAGCAACAGGAGACATATTTGATTGCGGTACTGTCTCATAAAGGGCACTTTGGGTCTTGGGTCTGCTGCCCACAGTTTTCCCAGTAACTCCCAGAAAGGAGTCACAGTCACAACCAACTTAACCATCGCCTTCAGTTTCGATGCATGGTCCTAATGAAGGAAGTGACAATTCCAAGAACTGGATTAACTGACCTGAGTGAACCCTTTGGGCAGATTTTGCTTAATGTTTGTCTGTTTCTATGAAAGGTATTTTAAAGCTATCTAAGAAAAGTATTTAAATGAAGCTTTGCTGTATCTCCTGTGTTTTAATATACAGTAGTCTCACTATCAGTTAATTTGAATAAATTTTAAGTTTTGAGTTCTTTTTGATCCAAGAATTATCTAGAATAATGTTTTCATATTTCCAAATAGAGTGTCATTGTTATTGCTAAATTTGAGTTTTATTGCATCATGTTTGGGGAGTGTGGCCCACACACTTTCTATTTTTAAGAAGCCACTGAGGTTTTCTTCGCTATACAGAAAGGGCGTTTTTCTTGCCCCATGTGTTTTTATTATGCTGATAAAGAATAACGCAACCCATCCGTCGGGGAACATGATGCAGTACACGTACTGCTGTTTTTATGATGCACTTTGCCATCTGGAAGAGGCTCTGCACCTCTTCCTCTTGCTCACGGGAAGCGAGCCCATTGCTTGCTCCAGGCTGGAGTCACACCTCCTGCTAGTGATGAGCCGCTCAGCCACAATCATGAGCTCATGTTGACTCTCCATGTTTGCAAACGGCGATAGGACCAACTGCCAGGTCAGTGTCAGAGACGCTAGTTGTGACTGAGTGATTCCTACTGTGTGGATCGAAGGGCAAATGGGAACGTGCCACACTCTTTTAAAAGCCAGTTTTGATCAACCAATTTACTACTGTTAGCTAGCAGTAATATCCTCAACTGATAACCCTGCCTGATGCTCTACAGCTGCATGCCAATATAGTAGCCACTAGGCACTTACGGCTATATAAACATAAATTAAATTAAAATTAAATAAATCTCAAATTCATTTCCTCAGTTGCACTTGGCACCAGTCACATGTGGCTGGTGGCTTCTGTATTAGACAGTGCAAATATAAATCACTTCCGTCACTGCAAAATTTTCTGTTAGATTGCACAGCTCTAGAGGTGAAAACAGAGCGTATGATGGTCTTTTGATGTGCCCACTTGATGAGGCTATAGTCCCCGGCTACTCAATTGGACACTAACCCAAGTGTTGCTGTGAAGGTATTAGCAGTGATTAAAATCCATAACCAGTTGACTTTTAGTAAAGGAGATTATCCTAGATAATTTGTGTGGGTCCGATTCAAACAGTGGGGAGAACTAGAATAGAACGGAAGTGTCCTGTGGATTTTGGAGATGCTCGACTATCACACAAGTGAATTCCTTGCATTCAATCAGTTAATCTCTCTTTCCTCCCCTCCCTCCCACCGTGTATATCTCCTACTGACCTCTCTGGTTAAACCCTGACTAATATAGGAACTTTCTCATCTGTACAATCCCCAGACTACAAACAGACCTGTCCCCAATTCATCTTCAATTGTTCTCCTGTCTCACAACACAGGAAATACCCTTCCTCCTATTTAACAGCTGTCTCTGCAAAGCACTCTGGGTCCCATCTCCTCTCACTTTCTCAAAGGTCTTACTCTAAGTTACCCCTCCCCTCCTGGGTGTCTCATCTTTACTTTTCTACAAGATCTTTCCCATCATGTTCTAGTATGAGCCAAAAGCTAGCATATAGGTAGGTGACTTATCAAGAAGTGATCCCAGGGTGGGGAAAAGATGGATAAAATAGGAAAAGAAGTAAAGCCAATACACAGATGCCTATTTTCTTTAATGGCACCAGGTGTTCAGTCCTATGGGTCCTTCTGTGTCCCAAAACATCCACCCAAGGGATGCAAGGGGACAGCATTTATCCATCAGTTCCCATTGCCCTCTGTCAAGGTTCATCCTTAGATGTTATCGCCCCTGGCTGCTGGGTTGCAATGGGCATGAATTAAGAAAAGCTTCCCTCAGGGATTTCCAGCCACACAGGCGGAAAAGCCCAAGAGTAGGAGGAGACCAAGGTAAGGCATTGTCAAGGTCAACTTTCAGAAAGCTGATTGAGGGCTTCTCAGAGCTAAGTGACATAAAAGAGGAGTCCAACACAGCCCTGCTTCATATATTAACTTATGCCCTCACGTTGTCTCATAGTCGTGCTTCTTGGAATACTTGTGTTCATATGTTACTTCCATTCTTTTCCCTCCTATTTACTATTAATCCTCCTGCAAACTGGTTTTGCCCCTTTTTTCTCTCTCCCCCAAACTGTTCTTCTTAAGGTCACTAACGATCTCCATGTTGCCAAATCCAATGGACCTTTTAGAGTCTTATTTTACTCAATATCTCAGCATCATTCAACACAGTTAGTGAACACTTTCTTCTCAAACCAATCTTTTTTCTTTTGACCTTCAAGGTACCACATTTCTAGGATTTCTCCCAGACTCTTTCTCAGCATTCTCTCCTGGCTTTTCCTTTTCTTTTTCTTTCTTTTTTTCCCTTACCCAAGGACATTTTCTTTTATTGCTATTTTTTACAGAGAGGGAGAGAGAGGAAGGGGGCAGGGAGAGAGGTGGGAGAGAGAGAAACATTGATAGGTTGCCTTCTGGAATATGTCCCAACCGGGAATTAAACTCACAACTAGGGTATGTACCCAGACTGGGAATCAAACCTGCCACCATTTGGTTTACAGGATGATGCTCCAATCAACTGAGCCACACCCCTGGCTCTTCCTTTTCCAACATTTAATGTCCCCTTGGCATTACCCTGGGGGCTCTTCCCTTCCCACTGTGTATTATCCCACTTGCCTTGTATGAACACTCTAATGACTTTAAATGTTTTCTGTTGTTCATGTACACCACTCCCAGGTTTATTCATCCAACCTTGTTCACTCCTTCCACTCTAGACCCACAGAGCCAACAGCACACAACTACACAGCAATCTTCATGTGTCCAAAATGGAACTCCTGATCTTTCCTCAAGAATGTGATTTTCTGCTAGCTTGTCCTACTCAGCAAATGGTATCAGCATTTACCTCATTGCTCAATCCAGACAACTAGGAGTTACCTTTGATTCCACCTTTCTCCCATCATCGTAGCTAATGGAACACTGGTTCTATTTATTCTGCCATTAGAAGATCTCTCATATCTACTCTCATCTCTCCATCTCCACTACCACTCCCCTTGTCCAAGCCACCTCTCAGCTGAACTCCGGAAAAACCTCCTGGTGGTTCTTTCGGCATCCATTCTTGTTCCTATTCCAATCCTCTCTCCTTATAGCAGTCACAGACATAGTCTTATAACATTAATCAAATCATTCCACTCCCCAGCCCAAAACCCTTCAACAGACGCCAGTTGTCTGTGAGTTAACATCTAAGATTACTAACAAGATCTAAAAGGTCTGTAATGGGCTGGCTGGCCTCCATGTGTTTCTCCATCCCCTGTCCTCTTCCACCATATAATACCCATTCCAACCTCCTTTCATTTTCTCATGGATACCAGGCCCTTTTTCTCTTTGGGTCTGTTGTCCATACTGTTCCTGTGAACTGAAATGGAAAGAGGGAAATACCACTCTTTAGGTCTCACATGTCACATTGTCAAAGAGGCCTACGCTGGTTTGCCTCTTTCTCATTTAGCCACTTGTATATTTTCTTCAAGGAATTCATCACAGTTTGTACCCATATCTTCATCTATGTGATTATTTGTTATTGTCCATCTCCCTACTCCACTTGGGGAGGGACAACACCTATGAAGTTCTTTACAGTATCTTGAGTCTAGCATAGTGGCAGAGGCTCAAAACACATTGAATGAGTGAGGGACCCGAAAGAGGGAAGAAGGAAGGAATATGTTATTAAAATCGTTGTAGAAAAGTTTAGTTTTATTGTGAGTCTAAAATTCTCATCCTCCCCATTGACCTTCATCCCCTTCATTGAAATAACTGAACACGGCTCCTGCTGTGTGGACACCTAGGTTGCTCCTTCTAACCTCCGTGTTCACCGCATTAACCTCCCCACTCTCCAGCCATGGATCCCCAGTTCGCCTGCGACTCTCCTGTCATCATAAACAATAGCCAACATTTAAAATGCCGCTTTTGAAATGCCTCAATATGTTTTTCATAAACTTGAGTTAAAGCGAGTCATAAACTACCAGAGCATTTTAAAGGATGTCTTTCATAATGACTTAAGTACCTAAATTCGGTATTTCCGGCAGTCACCCTTCTATGATATTTTTAAGCACTTTTTCAAAATACAAGCATAAAAAAGTATATTATCTCCAAAGAAACAATAATTCTGGGAAAAATGGAAGGCAGGAAGAATAAAGGAAGTCCAAATATAAGATAGATTGATTCCGTGAAAGAAGCCATGGGCCTGAGCCTACCGGAGCTGAGCAGGGCTGCTGAGGACAGGACAGTGTGGACATTACTCATTCATAGGGTCGCCAGGAGTGGGAGCTGACTCAATGGCACATGACGTACATAACATGGTGGATGACAAAAGAAATTAATTAAATATATAGACTGAGTTGGGAACTTAACCAACTAAAGAAAAAGCATAACCAAGATGGCTCCTTCTCATTGGATCAGTCACTCTCAAAGAGAAATAAAGGAAACAGCATAGAGAGTCACACCAAACATTTACCTAATTCCTCAAAACATAAACCAAGGAGTTATCCTTGATTCATATGTGGTGTTATTGTTTCATCATCTGGGGCAAATCCTAGTCATTTAACATTTCTGTCTTGACGTTATTACTACTCTATTCATACGACCTCTGAACTATGATGACTGGCAGGTTCAAAATGAAAATAGCTATAAAATTATCCAAGAATTTGGGCTTTCTGCCACTTCTACAAATTGGCAGGCATTTCACAATAGCAGTTTCCAGATTTCACTCACTGCGTCCCTCACTTTGCCCATATCCTCTCTCAATCCCTTCCAATTCATCCTCCAAACAGCAGCCAGAATGACCATTCTAAAATGGAATCGGATTCCATTACACTGTTGCTTAAAAGGGCCTCGATGGCTTCTCAGCTGAAATCCGTAGCCTGCTCCTAAGGGCTGACCCTGTCATCCCATCTGCCTCCCACTCTGCCCCTCATCTATCTCTGCTCTCTCACAACACACAAGATTCCCAGTTCCTCAAATGTACTGGAGCCCACGTACAACCTGCTCCCTCTGCCTGAAAGACTTGTCTCAATTTCTCCTCCTCGACACCCCTACTCCCCGTCTTCTGATTTCAGAGGAAGCACCGGTTCCTGGGGGAAAGACTCCCCTGGCCTCCCATTAACTATGCTCATAGACCCTTGTACCTTTCCACTGGAGCACTTAAAATAGTTGTAGGTGACAGACAGCTCTAGGAGGCCCCCTCATTAGTTTCTGATCATCCTTGCTAGACCAGAGGATCCCAGAGCGGGGACGTGTGTAATGTGGTCACAGTGTGCTCAGGCCCCCAGTGGAAACCAGCACAGAATCAGTACTGAGAAATATGTACAATCGATAAATGAATAATTCAGCAACTCATATTTTAAGTAAACTGTGTTTATTTACTGTGACCAAAGCCCAATTCTAGTTGAAAAACCTTTGTAAATTACTTGTATTACCCCTGAGGTTTATGTCTTCTGGTTGATCGGGCTCCCTTTCTCCTTATACACAAATGTGGGTTTGAATGATTTTTACTGAATGTGTAGTGTGGGGTGAGGATAGAGAGGGGTTAGTAATAATAGCAAGGCTGGAGAACCAGGCAAGAGACTATTGTTTTGGTGAGACTGAATCCCACTGAACAGTAGAAGAAAGATGAGACTTTCAGTCACTGCTAGGGTTCATCTAAGTGGGTCTATCATCTTAAATCAGAAGGACAGGACTGGATTGATATGTCAGTGTGCCACCATTTGGGTTGCCGCCTAGTTTATAACCCCTGGCAGCTGCACGCTGGACATGCGCAGACCAACAGTGGTCTCGTCTGGGTAACAAGCTCTGCCCCTCTCCCCCAAGCTGGCCGACTCCTCCATGGTTGGATCTGAGCTGGTCTAGTTCTACCTCCCAGAAGTTCGAAACCAGGAATATAAAGCAAGGAGTTTGGGAATGAATAGTGTCAAATTCATGTATTCGCGGTGGACTCTAGGGCCATTTCTGTTCATGGTTGTTCAATTCTTGATTCTGTGAGATGTCTCTGTAACCTTCCAATAAATTTCCCCTCCTTCTTTGTCACCAGTCAGAGCTGGTTTCTGTTATTAGCAACTCAAAGAGGCCCCTAACTACAAATATAGAGAAGATACCTCTGTGCAGGTGGTAGCTGAAACTACGAACGTGAAGGGGTCATTTCGCAAATTACAGGAGAGCGAATAGGAGGGAAAGAGGGAGACTGAGTCTGAGTGAAAGAAAGAAATGGGAAGAAAGTGTGAGTAAGAAAGAGAGAAGGGGCTAAGGCAAGAAGAGAGCGAAAGTAGGAGTGTGAGGAGTGTAAAAAGAAAGAGAGACTAAGAGCAAGAGCGAGACAGGGAGGGAGAGATTTGGGACTCCCAGTGACAAAGGTAGAGACTGAAAAGAAAAGTTCTGCTGGGGCTAAAGTCACAGATCACAGGTGGCAAACACAAGGCCCGCGGGCCGGATCCAGCCCTGCACCTTGTTTCATCTGTCCCGGCACCTTGTTTCTACCCGGCGGCAGTGCTGAGCTCCTGGCCCCTAGTTAAGGAGTAGTTACATGTATACAGTCCTAAAATGACATTCGGCCCTTTGAGGGCAACCTCGAGGCTGATGTGGCCCCTGATGAAAATGAGGTTGACACCCCTGATAGAGGCTCAAAATTGGGAAATAAGCCAGGCTAAATCAACCAATAAATAAAATCAAACATTTAATAGAAGAAAATCAATTTAAAACACAGGGAAAAATCAGCCTGTAGTAATTCTGACAGAGCTAGCAAGACTATTTGAGGAACTGTGAATGGGAAAACATCAGATATGTTTCCAGAGAAAACCGGAATTTCTTTTTTTCTGATGGGGTTCTATTTATTCGTTTTTCCACTTTGGCTTAACCTAGCTATGGTAGGCCTTGCAGGGAAATGGGAAAGGAGAAAGAAAGACACAGGTGAAGAGGAATCACCTTTGTGGCCACAGTTCAGAATACATTTGTTGAAAGAGCAGGTTGGCAGAGGTTTCTGAGCCCCGAGAAGCAGCTTGTAGGCTCATTCACTCATTTTTAGAGAAGATGCCTCATTTTCAGTAACGTCAAGGGATTTTCTCAGTGGAAAATCTACTAGATTTACAGAAGAGATGGCTTTGGTCAAGTCTATAATATAGATTCATGAGTCTGTTTTTGACATTCCAGGCCAGATGAAATATTCATAGCAATTTTATGTGAAAAAAATCTATTTTGTTAATCATCATATATTATAGAATTTCACGGATAGAACACAAAATTTAAAAAAACCTTCTTGCTTACTTAGGCTAAACAGATCAGCAATTCCTTACAAGGCTGATACTCAGAGATAAATGAGTGATGCAGAGCTTACAGAATGAAAGAAGGGGTCTTCTGGCCTGCCAGGTGCTGCTCACCTGCCCGGCCTCTTCTTGAACCTGCTCTCATCACACTGGGGCTCCTCCATCTCCTGGAGCCTTAGGAAATGCGTCACCTCCTCTCCCTGCCTGGAATGCGGTGTCCCAGAGCTCCCGCTTCTCCGTCCTCAGCTTCCCTTACTACATGTTTTTATGGCAGGGGTGGGGGCTGGGAGGGGGTGGATTGTTTCCTTCAGAGCATCCCCCTCAGGTTATAATGCCGGTTCATTGGTGTGATTTATTTGTTGCCGATGTCTCTCAGGCATCTAGGTCAAAGGCTCTGTGAGGGCGAGGACTATGTCTTGATTCATTAAATGGTGTAGCCCTAGGATCTAGCAAAATGCCTGGCATGCAGTAGGTGTTCAATAAATACATGATAGTGAATGAATAAAGCTACAGAATGAGTGTGGTCACCTTGTAAAATTAATGCACCATTTCTAAAAAGACCAGACAGGCATTTCTTTATTCCAGGTCTACGGACACCCAAGAGGATGGTGTCCTCAGATCCACTGCAGCTCAGTCCCCTCCTTCCTGTTACAGCTACTCAGGATCCCAGTCCTGCCCATGCTGCTTCTGTAACGTTTTCTCGCATCTGCCCTCTCCTCTCCCTCCTCAGGGCCACTGTCCCAGAAACACCATTATATACATGAATGAGTGTAAAACCTATTCACTCATTTTCTTGGTCTCCCCTTGCACCCCACCTCCATGGAGTTTGGAGTTACTCTGCTCAAGTTCAGCCTGCGTTTCCAGTTTGAAATGGTGCCTCATCGTCCCTCCTGCAGCTTGATCTAGCCGCTGACAAAAACAATGGTTCTCCACCGTAGACACACCAGAATTACCCATGGAGCTTTGTAGGTCATGCTGATTATGGTCTAGACATAGATGAATTGAGACTAGCCTATCCCAACTTATTTCATCTATCTAAGTAAGGGCAAGGAGGTACTTCATCTGCCCCCGATAAACCACTGTCTCAAAGAGGCACAAGGAAGCAGGCCAACCATTGCCAGCCCACCGGTGTCATGCTCTGGGCTAGCTACTGTTCTTCAGTGGCATCACTAGCTGGCAGACATGAAAGCCACAGAAACAACAGGACCAGAAGTAAAGTAGGAGGTATGTTCTGGCATTAGTGCATAATTTCTTGAGAAAACCAGCCCCCACAAGGAAAGTACTATGGGTGGATGAGGGAGAAAAACATCACAGTAGGAGTGAATGCTGCAAATATTTTTTGAAGCACATTGTATCCAATCGGAGTATGCGAGGGCCAGGCGAATAGAGGTAGACGTTTCCTCATAAAGCAACACAAGGTAATGAAAAAGCCTCCTAGACTTGGAATTGGACTGGGAGATGGGAGTGTCTACACCTGTACTACACAGAAGGGATTTGAGAAAAGTAATCACCTGTCATCCACATTGCCCAAGAGTAGGACTGATGAGGTCGATTTTGCCTTATTTGAGATGAGTAAAAAGAAGAAAGCAGGTACAACCAAAGCCACAATAACACGAAAACAAGGGTCTGACAAAATCCCAATGGAAAAAAAGGAAGGAGAACATCCTTCTGAAGATACAGAGGAAGAGCCAGGCGCCAAAAGTGATCTCCTGCAAAACACCACAGAAAATTTCAGACAACTGTTTCATAGGATGTAAAATGCCCCCCCTCCATAGTGAAAGAGAGGGGAACTGCAACAGGAGATCAGCGGGTATAAAGAGACACCAGATTAAGGTAAAAAGGGAGATGACAGGTAAGAAAGGATTGACAAAAATCTAAGCACATAAAAACAAATTTCTAACCCACATTGATGGTAATAAAAAATAAAATGGACACCGTTGGAAACGGACAGCGTGGTTGGGAAAGGTGAGATTTCCCACACAAAGCAGAAAGTGTGCTGATGCCCAAGGCTCACTCCCAGAAATTCTGATTTAACATACCTAGAGTGGAACCTGAGCATACTTGCTGTTGTTGTTGTTGTTTTGTTTTATTTTGTTTTATTTTTAATCCTGATACCCAGGCCACATCTCAGATCAATGAAACCAGAATGGTTAGGGATGAGACCCAGGCATCAGCATTTTTTAAAGCTCTCAGGAGGTGACACTCACAGGAGGTGCAGTCAAGGTTGAGAGCCACGACTCTAGAAGTTCGGGAGCAAAAATTCGTAGCTCAGGGATTTCAAAGTTATTTTCCATTCACGGAGACAATAGGAGTCAGAGTCAGGCAAACAAGTACTTAAGAAATTCCAATATGATTCTATAAGAAATAATTTGAAGGTATCCTTCAACTGGCCAAACTATAAAAAAAAAAAAAAGAACTAAATCTACTAAAGTCACAGTATAAAAGGTGTGGATCTAGTTTAAAATGTCAATACTGTTCCTAAGAAAGAATATGATTTAAAAATGCAATTAAAAACATAAATCCCCACATCATATTAATAGTGTCTGAAAAGGGAGACAGTTAAAATATACACATCATATACATGTAGATATATACATTGACACATAGGTGTGCATTTGTACATATATAAATGTGTATGAAAAAAGAAAATATAAACAAAACAAAATTATTGAGGTATTCATAAAACTTCTTCATACGCAGAGTCAAACAGCTCTGAATCAATTTTGTACCTGGTTGCCTGGTCATACTAGTAGAAATAACATTGTTCATAGGTACTTTTCTTCTGTGAAAGAGTACAGATTTATTTAATTTCCTGAGTCAAATCTTACCTTCTTTAAATACCAGCCATGAAAAGGGGAGAGGATTCCTTTTCTATCTTTCAATCATATGAGAATTTATATCTGGGAAAATAGAGTCTAGACTCTCGGTCAATTTTATCTGCTGCTAGCTATGGTTATCACCGCAGGCTTACACAGGTTTCATTCCAAAGCCACTCCTGACAGCTGTTCTCCCCACATCAAGTCTAGCAATAGCTCCCAAGGCCACGCTACTTATCTGCTCAGGTGATCTGCAATGGAGAGTGCATGTCTAGACCACCAATGTAGCCTTCCACCTCCTGGAATCCAAGTACTAAAGGTGGGCTATGGTTCTTTTCAATTCTCAAAGTTGTAGCCATATTGGTGGGCCTTCCTCTTCAGGAAATAATGGTCAGGGTACTTCTGCTTCTGAGAAAAATGTAGCAGGTCATGGCAGACTGTGATTCTCATTGCAACAACTAGGAAGAACCAGACAGGTTACAAAAGCTACATTTTTAAGGGTCTCAGAGAATGAGGAAGCAATGCGGGCTACATAAATCACCAGCTGTTTCTTTCTTTGGGGACATTTGACGGTTCTGAGCATGAACCAAGAATTAGACTTGGCTTGTAAAGAAGAATTTTCTGGAGGAAAGAGAAACCAGAGAGGTTTTTGGTAGTCATGTGGGACTGGCAAGAGAAACTAGAAACTTGAGAAGTGCTAAACACACAACTGGTTTTCCCCATGGGACACCCTCTGAGTTCAGGGGCTATGCAAAGGAGGCTGGGGAGTTTAACTAAAGGCTTAAGAGGGCATAATATGATCTCATCTAGTTTTGTAGTGCTCAGGAGAAAAAGTCTAACCAGAGAAAGGGATCCTGCCACTCAAACACATAGTCAGCCACCCTTAGAACATCTTTCAAATTTTGAAGTTGTGATGGGCAAGGAGTGGGAGGGTAAAGGGCCAAGTTAAAAACTCCAAAGTACAGCACTAAATTTCCCAGCTTTTTAGGAATGAGAAGACAGAGATCCTGCAGGTTCTAACCAAGAGCTCAGAAGAGCTATGTTTGAGGAAGAGAGAAAAACCTGCAGTGATCCAAGGCTTACTAAAGCTGCAAAGTAACCCCTACTCATCTCAAGATAAACCCCTCATTCTATTGGCCTACCACGGAAAATGGAAATCCTCTCTCGTGTGAGGTTTCATCTAGAGCCTCTGCAGTGCATTTATATTCAATGTCTGGCAAACAAAAAAAAAATTTTAGGCATGTAGTGAAGTAGGAAAACGTGACTGATAGTCATAATGAAGAGAAAAGATAAACAATAGAAACAGACCCACAGAAAACCCAGAAATGAAACCTACCAAACCAGGACTTTAACTGGTTACTGTATTACAAGAAATAGAAAAGAGGGAAAGTGGATGAAAAGATAAGGAATAGCAACAAAGAACTGAACTCTATGTAAAAAATCAAATGGACATTCTCTAACTGAAAAACACAGCATTGAAGTTAAGAACACACTGGATGCATTTAACAACAGACCTGACAGAAGAAGACAGATTATTAGACTATAAGACAGGAAAATAGAAATACATCAGTGCAAGCATAGATAGAATGAATGTACAAAAAACAGTATTAGAGACATATGGAACAAAGTTAAAAAATCTACCATATGCCCTTGCACTACCAGAAGAGGAGAAATAAATTGGAACAGAAACAATATTTGAAGACATAATGGCTAAAAATTTTCCAATGTTGATAAGACATTATCCCACAGAGTCAAGAAATTTAGTGAATTCTAAGCAAAACAAATAAAATGAAAACCATACTTAGACATATTTTGTCAACCTTCTAATAATCAAGGATTAAGAGAACATCTTAAAAGAAGCCACAGGGGAAAAAAAGGTACATTAAGTTAAAAGGAGCAATAATAAAACTAATGGTTGACTTTTTAATGTAAGTTGCAGAAGCTGGGAGGTAATGGAATAACATCTTCCAGGTGCCAAAATAAAACTTTGCCAGCTTGGAAGTCTATACTCATTTAAAATATCATTCAAAAAATGAAGGCAAAAGAAAGAAATTTTCAGAAAAATAAAGATGAGAGAAGTTTTCCCCAACAGACCCACACCATCAGAAAGAACAATGAGCAGAAATGATCACATGAAAGCCTGGAAATGAAAGAAGGAATGAAGAACATGAGAAAATGTAAATACATGGGCAAACATAAAATACTATTGACTGCTTCGTGTAACAATCAATAATAGATTTAAAATATATAAATAAAATATATGATAACAATAGCACAAAGGTTAGAATGGACTGTATTAAATCAAGGATATGAATTGTAATCTCTAGAGAAATCATAAAAGAAAACTACAGTGATTTATAATGAACCATATATTAATGGAATAGAGAAATGAAATCATAAAACACACTTGATTAATCCAAAAGGAGGAATAAATGAACAAGGAACAGATGAACAAATAAATAATAAAATGAGGAACTTAAACCCAACTATATCAGTTACTCTGTTTACTAAAAATGAGCCAATCGAAATTTTTTAAAGACTAGAGTGAATAATTTGTTTAAAAACCCCAGCTGTATGCCGTCAACAACAGAATCACTTTAAGCATAGATACAAAAGTGGGGAGAGTGAAAGGATGGCAGAATGTCGTGTGGACGCCAACCAACGGGCAGCCGACATCACGTTAACAGCAGCCATTAACAAAGTGCACTCAGTGCTGGCCTGGGGAAGTCTTCATTTCTTCTCAAAACATTCAAGTCACATGAAATATGTTCTCTGACTAAAATGGCATTAAAATATAAGTTAACAACAGAAGATAATTAGAAAAATTCCCCAACTATTTGGAAATGCTATATGGAGGATCAAAAAATGAAAAAAATTAGAAAATATTACAAAGCGAATGTTAATGAAAGTGACATGTTAAACAGTGATGCCAAAAGGGAAATCCGCAGTTCCAAATGCAAACATAGCATTTGCGGTGGGGGCAGGGGAGGGGAGACTGAAACCAGCCAGCCTAGTTCCCATCTCAGACAACTTAGATCCAAAGAAAATGGAAGGAAGAAAACGTAACGAACGAGTAGAAATCAGCCCAGCTGCTGTGAAGGAAGCGCGCGTGCCTGGGCTGGGTGACAGCGTGTGCTGACGACCCAGTGCTGCCGGTGTTTGGAATGACAGGTCAGTGGGCAGAGCCGCAAGTGGGGGCGGCTCAGAGGGAGGGGTCCTGGGGATGCCGGCACAGCCCTCAGTCTGGCTGCTCCTGAAGCTCCCCCATACCTTTCATCATACATGAGGTCTGTCCAGAAAGTATCCCGCCAGGCAATATGAAAAATAGAGACATCTACTGAAGAAGACACAAGATACAAGATCCTCTGTACATGGGACAATGACGCCTCAGTCCCCTTCAAAGTAGGCACCTTGGGACCTCACACAGTTCTCCCAGTCACCATCAGGTGCCCCATCGTATTTTCCTGAATCTCATTGAAGATCTGAAATCTCTTCCCTTTCAAAGGTGATTTTAGTTTTGAGAAAAGCCAGAAGTGGCAGGACGCCAAATCTGGGCTGTAGGGGCACTGAGTGCCCCTGGGTGATTTGATGTTTCACCAAAAAACTCTGTAGGAGACACGATGCATGAGCTGGCACGCTGTCATGATGAAGCTGTCAATCACCGGTTGCCCATAGCTGCGGCTTTCTAAATCATCCAAGTAGTTTCCGAAGGGCAATATCCAAGCTTAACACAGAAAGTGATGCAGATTCATTGTTTTACTTGCTCAGTCATTTTGAATGTGACGGCCAGAAAGTCCACATGCTCACTCAGTGGTGTCTACCGCCCCCAGTGACTAGTGCAATAAAGTCGTCATTATTCACAAATATGCATTCCAGTCACCCTCCTTGGCTGCCAGGTTACGTCGATGTTATGCAAACCATTCTCGTTATATTAACAATGGTTGGACTTTTTCCGGACAGACCTTGTATCAGCCAATGCTTTCTTTGTCTCTTACAATAATTTGAGTTGGGTTTTCTGTGGCTTAGGATCCAAAGAATGTTTTCCTAAATGAACACACACACACATACATACTCCTGTTTTTTCTATTTTTGTTAAGCCTGATTAAAGTCTGCTTTACTTAATAATAATATTTTATTTTCTTCTTTTAGACCAGTAGTGGCAAGTAAAACTTTCTGTAGGGATGGGAATGTTTTACCTCTGCACAGTCTGATAAAGCCCCAGGAGTGAAAAGAGTGGTTCAGGAAGAGAATTTGGAAGGAGAGGAGAAGAGGCCAAGGCCAAGACCAGGAGCTGGTGGAGGAAGAAGAGCTGGCAAATGAGAAATGGCCAGTAGAGTGGGAGGGGCCCCGGTAAACGCATGACACGGAACCCTAGAGAAGAACTGTGTCCAGAGGGAGGACTTGGCCAGCCACACCAAGTGCAGCTGAGAAACCCAGTAAGGAGACAGAGGACTGTGAATCCTGTTCGGGCCCCTTCGGGGGTGTGGTGATGACAGCCCACTGGGAGGGGCTGAGAAGAGAATAGAGATGAAGACACACGGACCATGACGTTAGCTTGGCATTTTCCACCAGCATGCTCCCCAGATTTTTAAAACATGCAATATGTGACTGTTTACTCAGGGGCACTGATTCTTTCCCCTGAGATGGTCAAATTAAAAAAAAAAAGACATCTAACACAATAATAGCCACCTGGTGTGAACAAATCAAAATTATACCTATTTTTTGTCCAATTGGAAGAAATATAATATAGTTTTTGGTATGCTGCAGAATTTTAGTAATTAGTTTATGTGTGCCAGAGATGAAAAAGGTTGAAAATCACTAAGTCGGTGAACTCTTTCAAAGACTTTTTCAGTGAAGGGAAACAGGGAACAGAGTAGTTGCTAAAGGGGACTCGGGATCGTTTTTTGAAAAAATATGAGTGTTAACGTGTCATTTCTCTATGTGGCAGTAAAGGTCTGGTGGAGATGGAGAAGTCGGTGATGTGCAAGAGGAAGGTGGCAGCTGTGGCGGGGTGACGTCCTGGAGAAGGTGAGAAGGGACCTGGAATGTGACCGTACTTCCCTGCAAGTCGGCCCTTTGTATGTAATACAGACTTAGCTCAGAAAGTAAAATGAAACGTCAAAAGGTGGGAACAGAGAGCAGCGCTGTTCTTTCCCACCACCAACCCCTGACACCCGCCTGTCCTCTCCACTTATACTTTCCTGCTGCCGGCGTGAAAAACAAAGTCCAAAATATCTCCCGGCCTCTCCCGCTCCTCTGGAACAACCACACAGTCCTTGAGTGTGGTTAGCACCCAGCACAGCATCGAAGCTCCACGATGTACTCAGTTGCAGGGGTCTGCCCCGCCCAACTCTGGCCCACCCCACACGGGGAAACAGTCAGTGGGTGGGGGGGAGAACGGTCCGACTGTAGCGTGCTGCTCCTACCAGGCTGAAGGACGGCCTTATTTGGTTAGTGAGTTGTAATGTGGCATCAATGTCCTTTTCACCGCATAGGGTTTAAACGCCAGTTCTCTCTCTTCTGAAGCCTTTTTGTACATTTTTCAAGGACTTGCCCTATGTAAGTATCTCCCAGAGACAGCTGCTGGACTCCTGCTCCACGGATTCTGGGAAGACACCCTCATCTGTTGGGGGTTTTCTCTCCCAACAAAATGATCTAGTCTGGGCCCTTCCACAGGGGCCTCATCTGAACAAGGAGGAGCACCCTTGTCCCACCAAGCTCTAGAAACACAACTCATGACCAATAAACTCTCTACTCCATGGCTCCAAAGCAGCCAGCTAGAGATCATCTCTCCTTGGCAGAATTTTTAGACGTTCCCTCACCCTCCAGGCACACATGACAGCTTCTCTGTGAGCTTCGCTTACAGACCCTCTTAGTCAGTTTGAAATGGCAGAAATAGCCCCTCCCCTCCCCTGCACCTCCCCACTGACAACTGTCTCCGAAGACACCCTCACTCTTGGTGTCTCACCACTTCTATTATATCACCCAGAGGTGGCCCCTAGGCTAATGCCAGGAGAACAGGCCTCAGAGTCTCAGCATGTCCTGCGTAGGGAGCCCCAAATCCCTCTTTTGGATGCTGGAACATTTGATCCTCCAACTTGGGCCTCTGCCAGAACTCTGCGAGCAAAAGGGTCCCACTATGACATTCTCTAGGAAACACCTAAAAAGACGGGTGAGTGCAGAAAGAGTCAGTGCAGCCGCTGGGCCAGACTGGGCCTGATAGTGCCTGTGACCTCCGTAAATCACTCTCCCAGCACCACACACATCCTTCTTCCTAACCGTTCTTTTTTCTTATCGGATCAGGACAAGTGGGAGGAAGCAGGGCGGCCACCTATCACTACAGGGCTGTTGGCTGCACACGCAGTGGATGAAATGTAGCCCATATTCCACTATGGTCCCCAGCGTGGGGGTGCGTTATTTCTGAGGCACGCTGGTCTTATTTAATCTTTAAATGCTTAAATAGGTTACAAAAATGCTTCCACGCTCCTTCGCACCCACAGGCTTCCTGCCTGTGGGTGGAGCAATGCAGACTGAGTACATTCCTTCCCTCTCCGTTGCCGAGAATGTTTGCCCCTCTAGGGTCAGCCACACGACCTGGCTCAAGAGGTGGCTGAGGAATGATTTGCATCTGTACGTGCGTGAATGATGGGTAATGTTGATTGCGCCTCCCTGAGGTTAATAACCAGAAAGGAGCAGGAATCTTAGGAAGGGGGCTTCTGACGGTAGTAATGATAAAACACTCCAGGTAGGTGTTTTCCAAGTGTGCCTAGACTGGTGAGAAGAGGAAGAAAAGGGGAGGGGAGGAAAGAGAGATCTTATGGTATTTAGGGAATTTCATCACCTGAAAATTCTTAGCTACAGTGTTGTATTTGCTGGGACATAATGTACGTCATTATTTCAAGGGAACATAGATTTTTTTTGATTTGCATTGTAGATTTTCTTAATTGACATATGTCATTGTGTATGTTAAAGGTGTACAATGTGCTAACGATTATATATTTTAAAAATTAAAAAAATAAAAATTAAATTAAGAAAAGGAGTACACTGTGTTGATTTAATACATTTATGCATTGCAATGTGACTACCACCACAGGGGTAGCTAACACTGCCATAGTGAATATAGAATTTTAAAAATTCTAACCTATGAGAGAGCAAAATAAAACACTCAGGTTAATTACTTTACTACAGAGTAAAAGTAGCCCTGAAGATAGCCCCCGAGTTCCCATGGCATTTAGTGTTCAGTATGGACCATTATTTACAACATTACCCAGTGGCATCTTCACACCAACCAAACCACTCAGAACTGATGACACCGCCCTCTCAGGAATTGCTAGGCTTTCTGGCCTCTCCCCTGTCAGCAGAGGCGGGGAGGCTCTGCCTCGGTTCCAGCACACAGGGGACATATTTTTCCACGCTGAGCTGCATCCTGACAAGCGAGGGTAAAACCAGAGAGCCTCTGAGCAGACTCACTCGTGCTGGACTTGGCCCTAAACATTTCCCAGCTGTGGAGACCCAAGAGGGGAGATCCGCCTCGCAGCCAGAAAACAGACGTTCTGGTCTACCCCAGACATAGATTCTTGGCTTCGCGGGCACCATAAACACGAAAAGGCTGAGCTCCTTGCCCAATGCGTCAGCCCATCAAGGTCTCATCTATCGGCAGAAGGAGAGTTGTGGGCAGAAGGGAAAGCACATTATTACCTTTGAGCAGTATTATAAAATTTCCCTCCAAACAGTTTATGAGAATTAATCCGTGCACCAGTGAGACTGCCTCCCACTCTCACTCACGTCAGACACGTGACATCATCACGTGGTTTAATTTTATCGTCTGATTTTCAAAAAAAAAGTTTGTCATATTCATACATCTATATCAATACAGATAAAATTGGTGTTTTCATTTACATTTTTCTATTAGCAGTTTTATTGCTTATTAGTGTTTCTTCTCTAGTGTTTCTTCTGGGTTTTATTTTTTCTGACTTTTTGTGTATTAGAAACCTAAACCCTTTGGTCTGCTATACGAGGTGCACATTTTCTCCCTGCTCTTCATCCATCCCTGACTTTGTTCAGGGCGTATTTCTCCATGCCGACGTTTCACATTTTCACGTGACCAAAGCTGCCACTCTTTTCTTTGAGGACTTTCTGGTTTTATATTGCGCTGCCAAAGGCCTTTCCTACCTCATCATGATGAACATACTCAACCTTTGGGGGTTTTGTTGTTGGCTTTATGTAAATCTTTCATCATCTAGAATTTATCTGCCACAGGAAAGGGGGAACATAAGGATCTAGCTTTTTTCTTTTCAAGTATTCGAAAAGAGCTCTTACCTGTCGATCTCCACTCCAAATGCCTGAATGAATGAGTGAGTGAAGCACAGCATTCGCAGTCTGTCAAACGGTCTCATTTTTTTACCTCTGCTTTGGGGCCAGGGCAAAGAGAAGGAACTAGGAAAAGACTGCAAAGGTTGGACCACCGTCCCTCCTATTTTTGTCATACTTTCCCTGAGTCCAAATAACAATTAGCTAGCCAGACCAGAAACGCAGCCTCTCGCAGAGACCTGTCATGCTGTTCTCAAGTATACGCTAACTAGGGCCTTGTCATTCTTCTCAGGAGCGCTCTCTGCTCCCTGTTCTGGATTCCAGAGCAGTGATGTATCTAGGCACTCTGCTCTGGAACGAATAGTTACATTCCCTTCCTGACTGTGTTTGGTGGAGGGTCTATGGAATGTGGGTGTTTGGGGGCAACACAAAAGAAGGCAAGCCATGTAAGAATCATATCTGCTTTTAAAAATGGGCACATTTGGATTCCTGCGGGTTCCAGGTACTATTCTAAGAGAGTTAAAAAATCGCAGAAATATCTGTCCGCAGGCCACCCAACACTCTCTCAGTGAGCCCTGCAGATTTACGCATACCCGCATGCTCGAGGGCCATGTCTTGAATTTCTGCCAAATGTTCCGATAACACTTCAGCTTGGGTAGATTCAAATTCCAAGGAAAGCATTCAAGTGAATTGTGACAAGGAGAAAGAGCTGTTTGGACTAAAAACATAGTCAATAGTAATGTGCTTACTAAAGATAAACTGAAGATAATTTTATGTCAATACTCAATTTGGGAAAAGCAACTCTCGTAGGAATTTCCCTTCTCTCCCCCAGTATACAAATAACCAGTCACTTCACTTGGACTTTACTGCTTTCTGTAAATGGAAGGCCTTGCATTTCACTTCTAGAAATAGGTAAGATATTTTATAAAAGGAAATATATCTCACATCAAATAGTCCCTTTTGCTTATTGAAACAGGTATTTCTATTTTACATTTCACCATCTAGACACTAATTATTTATGATGTTAAAAAAAGATGCATGTTTCACTAAACACTTGGTTGGAATGGATCTGGAGTTAGACCTTAGACTGCAAATTCCAAGATTCTAACCTATTTAAAAAATGTTCAAATATCAACTCAGCTTTTACCTTTGCAAGGGCATTATTTGTCCTTCATCATGTGAAGAATTAAAGCCCCCCTGCTCTTTCATCCACAGAAAAAGAGTCTGCTTGGACACATAATGCATACTTGGATGGATTTTAATTAGGCACGAGCCTTTTGCCAAAGATTATATATTTTTTAAAAAATTCTCACTCCTATTTCATTCAAGTACTTGAATCCCCAATGAGTTTTGTGCTCAAAATTTGCAAAAAAGAAAAAAGAAAAAAATGGGAAGATAGTTTATGATGGGGGCAGGGGGCACTTAGAAACTGGAAAAAGCGATTCTGATAAAACAGCAAAAGCAAAAGACTTTGAAAGTTTCCAAGTTAGTACAACAGGGAGTGCGGTGCTGCATGTGAGAAGGGCTGTTCAGGCTGTGCCTTCACAAATCAGCTGGACTGGTCACCATCTGAACACAGTCCCCAAGCAGAAGCAAAAAAAAAACCTTTTTCTGGAGTTGTGTCAGATGGAACAGTGGCTTCCAAAGGGGTCTTACTACTCCTCGGGTCTGGTGAATACATTAGTTTTCATAGCAAAAGGAACTTTGCAGGTGTGATTAAAATGAGAGTTTGGAAGTGTTGAGAGTATGCTCGATCCACTGGGTAGTTCTTATGTGGAGCACCAGGGTCCATATAAGAGGGAGGCAGGAGGCCAAGTGAGAGAAGAAAATGCTGTGGCCGGGACAGAGCTAGAGGCGAGAGTCGGTGAGGGATCGGAAAGTGCTGCCTTACTGGCCCTGGAGCTGCAGCAAGGGGCGCTGAGCAGAGAAATCCAAGTGGCCTCTAGAAGCTGGGAAAGAAAAGGAAATGGATTCTCCCTTGGAGCCTCCGGAGGGAGCGCAGACCTGCCTGCCAACACTCTAACACAGGGAAACTGATTTTGGACTTCTGAATGCCACAACTGTAAGTTAACAAATCTGTGTCGTTTTAAGCCAGTACATTAGTGATATTTTGTAACAGCAGCAGTAGGAAATGAATACAGGAGTCTAGCCCAAACCAAGTGTGAAATGACAAATTTTCACTCATTTAAAAGGAAGGCTCCGTGTCAGAAGGTTTGTGTAACATTCCGGACAGGTGAATGCTGGGGGTGAGCAGCCGAGGAAGAACTAATGGGCACAGGGGGCCACATTTGCAGTGGAAGAGACAGACCCAAGGTAAGGGGGTGCGGGTCACCGTGTGATATCAGCTCCTCCTACAAGGAAGGTTCCAGGTGAAAAAGGTCAACTCCAGCAGACAGCATGGCGGAGACCCTAATCCCTGATGCTCATTTTTATTTTTTCTTCTCTTTCCTGACTAGCCAACAGAGAAGAAAAAATTAAATAGATTTGCCCCACTGACAAATGTCTCTAGAAATATGTATGGCATGATTTTAAAATATGCCTGGGGGTAGTTTTCTGGAGGGTAAGACAATACAATTAGTCCCGCTTCTCAGTGAGATGACCCGCTGTGGAACCCCAGGGGCAGCCTGGTGACAGTAGAACTGTCCCCTTGGAAGCTGGTGAACACTCAGCGAGGGCCGGTAACTCCACCCTGGGCCCACACAGAGCCCAGAGCCATTCAGTTGAGTAAGAGGCAGCTCACCTGGCATGTGCTGGCCACGTTCCCCGAGTGCAGGAGTCTAGGGCCGCCTGCTCCCTCGCTGCTCCAGCAGGCCCTCACCTTCTGTGTTAGTAAAAGGGGACCTACCACTGCCGCCTTTAGCATCTAATTCGGTCTAATTCGTGTGACTGTTGTGAGGTTCTTAGCCTGGAACCTTTTAGGGGCTCTGTTAATGTTAGCGGTTATCACTGTCCTCACGGTTATTGGCATTGCACAGCTTTCCCGGGCTTTACTTCACCCAGCTCCCAGAAATGTGCTGAGTGCTCAGATGCGGGAACAGGAACACGGAGGTGAGGAAGGTCCCTCTGCAGCTCAAGAATGAGAGACATTCATAAATACACAAGGATGACAGGCTGGCCACACCACCGTCACAGAAGGATGGGAAAGAAAGACAAGGTAGCCTGTAAATTACGTGCAGTTCTTTGAGCCAGCTCACAGATCACACTTGCAAACTGGGACCCACTGATGTATGTGTTACCTACTCCACTCAGTGGCTTTAAAAAAAATTCCTTATAAAATGTTGCAAACTTACAGAAAAATATATGGGGAATAGTACAATAAACACACTTATGCCCAGGATCTGGATTAAATCAGTGTTACCATTTCATTGTGTGTGTGTGTGTGTGTGTGTGTGTGTGTGGCAGGATGAGACAATAAAAGGAATTTTGAAGTAAATTAAAGACATCATTATACATCACACCTAAATATCTCAGCATACATCTCTAAAAAGTTTAACTGCTGTTATATACGAGCATTCACAATCCCAGCAATACTATTATTACGCCCAGATAAGTTAACCAGAAACTTCTAATGTCATCTAGTATCCAATTCACACTCTGCACCTGTCCCAAAATGTCTGTGATAGGTGATTTCTTTTTCAAACCAATCACAACAGACACGCATCGCGTCGGCCGTCAGGTCTGGTGAGCCTGGTCTCCCCCGTCCCATGCACAGCAGTCTCCGGCCCCGGGTTTCTCTCGTCTCTGTTGCTGCTGCTGTTCTGATGCTGGGACGTCTCTGAGGATAACCCAGGTTCTGAACTCTTTCCCTGTGGTCCACTCAATGGTTTTGAAAAATACATTTTTGAATTAGCGCCTTACATTTACACTTTGGGAAATTTTATATAAAATTCTGGCTTTATGGCTTCTTTTGAAAAACACCAGAGGACCTGGCAGTGCTGGGCCTGTGTGCTGGCCGGTTACAATGCGCGGCGCTGCCCACGAGCTGCAGCGTGTGAGAGGCCCCGGCGCTCCTGTCCCCTCTGGGTGGCCCCTGCGGGCACCGAGTTCATGACCGCGTCTGTAGGTTTCTTCAGAGGAACAGGACCAACAACATGCACACGAAGATAGTTAAGGCATTGGCCCGTGTGGCTGCACGGGCTGGCCCTTCTGAGAGCCATCGGGCAGGCCGGCGGCATGCTGGAAACTCAAGCAGGAGTGTGTCGTTATGGTCTTACAGAATTCGCTCTTCTCTGCTGGACTGAGGCCTACCCACAGTGTGGAGGGTAATCGCTTTTATCTAAAGTCCGCAGATTACAAATAAAAAAATAAATAAAGTCAACATATTACAGATGTCATATCTACAAACTGCCTTCACAGAAACATCTAGGCTAGGGTTTGACCAAACAACTGGGCCTCAGTCTAGCCAAATCCATGCATATAATTAACATCACAATAACTTTTTCTAGGAATGTGGGTCTTGCGTAGCATTCTTCTTCCAAAGGCTTTCCCCCACTTTCCATCAGTTTTCCAGTGCTGGGTGGAATGGAAAGTGTAAGCCACACATTTGGTGGCTTAAAACAAATTTAATATTTCACAAATTCCGTAGGTCAGAAGCCTGGACTTGGTGTGTCTCGATTCCCTTCTCAGGATCTCGCCTGGCTGAGACCAAGGCGTCTGACGGACCTGGCTGCATTTGCATCTAGACCTCTGGGCCCTTTTCCGAACTCTACCGTTAGCAGAATTCATTTCCTTACGGTTGTAAGGCTGAGGTGCTCAGCTCGTAGAGGTTGTCCACATTCTTTCCCATGTCAGCAGCAAGTCGAATTCTACTTCAGATCTGTGCCTTCTGCTTCTGTGACCAGCCGGAGAAGACTCCCTGCTGTTAAAGGGCTTGCATGATTAGAGCAGTCCCACCAGACAATGTCCCTTAAAGTCAACTGTGCCACGGAACATCTCCTCATGAGAGCAGTAAGGTCCATCGTCGACATAGTGCTGCACGTTCGTCGTGCAGGGCATCGACCTGGAAGGGACAGGTGCAGAACCACAGGGCCCACCTTAGACTTCTGCCTGCCACATGCTTCTTCACGTTATTTGCAAATGTTGTTATCCTCCCCATTCAGGGAAACAACAGAATTACAGTGAGATGCTCAAAAATCAGCATAGCTTAGCCTAACTGCCGAACTAAGTACAAGAAGGTAGCGGGTAGCTGACCAGGAGCCCTGTAGGTAGAGCCGCCTTGCTAACTCGTGCATTCTCATAAAGTGGAAAGGGGATCTCCCTTTCTTCCTCTCCACAAACCCTGCCCTCAGAGCAAGAGTTTACTCATCTTTCCCCATTCTGGGCTTTATTCGTAGCTTCTTGTAAAACCAGTCTCAGCTACACCCGGCCCAGAAGACATGAAAGACGTATGAAAGCAAAACCAGAGACCAAACAAAGGGCTGCCCAGCCTCTTCTGGCATCACACTTTTAAATGCTTACAAAGGGGGAAGAGCGAAAAAATCCCAAAGGGGGCCCACCCATGCGTGCACTGATCTCAAAGGTCTTACGGTGGCCACTCGAGTTTCGTAGGCTCAGTTCCTTGTCCATCGCTACTTGGTGTCCAGGGGGAGCAGGATGACAAGTGACAAAGCAGCCTTGAAACTCGGATACAAAAACGAAATTCCTGACTAGCAGAAATGGTGGCCCAGTCACATAAAGGCTGTGCTTATGGGCTTTACATTTTTATTAGTCCTCCTTGTGGTTTTTTCCAGGATTATTCTATAAAGAGAAACCATGCATCTGGCTACCAAAAAATACAGCAGCAGCAACAGCACGTATTCATCAAATTTCTATTACGTGTAGATCTCTGCACTGGTTACCCAGATGCTCAGCCCTTACCCCAGAATATTTTCCCAAAAACCTTTGCAAAACAGTTTTAAAAAGAGAAAGAGGTACTTCAATCCCCTTATCTGATTTCTTTTACTGGAAAACCCAGAAAAAGAACTCAGGCATAACTGGGTGAGAAACTCATTTTTCTATGGACCTAGTTTTTAAGCTCATGCAATCAAGAGGAACCTAAACTAGGAAAAACAGTTCACGAGCATCGCTAACATACGTCTCTCAACCTGGTTTATGATGCATTGCACTTGACCATAAACTCAGAGATCTCCTGAAATTAACTGTTGGAAGTCCCCTCAGGAGAACTTTTCCTCAGTAAGGAGCCACAAATGACACCTCACCTTGAAGTAATTGTAATTAGAAAGGATTACAAGGAACTGAAATATTCTGATGAATTTTAATGTTTAACTTAAGCATTTCTTCCTCAAACAAAATCTAAATGGAAACTTTGCCAAATACCTCCAGTAGCCAAACTAATCATGCAATCTCCTTCCAAGTGCTCAAGAGGTTGAGAATGACAATGTCCATGTCAAGAGTTTTAGGTCGTGGATTTTCCCTTCAATCCCAACTTTTGGGATTGAAAGCTTCAATCCCAAACTTTCTCTTGTGTACGTCTAGGGTATTTCTTATCACATTTATTTAACGATGGAGACGAGAGGGCGACCAAGAAAGAACTTGACTTTCTTGCATGTGGCGACATAAAGAGGGAGACAGACACGACACAGCGAGGGAGACCGTCGGGAGCACAGCTGAGGCGGAGGCTGAGCGGAATCAACAAAAGCGCTCAGCCCTCTGCCATCCTGTCCTTCAGAAAACCCCAAGGAGGGGTCTGGAAAGAAAGCCTGTGATTTGGGGGGATGCTGGAGCTCAGACCCCATTAAAGATATTTTCATCACCCAGATTTTTATTTCAAGGGAAAGCAAGAAAGAGGATATTTATAAACACAAGTTCTTTTGACAACATAAATTACAGTTCCCAATGGTGAGTTTTCTCATTTTAAGCATCCTTTATAATCTGGGTAGACTGAGAATCTCCCTCAATCAACATGCTAAATCCTTTTTATTTAATAGTTCCTTCCTCAATTTATCTTTCCTCTTGATTTCACTATAAGCAGCAAGAGGAACCAGGCTTCACTTTCAACACTTTGCTTAGAGATCTCCTCACCTAAATATCCAAGCTCATAGGTGGCAATTCTGCTTTTTTAAGAAACAAAGAAAACATAATACAGCCAAGTTTTCTACTGTACCACTGTGTAAGAAGGATAACCTTTCCTTCGGTTTCCAGTAACATGCTCCTCATTTCCTTCTGGGCACTTTCTACAAGCACCTTTAATGTTCAGTTTTCTAACAGTCTCCGCGTAGCAGCACATGTATTCTCTGAGACCACAGAAACTTTCTCCACTGTGCTCCTCACTTCCTCATGGGTCCTTACCAGAGCCTAGAATTTTTCTATAATGAGCCTCAAACTTCTCCTAGCCTCTGGCTATTACCCAATTCCATAGCCATTCCTCCAGTTTTCGGTACTTGTCACAGCTGCACCCTATTGCCAGGCAGCAAAATCTGTGTTAGTTTCCTAGGGCTGCCTGAACGACCCATCACAAAATCGGCGACCTAAGACGATGAAATCTGTTGTCTCACAGTTCTGGAGACAGAAGTCCGAAATCAAGGTTGTGCTCCTCTGAATGTTCTAGGGGACCGCCCTGCTCTGTCTTTTCCAGCTCCTGGGGGCTCCAGGCGTACCTGTGGCCGCATAACTCCAATCTCTGCCTTCGTCTTCACATGGCCTTCTCTTTCTTCTGTCTCTTACAAGGATGCTTGCCCTTGGATTCAGGGCCCGCCTGCATCATCCAGGATTATCTCCTCTAGACATCTTTAATAATTATATTTGCAAAGACCCTTTTCCCAAATTAGACCACATTCACAGGTTCTGGGGTTTAGGATGTGGACATATATTTTTGGGGAGTCACCACTGAGTCCACTACAACATCCCAGAAAATTCTCACCTACGTTTACACGGGTATAAGCCCGAGACAGTCACTGCAGCCTTGTTCGTGGTGGTTGGAAGTTGGATGCCCACCACTTGGACAGTGTGCAGATGAGATACGGTGGATGCTCGCTGTGTCAGAGATGTTTACAGCTCACTGACTGCCCATGTGTTCGCTGCAGTCCCCATCCCCCACACAGTCAGTCAGGGCCATGTGACAGTTTTGGCCCAGGTGCTGTGAGCGGCAGCAACACGTGCTACTCCTAGTCTGAAGAAGGTAAGAATGGGTATGAATTCTCCACGCTCTGTCCTTCCTGCCTCAGCAACCCTGAAAGTCACATGCTCCCAGTGACACAGATATAAAACACAAATGAGGAGGATCCTGGAATCGCAGCTTAGAAAGGAACTGCCCTAAAGGACTGCCAGACCTACAGAGGATTCTATGTGAAGGAGAAATAAACGTCTATGTGTTAAAACCACTGCAATTTTGGGCTTGTTTGTTACTTTAGCATAGCCCAGACTACCTTGAATAATGTGTACACCATGAAATACTATCATTTGTTAGGAACAACGGGTTAGAAATACACAGCCCCCTGGACAGACCTTAAAAACTTAATGCTTAACAAAAAAATCAATGAAGAGAATGGGATATATAACATAATGTCATTTACAAAATTTTAAATAAATACACACAAATAGAACCGCACTTTTCACAAGAACACATCAGAATGTATAAATACACATTAAAATGGGGGTGACGGAAAGAAGTGAGAGTAGAGTGAAAAGGAAATCAACGCTTTTATCAAGTGTGGGACTTGCCAGTTCTAGTTTTAACAATATGCCAAGACCCGAGGAAGAGGATTACGCAGACAATCTGCTCCTTGGGGACCAAAAGGAAGCTTAGGTCTGCTGGCCGAGGGTGGCACTCCTGGAGAAGACAGAAGAGAAACTTGGGGTGTACTGAGAGAGCAGGAGAAAGGGGTACTCAGGGGAAACAGGAAAGCCAGCTAAGAAGCCTGAGGAGGAGGAAGAACTAGAAAAGCTGAGAAGGTAAATGTCTGGATGAAATGCTATATGATCTTGACCAAGAATGTGGCTAGGAGAGTGGAAAGGAAGTTAGATTAAATAAAGCACAATTAAATCCAACACCTTGACCATGACCTACAAGCCCAGTGTGATATGGCCCCTTCGTCTCCCTAGAGCTTATACATCAGTTCTCACAAAGAACGTACAT
This sequence comes from Trachops cirrhosus, assembly GCA_028533065.1. Taxonomy (NCBI): domain Eukaryota; kingdom Metazoa; phylum Chordata; class Mammalia; order Chiroptera; family Phyllostomidae; genus Trachops; species Trachops cirrhosus. The sequence goes on along the minus strand of CM052549.1, from coordinate 13,949,114 downwards.
TGTAGAGATGTCACAAGACAAAGGAGAAGGGTTTCAGGCTTCCAGGGGCTGCAAACTATTGGGGCAGTAAATATGTGAGGGGTATAATAGAAGATAAAGGTTTTCTTGTAAGGTGTGTTTGTGCAGGTCCACCTTGGTACCGACTTTCGATCTTTACGGCCATAAAACTTCCCCAGGAGAGGGGATGTAGGGCAGCCCTTCTTGTTTAGGAGCTTCTGCTTTTGGTCAGATAAAAGAAGCTCCAGGAAGGCTTCTTTTGTATCTTGTTGCATCTCATGTCTTGAGCTCAAAATAATCCTTATGCCAAATTGGCATATTTAGGGGTGGCATGTTTTGATCTCCTTCAAAACCACGAGGACAGACAAGGTAGTAGACAGAGAGCGAACATCACAGTTGAATGAGGTCAGAGTATGCAATGCCTGGACCCCACCGTGGAGCCGAATGTCCGAGTCCATGAGATCTGGCTCTGAATAACACTCCTATGCAAAAAATACAGCAGCCAGTATCCAGCGCTTTCACCTCTGGTCCAGCAAATTGAGACCAACAGTCCCTGCCATCCAGGGAGCTTACGCTCAGCTAAAACATTCCGTGATGCTGACGTTGGGGGAAGCGCTGCTGGGGCCCTGGAACACCAGCTTGAAGGCCCTGCCACCTAAAACCCATCCATTGTTCTGCCTTGGAGTTCCCCCCACAGAGCCACCGGCCACCCAGGACTAGAGGCTGACACATTCCAGGAGCCTGGGAACACATTCCTCCTGCAGAAAGTTAACGGTTCTGTCCAGCTCAGGACGGCCACCGGGTACAAAACCCACACCCATCACAGGCTTCTTAACGAGTATTTCTGGGCTCCAAGAAAATGGCCTGCAGACAGACAGAAAGAACAGAGAAATGCTGAGGCCAAGTGCTAAACCAGTTTTCATTCCTGGTTACACACTAAAATCACCGGGAGAACTTTAAAAAACAGACAAGCAAACAAACACATTTCCCGAGTCTCACTCCGCACCAATGAAATCAGAACCTCGGGGCAGAGGGCAATGTTTTTAAACACTACAGATGATTCTACTGTACAGCTATCAGTGAGAAAAAAAGAAATGGTTCCAAACTATAAAAATGGGTTGTTGGAAAATTTTCCTTTCTCCTTCCCCATTTCTCATTCCTGGAAATAGAGAACATCAAAAACATTTCTGCACAATGCCCAGGTCATACTTTGGCCCCAGTTCCTCTTAGAACTCTGCCCGGGAATGACAGCTGAATGAATCAGTTGTCTCCCTATTATTCCCAAGGATCCGCTGGGAGAAAAACTGCCCCTGGGAATCCCGAAGAGAGGGAGGGAGAGTAGCTCAGCCCCCAGGGTCAGTGGTACAGCTGCGGTGGCTGCTGACTCTTTCTGTTGGCATTTCCCTTTCCTCTTCCTTTGCCGTTACGGGTGACCTCGAATAGTCTAGATACCACGAGTAAGGAATCATGTCCGAAATTAACTCTCAGACTTCTTTAGAACAACGCATGCATTAAAATCCCAGGAGCAGGAAACGCGCTGACCTTAAGTGCTGTGCGGGGTAACAATGGCACAAAGCATCTGACACAATCCACCACTGCACCCTTCCTCAAGTCCCCTTCTCAGTGAGAGGACACACCCCTGGTTGTTCTGTCTTCCTAAACAACGACTCCCTCTCCATTGCCTTCCCTGCTCCTCTCCCTCCTCTCACGAGCCTCACACTTTTCTTGGGAAGGGCCGGGCGGGAGTGGGGCCGGGATGGAGTGGGACCCGAGGCATGTCTGCAGGGCGACAGCGTTCCTCAGGGCACTCAGGACAGCTCGAGGTAGGATCCAGCCCCACTGTCTCATTTTAGGGGCTGGAAATTGTGATGCAAAGAGGGCCAGGGTCTGCCCAAAGCCATGGAACTGATTAGTGACAGGGTTGAGACCAGGACCCAGGTCTCCAGACCTCCAACTACATTAGCCGCTCAGCTCTCCTTACCACTGACTTAAACACACAAAGGAAAACACCAAAGGGTCTTGGTCTATGTGAAGCTCTTTCTTTCCAGTCTTCTAAGTCCTTCTATTCAAAATATAGTCCATGGAGCAACAAATAGCATAGGGGACACATGGGAACTTGTTAGAAATGCAGACGCTCAGGCCCCACCCAGGCCTATTGAATAAGGCAGAATCTGTATTTTAAGCAGACTATTAGATGGTTCAAATGGACACTAAAATTCGAGAATCACTTTTCCAAATTACCAGTTAGGTATTCACTCGTTGCAAGTATTACTTTAACACACAGCATAAAAAGTAGGATGCCAGGCATTGAGAGGATCACACTACCAGGGGAAAAAATGCAAATAGACCTTATTGTAATTATTTTAAAAATTTTAGAAATAATGGCAAATTAAGGTATTTAGTTGGATACCACTCTTACATGTGAATACAATAGCCTGATTTCCACTTCAAAATAATTTTAGATTTAAATATTAAAATACCTTAAGACAAAAATAAAAATGTCATCCTGCTGTCGGGTGCACAGGTCGGTTCCAGTGTGTCCAAGACCCACTCAGTTCCAGTCTCGTTACTGTAAAGCCGCTGGCACAGAATAATAACCTGACCGCCCTAGTCGTTGTTGCCCCTTCTTAACTTTCTTGATCTCCTTGGTTCATCAAAAAATTGATTTCTGATGTGGATCTAAACAGGCCCGAAGCACACCTGATGCCTGCCAGCTTTCCTTCCCCGTCTGCTACCCCGAGTTCCATTTCAAGCACTTTAGCCTTTCCTTGTTTCCTGGCAACAGAGCTTCCAGAGGAAAGTACAAGAGCAAGGTCAGACACAAAGACTGCAACCCAACAGCAGCAGAGAGAGTGAATGTAAACACAGCGAAAAACAAAACCGGTGACTGTGAGAACAAGGGCCCTCGGGTGAAATGAGAGTACTGTAAACCCCCCGGGGCTGCAGCTCCTCTCTGCTCCCTGCTCTGCACTGCCTTTGTGAGCTCAGGTAACAGCACTCCAAAGTCCCAGCGGATGATTCTAATTGACTGCTGACTGTAAATGAGAGCAAGTCCTACCTCAAGAAACAAAAGCCTTTGGGATAAACATACTTGGGGAGAAAAGCAATACACGTACAAAACAGTAATGTCGCTGCAAGCCAGGATGTGACGGAGAAACCAAATGAGGGGCAAAGACGAAATATATAGCAGATGCCGAAGGGAAAGGCCCGGGCTGCAAGCAAGGAGAAAATTGTCCTTCTCTACAAACTGGCCTTTTCTCCTTATTTATTTTCTTGGAGAGCAGAAGATGGCCACTCCACAGCTCTCAAGTTTACAAATCATAGACAGAACTACAGAGAATGCCTGTCTTTCATGATCTACAAATTCCCAACAGCGGAAACGATGGGTCCGGCTTGCATCCGGGGTATAATACAGCCCTGGCCTCACCAGTTCTGGCCAGGAGCTATCCACAGGCCCTGACTGCTTGTGCACCGTGTGGGGCAGGAGGATCAAGTCCTAAACAGGGAATTTACTGGCTGTGAGCTGGACGGATTCCCCCAAAGGTGTTCACCCATGAGATAGAGAGACGCAGTGACGAACACACATCAGGCAGCACCAAGTCCAGGAGTGGCCACCCGAGCAGGGTGCAGCTGCGCTGCGGGAGCGGCCCACAGGCAGAGCCGCAGCATTTCACAGCAACTCAGCAGGAATCGTCGCCCCAGGCTAAACCTGGAAGTCTTCTGTTCAGACTCCTTCCTTCATCTCTCAGCTGCTTGATATTCTGTATCTTATCTCTTCCCTGCATTCTTCCCCTGCAACTTACTCTGACCCACCCTCTGGTCAGACCTACCCTGTCCAGCCTCTGGTCAGCTTTGTATTTCTTCATTCCAGTTCCTATCTGGGGTTTATATTCTAATGGATGAACAGACATGACATTATTCAAGTAGGGACTGAATATTAAAATGCAAGTTTCCCTGTGGTTCTGGACAGGTCTGGCCGGAAGTGAATGTGAGTTATGCTTTGGACCAATTCTGATATCAGATAAAGACAGCACAAAATACAGCTGCTAATTGTATAAGTTATACATTAATCATAGGACTAAGTTATTTTGGCAATTCATCACCTTACACACTACGCTTTAATGGCCCCGATCAGTTGGCATTACAATATCAGTTATGACAGGTGCTTTTGGCTTCAGGTAACAGAAAACAACCAAATGTTGCTTAAGTAATAAGAATAGTCACTGTACTACATAACAAGAAATTACACTGGCTGAAACTGGTTCTAGAGTTTCAGAAATTGGCTCTCTAATGGGATTAGATTTAAAGGTGTTAATGATTCTATTTCCAGAAGTAATGAGAACATGGATAGTCCGGGCATAAACCGTTTACAGAGATATGCAAAATATCTGCATTGAGTACTCCCAATGAACCACTTGTAAGATGCAGCAGGGTAGGTGGTTCTGCATCTGATACTTCTGAACAGCTTTGGAAAAGTAATGAACATAACGGCATTGGCCAATCGCTCCTAAAGTCACTGGGCAGTGGTGAAAGAAAAGTATGAGCTCAGGGATTTAAATTCCCAGCTAAAGCACCATAAAATAACCTAAGGGCTTAAGTGTGTTTTAAAGTAAACCCCATTTCCTGTAGTCACGGGACTGAATTTGCTTAAAATCAAACACAAGACCACATCCTGCAACTGGTTAAGTTCCAACCCAAGCCAACCCTTCGGGCTCACAGAGAGTCTGCAGTTGAAGTGCCAGCGTTGATTGGGAAAGAATGGGACCCTGTACATTGGGATGGAGACACATGGGAAGACCCAGATGAAGCCAGGGACACCAAGCCCCTACATTCTGATAAATCTGTGCCAAAGGAAGAAGTCTCCCCATCCTCGGTGGCAGCAGCATCCCCACCCCAGTGGTATAGACCTTCCGCCTCTGCCAGAGGGTGTTAGCTCTGCACTGCCCATGGAAACTAACGGCTTCTCTGAGCGGTCCACGCAAGACGAGGCTGGTTCTCCTCGGTACCTGCCTCCACCACTCCTCTGCTCCTAGACCTATAGCTAGGCTCCAGTCCCAGCAGTCCTCGAAGGATGAGGTTCAAAGTATGAGCCGTGTGGAAGTGCACTGTGCTCCACAGGACTTACTTGGGTTTTATAACTTATACAGATAGAAATGAGGTACCAACTCATGGGCTGTGGCCAGTGGTTCGCCTGGATAATCAGGGACTTAGAAGGAACATGATTGGAAACTTGGTGACAATAAATTTGGGGAAGAAGTATGTAGATAGATCTCACTAACTGGACAAAAGCCACAAAGATATCTGTGCCCCACATAAATGCTCACCAAAGGGCAACGTCAGCAGAGGAGGATTTTAGTAACTGAGCGGGCAGGATGGCCCATTCTGAGAATGCCAGTCTCTTTCCCCAGCCACCACTGCCATGGCCCAATGGTTTCATGAGCAAAGGGATGGAGGTGACACATGGGCTCAGCAACACAGACTTCCACTTACCAAGGCGATCTGGCCAGGGCCACCACTGAGTGCCCAGCCCGCCTGCAGCAGAGACCACAGAGATCCCCTTACATGGTCCCCCGAGGTGATCAGAGAGCTACCTTATGGCAGGTTGACGACACTGCACCACTTCCGCCATGGAAGTAAGGGTAATGTTTAATCTCTACAAACCAAAGAAATCAAGGATGAATGGGCAAGGGACGAAGGGCGACCTGATGCAAAGTCACAACCCCTGGTCCAGTCTCTGGATCTGAGCCAGGGTTCTGACCTGGAACCTGCTGACTAGAAAAGAAACAAGGTCCCGAGGAGGGAGAAGCCAGCAAGTGTTGACGGTAATGATTATCTCACCCCTTCCCTGGAGGGATCTATAGTCATTACTCAGGCGATCGCATATTCGAAACGGGGGAAATCCTACACGTTTTGAGAACTGTTGGACATGTTGACACTGAAACCAAGGATCCAAAGCACCTTTATACCCACCTCGCCCCCATTAGACTGGGAGCTTACGGGGGCCAATTAATAAATTGGACCCTGGCCCGGGACACTAGCTCCTCAGACCCATCTAGCAGCCGTGTTCCCTGTACCTGAACATATAACTAGAATGGACACGCCTGGCTGTTGGCCAACCCCCACATATCATAATGGAAAAGCCAAGTGGAAGTCTCTGAACTGCCCTTCCTTACTCTAACCAAGATTGTAAATCAAAAACAGTATCACATCCCAAGGGAACGGCAAATCTAAAGGATGCAGGGATGCTGATATCCATCACTCTGCCATTTATCCGCCAGCCTGGCCTCTACAAAAGCCAGGTGGATCCTGGAGAATGACTGTGGACCAGCGCAAACTCAGTGAAGCACTAGCCCCAATTGCAGCTGTGATGCCAGAGTGCTACCTTGGCTAGAACAATGCTGCTTTGGGTGCATAGTTTGCAGTTATGGATCTGACAATGCCTCTTTCCATCGCCATTGGAAAGGAAGATCAGAAACAGCTCTCCTTCGCTTGGGACGGACGACAGTATACATTTACAGTCTTACCCCAGGGCTGTCTTAACTCTCCCACCCTCTGAAAAAATACAGTCCAAAGAAACCTGGGCCATCTGCACATCCTGCAGAATATCGTGTTGGTCCACTGTACTGGTGACAGTATGTTATTTGGACCTCAGAAGTGAGAAGTGGCAAGTACTGTGTTGGCCAAAAAGTCTGTAGGGTTTTTTTCTGTAAAATAAGAAGCGCATTCTTCCTTTTCACTAATAACTTTATTGATTTGGATATTTTGAGTATGTTGGCTCTCTCCAGCATGATATAATGTTGATTGTTTTCAATTAATGTCTTGATTTGATTGCTATCAACTTCAACTGTGGAACATCGTCCAGCAAGAAGTCTCCCCCACAATACTTTGCAAACCCCCTTTGATACGTTCGATCGGTCACAGCACCTTCTCCATACCCTGCACTAACCATCTTGTGTGTGTTTTGTGTTTTTACCTTTCTTGCAATAATACAGTATAACGTGCCGAAAACGTTGCTTACTTTCTTCCATCTTCAATATTAAAATAGCTGCACACAAATTCACCAATTCTGATGTTTTCTTTAAATGCATGCTGCTATGACAGCTGTCACAGTACAATGTAAAAACAATTATTTCGAATGAAGTTCAAGACAACTAAGCACTACTAGAGCCATCTTACAGAAAAAAACAAATGAACTTTTTGGCCAATCCAATATGTTGGAGGCACTGATAATACACACAGCTCCAGATGAGAGGAAATAAACCCTGCAAAGATTCAGGGGCTCACGGCATTGCCGGGGGCCTTCTTTCCCCAGGGGGCACAGTAAATTTCCCATTAAGTGATAATGTGTGGTTGTTTTCCCCCAAGTTTGTCCATGTTCTTCATACCAAGAAATAGCAGGCAAGGAAAGGAGTCAACATTCTGCCATGAGGAATTTACCCTGAAAATCAGGACGTGGTAGGGCTGCTTCCACAGATGGGGAGCAGGGAAGACAGTGCTTAGTGCCCAGGTCTTGGTGTCTCTTAATGGGAAAGGGTAAGTACAGCAGCCACAGCCTAGTTTGCACCCACCAAGTAAGCCATTTGGACCATATAAGGGTAGGGAGGACCTAGGATGCGTAGTAAAGAAGGAAGACAGTGAGTATCAGTTGCCGCCTTAAAAGCAGCCACTGTGGTCAATGTTCTAGTTCATTCCATCACCTTCCTCTTATAAGTTTCCCCAGGAACAGAGCCCACCAGAGTCCCAGAAGAGCTGCCCCCAGAACTTACTATATAAAGCAAGTAAAGCTGCAGTGCAGAGCAGACTGCACTGGATGTGTGGCGCATCACCCAGATTTGTCAGCTCCTGCAGGACGCAAGCACTCACTCCCCTTGCTTGCTGGGAGTGTTGGCAGCAACAGCTATCAGCTGTGAATCCTTCTAAATACATTGCCCTCTGCCGACGTTCCTTTATATAAGACATGCCCGTCCTGCAGACAGCTCACATCAGTGACTGGTCAATGTGGGGATATAAGACTGACCTCCTTTGGCTCAATTTAGGATGACTCTGAAGGGCTCTGTTGCAGCTATACAACTGCCCATGGGATTAGTGAGGCCTTTTCTTACAGCTGCCTCCCAGTTCATCTTCTCCCTCTGCCAGTAATGCTATCTGCACTTTCCCAAAGGTATTGACCCCAAGAGGACTCCCCAATAACCTCCCTGCTTGCAAACATCCATCTCAAAATCTCCGTCCATGGAACCCAACTTGCAACACATGCATTATCTCATTTATGCCTCAGCACGACTATCAGTTTTACTATTATCCTTATCTTACTGAGCAGACTCAAGATCTCCGAGCTTAATAAACTTGTACACTCCCAAGTTCTAGAGTCTGCTAGCCAAAATGGATACGCAAACTCTAATCCCTGTGTTAGAATTAGGCTATTGTCTCCCTGGATGAGACTCTGGGTGTGGCCAGTCAGGCAGTCTCCTGCCATCGCCTGTTCCCCAGGACCCACCTGGAAGTTGCGGAGAAAGAAGGGAGAGAACTGCAACTGGTTTTCCCTCTCCAGGCTCTGCAAACCTCCCCACCTTACTGCTGTGGGTTTGAGGGTTTGTCTGCCACAAGTTTGAAAATCTCTCTTGTGCCTGTGACATTGCGCAAGGGGTCTCCTTGACATGACCAGCTGCCTCCCTGCAGTCCTGTGGGTTCCAGATTTCAAGTTCACTGGAGTGAGCCAAATGCACAGTGACCTTGGTCCTATGAATTCAGGGGTTTAATAAGTGATTTGTGGCTAGGAAGTTGCAAAACTGTAGAGATCACCCAGGTCTGCACCAGGTCTCTCTTCCACCCTCACCCCGCAGCTCTCAGCCCCTCTTGAGTAAGACTGTCACTCAGACTCCCCCAAGTGCCAAGGTGTCATTGCTAGGTGTCATTGAACAGGAACTGTGTTGATGGGAATGTGCTAAAACTCTCTTCACAATGACAGAGAGACAGATTGTCAAAAACGACTACAGATACCCCAGAAGCCCTTTGTCTTTTAGAACATTAGTCTCATTTTATTCTCTGAGAAATTAAAATGTCTGGACTCCCATCAACTTCTGCACATAAGCAATGTTTATAAGTAACCAGCCAGGGCAATGGAGCGTGTTTAGTCATTTTGCATAAGAACTTCCCTTGTACAACTTCCATATATAACTCACTTGGCAACCCCCTTTTCTACCCATTGAGACACCGGTGCAAAACATGTTCTTAGGCCTGCTCATAGCCCTTCTGCCATGGGTTCCCTGAGGCAATGGAAAGAAAATTCCAGGTGTGACTGTTTGCCTACCCCTAATATGCACATCCCCAGTGGCTCCTGGACGTGTCTCTCCTTATCCCCAATCATGGATCTTCTGCTTGGGAAGGTTTGGCTCCTTCCCCTTATCCACATGTCCAGCCCATTCCTGCCCTTGTCCCTCTCTCATGTCATTTTCCACCCCGGTCCCCACAGAAGGGTCTCCTTTGACTCCAGTAAACTGTGCCTCTCCCAAGGTACCGTCCCTGGGCAACCCCATTCCGCTCTGATCACTCATGAAGCCTTATCAGCATGCACTTGTACAAATGTTGGACTCGGATCGCCAGTTTTCGATGGAATCTAATACAGTCTGGAGTCAGACTACTGTTTCTAAGTTGAGACTCTGCCACTTATTGGAACGTGATGCCTGGGAAGTCCTGTAACTACTCCAAGCCTCACGGTCCTCACTTGTAAAATGGAGGTAGTAAAGCCTACGCAACGCGTTTGTGGAGAGAGCTAATGAGGTACAGTAATGGGAAGTGACTTTTACACTTTCAAGTGTTGCATGAATTTTAGCACCGTGTTGTTTCTCCCCCATGAGCTCTCTGAGGACACATCTTTTACTTCCTTTCTCATTCTCCCCTGGGTCACCTGTAGTGCCAGTAACACCATAGGCGAATGTTAGATGCAGAGTTAACAGTGAATAAAAGAAATCCACTTACTGGATGGAATTAAGGCAAAACCATAACCACATATAAGTCTATTGTGGGCACTGCTCCAAGTGGATCTACTACCTTCTCTATGGGGAAGCATCCTGAAAAGAGAAGAAAATTCATTTGCAGCCCACTTTTGCAAATCTACGCCGAGGAAGAGGAATAGCATCGAAACACATCCATTCCTCATTCAAACATAGGGCCCACATTGACAAATGGGCCTCTGGAATCCTCGCTAACTTTCCCCCAAAAGGCTGCTACCTCTCAATAGCCAGCTTCTTTTTTTCACTCCCTTAAAGAGATCATTTTTATCTCCATAGTATGTTCAGTTCCTCTTCAACATCTGATGCAAGCCTAGTGCTTTCCATTGCTTTCTAGCTGTGTCAGATTTCCCTAGAAGACAGAAATGAAAGTGATGACTAAGAAGATTGCACTTAAAATTCAAATTTTTGACCTACACACTGATTTCCCCAACTACCCCTCCCATTCCTGTCCCCTTGCCTTCCATAGGGGGAAATTACCACTTTAACACAGCATAGAACCTTCAGCCTGCACCGTTAGATGTAGACCTGCACACTGTAAGCACAAACTTAGTTCACTTAGTCTGAACGATGCAAAGAGACCTTAGACTCTTTTTCTGTTTTCCTGATGATCTTCTAATGGGACAGGAAGGACTACCTGCGGGAACTCTACCAGTTATGGTCTATTTCTGCTGTGTCACTTAGACACAATTAGACATTTACTTGTCCCCTCCACATTGGTCCATATTCCATATCCCAATATTGCCCCCAAGTCAAATTATTTAAAGCACCCTGTCTGGAATGGAGAAAGATGTTAGAAAAAAAAGTAGCATGAGGAGGGAAAAATATAAGACTTTAGACTATGTCAACATACTCTCACAGATCATGTCCCTCGCAGAAACAGGATGAGATTTCTCAGCTGAGCTTCTTCATTTTTCAGTGACTCAAGCTCAGTAATCCAGCCGGTACTTTGATGAATATCTAAGATAATTAAATGCTTATGGTGACATATTAATGCAGTTCATTTTCCAGTGCAGCCTGTGCCGCACATGCTTATCCTTAAATCCAAATCACCTGGATTTAGCTGTCATTTTAGCTCTGCCCTCATCCAAAAGGCAGGTTCTCTAGCTTGCCAAGCTAGCAAAACGTAGATCGTTAGACGGCCCAAAGTGTCATTGAGGAATCTTTTGCAAGGATGACGGTGCCCCTTGTAGCTCAGAGCATCCCACAGGGACCCAACACTTCCTTAATATATTTACTAAAAGCCAGGCGCCCAAGCTACAAAACTGATCAAAACCACCCCTAAACAGACGAAGTTCATGGTCTCAGACAGACCTGTTGGCAAATAATTTTAACAAAGGTCAGGTGATGATATATACAAGGCCAGGGGCTGGGAGTAGGGTAGGGAGGTAGGGAAGGAGTTGCCTGATCACTTCTTGGAGGATAAGCAAGAACTGGACAGGAAAGGGGAGAAAAAAGATGGATGTAGGCAATGAGAATGGTAGGTACCAAGAATCAAGAGAGTGTGAACAAAGAAACAAGAGAATGCCCTGTGCAGAGAATGAGTGAACATTTTTACTTCATCTTGTGGAGCTGAGCCTGACATTTCTTTCCTCTCTCATTCTGGAGCCCCTCTCTTCTGGAGTACCCCAGAAGCCTGCCAGGGAATTTCTCCCTCTAACTCACTGCCGGGTCACCTCCTGGAGGCATTACAGCTTCAGGGACCGCCCCACCCCCATCACCACTCCCAGATCACTCAGAGGGGCTGACACTGTCCCGTGATCTGGGGTGAGCTGAGGAAGAGGGCCCTCCCCTCTACCGTGGCCTGCCGTCATGAGGGGCCCCAAGCAATGCTAAACGTCTTCCACATTATTCAAAGAAACAGCCCTCGCAGGCTTTACCCCAGCCCACTGGGTTCCCTGCAAACCAAGAACTCAGAAATAACTCCGCGGGCTAGGGGGTGGAGGCTCTGCCGGGGGAGTCAAGGAAACCACCACTTACATCTTCCTCTCTTCCTCGGAATCGTCCTCCTCCCCTGCCCCCGAGCGGAAAAGCTCTGATGGGGAGCCAAGCTCCTTCTCCCGCAGGCGCTTGTCTTTCCCAGACAGTTCCTCACTCCACCCATCTGGGTCCCTGCCCTGCCAGCCGGTGTGACAGTCCAGATGGGCTTCCCTCCGGGTGGCAACACAGCTGGGGCCCGACCCGGGGGACCCCAGCTGCATCCTTTCTTTCTACTTAAAATGAGAAAGTAAATTCCCAAGTATCATTTTCAACACCAGAAACTGCTAACAGCCCATGGTTCCAGAGAGGGGAACAGAGCAGCTGGGGGGAGGGGAGGAGACGGGCCTTTTCGCACACTCCTTAGCAGTTGTTAAGCTGTACTCTGCATGCGAATTGCCTCTTCATGAAGCACCATTTTCTAGAAAATTACTTGAGAAGTTACTCATTTGGAAACCCAGGATTTTCAGAATATTTTCCAGAATGTAATATTGAGACCTTTATCTTGAACTCAAATGGTTAATAATCTTGTAGGTAAAAAGTCAGTAGGTAAAAAGAAGAAAAAAAACATAGTAATTAAGAAGACAGACCTTAGGACACTTGCCCCCGAGCCCTGGCTCCCACACTGGTAAAGTGAGGGTCACTATGCACCTGTCTCACGGACTTCATGTGAGACGAAGTGAAGTCGTGTATACAAAGCACGCGGCGTCTGCCACGGAGGGAACGCCGCAGAGTTGATTGCTCACCGTCAGCGTCCTTACAGTTGCTGCTCACCTCTCTCGCCTTCCGATACGGTGCGTGGTGAGACAATAAGCTCCAGGTGAGTGAGTAAGTAAGACATGCCTCTGAGAAGGATGCACATAGACTGAGTATTAACAGTAAAACCTGGGTGCCTTCAAGCCCCCTGTCACGCGTCGCTGTGTGCCTCCAGCCTGCTGGGGAAACACGTCCTCTCCCACGAGCTACCTGCGGCGCACAGCTCGGGACCTGAGTCAGAGACCATGCTCAGGCATTGCTTCTCCACCAACTTGTCCTGTAAACCACAGTTTTCCAGCCCTAATTTCTTCACAGCAATGTCATGGAGCCAAGCAAGCTAATGCACGTGATTGGGCTTTGTACCCACCAAACCTTGCAAATGAGGCGAAGTTATTTCAAAAGTACACAATCGACAGCCAAGCTAAACAGGATGAGCATCTCACTGCCATGAGGAAAGTTGACTTGCTGGTAAGGCTCTGCAGTGGTTAAGTCAGCTGCTGAAGGAATAGCCCCTCATAGAATGCCCTCCCGGTGGGGTTGCTGGGACCTGCCACCCATCCCAGCATAGAAAATCCCACACGCTGGGCCCTTTCACTTACCTGGAAATAACATGCCCCCTTCAAATCCAAGGTGCCAAACATACTTCAGGTTCATTCAATTTCCAACTACTTTGAATCAGTTCAAAGAAATCTCCACCACCCAAGTTCACCAGTTTTCTGACTTCAAAGTAAATCAGTTCATCACTCTAGGTCACAGCTTCCTTTACCAGGAAAGTAATACTTCAGGTTCTAAGAGTCACATGAGCTTGATACAAGTGTGAACTTAGTTTTCACTGTTTTCTGTCTCTCTCTGTCTCTTTGGGTTGGTTCTGTCGCCTTCCACTCCTAGACCAAGCCTGCAATCCACCTCTCTCTCAGCAACACCCCCCCGCCCCACCCGGTTTTGAGGAAGCTAAGTCCTGGCTTGAGTCCTCAGGTGTGAGAGGCTGCTCTCCACCCAACCACTTGGCCAGGGTTCTTCCACAGCTGGTGTTTGGTAAATTTTTGCTTAGTAAAGAGACAAAGGGGAAAATGCACGGATGAATGGATTAGCTTGTTTATTTATCCAACAAATATTTACTGAGTGTTTTTTATTATACCACAGAGAGTAATTCAGGAAGAATCTGACCCACCTGCTAGCTGGAGGTGGAGGTGAGGAGGATGAGGAGGGTTCCTTGAGGAACTGAAGTTTGGCTGAGAGCTGAAGGAAGAGTAGGAGGTATAACTCTTCCAGAGGTATTCATGACACTAAAGTCCCTGCAGTGGGAAAGAAGAGGGAAAAGGAATGGATGAATGAGTGAGTGAGGAAAGGGATGGGTGAATGAAGGGATGAACTAACTGACCAATACATGGGCAGCCCAGCCTTACCCTTGGTCGCTGGCACGCTACCTCTCATTGAGTGTCTTTTTCAGGTAGCACATTCTCGTCACCAGTCACATGTGGTTACATGTCATCAATCTCTAAAGGTGTGGGTCCTGGACACCTACCACTGTGTGTAGACAAGAATTTTGCAGTATTTATATAAACATTCCTTCGGTTTCTACTGCATGGAAAGCAGCCATTCTACAAATGGAGAGCTGAGAAGTTTCAGACTTCCACTAATTGAGAGGATTCACTCCTTTCAACACTTTCCTAATTCAACCCCATTTTTCCCCAGAGGGTAGCTCCCTGTCAGCCCATGCCATCATCAACGCAATCGAAACACCTTCCCATATTGCCTAATGGCCATTGAGACTTTTTTAAAATTTTGCAATAAAATCCAGTAAATCCAGTATAGAATTTAACCGCGTCTTCTTTCTTTCATAAGGTGAAAATCCTCAAGGGAGATAAGTTTACTAAGCAGAGAGAAGAAAATCTTTTGTCATTCCTGAGAAGGGGGGAGGGTAGAAAAAATACCCAGTAAATGTCACTACTGACTAATCCCATCTGTTTTTGCGAGGCCCGGGGGTTTCAGGGCTTTGCATGCTGGTAAATTAAACAGTAACATTCCTCTAAAAAAGGAATGTGCAGCCTCTGCTCCCTGAGCACTCACCTGCAGCAGCTGTGCTGAGGGGCCTGCAAGGAGAGCAGCAATTCCAGGCGGCCAGGCCAGCTTGCATCTGCACCCCCACCTGCTCGCGGTGCTTATCTGCTAGCTTTCCGCAGGCCAAGGTGGACCGGAGCCTTTTTACCACGTGCCTCTCCTGCTGTGTCTCGAACTATTGACTCATCTACAACTGACTCAGGACAGGTGGCTGGTGACCTCACATGCCCAGACCTATTCCCAAGAGCCTGTGCTGACCATTACCAAATCGATGTGAGACCTGAGAAAAAATAGGTCTCTGTCAACAAACAGTTCAGAAAGCGTTTTTGTTGTTTAAAAAGAGAAAATGGCATTGCCCTGGCCGAGTGCCTCGGTTGGTTGGTGCATGATCCCGTACACCAAGATGCTGTGGGTTTGATCCCTGGTCAGGGCGCATGTGGGAGGCAATCGATCCATGTTTCTCTCTCACATCAATGTTTCTCTGTCTCTGTCTCATCTTTGCCCCACCCTGCCCAGAATCAATAAAAATATTCTTGGGTAAGGATTGTTTCTGTAAAGGCATTAATATTATGCTGGTATTTATATATGCTCTTATATTACATGGAAGAAGGAGTAGACCTGGCCAGCCAAGGAAATATGTCCTTGCCATGGTTTTTAAGATCCGACATATTTAGAAGAACTTCTTATATTTGCCACTTGGCTTTTCCTCCATCAGGTTGACAGCATTAATTAAAAATAAATTTTTGCCATGGTGGTTCATTATATGAGTCTGTCTAATTTTGCATATGCTTGAAATTTTCCACAATAAATAGCAAAAAGAAAAATAAATAAGCACAGCCTGTCATCTGCTGTTGGGCCCTTGCTCCTTCATTTTCTCCTCTTCCGCTGCACCCTAAGACTCCACAACTGGGGAACCTCTGAACGCTGAGCTCTGGCTCCTGAGCCTGCCCTGAATCCCAGCTCATTTTGCTCGGCTGCTTAGAATTGGGGCTCAAATTTTTTTTGCATCTTATGTTGCACCACTACTTTCATAAAGGAACATGGTCTCACCATGATTCAAATTAAACATTCATTTCTTCTGAGAAGAAAAGTATACATTCACAGGCATTCCAACGTTCTTTTACCTTTTACTTAAAAAGCAAGGTTCTAGGGGGAGGGAGGTAGAAGAAAGTAAAGGGGAGAGAAATGGGGATGGGAGGAGCCTTGACTGTGGGTGGCGAACACAGAATACAATATACAGATGATGTGTTACAGACTTCTACACCTGAAACCTATGTAATTTTATTTGCCAATGTCACCCTAATATAGTCAATACATTTTTTAATTAAAAAAAGGCAAATGTCCTAAAGACATTAATAATTGCAATACTAGCCTGGCTAGGTAGCTCAGTTGGATGGAGCTCCATCTGGGCACCAAAGGGCTGTGGGATCATTGCCTGGTCAGGGTGCATATCTAGGTTGTGGGTTTGATCCCAGCTCAGGGCCTGTATGGGAGGCAACTGATCCTTGTTTCTCTCTCACATGGATGTTTCTCTCTCTCGTTCTCTTTCTCTCTCTCTTTCTATCTCGTCCTCTCTCTCAAATCAATATACACATCCTCCAGTGAGAATTAAATTTAAAAAACTGTTTAAAAAATAATTGCAATGTTATTATTACTGGGAGTTAATTTCATTCCTATGTCTAAAAAAATGCATTAATGAATGATGATGTCACAGTAGTTGAGTTTTGCAATACAGCAATTGAATATTTTCTGGCTATGTTAAGTCTAAACCACAACACACATAAGTAAGTAAGTTTACAGAAAGTGAATTCTATAACCATTACTGCCACAACAGAAAACTCCACTGAACATTTACGAAGTTAACAATAATGCATAGCACACTGGCAGACAACCACGGGGAGAAAGTACACTGGCTTCTTAGGAACTGCTACAAAAACTCCATGTTCCACCTACACAACTTCAAGGTCTCAAGCATTCTACTCCCAATTGAAAACTGTTCTCTTAGCAGATGTTTTTTTAATACACTCAAGGCCAGGACAAATTGACATTTCCTCACCTCCTGCCGTGTAGATGAAGACTGGTGGACACACAAAGGATACGGGGTGGGGCAGAGAGCTGAGGGCTCGATGCCAGCTCCGACCAGAGTGCTGTCATGTCACCAGCCCACAATCCCCAGCTTGGCCCTGGGGATTGTTACACCAGCTTCCTGGGCTCTGGATGAGAGCAGGAAACAAATCCTTCATGCTCCATTAACAAGTCCACTCGTTAATTCAAAACAAATCCCTAGAATCTGCTTGATAATATGGATCATTTTGAACTAAGACAATGATGACTTGTCTGAATTAGTGAAAACCTCCTTTATGCTCTAATTTTTTATAGGACAGTTTTTAAAAGTGGTCTTATTACTTTAAAATCATGATGTAACTCTAAGGTAGGCCAACAAAGGACTGTTTCATGGCTTTCAATGTAGTCATTCCTTAAGTTCTAAAACATCCAAATAGAGAGCTTGGAAACCATTTGTTCTTTAAGCTTTTGTATGTCAGTTTTTAAGGGTTTTTTGTTCGTTTTATAAAATTCTATTCCCGTTCTAACATAATAACAATGGCTTCTGGCCAGTTTGAGTTGTCAAATTTAGTATTGCCTACTCTATCTTAATTAGGTTACAACCTCTAACTCCAGTGGCATGCAAGATTTTAAGAAGGAAAAGCTGGATCACCCAGGAAGAGCTGGAAAACCCTGCTCCAGGACGAAGGGACAACTAGCAATCTACAAGAGCAAATGAGAGTGACGTAAAAACCTAGGGCACGCACACGGCTTCCTAGAGGTGCACAGAAAGTTCCAGGGGCTCCATGTGGGAGATGAGTGTGTGCTGTGTGAGTTCAACACACACATCAGTTTGGGTCCCACCACCTACGCTGGGGCTGCACACACACAGCATGCGTGCTGCTCCTTGATCAGGCTCCCTGCTCTTCCCCATAGCTATCCTGCAGAAAGTGGCATAGTGGCTCATACTGCAGAATCCTGATGGGGACTAGCCTCGCATCTAACTACCTTCACTCTTATCTTAAATAGCAAAACCCAAATCCCAATATGCCCTTTCAGATTAGACGAGACTCAGGGGAATAGGGTTCGATATAGACAGTTACACAAGTTCAGGAAGAAGACAAGCCTCAGCTAGAGTAGATCAGAATGAATATAAAGGCAGAACTTCTAGTTCCACTTAAAAAAAATTAGAGATTTCTGTGTATTCCCCAAAAAACCCATTAAAATGGTATTACCAAAAAAAAAAAGTTTGTTAAAGAAAAATACCCTTAGCTGCCAAGGGAGTCTGCACATGGGACCTCAGTCACTGGTGTGGGCAGAGTGACACACCAACAGGAAACAGGGCGATCAAGGTCAGGGCCTCACTGGATGCTGACATGTGCACGCGGGTGCATGGGCACACACGTAACAACATCACCCTTTTGCCAACCTTTTCCAGGCTCAGCTATAGAATACTTGCAAGGCAGGTTTGTGTCCTCCAGGCAAGAGATCAGAGACGTCCTCTGCTGGGGAAACCGCACGCCCCAAGAGAAGCCTGCCCCAGCCACCGGCTTATAGCAACATCTAAAGGTCTTCCGATGGGAAAATCAAGAGGCCCGCCGGGTCCCACTTCAGAAAAGCCTACCAGCTAATCGGCCTCACATACATAAAACATCCAATCAGCATTTCAGTGCTTCTCCCTTAAAAATAGGTTACTAAGAAATTTAAGAAAAGCCATATCCTTGGAAGAATAGACTAAAACAGACTAACAGAAAGAAGAAATTCAGGAGGCATTTTAAAAAGGGTAGGAAAAAATGTTTTAGGCTGATGTTAATTTTTTCAGGGAGATGAAAGAAGACAGCATCTCCATGTAATAAGACACTATTTTTAAAAAGAGAGCTCTGAGAATTCTAAAAATGATAACAAAGATAAAAAACTCAACAGAATGGTTAATAATAAAGCTGAGTAAATCTCCCAGAAACACTAGGAAAAAAGAGAAAGATTTAAAAAAAAGAGAGGTGTTCTTTTCTTTTAAATAGAGGATCAATCCAGAAGAAACAATATCCAGAAAGAGAAAATAAAGAAAACAGAGAGGGCTGAAACAAGTTAGCACATCATAAATGTTGAGTTCTGAGCCAAAAACGCTAAAAAGGAAAAAGCAATGAAAATTTCGGTGCCGAGTGCCCAGAAGACCCAGGAGGTGGCAGTCCCAGATATTTCCGAAACCGCGGGCTGAGACGAAGCAAACCAACCCCGGGAGGGCTGAGCGCAGGCTGCCTGAGAAGTGGGTCAGGTCTCTGTCCCCTCCCTGCTCTACACCGCTGCTCCGCACGCTGCTCCTCCCCACCCCAGGACCCGACCAGGCTTGATCTTCAAAGGGACCCTTTCCAGACCGGCCCAGTTGTTGGTTTGGGAACAGGACCACAAAGGAGGGCACTTAGTGACCAGTCCTCTTTCTCCGGTCCTATTTCCCCAGTTAACTACCACACTAGGAGATAGAAGTTTCCTTCCAGACAATGTGACCAGCCAAGAAAAAAGATCAGGGGAAAAAAAAACACACACACACACAAAAAACGGAATCAGAGGTTTCCTAAAATAAAGTGCTTCCAGATCACTAGAGTGAAGCTCAAAGTCAACAAGCCCCACCCATAACTCAGAGCTCTCAATGAGCATTTTAGTTCTCTAATCCTGAGCAGACCTCCAAGGGTTACCAGTCTTCCAAGGAAGGCCTGGGACAAACAAGAACACTGGAGAACAGAACAAGTAGATAACTGGGAGGAAACAACATAACTTAGGAATTAAAACAAATTCAGAAGTGTCATTAAGACTCTCAAAGAAATAGAAGACAATTTAACCCTTAAGACAAGAATAAGAAACCATAAAACGAAATATTCAGTTACCCCAAAAGGGGATTAGAAATTAATATGATGGTAATAATGAAAAACTCAAAAGAACAGTCAGAAAATAAATTTGAGGTGTTTTCCTGAAAAGAAGAGTAAATAAATGCAGAGGGCAAACAAAGAAATAAAACGAGGACATTAGAGGACACGGGTCCTTCGCCGTAAAGCTTAGCAGTTAAGAGTGGAGACGGCAGCAGAAGTGTTTCCCAGGAAGTGTCTGCCTGGCCAGCAGTGCGAGACCTGGACACCTGCCAGGAGGCGCCTACCTCGCCAAGGCAGGATGTTCTAGCCAAAGCCGCCAACCAGCTCCTAGATTTTCTGTGGAGACTGGGTATGGCTGTGAGCTTTGCCAGTTGCAGGTCACTGAAGTATTCTTCTGCTGTGCTGATGCCAAAAGTGGAACATCATTCAGGTCACGTAAAGAGCAAGTCTTTTGAAATGACGATTCCACAGTTTCAGGATTTCTTTTCTTTTGACCTGACCCCACCCCAAACCCAAACATTCTATCCCTAATCCTAAAGCTAAACTTAACTCTAAACCAAACACTAACAATACCCTAACCCTAACCTAATCCTAACCAGTACTCTAAACTAATCTCTATACCTAACCATAACCTTAACACTGAACCCTAACTATAGCCATAACCCTAATTCTAACCCTAATCCTAACTCTTACCTGAGCCTCTCTCAACCTATTACCAAAACTTTAAACTGCATACCCTAAACCCTAACATTAAACCTTAACCCTAAATTTAACATCAAATTTAATATCTAATCCTAACCTTTAACCTAGCCCTCTATTCCTAACCCTAACCTTAGCCACCTCACCCTGAACCTAACCATAAACTTCTAACCGTAAACCGAACTCTAATCTTTCAATTCTAACTCTAACAGTAACCCTATCTCTATAACCATAAGCCTCTAACCTAAACCCTAACCTGCCTACCCTAACACTAACCTGTTACCCCTAAACCCAAGCCCCAAATTACAAGCCCCTAAACTCACCCCTATTCATACACCCTAACCCCTAACTGTAACCTAGCCATAAAACTGAACTTCTAACCATAACCCTACACTTAACCATAACACTAATCTTAACGCCCTGACCCTAACCCTAATGCCAGTTTTAACATGAACCCTTATATCTGAACCCTCTAACCCTCAACACTTGAACGTAGACAAAACCATAACCCTAAACCCGGGACTTTCCTTCACTATCAACCTTGGAATTCCCTATGTTTTTCTCCTGTGTTGGATTCCTCATCTCTTCCTCTTTCTTTTTTTCTTTTTTCTTTCTTTTTTATTGTTGACACTGTTACAGATGTCCCCCATTTCTCTTCCCCATTGCCCTCCTCCACCCAGCCCCCACCCCATGGCCTTCACCACATTGTTGTCTGTGTCCATGGGTCATACCTACAGGATATACATTCTTGGCTAATTTCTCTCAGTTCCCCCCACCCACACCCTTGCCCTCTAAGACCTGTCAGTCTGTTCCATGTATCCATACCCCTGGCTTTATTTCATTCATTAGTTTATTTTGTTCATTAGATTCCACATATGAGTGAAATCATATGGTACTTGTCCTTCTCTGATTGGCTTATTTCACTTCTCATAATATTCTCCACGTCCATCCATGCTGTCACAAAACATAAGATATCCTTCTTTTTTACAGCCATGTAGTATTCCACTGTGTCAATGTACCATGTTTTTTCTATCCACTTATCCATTGATGGGCACTTGGGCTGTTTCCAGATCTTTCTCTTCCTCTTTCTCGGTTTTGTTTTTGCGCAGAACATCCTCTAGTAATCAAGGCAAAGAGGATTTTCCCTTTGTCCCCAGTGTTCTGAAATTTCATAGTGATGTTCCTGGGCATGAGCCTCTTTTCACCCATCATGCTGGGCCTCCCACAGCACTTGCAGGAAATCTAGAAACTCACAGTACCTTTTACTTGTGAGAAATTTGTTGAATTATTTTACTGATGATTTCCTCTTCTCAGTTTTTTGTTCCCTCTTTCTGAAACTCTTACTAATCAGATATCATAACTCCTGGATTGGTCCTCTAAAACCCTTATTGATTCTTTTCTGTTTTCCCTCTGCATTTACTCTCCTTTATAGGAGAATTTCTCAACTTTCTTATAGTCCTTCTTTTGAATTTTTCATTATTACCATCATGTTTGTTAATTTCTAAAACTTCTTTTTGTCACATGAATGTTCCTCTTTACAGTTTCCCATTCTTGTTTTAAGGGTGTAACATTGTCTGTATGATTGTCTCCTTGTCTTCAGTGTCCTCAGATTTCCCGGTGCTGTACCTTGGGTGTGGGTCTATTCTTGTATTGTTTGGGGCACTCAGTAGGTAATTTCAGACAGGAAGCTCAGGTCTTCCAGTTCTGGGAAATGTGGCTCAATTGCTTCATTCATGATTTCCCCCTACGGTTTGTCTGTTCCCTCTTTTGGACACATATGTTCAGGAACTGTGGCTCCTTAACTGACCCTTTAATCATTTGATATTTACTTTTTATCCCCCACTTTCTACCTCATTTCTTTCTGTTCTAATTTCTGAGGTGTTTGCTCAACATTATCTTCCAACTATTATGTTTAAATGTTCACTTTTGATGTCATTTTATTAATGTCTAGAGATTTTCTAGCATTCTATTCTCGCCTTATGGTTAAAATATTTCCTTTTATAGCTCTGGAAATATTAATAATAGTTTTTCTTCCATGAATGCTTATTCTGTTTGCATAAGATCTTTTTTTACCCTCTGAGTTTTCTTTCTCCAGTTGTTTGACTGTTTTGGTCTCTAGTTTGACTCTTTAGTCTCATTTGAGGCTGTTTTCAGAGGTGTGGTATTCCTTCATTATCTACTCATATTAATACAGATTAAAAAACTGACTGGAGTCTCTGGCCTATGAATATGGTTTATCCAATTTCAGTTTCACTGTCATGTTTATGGGGGAAATATAAGACTTCAAGAACAAAAAGAGAAAACACCTGTATATTGAATTGAAATATGTCTCATATAAAAATTTATCATTGGTGACTATTGCCTGGTAACCTTTCCTTGAATGAGCTCCAGTTTTACAGTGTTTGTCAAAGGGACAACCATTGGCATTTAGAACAGGATAATTCTTCATTGTGCTTTGAGATCATTTAGAATCCATGGCTATTGCCCACTGAGGGACATAGGTGCCCTCTATTCATGTGACAACCCAAAATGCCTCAATATCCCCCACCATATCACTAAACACCTCTGGGGAAAATGCAAAGATTTATTGTCCATTGTTGAAAATCACTATGATTCTTTAGAATTCCAGTCAAGATGGAAGCCTCCTCATGCAACCATAGAAAAAATTACAACCAGATCTCAAAACAAATAACACCCAGAACTGTCAGAAAGTTGAACTATATGGAAGTCTGAAAACCAAAGATTTAAAGAAGCCACATTCATCCAGATGGGTAGGAGGGGTGGAGTCACAGAACAGGCAGAGAGGTAGTGTGGCACAGAGAGGTGGCAGTGGGTGGCAGTGGCAGAACAGACAGTCCCACATTCATATATGGTGGAAAAAAATCAGGAGGGATACCCTGGGAGAGAGCAATCCCAGCCCCAGCCCAGACTGCCCAGCCCAGGGTTCTGGCACTGGAAAGATAAGTCCCTATTACCTCTGGTTGTAAAAACCAGTGGGAGTT
The DNA here is from genome assembly GCA_028533065.1 of Trachops cirrhosus. Taxonomy (NCBI): domain Eukaryota; kingdom Metazoa; phylum Chordata; class Mammalia; order Chiroptera; family Phyllostomidae; genus Trachops; species Trachops cirrhosus. The sequence goes on along the minus strand of CM052549.1, from coordinate 13,925,711 downwards.
GGGGCGGTAGAAGAAACTACTGGATTTTAGCTGCTTTAAGGACCCACACAGACTTGGAACATACACAAACTCACCCACTCTGGGTTTCACCAGCAGGGCAGCAGCTGGAAGAGTGACAGTTGCATATGGGAAAAAGTGACTGAAATGGGGTGAGTGCCGGGCAAACCTCCAGAAGCCAGGCAGGGGCACAGTCCCCTCTCCAAGCTCCCCCTCCATACAGAGCCACAAAGTGGTGAAGTGGGTTGCCCCACCCTGGAAAATACCTAAGGCTCCACCCCACACAATCTACTGTTGCCTTTTATACATAGACCATACTACTAAGACACGGAGTCAAACAGCTCCTCCTAATACACAGAAACAAACACAGGGAGGCTGCCAAATTGAGAAGACAAAGAACTATGGCCCGAATGGAAGAACAACAGAACAAGACCCCAGAAAAGGAATTAAACAAAATGGAGATAACCAACCTATCAGATGCAGATTCAACACACTGGTGATCAGGATGCTCAAAGAACTCACTGAGAAAGGCTAAATAAATCAATAAATGTTACACTAAGTGAAATAAAGAAAAATCTACAGGGAACCAACAGTGGGGAGAATGAAGCTGAGAATCAAATCAATGATTTGGAACAGAAGGAAGGAAAAAGCATTCAATCAGAACAGCAGAAAGAAAAAAGAATTCAAACAAAATAAGGCTAGGCTTTAATACCTCTGGGACAGCTTTAAATATACCAACATCTGAATCATAAGGGTGCCAGAAGGAGAAGAAGAAGAGCAAGAAATTGAGAACATATTTGAAAAAATGAAAGAAAACTTCCTTAATTTGGCAAAGGAAATTGACATGCAACTCTAGGAAGCACAGGAGTCCCAAACAAATTAGAACCAAAGAGGACCACACCAAGACACGTCATAATTAAAATGCCAAAGGTTAAAGATAAAGAGAGAATCTTAAAAGCAGCAAGAGAAAAGCAGAGAGCTATCTACAAAGGAGTTCCCATAAGACTATCAGCTGATTTCTCAAAAGAAACTTTGCAGACAAGAAGGGACTAGCAAGAAGTATTCAAAGTGATGAAAAGCAAGGACCTACAACCTGGATTTAGAAGGGAAGGGCAGATAAAGTGCTTCCCAGACAAGGTAAAGCTAAAGGAGTTCATGATTACTAAGCCATTATTACATGAAATGTTAAAGGGACTTATTTAAGAAAAAGAGGAAGATCAAAACCACAAACATTAAAAAGGTGACAAATTCACAACGATCAAAAACTGAATATAAAAAATAAATAAACTAAGCAAACAACCAGAACAGGAACAGAATCATAGGTATGGAGATCATTTGGAGGATTATGAGCTAGGAGAGGGAAGGGGGACAATAGGGGACATGGTGTAGTGATTAAGAAGTGTAATTCGTAGGTACTAAATAGACAGGGGGAGGTTAAGAATGTATAGGAAATAGAGAAGCCAAAGAACTTACACGCATGACCCATGGACATGAACTAAGGGTGAGGGGGATTGCTGGAGGGAAGAAGGGTACTGGGTAAAGGGGGAAAGGGAGAAAAACTGGGACAACTGTAATAGAATAATCAATAAAATATACTTTAAAAAAGGAGAAAATCACTATATCTCTTTAAAATGATGGTACACAGAACCACTGCACAAGTGGGAAGCCACAGCCTTTAAGACCTCTCCTAACTCTGGAATTCTAAGAAATTACTCGTCCAGCCCGACTTTACCTTGGATGCTCTCAGTGCAGGGGTGCCTTTATTAATTAGAAACTCTCCTAAGCCCACACTTCTAGGCTAGATCTTAACCCCAAAATTTATCCAATTAAACTCAGCAATAATTCACTGACAATACTTTCTGTACAAAGCATTGGATTTGATGGCATGTGAGAAAAAAGAACATGGAATGGGGATTGGATAAGATGAACCCACCAGGAAGAGTAGAAAACAAAGCAAGGCAGGATATGACTAAGGGCCAAACTTCTACCACAAGTGATCCCATTTGTTAATGTTTATCACTGTTGCTATTGCTCCTTTACAATATTCCATCTTGGAAGGCACTCTGCTTAAGGCAAAGAGAACATCCAGTTTTCACAATGGCAAATGAAGGCTTATCCTGATTGATCTGGACACATCAAAACTCAGTCTATCGTCAGGAGTGTATCTATTGTATTAAAAGTCAGTAGTGCCTCCTCCAGTCATTGTGACAATTAAAAATGTCTCCACACACTTTCAGTTACCTCTGGGTGAATAACTACCCAAGGTTAAGAACTACTCTGACTTTCTTTTTTAAAAAAGATAGTGGCTACACAATGGAAGAGGAACAGAACAGCACTGGGGCAATAACTACAATATACAGTACAGTATTACCATCTCCATTATAGAGGTGAAAAAACTGAGGCTCAGAAAGTTTACTTGTCCAATTTTTTTCTCTGATCAAAGGCAAGTCACATATCCTCTCTGATGTTCAACTACTTCTATTATAGTGAGCTAATAATGCTTCCATCTGCCAACAGGAAGTCTGTAAACTTTGTGCTTTATACAAGCTGAACACACATATGTGTGTGCACTTCCACTTAACCTTCCTCTACTTCAGGTGAGAATAATGTCCTTAAAGATGACATCAAATGACCTCCCCCCAAATTTTCTCAAATATTGTAATCTCACATTCCTCCTCTGTCAAAATACTGTTGAGTTTATGAAAGTGAGTGGTCATGCGTATGTGAATGTACTTGGGTGGGAAATGGGCAGAGTGAGCTTTTCCTGACTTAATTTCTGTCCTCAGTGGCCCTGGGGAAAGGACAGTACTGACAGATGAATTAAATGTCATCTCCAAGGGTGGACTGTCTGACACACTTGAAAGGAACTAGACCCAAGCAATCTGGACATTGTCTCATAGTCCCTGTGCCTGGATTCTCTCACCGCCCACTGCTTATTTCACTCTTGTGCTGCCAACATGCCACCTTAGGCACATCTGCTCCAAGTGACTTCCTAGCAACCGTCTACTCACTCATGCAGATGAGCCTCTTCCAAATACACGCCCAATGCCTGGAAAACCCTTCCCCACCCTTTGAGAGGTTTTCCTCACTACCACTCCTGCCCCAGGTCCCCAAGTCCCAGCCTCCCCAATTGTCAAGGTTCCACTGATGAATCAGAAAGGGAAGGCAATTTTATGGAGTCTCTTTCCCATCACCCACTTACTTAAAAGACCTTTAATCTATTATTCAACACCCATATAGCCATGTCCCAAAGAATAGCTGTTTGTTGCTTGGTTTTTAAAAAAATCTTTCCAGTCTTCATCATTCTTTCCACAGAAAAGTCTAAAAAGAGTAAAAATGGTGTCCAACTTATTTACCAAGTACCCAGCACAATGCTACACCATGTATTCATTCATTCATTTTAACAATGATACTAAGCATCATCTCTGTACAAAGCTGAACAAGGAACTCTACCCTCTGGGAAGTTAGAGATCAGTAGGAGACAGAGAATGCAGACAATTCAGAACAGAAAGACACTTGCCTCCAAGAAACTGCCTTCAAGCTCACATAAGCAGTTTGCAGGATTCATTTCCTTGTGTCTGGAGGACTGGGGAGCCTATGCTTCAGAGACAGGGAATTAGGGAAGGCTTCACAAAGCAGGTAGCATTGAGGCTGCTCTACTCTTCCAAGAGGGCAATAGGAAGACAGCATTTCAGGAAAAGTGAACAGCAGCACAAAGGCATGGCATATGGTATATTCAGAGAGGGTCTGATAGTTCAACATTACTAAAGCTCAAAGTTTGAAGGGAAAATAGGAAGCTGATAAGTCTGGACAAGTAGGCAAGGCCGGATAAGAAAAAGCTTGCATTCCAGATTGAGAGGTTGACAGTGGAAGTCACTGAAGCATTTTGAATCAGGGGGAGATGGGATCCCCTTGGTAACAGAAGAGGAATAGGTGAAGGGAAACAGAATCAGAAGGATTTAAGGCAAGATCTGGCAGGAGATGCTGGACCCTGAACTAGGGTAGTGACAGTGCACGTGGAGAGGAAGGGACAGATCAAGGAGAATTTGATGAGGCAGAATTCACAGATGAGGGTTTGGGCAGACTCACATCAATACAGGTGATCAGATTTGGAGGACAGAAGGGTCTGAGTCCATTTTGGGACCTATTGGTTTGCAGATGCCTGTGGGGCTTGCACATGGAAGTATCCAGGAAGGGTGATGTAGGGTCAAGGGCTCGGTCCAAGGTTGGGTTGAAATAAACATGTACGAGTCACACCCATAGGCATGATGGCTGAAGCCACATCAGATGATGATGAAATTCCCCAGGGACAATGTGTGGAGGGAGGGGAGAAGAGGACCAGGGTGGATTCCTGAGAACACATAAACTCATCGGAGACTATAGAGATTGAGACAAACAATAAATGTGCTGACTTCTTTGGATCTTGACACTGCGTCTTTCTTTCACATAATATAGATCCTGGATAAATTAGACCAATAGTATCTTGTGCATTGTCATATTGGAAGGCTTAAAGGAATATGCACAGTCAAAATGATAGCAAACTGTTTCCTTCTCTGCTCAAACTAAGGTATAACATGCTTGCCCTCTTTACACAGGAGCTTGGCTCTCAAAACTCATCTTTCATGCACTTGCTTGGGCCCAGCTGCATTTCTCTGTGGGTAGGGGTGGATTCAGAGAAGAAAGACACAGAGACCATTTCCCTCTTCTGGAGCAGAATATGAGGATGAAACCTGAGCATTAAGACCTTGAGCTAAATGACTCAAGATGCCAAGAGTGACACAGGAGAGTCTCCAAGGACAGACGACTCGGAGAAAAGGACAAAATCTCAGTAACTTATGAGAAAAAGGACTTTTTTTCTCTTTATTATAATAGCGGTGTGTGTGTGTGTGTGTGACTAATGGAATACATCTAAAAATCTAATTCCTACTATGTGATGACCAGTAAAAACTGATTTAAATCTTGGTTCCATGAAGCAGTGAATTTCCATTTATAGGAAGCTCAAGAATAGGCAAAACTGACCTCTGCTGATTAGAAGCCATGATAGTGCTCAGGTCAGGAGGGTGGTTACTGACTGGGAAGTCGTGAACAGAATTCTATGGAGTAACGCAGATGTTCTGTATCTGGATTTGGCTGGTGGCAACATATGTTAAAATTCTTCAGCCTGTACATCTAAGGATTAGCTATCCATTTTACTGCATGTAACATACTGCATGTAAATTCTGTATCGGTAAAAATAGACAATCTGAAACAAAATAAATGTACCATACATTCCTACATATACACACACACAAACTGATAGATAAGGTCTATCTATCAGTCAACGTAAGGTCTATGTTGACCAGGAAAGTGCAATCAAAAGAGGACTTATCCACTCGAAGTGGAAGGAACCGAAGGCCTTGGTGATACCCAAGTGCTGATGTAATGGAAACGGCAGTGACAGGGCAGGGAGATTCGAAGCTGTGATCGGGGCGGGTGGTGGCCTTTAAGGCCTCATGGGTGAAGCAGCCCGGCTAGATGGCACATCCACAGTGCAGCTGATGGTGCAGAAAGCTGAAATGGGAAAATGGTGAAGGTTGTTGGAACTCAGGAGGTCTCCAAGAAAAAGATCGTCACCAGTATCAGCTCTGTAATCACTAGTGCTCCCCAGAAGGGCGGTGGGGGTGTGAATGTCAGGTGTTCATGGCCTCGGAGCGTTTGAGGAAGTGGCCAAGGAGATGGGGAGATGACAGCAAACCACTCAAGTGATTCATAAATTTTTTTATTATGATAGTAAAGGGAAAAAATATGTAACTGGTTTAGGGTAAGGTACTCTTTGACATAAGGGTTTTTTAGTGAAAATGCCAAGTTAAAGGTAGTGCTATGTTCTCGGGAGGGAAGGAAGAATTGTTGATATTAGGTGATTCTGATGGGCATTAAAATTTGAGAGCTACTGAGTTAAGACAGTATATATTTCTTTATATTCCTTTTGGACTTCACAGAGTAATGAAATTTGTAACTGCTGCTATTCCCATCACTTTGTAAAATAATGGGGGAAAAACAAGTAGAATTAGCTCAAATGTCACCATTGCCTTGTGGTGACATGAGATTGATTAACTTGTATATTCTTCTAAATTTTGGCCTCCTCTTCTGACAATAGGGATAACAAAATCTACCTCCCAGAGCTGTTAGGAGAATTAAATCACATAATTCATACAAATTAAGTCATCTTGGACACAAAATGGTACAGTTCCACCCCTAAGCAATTACAACCAGAAGAGACGTGGAATAATTCTATCACAGACTGGGTAGGCCCCCGTGACTCTGCTCAGTGAAAAATCTGTTCTTAGTTATGACTCCAGACGTGACATTGTACCACTAATCAACAGCCAAAATTCTCAGCAAAAAGTGAAATGAGAATGCTCAAAACCACTACAAGCACTTAACATTCTAGAAGTTTGATTAGTAATGAGACAAAAAAATACAAGTATATGTGTCACAGAAGAGGCCACAAAGATATTATTTGAATGATATAATTACTAGTAAATACAATATTAAGTAACAACATCTATTGGTATAAATAAAACAGTTTGGTAAGACAACCGTTACACAATATTCAAAAACACTTTTCTCCATATATGATGCAATGCTATTTGTGTATTTTTTTATTTTTAAATTGAATTTATTGGGGTGACATTGGTTAATGAAGTTATATAGGTTTCAGGGGTACAATTCTACAACACACCATCTGTATGTTGTATTGTGTGTTCACCACCCCCAGTCAAGTCTCCTTCCATCACCATTTATCCCCCTGTATCCTCTGTTCCCTCCTCTCACCCCTTTTTCCTTCTGGTAATCACCATCTTATGATGCAAATTTTAATAACAGCAAATTTCTATATACAATGGAAAAATATTCTATTCTCAAAGCACCACAAAAGCATAAAACACATAGGAATTAATCTAAAAGGAAAAAATAGAGAACCTACATTTTTTTAACAAGCCAAAATTTTTTGTTACGTGAGTTCAGTGAAATGGAATAGAAAGTCCACTATAAGCAGTCACCATATATGGTAATTCACCGTAAAGGTGGGGTTTCAAATAAATGGGAAGATAAGAGTCTATTTGACAAATAGTACTGGGATTTTTTTAAGCGATGCAATTGGTATCTTACCTCACTCTATTTACTAAAATTAATTCCATGTAGGTTAAATGATTAAACATTTCTAAATGAACCAAACAAATGAGAAAGCAAATAAAACTCTAAATGGAAATACGGTGATACTTACATAAACCTGGAATAAAAAAAGGCAGGACGTTACCTGCCCTGGTAGGAGCTATTTACTGAATTTTGTAGGTAAAAAGTTAAATACACAATTAAAACTAAGGAAAGTAAATTTGCAACATATGTAACAAAGTGTCAATATCCTTCCTATACAGAGCATCTTACATATTTATAGTAACTCACATTCAGCAATTGGTACTGCCAGACAGTGTTTTAAGTGCTTTTCATATATTAACTTATTGAATCCTCACACCAGCCCCCGGAGGCAGACACGATTCTCCATTTTACAGATGAGACAGCTGAGACCCAGAGAGACTGAGTAACCCACCTAGGATTGCACAGCCAGTCAGAGGCAGCGTGGGACCGGGGTCCGGGCAGTCTGGCTCCGGGCTGCTAACCACTCAACCACGTCACCAGTGAATTAGAAGAGTTTACGTATCCAACACAGAGAAACAAGAAAAAGATGGACAGAACAAAGGACCACAGCCCTAAAGAAGCAAATCACCTAAAAGGACATATATCTGACTAGGAAACACATGGAAATATATGCAGACTTATAACCTAAGAAATGCCATCTTATTAAACACTGAGATACCATTTTATATTTATCAGTTTGAAAGAGATCAAAAAGTGAAGTGCCTGCTGCTGACCCCAAACTCGAGAAACAGACACTTCCCTACATTGCAGGCGGAAGAGCTACCTGCCGCCGCTGGCAGGAAGGGCACAATGGCGATGCGCACCAAAGACTGAGCATGTGCGTGCCCTTTGACCCTACAATTTCACTTCGAGGATTTTATTCTGAAGAAATTGTCAAATGAGGGCAAAGCTGTCTGTGCGACCATGTTCGTTGCAGTATTATATGTAATATAAATACAAAAATGTGATATAAAAATGGAAATAATCTATGGTCATATAACTGAGCTAATAAAACCTATTAATAAAAACGTTGTGAAATGTATTTTTAACATGAATAATATGGGAAGATGAATATAACATATCGCCAAATGTTTAAATGTTATAACGCAGAAAGCACAGTGCAATAGCTTTTTGGTAATATAGATTACAATGCATATGTATGGGGGGGCAAAAGCGGGTTCATAGCTGTTCACGTGGAAAATAATACAATAGTTAATAAGTCATAATGTAAGAATAAACTCTGTTTTACATACTCACAACTGTAAACCAACTTTGCCCCACCCTGTACACACATGTACGCATATTCTCAAATAAAAGAGTGTTGACTTCTGTATAGTATAACTATGAATTTTTTTCCCTTGTGCTTTTGGGTGTTTTCCAAATTTTCCCCATTATGCATGTTCTGTAACTAGGGAGGACAGCACTCATTTTTTTAAGAAACGGCTAAGTAAAGCAGGAAGTAATTTTGCCAGCCAGGGGGCATGAACAGGACACACTGCCAGAGGGCAAGGGGAAGCGATCAGAGCAGAACAAGGCCACACGGATGCGTACAGAGGGAAGAGAAGCTGCTTCTCAGTGATCTGCGGCAGGCTCACTGCTCACTCCTTTGCTGGGAGGCGCGCCTCCTTGGCATGCAGCTGGCAAAATCTCCAGAAAGAACTTTGACAGAGTACAAAAGAAGAGGATAAGAATAGATTCTGCATTCAAGCCCTTGGCCACCCTCACCCTGACTAGCACAACACAGGAACACAGAGGAGAGATCTGAGCCAGAATAGGAGGAAGGTGATGCTCATAATCCTTCTAGGGTAAGGACTTAATTCACTAGTACCTTAGGCAGGAGGGACAGGAAGTTGGTATGAGCACCCTACTGCAAATCAGTGATAATGTGTCCTGTGTAGTTAAACTGGAGTTAGCTGCACAGTCAATTCTATCAAGGTCTAATTCCTTTGTATGTACTCCATTCATCTCAAGTGAGCTTTTGTTTATCTTCAAAGGTTAGGGGTAGAGGTTCTTCCATGTATCTGAATGAGCTCTGCCAGACTTCACACAAATTCTTGGCCCTGGATTGGCAAACCTTCAGAAAATGCTGTTATACCAATGAATTAGTCCTCTTTTAAGTATTTCATAAGAAAAATCCTCTGGCACAATGCCAGCACTCATAAATTTTGTTATATTTATGTTAGAAACACAGGAAACAGGTCGTTGATACTGGCGGCCGGAGCTGGAGAAAAAGAAGGCTTATGGCACTGACCAAACAACACTGTCGCTTTCAGTGTCTCCCACCAGTTACATTAAAATAACTAAGTGCTCAGGAGCAAATTTCAACGCTAAGAGAGAATAACTTCACTGTCCGGTGGACAGATAAATCAGAAAGGAGCTTTGGATTTATTCAGGGGCGTAGGAACAAAGGTACCCCAGAGGAGGATTCTGTTAGTTTGAAGAAGCCCGGCCTAAAGTGACACGAGCAGCCTGTGAAGGACTATGGGGTGAAGAGCGCTCCCCTCTCTTTCCACACTCACAAAGAACAGAAGAAATGATCTAAGCCGAGCGGAGGGAGGGCCCTGCAGAAACGTGTGACACGTGGTTTTTCGAGGATGGTCACGGAGCCCTCCCGCGCCCAGAGATCTTTAGGAGCAGGAGGCTGCAAGCCCACTGCCTGCAGCGGCTGAGGAGGAGCCTCCCTAGTGACCAGCGTGTGCTCGCCACATTATGTGGGGCTTTTTGGTCCTGTGTTTCTATACCCAGTGGACAGACCCGCTTAGATTCTGCTGTTACTCCTCCATGCTGACTTGCACCATCACCTACCTCTCCACCCCATGTCACGTTTTTCTTCTTTATCTTACCATTAAATTGGGGGCAGGGGGGTTACTCAGGTAAGTTATCTATAGCTGCGGCTGCAGCAGAAACAGCTCTCCCTGGCAGAATGTTAAGGACAGCCTGCAGCCTTCTATTGTCACTCGGTCCACCACACAGATCTTTGTGTCCAAACCCTGTCTTCACAGCAGCCCCTCCCCTGAAGGCGGTCTGCTGGGCATGAGGGGAAAGAATAACGTGGTGGGGGGAAACATTACACAGGTTTTTTAATAGAAGGGAGATGTGTGTGTGTGTGTGTAAATATTCAGGCTGCTTGACACAGTACTTGTATAAGGTTAGGGTTGAAGAAAAGTTGTGGAAACTTAGAGTGAAATTAATAGGACAAAGGTGAGAAAAGAAGTAGCACAGATCTAAAAATTAAAAAAAACTGTTTCTTGCTACAAAATTATTTTCTTCCTCAAAACAAATTTTATTATTCTAATAATTAGCCATGAGTTTAGCAGGGTTGGTTGGTTGTTTTGTCCCTGGGACATATGTGGTTCCATTTATTTAAAATAGTTCATGTTTTTTGCCAAATACTGTCACTGACATAATAGCTATCCTCACCTGACACTCATCGGACGCTTCTGGATTGATCTTTCAGGAGGACAGACCCCTTTTCCAGCTATAGCAACCCTCAGAATCCATTGGGAAAGTTTCTATCCAGCCTTATAAGTGATTTAGCAAAAGACGGCAGTCCAAGACAAAAATGAGCGAAGGCCATGAACAGAGAGAGAGGACAGTGGCCAACAGAACATACACATGATGTTCAACATCACAAGTAAGAGCAAAAGGGTGACGGCCAAAAGAAATGTGATTGTTTCCATTCTGATCAAGGCGTGGAGATGGTATGGCTGCGGGGAGTGTGGACAGTATACTTTCCCAGAAGAGAAATTTGGTAGGTCTCTCCAAACTGCAAACACACATGCCCTTTGTTCCAGAGCCCACTTCTGTAGATGTTCATCTTACAGATATAACATGGCAAGGATTTATGTTCAGAGATATTCTTTAAAATATTTGAAATAGCAAAAAAAATCTGAAAACAACTTAAGTATCTATTAAAAAAGAGCCTGTATGTAGCAATTATGGTTGCTTCACATAATAGAATATTATATGGTTCCTAAAAGAACAGAAAAATCTATGTGGGCTAACAGGGGAGACTTTATATGCACTCATTTTCAAAATCAAATGATATTAAAAGGTTTAGAACAAAAAACAGAAATACCCTGTCCACCCCTCTGCAGACCTGCATTCCTTCCCCAGAGACAACCACTTCTCACTGCCTTAGTTGTTGCTTCTGCCATTTACAGTCACCTATTTCCAAACCAGTGTTGTCCAAAAGAAATGTAATGTAAGTCACATATGTAATCTTAAATTCCTTTGTAGCTTCCTTTTAAGAAGTAAAATTTCTTAATGAGATATTTTACATTCTCTTTTTGTACTAAGTTTTCAAAACTCAATGTGTAGCTCATACTAACAGCACATCTCGGTCTGGACCGGTCACATGTCCAGTGCGCTGTAGCCACATGTGACTGGCAGCTGTCACATTGGGCAGCATGGCACCAAAAAAACAATGCCACTATCTTCTAGCTCATCAATGACTTCTTATTATGGGCAAATGAAGGTCTAACTCTCCTAATACTGTGCTTTCTCTTTTACAGTCTAATATACACTATACTTTTGATTAACCAAATATTTAATATTTACACTACATGCCCATGCAAATACTAAGCATAGCCAAGTGCTATAATGTGCTGTGATAATGTTTCCATTCTTGTTTTTGTTTTCCCCAAATTTAATAATCATCATATTTTTTAAGATATTCCTTCACTGGAATATCTTTATACCTATTATACTAATTCTCCCACACTGTCCAATGGCCTTTCGGTATAGTGTGTCCCACTGGTCAATCCTATCAGGTAATCTATCAAGTGATTGAATCTATCAATCTATCATCTTCCACTTGACTGCTTTATACCCTCATTTTGGTCAAACTCACCTTCTAGTGGTTTCATACAGTAAAAAGATGGGTGCAAAGTCCAGACTACCTAAAACAACGTACAGGTTCAATGCAATCCCTATCAAGTCTTAATGGCATTTTTTGCAGCAATAGAAAAAGTTCATTCTAAAATTCATATGGACTCTCAAGGGACCCTTAATAGCCAAGATAAACTTGAAGAAGAAAAACAAATTTGGAGAACTCACATTTCCTAATTTCAAAGTATATTTTGAAGCTACAGTAATCAAAACAATATGGTACTGGCATAAAAACACACATACAGATCAATGAAATAAAATAGAGAACCCAGAAGTAAACTCCTGTGATATGGTCAGATGATCTTCACCAAGGGTGTCAAGACCACTCAGTGAGGAAAGGACAGTCCCTTCCACAAATGGTGTTGGAAAAATTCAATACCCATATGCAAAAGAATAAATCTGGGCCTTTATTTATACACCATATATATGGACAAAGGAAATAAAGAGACAGTTTTCAAAAATGACATACAAATGGCCAACAAGCATATGAAAAGGTGCTCAACATCACTATTCATCAGAGAAATGCAAATCGAGCCCACAATAAAATATTCCATTATGATGATTACTATACCAAAAACAAAACAACACCCAGAAAATAACAAGCATTAGCAAGAATGGGGAGAAGTTAGAGCCCTTTATGCACTGTTGGTGAGACTGTAAAATGGTGCGATTGTGTGGCACTACCTTAAAAAATTAAAAATAGAACTATCACATGATTTAGCAATCCCACTTCTGAGTATATATCCAAAAGAGTTGAAAGCAGAGTCTCAAAGAGATATTTGTACCCCTGTGCTTATACCTTTATAGCAGCATTATTCACAAAAGCCAAGACATGGAAGCAACCCAAACTATCAACAGATGAATGGATAGAGCACATGTGGTGTATCCACACACCTTAAAAGGGAAGGAAATTCTGTCATATGCTACGATGTGGATGGACCTTGAGGACATTATGCTAAGCCACCTAAGCCAGTGACAAAAGACAAATACTGTATGATTCCACTTACATGAAGTAGTCAAACTCACAGAAACAGAAAGTAGAATGGTGGAGGGAAGGGGAATGGGATTTGTTTAATGGGTATAGACTTTCAGTTTTGCCAGATGAAAAATCTCTGGAAATAATGGTTCACAACAATGTGAAATGTTAAAAATGGTTAAGAGGGTAAAATTTGAGTGTTTTTTTTACCTTAACAATAATAATTTTTAAAAAATAGACTGCTACCATAGCAGAAGACCGGCGGTGGCAGCTCTCAGCCTACCTCCTGCCTCACGCCGCTCCACGCTGCGCTGAGCGCTGTCTCCCTGCAGCACAGCGGCCGCCCTGGGATCTCCCTTCACCACTCTCCAGGAGATTCCCTTCCCTTCTCTGAAATGATGGATCTTCTCCATCCCGTGCCTTCCTCTTTCTTGGCTTATTCACTCATTTGTACAGTGAGTATTCTCCAAAAGCTTCCTGAGAAGGGGGACTTTCTGCAATTTTTTAAGATGTGCCTGTCTGAATGTCTCTTTTTTTCACCTTCTCACTTGACTCACAGTTTGGCTTGCTATAAAAATCTAGGTTGGAGGTTAAGTGCCCTTTGTATGTTTAAAAAGTATTGCCCTCAGTCTCCTAGTTTCTAGTGCTGTTGTTGCAAAGTTCAAAGCCCTTTTCATTGCTGATCACTTTCTGTGACCTGTCTTTTCTCTCTGAGAGCTTGTAGAATCTTCCTTATTCTCAATGTAATGAAATTTAACAATAATGCTGGACATATTTTTTTTCCATCTCTTGTGCTGGGCAATCACTGGGCACCTTTAATCTCAAAATTCATGTCCTTTAGTTCCAAAAAATGTTCTTTTCTCCGTGTTCTCTATGCACTTTTTCTTTCTGAGACTGACACTGTTTCGTTGTTGGATTTTTGGTCTCATCCTCTAATTTTCTTCTTTTCATTTTCCTATTTTTGACTCTTCCTTTGATGTACTTCCGTGAAATTTCCTCAACTTTTTACCCAGCCCTTCTTTTGATTTTTTTAAGTTCTGATGTGTTTCCAATATCCAAGGATTATTTTCATTTCCAAGCATTACTTTTTATAGCATCTCATTCTTCTTTCATGGAAGAAATATTTTCCCTGAGGATATTAATGTCGGGCTTTCTTCTAACTGTACAATCTGGTTCCTCTGAGTTGATTTTCTGTTTATTTATGACTTTCTCATGTTAGATGCTGTCTTCACATAGCTGATTGCCTGCTCACATTTAAAAGAAGGGAGAGAAGGGCTAATTGGAAGCTTTTGGCCCGAGGATGAAGTTTGCTGACTGTGAGCTTCACTGTGGAATGATCCAGGCAATTCAATGGCCGTATCTTTATATCTTTCTGCGCGCACAGGTCAGATTCCCTAGGGTATACCCTTCTATTCCTACCTGGACAATGAAAGCCTGACTGCTAAGCTCAGGGAGCCAAGTGGGAAAAAATCTGCAGTATGCATGTACGTTATTATGCACATAATCCCGCCCTTCCAGTACAGAGATACTGCCTTCACCTGTGCCTTGCTTTCCCAGCCCAGACACCCTGCTCACCACATCCTTTATTCCCCACTCCTCACTGTCCCAATACACATGGTTCCAGCTGTCAGCTGCTGAGCCTTTGGGCATCCTGAGTTAGAGCATGTAGCTCTCAGCTTTCTCTTTGGCCAATTTATGGTTCTGCTTTCATAGGTCTGTTGTACCAGTTGCCACTTTTCTATCTGCTTTTTTGTTTCCCAAATGTTAAGAGTTTTTGATTCCTCCTTTATTTGTTCCACCTTTATAAACTTTTTACTTAAAAGGACATCCCTTTCTGTAGTTTTAGTGGCGTTTTAGAAAGCAGAAAAATTATGTGTTCAATTATCCCCAAATTCCCCCAAATAAATTTATTTTTTTAATCAGAACACAATGTAATATATTCCTATTTATGAGAGGGGGAAAGGTGAGACTCTATAAAAGACTTCTAGGTAAGGGTACCCTGACTTTTCACTTTGTGCCTTTCTATACTCATTGACATAGATAATTTGTAAAAAGCAAAACAAAACAAAACAAAACAAAAACTTGTTTAAAAATACAACCTAAAGACCTAGCTTTAAAAGAAGACAAAGACATCTTTAGGAAAAAGAGAATGTCACAGGTCAGCACGAATCTCCCTGAACTCGTTACTGCTCTAGTTTGTCGATGGCAGCAGACAGGGTGGGAGCAGCTGAGTAGCAAGAAAGCACACAGCTCTACGCCTGGCTTTAGCGGTCTTGGAAAATATGCCCCTCCTGGGCCTTTCTGCTTCCAAGTATGGAAACAACCTAGGTCTTGACTTCCAATCCAGAAAAAAGAAGAGTATTGTGAATCATAACAGGCAGACCACCTTGGCTCCTTGAGTACGTCTGACCAGACTTGCCCACTGCACTTACCACGTCCTCACCTGTCCCCCTGTTCCTTCTTCCCCCCTAGCCCAGGGGTACGCTGTGGTTAGGCCTTCCCAGCTGACTGCAGTCCTGACCATGTCTGTCTGAGTGATTCACGTTTCTCCTAGCCAAAGCTGCTCTGCGTTGGCTCCCGTGGAGCCTTCATTCTTCTGACAAGCATTTGTGGTAGCAGAATATCATAATGATTAACACATCCAGACTGACTTGGTACCAGTACAGACTTTCCTAGCAAATTACTTAACTATGCCTCAGCTTTCTCACTTGTAAAATAAGGATGATAATACCGTCTGCCTATAGGCTACTGGAAGGGCTAAGTAAATTGACACTTGTGAGTGGTTACTAATCACCTACCCTATACCAGAGATGGTAGTTCTGGGACCCATGGATATAGACAGAAGTCACCAAAGCAGATTTCTGTTCCCATGGAGCTTATAGTTGAGCTGGAATGATATGATTCTATGTAAAAAAAAAAAAAATATGCTCACAAATAACAAATAATAACTCACTGTGATAGGATCCACAAAGGAAAAATAAAAAGAAAGGTTACAACAGGGAGCTGCTTCTCAACAAACTCTTATAGCTCGGGCAGGAATTTCGTGGTTATACAAAAGTTACTCAGAAAAAGCTTCCTATTTGCTTTCTACAGTAATACAAGAATTGCTTGTATTTACTAAGCATTTAGTACAAAGGCGCTGCATACCTTATCTTGGATAGTCCCTAGTTGCACACTACCAGTTTTCTGATTCTTGGGGACAATCCCAGATGCCCCAGGGAACATCTCCAAGCCTTCTCCTCCTCAGGCCAGTGTTTGTTTAGCCTGCCGAACACACACTTGGTGGGGTGCCCTTCACCACAGAACCCAACCACCTCCCAATCTTAGCTCCTGTCTAGATGTAGGTTATCAATTTGCAGTAATTATTTATAATGACATGAAATCCCTGAGACGATCAACCAAAAGGTCTCAGAGAGTACCTTAATACTATAGTTCCCACAGGTAAAGGAATACAATGGGCTATGATAGCTATGGATTTCCACCTTCTTTTCCTAAGTTATCTACAGTTCAAGTGTTGATAAAAAACAAACCATGATCATCTGTGGCTTTCAGCCTGACTCTCCCTGGCTTTCATGGTCAAAGGGATTTCCCCACCAGTACAGTAAAAGAGAGAGAGGAAGGATAATTTGCTAAGTACTTCCCTACCCTATGATCATGAGGGCCCTTCTATTTCCTGTCTGAGACATTCAGATTAGAAAGTATCACTGAAGATGGCCAAGATGAAATGTAGAAGTAACCTTACGATAAAGATAACGTAAAAGACACACATGTATATACAGTGCCCAGCTAAATGTAAGTATATGAAAGACAGGCCTTGGGCAATTGGAACCAGATGAGATTGATGAAGAGACTTAAGAAAGAATTGAAAATAAGCTTCATTCATTCATTAAACACAATTTTTGAGGATCTGCTATGTGCTGGACACTGGGCTAGACACTGGAGGAGCAATAGTAAACAACATCAGTTATGTTATCTGCTCTCATGAAATATACAATAAGGTGGGAAAGATGGAAACTAATCAAGTAGTTATTCAAATGAGTCTTTGAATTACAGACTGACATATATACCAGGGGGAAATGGTTCTAGGAGGGCCTGTAACAGAAACTCAACAAACTGGAAGCAGTTAGGAAAAGTTTTCTTAGGAAAGTAAGCTTTGAGCTAAAATCTGAAGGGTAAGTAGGAGTTGACTGGGCAAGGGAAGAAGAAGAGAGAAAAGGTGTCCCGGGCAAAAGAGTTGCATGTGCAAAGCTCCTATAGCAAGGAGGCGCTGACACATTCAGGGAGCTTGAAGAAGGAGCACAGAGAAGAAAAGAATGGGACAAAATAAAGGAGCCAGATCTTGTAGGGCGCTGGAGGTCTCATAGTGTTGTGCGTCCAACCTAACAGTCATAGGAAGTCACTGAAGATTTCAAACCAGGTGGTAGAGAGAAAAAAAAATCACATCGTGAAAAGTTCAGTTTGAGACCAAATAGAAAGTGATGGTCCAAGTGAGAGAATACTAGAAACTCACAAGGGAAAATTGACAGGACTTCCTAAGGATGACATTTGCGATATGGGAGAAGAAGGTATCTGCAATGACCCCTAGGTGTTTCCTTGGGGGTTGAGGAAGAGGGCGTAGCACTGGGAAAAGCTGGGAGGAAGGAAAAGCAGGTCAGGTACTGCACCTTGGAGTTGAATGGGCGAATCTATCCAGGGTCTATCTCTGTGAAGCGCAATATTTGAGCTGCTTTAGGATAGAAGAAAACACTAGAGGATGCTTCCCTCACCCCTTCCCCTCCCCAGTAGGTTACTGCTTTCATGAACACAGTGCTAGACCAGGAGTCAGGAAACTCTGGATCGACTGGACTTTGCCACTGAGTAGTCATATGGTCTCAGGCAAGTCAATCCACCCCTCCAGATTTCAGTTCCCCTTCCTCCCATATCAGAGCCCCCTGAAGTGTTTACTGAAATGCACACTTATGAGCATTTTTCTCCACTGGACTATGAAAAAGTATAGATTGAGAAGAGCTCCCTAAGCCCATACAGGTAGTGAGAGCCAGGACAAGAGCTCGGATCCAGGTCGGACTCACCCTAACACTGTGACAGATGAGTGATAGAGAGAACGGAGAAGGTTCCAAACAGGATTTCCCCAGTATCGGTAGTGATACGTCTTGATGTACCAGGGCCAGGTCTGGGCAGAAGCTCTAGCCTTCCCTCTGTCTCCTGGTTGCGTAGTGCACAGTTAGGTTTCATGATGTCATCATTTCCTCTATTGCCCCAGAGCAGCACCACCACACACTCAACCAGAGACATTTCACAAATTAATCCTAAAAAGATGCCTAAAATTTCTCTCTGGAACCCACTGCAAGAACCAAAGTCTGCCTCAGTTCCACCCTGAAGCTATTTCTCAGTCCTGATACCAATAAGATTTTTTAAAGAATTTCAGGTTGTTGACTCTCTAGAAACCACAACGAACATGTAATTGAACTTTTAAAAAATGATTTTGACATAACCTGCCATATGATTTATGAGATGCTTTCAAGAAAGTCTTGCAAAAAAAATTAAAGTCTTGCAAAAATTAAAGAGAGCCCTTCAAAAGCATTGAACTCCCAAGAAGAAATTATTTTGTTGGCACTGATTTTTTAAAATGATCCACAAAATTTAGCTCCAAAGTAGAACTGAGTTTCTAGGGCACTTAGTGATTTTGAAGGTCTTCATTGTTTCCTGATGGTTTCAAATGGACTTCTGTTTTTCCAACAAGTTTTGTATTCCCTTTAGTATCTAGTACATGTTAAACAACTAGCATAGTACCAGGTCCACAGTAGTAGTATTGAGAATAAGCATTTATTGAATACAAAATACTTTACATACAATCCTATTATCTGATTTGATCTTCACAACAAATGTAAGTGGAGAAGCTGAGACACATAGTAAATGGCAGGGCTGAAATTCTCACCCAGTTCTCTACGATTCCCAATATCTATGAACCTGTCACCCACACTGCACAGCTACTGAACCAAATGACTCATCTCCTTCCTTCCCGTTTTTCCTCTTTCCCAAATGTATTTTCATGCTCTCATAATCACTGGTATAGTTATTTTTCCCCATTTTGGTCACTTTATTAAATTACTTTAAACAGTTTGCTGTAACTACTGAACAGCACTTTGAATGGAGAAACACAGATACTGTTATTGTCATATTTTAATGCTGTTCTTTAAAAACACACAATTCCGCTCTCTCTATATAGATTATATATAGAGATATAGAAATAGGTATAGATATATAGATTTTGCATGTATGTGTATATATACAATTATGTGTATATATATAATACACATATACAGTTTAATTATATATATATAACAGCCTTAAAGGAAGAAGTGGCATTTCATACATCATTTAAGGTACTCAGTACAGAACTGAAAAGCATTCTATGAGAAACAAAGGAAAAGCTTCACAACTGTATGATTTCAGCAGCCAAAGCTGAAGGATGGACTAAAACATTACTCCACAAAACATATACTACATCATAATACTAAGCAAAAATACTTTACACCCAAAGAAATGAAACAGATTACAAAATGTAGAAAATTTAGCAGACAAAACTGCATTATAAGTAACATTTAAAAATCATCATTTTGTAAGCCATTGCAACTACTTAAAACAGGTAAAACAAATATAAAATGAACCTTTTAGGATCTTATATGATATAATTTTATCTTTAAATATTTGTTAAAGCTTGTTGTTATACTCAATGTCAAGTTAGATGAGCATATACAAAATGGCCCAAGGTTTATTTCAAACACTCTTATTTCTAATTAATCCTTATAGGTATTATGCTTAAAGTCATGGTTGTATCCATGGTTTAAAAAGGTTTAGACGGGTGTCTAGAATGTCCACATCTATGTCTTTGAGCAAGTAATTAGACCACGTTGAAAGTTCCCAGGTCTGGTAAATGAGGTTTAAAACATTATGGACTTGTAGAAATGCCAACTGATAGCAGTTGACCAGAGTGTACTGTTTTCAAAGGTTTATCTCATAAATCTTGTCTTTTTCATTTCTTGTAAAGTGAACACACACTCACTGACACCCTCCCCAATTAAATAAACTTGATTATATGGCTGGCATAATATCCAAATGCGTGGAATTTGTTAGTGATAATTCACCATGGGAAGGTGCAGGGAGGGTGTATCCATCAAAGCTCATAAATTTTATATCATAAACCTAGTGCTTTTGAATATTTTCCTACGTGTTCTTTCAAAATAAAAATAGAAGTCTCTTAATAATCTAAACAATTCCAGGCAGTTTTAGCTAATATTAAACTCATTCTAATCTAGTGATACCTAGAGCAAATCCTCCACCCAAAGTTCTTTTTTTCTGGAATTCCTTGGCTGTTCTCATTACCTGTTACAACACCATCTCAAAAGTGGTTTTGCCCTGTTGAACTGATTCCCATAGTCTAACAAACTTTTTCTTTAAGAAACTCAAGCAATCAAATTGTACATGATAAACTTAAGAGGTCATTTTCATGGGCATGGATTAAGAAAAACAATAACATAATAATTCTCTAGTAAAACTTCATAAAAGAGTATCAGATAAATTAACTTTGATCAGAAAATTGACTCATGGATCTAAACTGAAAAAGGAAATCAAACATTGAAATGTAATTTATGCAAGAAATTGTAGGGAAATGGGAGGGCACATGATGATGAGAGGAAAGAAAATAGGATAGCAGCCAGTGATTCTTATCATTAAGAGGAATTATTTCACAATACTGACAATAGAAGGAATTGTTAAAGCAATTCTCATGTGATCATCAAGTCAGCAACAGCTCTGCTACTTTGATGTTATTGATAAAAAGCTGTTATCTTAAGGGAAAACTGGGACTTACATATCAGCGGATGAGACTCTAAAGTGCCTGAACATTTTTAGGCAATCTGAAATGCACTCTCTAGTTGGTAAAGCAATTCTATTACTAGAGATATGCCAAAGGATGTACTCACATAAATATGCAAGAAAACCAAAACTAAATAATGTTTACTATAACATTGTTTGTATAAAAAATGACTGGAAATTACCTAATGTTCTTCAATTGAAGACTGGCTAAATAAACATGTGGCTAAATATTACTTCTTACAGAATATTATGTAGCCTTTAAAAAAGAATAAAGTAGGGGTGGGTGGGTGTATAGAAATATCTTCAAAAATACTAAATTGAAACAAAAGAAACAGCATTATATGGAGAATAACCTCACCTTTAATAAATTAAACTGTATAAAATATGTATACAGGTAACAGATGTCAGTTTTGAAGCATTTCCCAATGTATGTTTGTTCCCTTATCAGAAAGATTATTTCTGTCCCTGAATTCTGTGCTTCCTATTTAAACTAAGGCATAGTACTAGAGTTGGGATGGAGGAGGATATGCCACAGAAGACCCCAGCAGACAGGAAAGAGATATACAATAAAAGCC
Source organism: Trachops cirrhosus (assembly GCA_028533065.1). Lineage (NCBI taxonomy): Eukaryota > Metazoa > Chordata > Mammalia > Chiroptera > Phyllostomidae > Trachops > Trachops cirrhosus. The sequence goes on along the minus strand of CM052549.1, from coordinate 13,904,222 downwards.
CAACCTTCATTATCAAGAAAATGGGAAAAAAGCATTTGATAAAATCCAGCACTGTGTTATGATAAAAAACTCTCAGCAAAGTGGGAATAGAGGGATCATACCTCAACGTAATAAAGGCCATATACGACAAACCCACAGCCAATCCCATATTCAATGGGCAAAAAGTACAAACATTACCCTTAAGATTGGGAACAAAACAGAAATGTCTGTTTTCACCACTCTTAATCAACATAGTACTGGAAGTCCTAGCCATAGCAATCAGACAAGAAAAAGAAATAAAAGGCATCCAAATTGGAAAGGAAGAAGTAAAACTGTCAATATTCGTAGATGACACAATATGATTCCACCAAAAAACTACTAGAACTAATATATGAATTCAGTAAAGTGGCAGTATATAAATTAATATCCAGAAATCAGTTGCATTCTTACATATCCATTATGAACTATCAGAAAGGGGAATTAAGAAAACAATCCCATTCACAATTGCTTCAAAAAGCATAAAATACCTAGGAGTAAATTCAGCCAAGAATGTAAAAGACCTACACTTGGAACATTATAAGACACTGAAGAAAAAAACTGAAGAAGTGAAAGCATATACCATGTTCATGGATAGGAAGAATTAGCATCATTAAAATGTCCCTTTTACCCAAAGCAATCTACAGGTTCAACACAATTCCTGTCATGATACCTATGAAGAATTAGCATCATTAAAATATGCTAATTTACCCAAAGCAATCTACAGGTTCAACACAATTCCTGCCATGATACCTATGACATATCTCACAGAACTCAAATAAATATTCAAAAAATTTATATGGAACCACAAAAGGCCCCAAATGGCAACAGTGCTCTTGAGGAAGAAAAAAAGAGGAATGCTCTGATAATGGTCCAAATATCTTTTGGTTTGGCTGGTGACTTTGTTTTTAAGTCCTGCCTGGGAGAATCTTGGGTCACAAAGGTCAACTTAACTTTTCAACACACTCCCAGGACAAAAGGGGAGGTGCCCTGGTGGACATACTCCTGGACATCTCAGACTTAGGGTTCTAAAGAAGCTACTGGGATTATTATGTCTCTAAAATCGAGTTCATTCCCCATGGGTGAACTGCTTCCAGCCCTGAATCAGACCTGGGAATCAACTTCCAGAATCTCTCCTCAGAGCATGAGTTTTGGAATCTGACAGACTTGGGTTTGAATCTGGCTTTGCTATCTCCTAGTTGTGTGATTATAAGTGAGTTAATTGACCTCTCTGAATTTCAGTGTCCCATCTATACAAGGTAGATTATTGATTTGCATGAATGAATTTGTTCAACAAGTGTTTCTTGGCTATTTCCTATGTGCCAGTCACTGTGCCAGATGACAGAGATATAAAGATGAACAAGATAAAGTCCTGTACTTGCCAGAAGTGCCCATTCTCATAGGGAAGATACACATAAACCATCATTCTAATGCCACATCATAATTCCAATGAACATATAGAGAGTGGTGGCATCTCACCTGTAGTGGAGGCTTATAGCATTCACCCATAACCAATTTTCCTTTCCTTCCAGTCTAATGAGAGGGTTATACCTCTGCCCCCTTGTATTATAGTTAGGCATTGTAACAGAGCTGGCCAGTGGGATGAGAGTGGGAATAACATGATCAGCTCTGGGTCGATACATTCAACTACTAGCACGATACCCTCAGTACTCTCTGCTCCTGCCACCTCAATCAGAGAAGCCAAGATTTCTGGATGGTACAATTACAGGATGGTGACACTTCCATGAGCTCCTTCAGGCAGGTCGCTGAGGGGCGCTGCTCAAGAGAATGACCTAGACATGAAGCAGACTTCAATTGACCAAAGAGTGAACTTTTGTTAAGCCGCTGAGATCTGTGATTTGTAAGTCACTACGACATGATCTAGCCTCACTAATTCACATACCAGCCTGCAAAAAATATTCTGAAAGAGCCAGAGGTTGGCTGAGTGCTAACCGATGCATGAGAGAGGATCCAGGACAAGAGGCGAGGAAGGACTATCAGAACAGAGAGCGAATCAGAGCAAAGGCCTACACGGTTGCAGTGGCCTGGTAAGGTGGATGGCTCCAAATGGGTGGTGTGTGCGGGATGCAAAGCAGGTAGGAAAGGGGCAAGAGAGAGACTGAAGCCGTAGAGGCGACCGGACTGTGGAGGGCCTTGTGGGGCATGTTAGCATGGCCTTAACTCTGAAAGAGATGGGACCCATGAAAGTCTTCTAAGCAAACTAGTGACATGCTCATCTATGGTTATTTACGTAGAGGAAGGATGGGGCAGCACTACAGGCAGGAGACCAAAGTGAAACTAAGCAACTTCTGGAAAGTACCGACTGTAGTACCTGGCAGACAGAAGCACAGCAATTCCCTTTCCCCTTCCCCTGCCCATATTTTCAAGCAGTTTTAAAAACCAGCCAACCCTGTAGAATGACAATCTTACTTCTAGGACTGTTCAGAAATAAGTATTTCATTATGTAAGAATGGGTGTACGAGATCGTCTCCTGCAGCCTTGCCGGTGGAGACAGAAAACTGACAACGACCGGGCTGTTCATCCAGAGGGAACTGTTCGAATAAACTGTGGATTTATTCAATGAAAAGATTTGTTAACGCATCTGGATGGGGTATTCATGATATAAAGTAGGTGAGAATAAAGCAAGTTGCAGGGTAATATACATTGTACGGTTTCATTACTTTAAACACAAATAAATAACGCAACCCTGTGCATGTCATTGTGGTGCCAGGTCATGTCCATCCCTGGAGCCTGTGGCGGGTGACAGCAGCTGATAACAGTGGTCATGAAATAGTTACAATCAGCATGCATCGCTTCCATAATTGTTTAAAAGTAATAGAGAAACAGAAAGAAAAACACTGCCCAGGAGAACTGGAATTGGTAATGTTCTTACAGTGATTGTTGTCCATTGCAAAGGCATAAAAACAAACTTTCAGCTAGAAGATTCCTCTTCCAGCTGGAATGTAACTGTTTTTAAAGACAATGCCCTACCTGGAGTTCTATGTAATTACTGATTGCAACAGACTCTCAGGAGATTCCAACGGATCCAGGCCTCCAGCGCTAATTACTCCACGATAGGACGCCCTGTTCGCTTTTAGGAAATGAATGGAACTTCCCATCAGGATAAGCAAATAGGCTGTGGGGGAAAGCAGCCAATCTTACAAAAATATTTATTGGCCTTAAAAGACCAAGGACATGCAAATCAAGCTGAATCACCGAAAATTCTTTGAGGACTCCGGCCACGTAGGTGCTGATAAACTGAATCTAAATTAAAGAAAAGCACTAACCTCAGATTTAGAATACCCGTGCTCATTTGCCAGCCTACTGTCCCAGGCACTATGAAAAATAACATCCCCCATTTTTCAGGATCTTAGGAGATACTGGAACCCTGTGAGAGACCTAAGTGGAAATACCCACTGAACAGTGAAAATGTCTAGACCGTCTGTCCAGAATACAAGGGAGAGACTAGAGCCACAACATTAACTCGGGAGTCATCTGTACGAAAGAGAAATAAAGCCTCACCAGTAGGAGCCGGCCACCAAAGGCACAGAGTAAAGGGTTCCTGGGACAGCTCAGTGTGCTCCTAAGAGGCGCAGGGTAGAGGGTGGGTGAAAAGCGGAGTCTTTGGATTCCAGTCTTGGCTCTAGCCTTTTTCCAGCTGCTGTGCTTGAGTTTATTACTTAACATTTTAAATTCTGTATTTTTTCTCATCTGAAAAATAGAGTTGCTATCATAAATGCCCTTAGAAAACTGTAGTGAGGACGAAATGAGGTAGTATCTGGAAAGTACTTAGAACACCTGGCACAGGATGGAGAAGCAGCCCAAGGAGGAAGGAGTGCGGAACAGCAGGGAGCAAGGAGGCACTGAGGCCAAGTAGGGCGGCAGGGCAGGAGTTCCAGATGTGCCTGAGGGAAAGTAAGATTAGGGCTAAAATGCTCCCACTGGATCTAGCAACAAGAAAGTCGCTAGGACTGGGCCAAAGTTCTTCGGGGCGGAAGCCAGACAAACCGTTTCCAAAGCAAATTAAGGCAGCATTGCTCGCATTCCGACAGATCCAGGAATCAAGTGATATCTTAAAAGAAGGTTAAAGGGGGGTAAAAGTACATTTTTATTTAATTAAGATCTTTCTGAGTATCAGAGCAATACATAATCAGTGCAGAAGACAAAGAAAAGTACAAATGGGGGCACAGCGCTTATTTCACCTTCCTGAGAGACTTACATGTTTTCGACGTACAGGTACTTATATCAGGGCGTGGACACAAACGGTTCATCTGCTCGTGTGACAGGCATAGTCTGTATTTGCTCAAAACTCTGAGGACCTATTCACTGAAGATGCTCAAGGAAAACTTAGAATATTCTTGTGATATAAGAATAGACTAAGCCTTTTTAAAGTACGCCACAAAATCCAGAGCCATGAGAGAAACGATATAAAATCTGCTTCATGTAAATCTAAACCCACAGCATAGCCAAACAGCCACTGTAGAGTAGTAGAAAAATCAATGATACATTAAAAATACGTGTGAAAATCTGAAGTTTACCTCTTGGTAAACTTCAAATCAATATGAAAAGGATTAATAACCAACAGGAAATCAGTTAAAGGATATGAATGTAGAGCTCACTGAAATATATAGATATATATATTTTTTCAAATATCTGGTCGGATGCTCTGCCTTACTTATACCAGAGAGACACAAATTAAAACTACACTGAGATATCCTTTTCCATCGTCAATCTGGCAAAACCCAAGACTGATAGTATTAGGCGCTGATGCGAGCTTAAACAAGTGTTCTTTCACACCTTGCCAGAGGAAGGATTACATTGGTACAACCTCTGTCGGTATCAAAACTGCACGTATCCTTTAAGCATGTGATTCCGTTTCTAGGTAACCATCCCACTAACATCCTCACATGTATGAAATCGCATATTGGCAATATTATTCATTGTAGTGTTATCTGTAATAACAAAAGGTTGGAAACAACCTAAAATTCCATCCACGGGGGACTGGTTAAATAAATGAATGCAAAGGCCAAGAGGAAGGAGACGTCCCTGGGTCTCCCGAAAAGGAACGCCGGCCAAAGCACACTCACTAAAGAAAGCAAGGTGCACAGCAGTGTAATCAGTGCCATGCCGATTACGTAGAATAAAATTAAACCATGGGAAACATGGAAGTTTTGCTTATCAATGTATGGAGTATTTCTAGAGGGAATCACCAAAAAAACAAAACAAAACAACAATAACCAAAAAAACAGTAGAAGCAGTTGCCCCTAAAGAGGTACACCGTGCGGCTCGGGCAGAGTGGAAGTGACTTCATTTTCACGGAGTACCTTTGGTACCTCTTGAGTTTTGTACCATGCGTATGTGCTACCCATGCAAAAAATAAAAAGATAATATTTAAAACAAAATTAAATCCATAAGCCACTTGACTTGTCTCTATTCTCATGGCCATTTCTGTCTTTTAGCTGTCTTTCTGCTGCCTACTTTGTCTGCATTGATCCTTTGCTATTTCCCTTTTCTTTCCTTTTTTTTCCTTTGCCCTGCATCTGTCTAATAAACAACCAAAAAAAAAACCCGAATCATCTGCTGTCAATTTAGGACATAAAATATACCATAAGGGTACTTTGTGGGTGTGATTTCATTTAATTCTCACAACCACCCCCAGAAGGGAAGTTTTTTCTGCCACAATTTGCAAATGAGGAAACCCAGGCACAAGGGATTGGAAGCCCTTGCCCAAAGTCAAGAGCAGTAAACGGGATTTAAACCAAATCTGTCTCTGAAATCCAGGTTTCTTTTGGTAAACTGTACTGCCTGCAATATGGAATAAATATACATACATATTTATAAATTGTTGAATAAAGTATTATCGTCTTTGTTGCTCATTTAAAAATCAAGTGAGCTTAATATTGTATGACCTTTTAAAAACACACATACAAAAATAAATTTACGAACTTAAGTAATTTTTATTTCTAAACTGTGAATTATTTTCAACAAATCACTTGAAAGGAGACCGCACCTTTTACTGATTACGCAGCCCTGGGCTCCCAGCAATTGCTCAGAACTCTGCAGCTAGATAGAGTCCCCGGGAAACTCTCACTCAGTTGCAGAGAGAGCAGTATGAATGCTTCTTGGGCCCCTGCTACACGCCAGTCAGGGTGCTAAGCACATTACACAGGTTCCAACAACTGTATGATACGAGGTACAATTGTTCCCTCCCATTTGACTAATGAGGAAAGTCAGTCTCGGATATTCGATGATTTCCTAATGGACCACAGCCGGTAGGTTACAGAACAGGGCTTTGAACTCAGGCAGTTTGGCTCCAAAGCCAGTGCCGTCACAGCGCTGCCTGGAACTGATTACTACAGCACATGATACTGCCGGAGAGCCAGGAGAGGAGCCTTCGCTGTTCCTGGAAACGGGTCAGCGACTGCTTCACGGGGGGTCCGGGCACAGTCTGAGTCTTGATGAAATTTCAGGACGGAGAGGCATCACGGCATCCGTAAGATGTCATGCTATCCCGCACTGAAACTGTTATGAAAAGACTCACATACTTGAAAGAGGAAAACACATTGTAGCACAGAGCCTCTGCGACTGCCTGGGAGCTCTGCCATGCAGTGGAACCAAGTTTCTGTCACGGAGTTTTACGTTTTACTCAATATTCTGAAGCTTGGCTGTGGCACAGTCGAGTGTCAACCAGGTTCCTGTCATCAGACGCTTACTGTCAGCAGGACTGGATTTAATGACACTGTTTTCCTAATGCGACATCCCAGACATGTGCAACAGAACGTAGCAGGGCTGAGTCAGAAGGAGGATGCAGTACAATAAGATCCAATGCCAAGGATAACAGTAAAAGAAGTGACTTCTTGTGCATTCTGGTACAGTTAGAAGCTTTTAGACTAATGACCTAAGAAGCAACCCTTTGGGGACCTTATAAACACTTGAGGGTTCATCCTGATTACTAAAGGCCTAAAAGCTGGGCTTGATTCACCGGCTTTGGTCGGGAGGGACAGTGACAAAGCAGAAAGCTCTAGGCCCGTGGGCTGCTGCCTTGCTGTGTCTAGTGTTCTCATTCTGACCCTAACTGGGCCACAGCTCAAGGACTGGCTCAGCCTCTGCCCTATCCAGGACCTGGCTAGGGAAACCCAAGGGCTTCTAATTCTGTAGAACACAGATTCCACCCTGCACACATTCTGAGTCTCCCAAGCTCAGCTGGTAGCCTGTGCCTACTTGCTTATACAAATAGCAGCCTTCATTTTGAGACATAAAAATAGCATGCTTTGGCCAGAACAATTTCTGTCCTTAAAAGGGTTTATGGTCAATTATCTTTGAAATGTACGATCAAATAATGCCTTTGATACATGCTTTTCCTACACTCCCTAAAGAAAGCCCATATAATAACCAAGCTCTAGATAGCATAGATTTTTATTTTCAAAATATCTCTGTTTCCTTGGATCCACTGGTGTGCTGAAAGATATTTAACAACCACCTTTCTAGGGGTCCTCATTTGTAGCATTTGCCAATTTCTGTGGTGTAAACACTCCCACCTGGTTTAATATTTAGCTAATAGTAGGAATCGCTGAATGCAACAGGGGAAAGAAGGGAAAGGGTCAAGTCAAGGAACATGAATGAAGGACTCGTGTCCAAAGACAATGGGGCAGGGAGGATTGAAAGTAGAAGATGGGGGTGGGTAGGGCAGGGGACGGTGATGTGGGGAAATGGGGACAACTGTAACTGAACAACAATAAATTTTCTTTAAATGTTAGGAAGAGATGAGCACAGTTGCTCTCGAGCCTGAGCCAGCCAGCCCCATCACACCTCTGCCTGGCTCCATCCTTGTCTTAGGCTGAGACGGCAGCTCCGGAGCCTCTGAGCCCACCTCCCCTCCAATCCCCGCAGGTCTTCTCCTTCCTCACTCAGATTAACACTTCCATCATGTCACTGCCCTTCTCAAACCATCTTCCTTGGCTCTGTATCCCCTTTACTTCTACCTTGCTCTCAGAACCACCCCCATAATCTGGTCCACTGAACAAGAGTTATAAGATACAACCAAAAAAAAAATACAAGATGCTCAGTTAACTTTGAATTTCAGCTGAACAAGGAGGACTTTTTGAGCATAAGTATGTCCTCTGCAATATTTGCAATATGCTTATACTAATAATTATTTGCTGTATCCCTGAAATTTATCTGGGCATCCTGTAGTTTTTCTGGCAACCCTATTCCTAATCTATCCACCATCTTTCGCCTCTCCACCCAAACACCAGCAAGGTTCTTCATGATTCCAGGAGCCTGCATGATCTTTTTAAGTCATTTAACCTCTCTGAGCTTCAGTTTCTTCACAGAGGGAAGCTAATAATGGCCACTTCCATAGAGTGGGGTTTAAATAAATTAATGTGTGTAAAGCATCAAGTCCAGCACCTGGCATTCAACAACTACCTGTTTGATCCAACATGTTAATCCTCAGTTACTCAAAATATCTTAGAAGGAAAACGATGCTGTGGTTGTGAAATCCAAGGGCCAGAAGTCCTCCTAGGACATTGCCTTCTATGTCCAAACTCTCTAAAACAGGTACCTGTGATTGTACTTTTAAAAAGATGATGGTGGGGTGGGGAGGGGAGGACTCTGTAGTACCCAGTGGCTAGTTCATCGCAGTATCTCAGAGTCCTGAGGACAGGCCGTGGCGGCCTACCTCCCACCCAAACACCTCCCCAGCCACCACCAAGGGAGGGTGTCTGCTTGGCTTTGGGTCTAACTTCAGCATCCAAAGAAAATACAGTTTCCTTGTATGGGCAACACAGTCACACCAGACGACAGGTGAATGAGAAAGACAGTTGGAACCAGAGATAGAGAGGACAGAAATATTGCAAGACTGAAAATTCCTTATCAAGACATACTTTCTTTTGTTTGCTTTGTAGAAGAAGTCCCAATAAGGAACCTCAAGATACCAGAGGGAATGAGCCACACAAGATGAGGAGAGATGATAACGCCGTCTCCTGGGGCAATTCCCATGCACCTTGATGACAAAGAAGGCCAGGGCACTACCGACGCCCACCTCTACGGCCTGGCTGTGCTGTTACCAGAACCAGCCGAACAGCGAGCTTCAGTTCAACTGCAGATTTCACTTTCATGATGACAAGCGGTCAGCACAACTTACCGATTTAGAGATTACACTACTCCACGAACAGCTAGGTTAACCACCCCGGGAAACCCAGTGACTGTTCTACGTGCCTCTTCTCCCCATTAAGACCTGAACTCTTTCTCTGCGCCTTGAGCCGCGCGCATGGGCACAGACGGCGCAGCGGCCGTCTCCGACCTCATCTGGCGGTTCCCCGTGCAGCTCTGGGTGGTATGTGCGTAGCCATTGTGCACATCACCTCTGCTCAGAGAATTACCCAGGGTGGTATGCATGCAAAGCAATATTTTAAAAAGCAGATTATAAACACTAAATTGTGGAATTTTTCCATTTTCCATACATATGTGTGTGTGTAGCTACAACAAAAAATGACAAGAATGATTACAACATAATTATCATGATGATTACTGCTGAGTGATAAGATCGTGCAATTTTTTTCTTTTTTTACTTATTTCTATTTTTTCAATTTTCTACATTGAATGTATATTACTCATGTAATTTTTTTTAAGTTAAAAGCAATTGCAATTTTGAATTTTAATCTGTTGCTGCTAGTATAGTAACTACGAGATCTGCTACCTCCTTGCATTGACATGCCTGGGCTTTGGCATCTTCCAAATCAGTCTCCTTGGCTTGAGGCCACCAGGATCCTGGGCATGACAGATCAGATCAGTGGCACCCCAACCAGCCACTGCAGGCCCTTGGGTGTGAACAGGCAGACGGCACCAGACTTTTAGACTTTCAAAAGCTACTTGTAAATTTAGAGTCTCGCACTCCTGCAGTTCCATTAAGAGGAGCCCGGATTATTAAGCATGGCCAATGAAGAGCCATGGGATCACAGAATGCTGGAGCTAGGAGGGAATTCAGAAAGCATCTCTCTACCAGACCCCTGAAATGGGAGAGTACTTTTCCCCAGTTAGTTAGCAACTCGGTGTTCGTATCTGCCAACAACGATACCAGCAAAACACAAGAAACCAAGCATTTAATGATTCAGTGAAAGAACAAGCCTAATTCAGGGAAATCTTACAGTTGCCCCAAGGTTTGTGCTGGCAGCAGAAAGCCCCAATCTTCTTCTGAATTCTGCAATCGAAGGCAAGTCAATAAAGCCAGAGGGCTCTTTATAAGCCAGGCTAACAAAGTAGCCACACGACATCACATGGAAAGAGCCCAGAACCCAAGTCTCTTCTGACCCCTGACATGCCCTAGATGGTGAATCTTGTGTCTTCAATAGCTTTACTGGGGCCAGGGTAAACAAACTTAATGCAGAGAAAGAAATATATATCATAACCTTTGTTGATTGTCCTGGAAGGACAAGAGAATCTGAGGCAGTTAGCAGCAATTGCTTGGGCCCCAAATCCCCAAACAAACCTTTAGGAATGCATTCTGCCCTTTTAAAAGGTAACCACGTCCCAAGGAAATCACCAAAAGACAATTTCAAATGCTAGTGTGGAGGAAACCATTTCCCTGCACCCTGGTCTACACAGCTGGGTAACTGGGTTTCCCTGCAAGCTGGTTAGTGTTGCAGATGTGCCTTCCCTCCCATCACTGTCTCTCCCCCATGAAAAAGATGCATGTGGCCTCCGGGATGGGCAATATAGGGCCGACATACCACGGAGCCCTTGGAGGACACGACACTGCTGCTCAGACACGCACCACCGTGGAGATCGCACGGCGTGGGAGAAGCCACAGGCCTGGCAGATCAAACCCACGGCAGACCAGCAGTCACGTTTCTTGGGTACCCAGGCTCCTCGGGCCACCCTTACACAGTGAGGGCAGCATCCACCAGCGCCTGGACTGTGGTCTGCAGGTCAAGGGTTCCGCTCCGTGCTGCGCATCCCCACATCCACACACAGGCACGTGGAGCTCAAGACCTTGAAGAAATCACCTCTCACCTTTGACTTGCTTACCTGGATCTGAATTCTTCCGTAATAGTTTTAACCATTCCAGGTGGACACTTCTTCAGGAGTAATTAACCCCATTGTCTCACAATTAGAGAGTGCCCAACATGTCCAAAGCATATCATGGAAATCATTCCTCTGTGAAATTAGAGAGGCCTTCCCTCCCTTCATGTGTTCAGCTTGCTAAGGAGAACACATGTGAGGCTTAGTTCAGAAAGACATTCTCTTTTTTTTTTAGTGGGAAAAAAAAAAGTAGCCAAAAGAGCAGGGAGGGGAGGTAAAATACATCATAGCCCAGCCAGCAGAATCCCCTGGTCTTACCATTCATTACATGTGACGTTTTCAAATGGACTCTTAGGATCCTAGTTTTGAGAGGAAAGAGTAGAAGGAACCAGCCAATGTGTTTGCATGCTTAGTTTCTGTCTATGACACTGACACTGAACTCGAGAGAGCTGCGACCTTTGGAGAAACCAAAGATGGCTCAGATGACTTGGGTGGATAAATTAACTCAGTGTTCTTTGCCGACAAGTTGAAGTTTCCTAATTGTAAAGCAGAACCAGCAGCCACAGGCAAAGAGGGCCTACCCCACAGATGGAGAAGAGATAAAGCCCTGAAACTCAGCCTGTGGGACCTCCCCAGCCCTGGGATGCAGGGTCAACGGGGCTCCTTCTTGTCAGCAAAGCAAGTTCTCATCACCAAAACCAGCTTTAGAGAAGCTGGCTTCTTAATCTCCGGAGGCCCGGGAACCCTCCTCCAAGCCTGGAGACCAGAGAAAAGGGCACATGGGCAGGGGTGCAGTCCCCAAGGCAGCGGGAGTCGACATTGTTGCCCCAGGAGAGGCCACTTCCCTCCCAAGATGCCTGGGATTTTCCACCTCCTCAGGGGAAGGTAACTGAGGACACAGCCACACAAGGAGAGCCGGAACAGATGACCTCCCTGCACAGTTTTGAGTGAGAAACCCAGCAGGGCAGACATACCCTACCTTGGCCTCAGGAGAGCCAGGCCCAGCCGCAGCACACCTGTGCCCTCGGAAAAGCTGAGGCCAGACCAGGAGGTCACCAGGAGCTAGTTACAACAGGACATCAGAGCTGAGGCTGTGAGGTCCAAGACTGAGACTGGGCCTGGTGGGGAACTGTCCAGAGCTTTGCTCTCCAGGCCTGGCTGCCCTCCAAGATCAGGTGGCCCTTTCCGAGGAGACATACCACATGTCCCCAATATTTTCTCTCCATGTAATACCACCGCTTTTCCCAAAGCAGTGACTTACAGTCCTGGTATCTGCTCAGGGAGCCTCGGCCCTGGAAAAAGCTGTTAAATAACCCACTGTTTCAGTTACAAATTTTTTATGACTTAGTGACAAGTGAAACCACATCTGACAGCAACTGCAAGTTCCCTAGTACCAGTGACTTCTCTTTTTTCCTTGGGATACTCCCTCCTGCTAAATCACAGATCCTCCCACCTCCAAACCCCCAAAATGAAGACAAACGAAATAGCACAACGTCACATGTCAACCTGCGAGATGTGGGCAGCACCTCTTCTCCAGAGAGCTCAAGACCAAATGGGAGTTACTTCTCCCCCTTCACCCCCAGGGCATTGATGGATATGCTGAACTGGCTCCAGCAACGTGTAGGAAAGCAGGCATGCACAGTAATTCTGAGGGCTGGACCAGCCAGCCTGAGCTGTGGTGGTAAAGGAGGCAAAGCGACCTTGGTTTCCCTTCTTCCTCCCCATACATTCCCATTTGTCTTGCCTCTTTTGGTCTCAACTGGCAGTCACTTCAAATACAGTCATTGAGGTTATGTTAGTTAGTAAATGCTGACAGCACGACCTTTCCCGGTCCCTTGTACATATTAAAATATGAGGAATAGCTCTCCAAGTGGACAACCCATTAACATCCAAAGGAAGGTAGCTGTCATGCTGGAGTTACGGGTGTTACATTAACCCTTACGAGCAAAGAAAAGCCCATTTCTCCCACAAGCGAGATGAAGACCTCGGACACTAGCATATGCAAGGTGGAAGGCCATGTTCGCCAGCGTGCTCCCACGACTTGACCTGTCCCGGATGCCAGAAGCAGCAAGACCTGGAGTTAAGTCTGGTTCACCTTGAGGCCTTTCAAGATTTTGAATAACAATAATGACCGTGGACTGGGAAGGCTGCAGGATTTTCTGTCATAAAACACTTTGCAGAAAGCCTTGGAAATAGTGACAAGACAAAAGATGGGCTCATTATTTAAATTGGGAGACCAGGTTTGTGGTCCTGAAGTTCTCAGAAAATAGAGAGGAAATCACTTTTCCCCCTTCATTTTCTTCTCTCACCATAAAGTATTTTCAGCCAAACAGAACGTCATTTCTTCAGAGGAAAAATGACTGGGCGATCAGCTGATCACTGACACAGTGGTCTGGCTCACAGCGTCTCTTCACATGCGAGACACCACGTGTTCAGCTGCAGGCGTTCTCCCAGGCAGAGACCAGAGCCAAGGAATGTCACGGAAATGTCAAGGAAAGAGCAAGTGTTTACTGCGGGATCACGACTATGCACCAGGAACTATAAATGCTTTGTCTCACTCGGTCTGCACAACGGTAATATGGGAAGAACTGTTACTATTCAAATTTTATAGACGAGCAAAAAAGGGCACAGAGCCTTGGGGCCACTTCGCCAGGGTCAAATAGCAAGCGGCAGAACTAGGCTTTAAACCCAGGCTGTGCGACTCAAGAGCCCGTGGTCTGCCACATGCCGTCCCATGGAGCACTGCGCAGGTGATGTCGAGACAATGCGAAATTATAGTACTGTGTATATGCGTGTGAGTGTATGTAGATGCGTGACCCATGAACCAATCATGAAAATACAGAAATGAGCACTTGAGTGGCCAAGGCAGCCTACCCAGATCCAGGTAACAGGATTGAGCTGAAAATACTGGGGGTCATGTCCTCCTTCTGGGGAGAGAGGCTGGAAAGGAAGGAGACTCACTTTTCCCTGTACACCCTGATGTCCTGTTTGAATCTTTTATAATATACGCGTACTTCCTATTTTCAAAACTTTTCATTGAAAAGAAAAATCTGTATTGGAAATTTACTGAGTCACATTTTCTAAAAAACAGATATGTGAGAAAAGCAACCCCACGCACAGAGGCCCGCCGCATGTGTCACAGGGGAGCCGGGAGAGGTGGCTTCCTTGGTGCAGGAGAGAGGACTCAGCTGGCGGTGTCTGCGTTGCTCAAGACCCAAGAGCACTAAAAAGGAAACCATTCAACCCCGCTCTCCCATTTTCATTTTCGAATTACCGCCGCTGCTGCCCCCACAGCCAGCCGTGCCTCTGTTTAGAAAGTCAGTGAAAGAATGGATGACTTCACTTTCTCCAACAGGTGGGTCCTCCCTCCAGTGTTGTGAGCAAAACAAAAAGTGAGTAAATCTACTCCTATTTTAAATACTGTAGCAGAGGTCCTTGCTTAAGCAATCCTGGCGGAGATCCTCTTTACAAAGCAAAGAAGCCAATTTTGTGATAACGCTGTGTTTTGTAAATACTTTTTTTTTTGGTGCACCACAAGGGTCCTAGTTTCAGCCTGGAGCCAGTCTTCTGAGCTGTCTGTCTGAGAGACTGGTGGGGCAGCCTGGTCATGAGCCTATTTGCATGAGACTGAGGACTCTCCTGCAAGAGACGTCATCATTGCGAGGGCTGAGGGAGCTTGTTTGAGCTCAACCAATGAGAAAGGCTGGGGCACTGGAGGAGAACCGTGATCAGAGCCTAGAGCAGTGTCTACGGTAGGTTTCTTCCCAGCTGCCTGTGGACACAAATCAAGCCACACAGCAGGCGGGAGCTATGAACACCAAGTTCCAGAAAATGCAGCAAGGTCCTCCTTTGACATCCCATCAAAGAGGTGAGTAGTATTCTCCCTGCTTTTGCCCTAAACCAAAGGGGCATCAGTAACGTGATGGCTCCAGTAGATCCAGCACCCACCAGGCCCCTTGGGGCTCCTCTGCAGGAGTAGGAACACCCCACTGCCAGCAGTGGAAACAGCACCAGCAGCCTGAGACAACCCCCTTGCCACAGACATCTAAGTGTTAACCAGCAAGGTCCCCAAGGGGCCACCAGGAAGAGAAAAGGCTGTTAACTGACCTGGCCGCAGTGAGCTGGAGCAGGTGAGGAGGAAACTGGTAAACACCACACGGTGGCAAACAGGAGTCACTTATGCAGGCGCCTCACACTGCACCTGGAGACTCCGGAGATTAACTGCACGCGACTTGGGGGCAGGCAGGCGGTTCCGCAACTAATGGACACCACGTGGGCCGGGAAAGGAAAGTGCTGGGGGCGGCTCCGAGTATTATCTTCTGTGTAATCCCAGGCTAACAGGTTGTTCTGGTCTGAGGAAACTCAGGTCAGAACCTCTTAGGTTTTCACAAATACGAATAAACTGGAAAACTAAATAAATCCTAGCCTGTTAATCTGTGAATTATTTTTTATAAATTACAATCAGCCTTAGCTTCTCCATCCCCACCCCCACCCCTTATAAAACTTTGTGGATGACTTCAGCATTACTTTCCTTCTAGACATGCCAAAATGCTGAGTCACAAAAAAAAAAAAAAAAAAGGAAAAGAAAGTAGAAGAGTGATCCTGCCTCTTAGGCTCCTTGGTCATGAGCTAAGCAGCACTTTTCATGGTGATTGCTGTGATGCTAAAGGACGTCACGTTGCGAAATCTTAATAAGGTTTCCAATCAGCCCCACCCACCCACTCTGGCCCACCTCCTCCCTCCAACACGACTTATCAAATGTGGGATTTTCCCATGAGTCTCAATATTAGAGTCTCAACCCCCAATAAATATGAGACTGAGGATGTCTGAGGCTCATTCTGTCCTCGAGCCCACCAGGAAGAAAAGAGAGCTCCATCTCCCTCCAGGAACTCAGCTATGAACTCCCTCTGCACAAGTAAGTGAAGGAAATCCCTAGCCTGGGAACTGCCTGGAGCCCTGCCTGGGTGAGAGAGAGGGTTTGTGCCTGCCGTGAGGGCTGGCAGGCGGCCAGCAGCCAGAAGCTCAGCTTCCGCAGCGGGCCAGTCTGCTCACTGCTGCTCTCCCTTCCCTCCGGCACAGACACCTTCAGCCCGCTGGCCTTCTCCCTGGGGCTGCTCCTGGTGATAGCTACTGCTTTCCCTACCCCAGTTCCCCTGGGAGAAGATTCCAAAGAGGAGACCACCTCAAAGAGATCACCACTCATCTCTCAAGACCAAATTGAAAAACTTATTAAGTCCATCATGCTCGAAATCTCTCAAGTGAAGGATAAGGTGGGTAAACTTAATGGAGGGTGACAAAAGGCCTGTCTGGGCATGCATCTCCTTGCCCCTGGATGGGGACAGGAGCGTGTGCATTGGGAGGTCTTTGCTGGATTCTTCTGGGGCACTTCGGGTTTGAAGCCAAAGAGGCAGGCTGTCTTCCATATTTCTCCTCTACTGCTGGTCTCAGGAGGTTCCTTTCCCTCATGGGAAACACAGAATGGAGCTGGAGTCCAGGACCCCTGGGGCACCCCCAACTCCGTAACCGACAGGAGCTAAGGGTCACTGTTTCTTAGGTCTCCCTCTTCACTAACCAAAAAATAAGGTCTGTCAACCTATTTTTATGTCCCTTGGACTTTGGAAGGGTTAGAAAAGTGCCACCTGAAATGAATGTTCAGCTTCTCAGGACGGTCACCGTACTTTTAGGTTGTACAAGCTCAGTACTTAGGGACTCCCCAGAGTCATTCCAGCTTATAAAATGCAAACCTGATAGCCTACCCGGGTGGCAAATCAGAGGTAAGTTAAAGCAGCCCCCAAGCTTAAATGCAAAGTAGTTTGGTTCGGTTTTGTAGAAAGGAAAGAACCCAGTTCTAGTTGTAGTTCTGCTGAGCTGGCTTTGTGATCTTGGGCAAATTTCCTACCACCTCTGGGTTCCACCTGTAAACTTGTGGGATTGGACTAGATGATATCACAAGTCCTTCCAACTGGAACATTCTATGGCTCAAATTATATTCACCCAATTGTCATCAAAGTTGCTGTCTTTATTAAGTGCCTACTTCGTGCCAGACAATTTTTATAAACATTATGTCTCATCCTCACAACAGACTCAGAAGGGGGTGTTCCATTTTCCGCAGTTTAGAGAGAGGGACACTGAGACTTGGGATAGGTAGCAAGCCTGAAGTCACAGGTGAGCCTGGGATTGAACCCAAGTGCGCCCACCTCCACTAGATCTTTCTCGCCCGGATGCTAACGGGTTGTGACTTCATTTTTCTTAGAGAACTTCCTCGCCGTGTAGAACACGATAGGCCCTCTAGTGGT
Source organism: Trachops cirrhosus (assembly GCA_028533065.1). Classification (NCBI taxonomy): domain Eukaryota; kingdom Metazoa; phylum Chordata; class Mammalia; order Chiroptera; family Phyllostomidae; genus Trachops; species Trachops cirrhosus. The sequence goes on along the minus strand of CM052549.1, from coordinate 13,886,889 downwards.
CTTTGTTTCAGGGGCACTTACATGATAACAGTTCTGGTGTTTCTTCCCAGATGTGTGTCAGCCATGGGGCATGTAAAAACAGCAAGGAGGTACTGACAGAAAACAACCTGAACCTTCCGAAACTGACAGGAAGAGATGGATGCTTCCAATCTGGATTCAATCAGGTACCAGCGCGTCCCATTCACTGGCGGCCATTCCTTAGTCAGGAGTTCTCCATATTGCATGCAGGGTCTGTGTGCACAGAGACCAGGCAGACAGCTAAGAAGACGATAGGTCTAAACACCATGCAAATTTCCTGAGGAGGCCAACCGAAATCTTTGTAAAGGCAGCGTAATTTTGAATGGCATGGTCAGAGATAGCCTACCTGCGCTGCGATTTTTACAACTGACAAATGTGAGAAACCCCAGCAGATTTTGCTACTTTATCCTGTGGCAGGTGGTGGTTCGGTGACCTTTCTCCTCCTTGGCCGGCCTCCCTGTTGAGGTCATTATCTGCACCTTTCCCCTCTGGGCAGTGAGATAACCTGCACTGACTTCTGATTATTCCATAGAAGGTTTAGCCCGACACTGATAAGGGCAGGAGTGCAGAGAGAGGGATGAGACTGAAAGGGACAATCAGAGAAGGACACCTCGCCACATTCTAGCCTCTGTCGGGCTTTGGGTAAAATTGATTAAGTGGTGTTTCTGATTTGTCCAGATGCTTAAAATAGGGCAGCTGCTGCTGTCTGATGTCTCAAACAGGATGCCAAAAAAGTACTTGAAGTTCCCAGTGGGGGAGGCAGGTGGTTAGCGGCTAAAATCAATGACATCTTCCTGGCAATAACCAATTTTCCCACCATCTTTCCTCTCAGAAAACTTGCTTGATGAGACTCACCACCGGTCTTGTGGAGTTCCAGGTATACCTGCAGTACCTCCAGAACACGTTTGAGGACAATGCCAAGGCTATGCAGATGAGAATCAAAGCCCTGGTCAATTACCTGAAGCAGAAGGTGAGTGTCACCTCCTCTCCTCACTGGGTGTGGGGAAGAGCCTCAAAGAAAGCAGCCCAGACACCTCGGGAATGCAAAGCCAATTCAAAAGAGAGGTCCCCATGCCAAGGAAAGGATCTAGCAATATTTCCTGATAGTTAAAACTTTTTTTTTTGCTCTCTTCTGCAAAGGACATCAATAACTATATTTCAAACAATGTTGAATGAGGTGGATTTTAATATCAATCTCTAATAGCTTTAGAATAAGGAAAGAAGTAACTGTAGAGGCAGAGGAAAACATGTCAAACCCTGCTCAGGGGTCCACAGTAACAAATGAGAGAGTACAAAAATTATTTTAATATTTTAATTATCACCAAGTGACAGTCTTGTCATTATGGTAGTTTCAACTCCTTTTCCCAACTTCCTGCTGGAAGCGTTAATGCAGAGAAATGCCTGAAGGCTGGAGGAACAGGTGCAAGGTCTCTGGTACTGCCAACCGGCCACTCAGATGCCACGTAACGGAGGCTTGATGGCACGGTGTACGGATGAGCCAAACAAAGCTCACTGCGGAGGGCCCTGCATGGAGAAGCCCATGGGTGCTAACCCTGCCTCTGCCTTCCAGCTGCTTGCCTTAAACTGGGGCATCTCTGTCTTTAATGAGCACTCAGGTGCCCTGGGGGTCTTGTTCCGAGGCAGAGTCCGATTCAGCAGGTCTGGGGAAGACCTGAGACTCGTGTTTCTAACCAGCTCCAGGCGATGCCCACGCTGCAGTGCTCGGGACCACACTTGGAGGTGTCTCACCTCAGTGGGTCTAAGGAAGGTGTTTCCCAGCCCTCCTACACGACTAGGTCAGGGGACTCTCATAGATGCTGAGTAGATGGGTGAGAGAGAGACCGAAGAAAAACGTTAGTGTCTGGGACCACTTAAGGACTCATTGAAATGCCTCCTCTAACTATAGGCTCTTCATTTTTTATTGAATGCCAACTATGTGCCAGGCACTGCTGAGAACAACAGAGGACAAATAAGATACTGTAGCTGCCCTCAGGATGCTTATGATCTAAAAGACACGGAGCAGCACAGGGATGCTCAGAATTCAGTTGTTGTGAAAGGGCGGGCTCAAAGCAAAAGCACCTCACCCTCTCTGGGCTAGTCAGGGCAGGTGGCCCCAATCAGACTTCTTCACCCCAGATTCGAACCCCTTCCCACGGCCCAGAGCATCCTTCCACAGGAAAGGGTCTTTTCAACATTCAAACAATTCTTTCTGTTCTCTTTTCCCTCTGGATAAAGAATCCAGATGAAGAAGCCATCCCCGAGCCCACCACAAACACCAGCCTGCTGGAGCAGATGCAGTCGCAGAACGAGTGGAGGAAGACCACGACGATCCGCCTCATCCTGCGCAGCCTCGAGGACTTCCTGCAGTTCACGCAGAGGGCTGCTCGGATAATGTAGCCCGGCCCGCGAGAGGGTTGTAATTCACGGACATTCCTTCCTCTGTCCAATGGGCACATAACTTACGTTGTTCTCTGTGAAGAACTAAAAATACGAACGATAGGACACTATTTTATTATTTTTAATTTATTGATATTTAAGTATGTGACATTGAGTTAATTTATATAAGTGATATTTATATTTTTATAAAGTGCCACTTGAAATATTTTATGTGCTAGTTTTGAAAAAATAACATAAAATTGTTATACAGTTTGAATACCCTCATTTCAGAGCCAGATCATTTCTTGAAATGTGTAGGCTTACCTCAAATTGCTAATTTATACATGGTTTTTAAAAAAATATTTATAATGTATTTATATAATGTTTAAATTGTTTTTATGCTAGTAAAGCCATTTTTAAAAAATCAGCTATTATGTGTCTGTGAGTCCTGTGAAGCTTAATGTAAAAAGTTTCGGTCACCACCACCAACAACACAAACAGCTACAGTCACCTGGAGAAAGACGTGGTTGAGATATATAATCACTTCCACCTGCTCTTGCTGCATGCCAGGAGCCATGCTAACTGTGTTGCATCCATCACCCTTGCATGCCCTTGTGGGAGAGGAAGTGATTTCCCTCAGTCACCCAGCTGGAAGGCAAGGCACAGGCCCAGATTTGAAATCCAGGCCTACCTACCTTCAGGGCCCTTTCTCTTAACCTTTAGGTCCCATTGCCTCCCAGGGAACGGAAAGATAATGTCGAAAATCCCAGAACATGTTAAAACAGGAAAAACATGTCAAGATGCAATTAAAAGCCCTTGAGATGATACAACCCCTTGATTAAGACAGCAATGCGCAAGCTTCCAAATAAAATAAAAATTCTGCCACCTTCTTCTGGGTTCCTCAAACACTTCACCTACCTGTCCATCACAGCACCTACCGCCTTGTAACACATCTTTAATTAAATCGATGGGTTTTTCTTTCCAGCTAGCATGTGGGGTCCTCAAGAAGGCAGACCCTGTTGTATACACTTTGCATCCTAAGCCCATGGCCCAGAACCTGAACATAGAAGACCCCAATAAACATTTGTTGAACGAAGGAACTGTACATAGATGATCAAATATAAGACACTTCAATTCTCGGGGACATACACTGTTGCTCAATGGGTGGGGAAATTAGAAATACTGTGCACTGGTGAATCTTCATCTTAAGGAAAATAGCAAGAGTTAGAACATTCTAAGAACTTCTAGAAGAGGCAACACATAGTCAGTGCATGTATATCTATCTCTGTTTCCTTTCCCAGCAGTAATAGTTTTCATCCGCTCTCTCCCCGCACCCGCACCAGAGTGGTGGTGAGAGAGGCATTCTGGGTAACTGCGTATGGCCTCTCCATCCCACCTCAACACGATGCTGGGAATTTGGTAAAGATTTCCCCTTGTCAACCCCAACAATGTAAAAGTTTTGTCTTCTAATAAAGCCTTCCCCACCCTAACCACCATACACTTCTTCCTCCAAGGAAAGTCCACAGAAGTCAGAAACTGAGAGGAGCTAAGCAAGAAAAGAGCCACATACTCTGACTTCTAGAAACCATGCCTCACAAGCAGCTTCCTGAACTCCAGGCCAAATCAAAGAACAGAGAGAAATAGCAGTCGACCGATGCATCCATTCTTCAAACAAAAATGTGTTGAGCACCATATATGTCAGGTAGTGCTAGGGAGGCTGAGACGAATAAGCTAGACGTGACCCCTGTTCTCACGAGGTTTACACTGAGGCATGGAAGACCGACATTGAACAAAGAACACAAGTGTGATGAGGTTTACAAAACAGAAATGTTTGGTGTACGAGAACCTATCCAGGGAGCATCAATAGCAGGGGGACCTAACTCAGACCAGGGAGGGCAGTCATGGAGCCTTAAATGAAAAAGAGAGGTTTTGGCTGAGATGCGAAAGATGTGTAGCAGTTAGCCGGGGCCAAGATGGGTGGGAAGAGCATCCAGACAGAGGGAACGGCATGTGCAAAGGTCTGAATTAACAACGAAGAGCACACTATAGTTGAGACAATGAAAACTACATTATACCCTCCCAGTGCATAAAGAACAGGAAAGAGGAGGGTTGAGAAGGGGGCTGGTGCAGAGGGAGACTGGGACCCTCAGATCACTGACAGCATCAGAAGCCATACTCAAAATTTTGGAATTTATACTGTATGTGGTAAGAAGGCATTGACAGGTTTTAAGGAGTAGAATGACATGTAATATTTACACTTTAATAGGGTCACTCAGGTTGCAGTGCAGAGAATGGATAGGAAGGGGGATGGAAACGGTGTTGGAGACACATGCTGGAGGCCTTCACTGTAGTCCGGGGGGAAGGTGACAATGTTCTAAAAAAGGATGATGGGAACACCTGGAGGAGGGAAGGCAATGCCAGCCACCAACAAAAGATAGCTCGGAGTGGGTTCAGTAGGATTTGGTGATTGCTGACCAAGATCCGGATATTTCCGAGGACACCACAGCTTTGGGAGAGGGAAGAAGTAGGGGTTGGATGACAGAGTAAAGCAAAAAGGATTTGAGATTTGAGCGTATTCATTCATTCACTCATTCATTCATTCAAATATTCTACGAAAATCTGCAATGTGCCAGATTCTCTGCCGGGTGCTGGAGACACCGAGGTGCATCAGGCAGACTAGGTTTCTGCTCCGAAGGAGCTCACAGTCTGGGGAAAACAGCTTAAGGAAGTACCAGTAGACTGTACACTAAGTATGTGTGCTACCACGATGAGCTGAACTGTGTGCCCTGAAAAGGCATGTCGAAACCCTAATGGCAGCACCTATGAATGTGACCTCACTTGGAAATCAATCTTTGCAGATGTAATCAAGATAAGATGAGTGTGGGGCTTACAAGAAGAGAAGAGACAGAGACACACAGGGCAGAAGTCTCTGAAGATGAAGGCAGGTATTTGAGAGATGGATTTATAAACCAAGGAACACCAGTGATTGCAGACAACCACCACTTCAGTTATGCCATGCAAATGACCCAAACATTCACAAGAGAGAAAGCCGTAGAGAGTTAGCAGTCCAGATCCCACTCCTGAAAGCAGGAAGAGGCAAGAAAGGATCCTCCCCTCAAACCTTCAGAAACAGCCTGGCCCTACTCACAGCTTAATTTCAATACCTAGGCCCCAGAACTGTAAGAAAATACATTTCTATTGTCTTGTGGTAATTTGTTACAGCAGCCACAGGAAACTATTACTCCTACTTTGGCAACACACAGTAGGAAAGTCTAATCTAAGTGTTTGTAAAAGGCTTCCCAGAATGAATGACATTTAAGCTTATATCAAAGAATGTATAAGATTGAGCCAGTTAGTGAGGGGGTTGGGGGATGTTCCAAGCAGAGATCATGGTATGTGTGAAGGCTCAGGGGAAGGAGAGAACATAATGGGAGAACTACAGGAACCCTAAATTGCTGATGCACAAAGGGAGAAGCAGTAGAAATGAAGCCGAAGTGGTCGTGTCCAAGTCATAGAGCGCCTCGAGGATGGTTAAATAGAATTGTTAATGTAACAGACAGATGAAGAGCAACCTCCTTGGAAAGTTTTCGATTTGGGGCTTCTTCTGTTTGTTTGCTTTTGATTTTTAAATGCTGTAGGGTTTTTCCATTTCTTCTGGTGGCATGGGGTAAGAAGGCTGGGACCCAGAGGTAGTATCTAAAAGAGATCCAGTTTTCTACGGCAGGTTCCAGCCAAAGGGCAGATAGTACCGAGGAGGCAAGAGGCAAAAAAAAAGAGAGAGAGAGAGAAGGTGATAAGGCACACCTGTGGCAGATGTGACTTGTGACACTGTGATGTCTTACTCATGAAACTTCCCTGAGCTTTATTCACCGACATAAAGCAAATATATAGCACCCTTGTGCTAGCCTACCTGTGAAAAACAAAGGGAGGTTCATGTCCACATTTTGGGGCAAAACGGACAGTGCATGGTTGAAAACACAGGAAGGTTCAGAGAAGGGATCAAAGAAAAATCAAAGGTAAGTCTCAGGAAAAAAGCAACAGGCAAAATCAAGAATAGCCAGGAAGATTTAGGAAAGGTTTGAGTTTCCTGTAGAAGGCTTGAGATAGAGACACTGCTTATTATATTTCGATGCTAAAGGAAAGGATTACCTTCAAAAGTTAGTGTCCTGGGGCACTTCAATTACACTATGAAAATGACCCAAAAATCTGCAAGAGAGAACACCGCAGGGAGGCAGCATCCAGTTCCTACTCCTTATCAGGAGTTCTGGTGAGTTAAGAATGCGAAGAAAGAAAAAAACCACCTCACCTGCTCTAAGCACAGACTAACCGTAATAATGATGATAATAACATACCTGTTATTGAGCACTTTGTGTCAAGCACAGTTCAATGTATGTATCATGTCACAGGCACATGCATTAACCAAAGGAGCTGAGAGTCTAAGAAACTTGTGTGAAGTCATAAAGTGTATAAATTCCATAGCAGACTGCTAGTTATCCTTTCAAATCCGTTCTCCACTTCTCCCATAGCGATAGAGTTTGAATTAGACATGCGTCTACCCATCTGGAGGCTACGTTTACCATTCTCCTTTGCAGGTGGGTGTGGCTGTGCTGAAGAAAGAATATAGCAGGCCTGAGACTGCTATTTTAGAAATGCCTGCGTACAAGCATGTCCCTTGGCTGGCCTCCGGGAACTTGAATAGTAAACAGTTCCCGATACTAATATAAGCTCTCCCACATGTTAAGAGTGTCCATAGTGTTTGCACAAATGATATGGTTTACACAAACCACCTTTCCTGTGGATAATCTGGATTTTTAATACATGAGAAGCAGAAGGTGCCCCAGTAAGAACTTTGGGTACTCAGTTGCTAAAGAATTTCCCTGGTAGACACATGTTGTTACGACTCATTCTTGGAGGAATTAAGAGCATCCTGTGTGACCCCCCTGGGAGAGGACTCTTGGAAGCGCCTGCCTGATTTTTCTCCAGAATTCAGCCCATTCATCTTCCCCTTGGCTGAGGCCCATTTGTATTCTTTTGCTGAATAAACCATAGCCTGTGACTCATATATGCTGAGTCCTGTGCGCCGTCCTCCCAGTAAAACACTGACCCGGAGGGTGGCGTCAGGAACCCTTGATACAATGGCTAAGTTTTCAGCAATGAAATGTGAGTGGAATTGATGTAATTTTACTTTCACTTGCCCTAAAAGGTATTAACTGCCCTCCATTTCTGACCTGTCACCTTTCTGTGGGTGGGAAGGAAAATGCAGTGGTGAATCAGCTTCAATCATGCAGGCGGAGCAACGTCCGTAGCGGCGATGTCTAATACAGCACACGGTAGCGACTCATGTGTGTTTAATTTTACAGTTAAATTTATTAAAAGTACATAAAATCCAATTTAAGGCTGTCAATTTCAAACATGCTAGTGGCTATCGTATTGAACACTACAGATGCATTTCCATCATTACGGAAAATTTCTCCTGGAGAGCACTACTGGACCGAAGAGATGGGTGGAACCGTGATCGCTAAATGACCTCGTGGAGCTGAGTAGACGCAACAAACTGGGCAACGACAAGCACTACACTGTTAGATGATAACACAATATACTTTTATTTTATTTAAGCAACTATATTAGGGGATATCTTTGTTATAGCAGCTTACCCTCTACTCCAACATAGCTCCCAGCTTCTTTTAAATCAAGGATAAGAAACATGCAGAAAGCGAAACAATCATGCAGGACAGGATCAGATTCAGAACATTGCGGGAGCACAGCTTCCCTTGATGCCGAGGTCTGTAATCAGCTCACACGCCCGTTGGTAACGAAGTCCATGTGGGTTAGGGTCTCCCAGGATCTGAAAAGCTCACTTCTTGCTCTACCAATGCCTTTTTGTATCACCATTCAGGAAGAATTTACATAATTTATGTACTTTCTTTTAGTTATTTTTTTTCTAATCCTCACCTAAGGACATTTTTTCCATTGCCTTTAGAGAGAGAGGAAGGGAGAGAGAGAAACATTGATGCAAGAGAGAAGCATCCATTGTTTGCCTCCCATTTGTGCCCAGACCAGGGATCCAGCCCACAGCCCTCTGGTTACAGGATGATGCCCCAACCAGCTGAGCCACACTGACCAGGGCCTGTGCACTTCCTTTAATGGAAGCATTTAATGCTATAAATTTCCCTCTCAGTTCTGCTTTAGCTTTGTCTCACAGAGTTTCATGTGCTGCAGTTTCACTTTCATTCAGTTCAATGCATCCCTTTACTTCTCTGAAAACTTTTTTGACCCATGCATTATTTACAAGTTTGTTGTTTAGGTCCCAGTGTTTGGAGATTTTTCCATGATCTTTCTGATATCCATTTCTAGTTTGATTCTACTGTGGTCAGAGAATATACTTTATATTATTTTAATTCTTTCAAATTTGTTGAGGCTTGTTTTATAGCTCAGGATATGTTCTAGTTTAGTATATGTACCATGGGGTTTTTGAAAAGAATACACTCTGTTATTGTTGAGGGGAGTATTTTATATGCCAATTAGGTCCTATCAATATCAACCAACAGGTGTTGCTGAGCTCTATTATTTCCTTGATGATTTTCTCTCTAATTGCTCTATTGATTTTTGAGAGGAGTGTTGAAGTCACCAACTACAATTTGGCTTTGTCTACTTTTTCTTTCAGTTCTATCATTTTTGCTTTAAGTATTTGCAATTCTGTACATGGTGAACACACACTTGGGGTGCCATGTTTTCTTTCTGGATTAACTTGTTTATCATTATATAATGTCCCTCTCTGTCCTTGGTAATTTTCTTTGCTCTAAGTCAACTCTGTCTGATATTAATACAGCCATTTCTGCTTTCCTTTGTGAAAGTTTTGCATAGCATATATTTTTCCATCATTTTACTTTTAATCTACATGTATCATTTGAACTATTTGAAGTGGGTTTCCTGAATAATATATGGTTGGGTCACTTTTTAAAATCCACTGTAGCAATCTCTGTCATTTAATTGGCATGTTTAAATCATTTACATTTAATGTAATTGTTAATATATTAAGACTTATATCTGCCATTTTACTTTTTACTTTATGTTTGATATCTCTGCATTTTTGTTTGTTTTCTTTTTCCTGCCTTCTAGTCGGTTGCTTGAACATTTTTTAGCATTCCATTTGATTTATTTATAGTATTTTTGAGTGTTTATTTTTGTAGAGCTCTTTTAGTGTTTCCTATAGGCATTCATTACATTATGTATGCGTAACTTATCAGAGTCTACTGGTGTCAATATTTTATAAGTTTGAGTGGAGCATAGAAACTTTCTCTCTTTACATTTCTTTATTCTCCTCTATTTATATCATTGTGTTATTTCCTCTTCATCCAGTGAGAACCACATTAAACCATTAAAATGTTTGCTTCAATTATCAAATATAATCTAGAAAACTCAAGACTAGAAGGAAATTTTATTGTATTTACCTATTATTTTGCTCTTTTCATGTTCTTCCTGATGTTCCAAGTTTCCTTTTATTACCATTTCTGTTTTGTGTAGAGAATTTCCTTTAGCCATTCTTTTAGAGTAGGTCTGCTGGCAACAAGTTTTCTTGGATTTTCATCATCTGAAAATACGAGTCCCTCTTCATTCCTGAAGAATATTTTCACTAGACAGAGAATTCTGGGTTGACTGTTCTTTTCTTTTAGCACTTAAGAAATCTTGTGTCGCTCCTTTATGACCTCTGGTTTCTGATGAGAAATCTGTTTGTCATTCAAATTGTTTTTCCCTATAGGTAAGAGATAATGCATCATTTCTAACTACTTTCAATAATTTTTCTTTATCTTTAGTTTTCAGATAGGGGAAGAAGTAGAGGGCCTCCATTTGTCCTCAATTGACACCTAGGTTAGGAGAAGCTTTTTTACTACTAGGCAGGGGTGGGCGTTCAAGCTGGCTGTAGAGGGGTGCCTCATTACTGCTCCCCATTTAGACTCCACTGACACAGCAAGGCAAAGAGGTGGCCTTGTTACAACTGAATGTTGGTGAAAGTTCTAAGTCTCCATCAGAGCCCCTCTGACATCATCTTAGTGGGAAAGGGAAGGGCCACCTCCTGACCATCAAGTAGAAGTAGAAGTTCAGGCTCTGCATGTGACCCACTGACATCATAAGGACGGGGGTGGGTTTGGGTGGTGGTTCATTACTGCCTGGCAGGGGTGAAAGTCCCAGCTCCCCAGTTAGCATTCTCTGACCCCAGCCCAGTGAGGTCCCTGGGGTGCCTGCCCCGTTCTGACTTCGTGAGGGTGGAAGTTAGGCTCCTCGCTTGGTCTCAGCTGGAGGCGGGATAGTGACACTGTGGTTTTTTTCTGTGATATTTGCCTGGAGTCATGTGGTTAATATTGAAAAGTTTTCCTCATTGTGAGACTGTCCCTCCTCTAGTCTTTTAGCTAGCAAGTTTAGGCTTTTATTGGGACTTTCTTTTTTTGTCTACACCCATTGGCATTTTCTGGGTCGCTAGTCTTTTCCTGTGAGGCAAAAAGAAAACCCAGGGAACTAGTCATTGTGTTGTTTGTGAGTTCCTAAGGTTCATAGCTGATCTTCCTCTTCTCTCTAGAGTCTTCTTATGTTTGCTTTGTATATAACATCCAGGGGTTTAGTTATACTTAGTAAGGAGAACAGGAGAAAGTATGTCTATTGCATCTGCCTAGAAGCAGAAGATGGGCTTCCTTTAAAAAAAATGTGTACGAATATCAGGTACTCCCAGTACTTAACCCAAATTCATATTTGCAAGACCGTGTGTTCATCATGTAGAGTCCATGCTCGTGAGTCATCTCTCACTGTCACCAGCTTCCCATTCCCCACAGGGACATGTGGAAATATTATTCATAAAGAAAAAATATAATACCAAACTAAAAGTAAATGTCTAGAGTACACAATAGATATTAATATATATTCCAAGTTCCAACATAATTTTTGTGGGCAGTGTTTTCATATGTTAAAATGGCATTATTTTCATTTCTAGTAATTCCTTTTTGCCCCATGACCCTTTCCCTACTCAAAGTGAACATTAAGCCATCTGTTACCTGCAAGAGGGATGCTTCTATGGAAAATCACATCATTTTTTCAGTTGTAATACCCTGATCTTTTGAATGCATGGTAAAAAGTATATATTGACAAATGTGTTAAAGAGAATGAATAATTATATAAAACCCAGTTTTTCCTATCCTAGAGGAAACACAAATTTCCTTAGCTGTGGGAAACAGGGAGTCATAAGATGGAAAACCATGAGAGTTTGATAAGTATCTCTGAGAAGGGCATCCACATGTAATATGTGTATCTAGAGCTTATAAGTAAGAGCCTGAAGAGGCCTTGGGACAGGAGAAGGCAGACCCAAGAGTCTGCCGCAATTCTATGTCTGATGAATGAAGACCCAATTTACATGCAATACTTTCGCAACAGATGACAACGGCTTGAGGGCAGGCAGCTTGTTCCCACCCCAACGCCACCCCCTAGGAAGTCCTGGCGTGCCTGTGACTGACTCTCAGTCCTGAAGGTGTGTGGGCAGGCGGTAGGGGAAATAAGGATCTGAACTGACTGAAGAAATCCTGATTTTGCTGAGTTTAAACTTCTAAAAAATGAGGGTTTGACATCGAACTTATATTCAATTTTTAAAAAATAGGCATGTTTTACATACGTGTGTTGAGAGCCTACATTTCATGCCCATACAGGGATAATAAAATAATAAAATGAAATGTTGGCAAATGACCAGAAAAATTCCAATAACAGAGCTTGTTTTTCAGCAGAGCTGGTAGACTAAGTATATTTTGACAAATAAATAAATTAACTTTTGCTTAGCATATTCACAGACTTTTCAATTGTTAAGGAAGTTCTATCAGAGCATAATAACCATGAAATGCCATGAAGACTGACAGCTCCAGTGTAGGTCTATACATGGCAGACAGTTCAGGTTTTAGAAATCTCCACCTTTTGAAAAAGAGCCACAAAAGAAAATGAAAATTGAGTTTCATGTAAGTCAAGTATTTTGTTCAGAAAAGAAAAGCAATAATCATGTCAAGGGACCAAAAGACAATTCATGTCTCTGCTGCTTCCAAAAATGCAAAGAACCTACCACATGATGCTGGAAGCAAGTGTATCTGAGATTCAACCGTGCTGCTGCTTATTATAATTATTATTATGGATTTTGAGTTGCACTGATTATAAACTTATGATAATTTAAGTAGTACCCAATTTTTCCCAGAAGCATGATTTTGCCAGATACGAGTGTTTTAAGCAATGTAGAAAGCAGGAATGTCTTTAGGCCAACAGGGAGGCCCAGTTTGACTCCACTGAGTGGCAGAGAAGAGAGGGCTGAAGGAGACACCAAGCACATTGTCAACCCTCAGCATCCCAGCCAGGGAAACTGGGGGTGAAGGCGTTCGCAAATAAGGAAGAGTGGATGAATGAGGTCTGAGAAGCTGAACGCTAAGTGTCAGTCCTCATCCCCGGCTCAGGTTCCAAATTTCTGGGAGCCAGACAGGATGATGGAAGAGTCTTCTCTGGAGGACTTGATAAAAGAGTAAAGATGTAAAAACGCTCATATCAGGAGCTCTCCAACAAATGATTCACTCATTACGTTGTAAAGTTTAAGAATGATGAGTGCTAGACACCTGTGCTCAAGCTTCCAATCAGCTTTTTAGTTCTTCACACTTTAATGTAAGCAAACAACCAAGCGGGACATCTAAGGGAAACAAAAATAAAAAAGCAGTTTGGAGGAAACAGATACTATTCAGTGAAGAAAATTATAAAAATATTAATATCTCAGAGATATAAAAGATGATATAGCATTCATGAAACAAGAATGGGAGGCTATAAAAAAAAGACTATCCCAGGGGAAAAAAGAGAGCTAAAACATAAAAAAATTTAAAAGGCAACCAACCTAGGAGAGACAATATCCAAAACCAACAAATAAATAGGAAGTACAGAAACAGAGACCAGAGAAAATGATGGAACGGAGGTCAACAAAAGAATTCAAGGAAATTTCCCAGGATGAAAAGATACAAGTTTCCAAATTAGAAGGGCCTCTAAATGCATAGCACAATTAATTTTTTCAATCACATATCAAAAAAATACACACATACCAAGTCATATTCTTCTGAAATTTCAGAACTCTGGGGACAAATAAAAGATTCTGCATGCTTCAGAGAGGAAAAAACAGGTCACTTACCATAAAATAAGAATCAGATGGCTTTGGATTTCTCAACAACAACACCAGAAGAAAAAAAAAAAAACAAGAACAAGAAGTAATGCAGCAATGTCTTCAAAATTCCTATAAATTAAGCCAAAAATTAATCAAGTATGAAGAAAGAATGAGGATATTTTTAGACACTCCAGGACTCCAAAAATTTATATCCCATGACAACTTTTGGAAGAAACTAATGAATCTTGAGCTTCACCAAAACAAGAAAGTAAACCGAGAAAAAGGAAGACGTGGAGGAGAAGAAAGAGAAGAGAACTGAAGATAAACTCAAGGTGGAATGAGGACGGTGGATCCCGGGTTAGTAATTGTGCACTCAGCTCAGAAGACAGGAGTCCAGACTGCAGCAGTGTTACCAGACAGCCAGGGTGAGGACTGCCATCCTTCAAATACCTGCTGCCTTTCTAATGGAGGAAAGAGTGCCTAGTGAGCCTGGCTGTCACCTATACCTCGTGTCATCTATCCTTAACCTATCTTGACCATATACTAATTAATGAAGCTCCTGCTTTCTTCAGCATGCTCCACAACCTAGATCAATGGAAGATATGTAGAGTATGTGCTTCTATCCATGTGTCTCAGTCTTTATCGTGTATCAAAATCACTGTAGGTCTTGTTAAAACAGATTTTTGGGCCCTAACCCCAGAAATCCGGCTTAGTAGGTCTGGACTAAGACCCTAAAATCTCTTACACATTCCCAGATGATACACTGATGCCACTGGCCAAGGAAACATACTTTGAGAACCACTGTTTTATACCTACCCTTGAGTGTTGGGACTGGTCATGGTGAACTGGGAGTAGGAAACACGGAGAATCTCATTCCTTCTCCGTTTTTACTCTGGACATCTTTGGCCCATGTTCCTCGTCTGAGGAATGTTTTCACTTTCCCAGGACTCATTCAAGTCTTTGCCCACAGACCTCTCCAGAAAAATATTTTGTAAACCACATCCATAAGATGCTCTTCAAGCTTTTTACATCCAGAAGCTTTCCTCTAACATTGGCAATATACCTTTTTCCCTCTTGAGCTAAGTTTGTACTGATCACTCACATTTTTATGCATGCTTATACACACATACATACACATGTGATTTTAAAATTGTTTTTAAGTATGGAAATTATGAACACAAAAGTCAGCAAACAGTTACCACCAGAGAAAAAAAATAGTGTAATCACGGCAGGGCACAGAGAGGATTTCTAAGATACTGGAATGTCTTCTATAGATGTGTATTCTTTTTACTGTCAGTCTTTAAAGACTAATAAGACATATATCTTACTTATTTTTGTGTATGAATTATACAGTTTATAATTTTTTAAATGAGGAAATACTACTTTCCTAATGAAAAGTCTCTAAAAAAGGAGGAAGGAAGGAAGGAAGGAAGGAAGGAAGGAAGGAAGGAAGGAAGGAAGGAAGGGAGGAAGGAGAAGAAAGAAAACACCATTCAGGAGAGAGAGAAGACAGCTGAGGGAAACTGTTCCTCCAGGACAAAGGCAATAACAGATTTGGTGAGAGGATGGTTGAGACAATACAACCAAACTGGGGTTCAGATTGTCCCAGTTCACTACCTCCCCCACTCCCTTCATCTGGTCAGCCCATTCAAAGATGTGTAATAATCACATGGCAACCAATGTAGAACCTACACATACAAGTTGCAAAAACAGCAAGAAAGAAAAAAAAAGCAAAGAATTGGTGACATCACTAGAGGAACTTCCCAAAGACTGCCATTAATGGATTAACCAGGTAGAATTGCTGAAACTGAAAAACTTCTTGAAAGTCATTGATCAAGTGCCCAGGGATAGGGGCAAGCACCCATTTAACTTCCCTGAACAAAGAGTGGAACAAAAATTTACCAAGGCCTTTAAAGGCAGGAGGAAAAACAAAGTAGGTCAGAGGTGAACTACCCTATGGAAGATGCCCCTTATGGCTGCCTGCCTCTCTTCTCCGGGGGCTGCTGAGGTTGGGTGAATTGGGTGCTCAGCTGCTCTGTCTGGACTGGAAGACGTTACCCCTGGCCATAGCTGGCTGGTCCAAGGAGAGACTCAAGCAATGGCTCAGACCAGCCCTCTTCAATTCTTAATGATGAAACTGAGACTAGGGTTTGCTGGAGCAGACACTGATAGAATTCTACAAACTCCTGCTTCTTCCTGTCATTCTCAAGACTTGGCTGGTCATCAATTTCTCAGATGAATGAGATAATCTTGTATCTGTCCAATACATTTCCTTTTTACTTAAGCTAGCCAGGGTCTACTTCTCTTACTTGCAACTTAAAAAATCTTAATTCATGCAGCCTTTTAACTATTTTCAACTGGAGCCTCCCAGAGCCTGGCTTCCAAATATTTGAGTTAATTTATGGTTTTCAAAAATATTCTGTCAAAGACTTAGATTCCTGGAAGCAGTATGACACATGCTGTTCTCTTTATGATGAACTCATTTCCCCCTAGAAGGAAAGCAAGTCAGCTGCACTGCAGGCCTCAGGGATGTTGTCTGACAACCCAAGTGTGAACAGCCTCACTTGTGTCTGATCACCTGAATCACTGGGAGGCACGTCTGACTGGCATCCAGACAGTCGTCCTCACTTGCACAGGGAAACGTTCCCTGAAACTGGGTGAATCACCAACTTGCTCGTTTTTATCAATTGTATCTTTACTCTTAATGTTTTATTTTCATTACAGGAGTGGAATAGATAAAATAAAATAGGGTGGTATTCATAATTAACTAGTTGACTACTCAGTTTCCAGATATTATACTGTATTGATATATTCACATAACTCACAAATTAACCATGTCTAAATAACAATTAGCAATTCAGGAGTTTATAGAGCAGTCAGTAATTCAGCATTTAAGCGGTTTAGAAACTTAGATCTTCAGTTCTAAGAAACACTCTCCAAACCCTGAAATCCCTAGTCTACACTGACCAAGGATTAAAGATTAGTGTATGTTTACACACTCTCTCTCTCACATACACACACACACACACACACCACTTTAGCAGCTTTCCTTCCTAAGTGTTACGCCTTTCAAAATGGGAGCTCATAAGAAGTTAAAGATGAGGTAGGCACCAATAACAATAACAGATGATGTTTCCTGAGTCTTCATTCTAAAGTCCAGCACACAGGGGAGAAGGGAAGGGTTTACAGGAACAAATATAGAGGACACATGAACAAAACTACGGGGCTTGGAAATGGAAGGGAGGTGGGGAGGGATGGGTGGGTGGGCTGGAATGGGAATAAAAGATTGAAACTGTACTGAATAATCTAAAATAAAAAATAAATAAATAAATAAATAAATATAACCTCTCTAAAATAAATAAATAAATAAAGTCCAGCACATGCTAAGCATTTCTCATTTCTTTATTTAATACTTCCAGCACTCTGTAAGGTAAATGTGAGTATTACTATTTCATGCCCAAGGTCACACAGCTTGTGAATGTTGAAGCTGGACCTCAGGCCCAGGCCCCATCGCTAGTAAGTCTAGAGCTAGAATTCTGTCAGACTTTCTCCTAGTTTCAAGGTCACCTCTTTTCCTACCATAGGATTGTCCACTCCCAAAATGACTAAGAGAGAATCACAATTACCTTCAGAGAAAATGCCTCCCCATCACTTTAAAAACCCATCCAAATCCCTTTTTTTTTGTCCTTTAAGTTAAAAATCTTCATTCTTGATGTTAGAAAAGTATAATAATGTTATTGTTCAGAAAAAAGTTAGCAAGGCCTACATTCTCTTACCAAAAATGCAGAAGTTTACACATACGAAGGCTTCTGCCAGCTTTTCTCACTCCCCACGTCCCGCATGGCCAGTTCAGCAGGACCAGCACATTCAGAACCGCCCTCTGGGGGCCGGCTCGTGGCTCCGTCACCCTAACACCCGGGGGCCCAGTGAACAGGTGTGCAGACCTAGCATCCTGTTTATTTCAGGTGAGACACAGCTCTCACCTTGCAGATCCGCCCTACAGCTTCCATGTAATTTCACATATATATGGACAGAGAGAGAGATGTTCACTGAAAAATTCTTTGCAATACCAAAAAACGTCTACAGATTAGAGGAATAGTAAATAAACAGCAGTGCATCTACTCAATGACATCCGGGCTGCCATTGAAGAGTGGCATAGCTGTATGTGTTCTCATTGGCCAGATGTACTAAGTAAGAGTGAGTGAAAAAATAAAATTGCAGAATGATATGCATTGCATGTTGCTGCTTTTGTTTAAAATGTGCACCCTCTTACATGTATAGGGAAAAAAGTGTTTAAATAGCTATATGCCAAGTATATAGGTAAACACCAACCATGGTTGTTAGCTCTGAGGCATGCGGGCGGGTGATGCATTTTCCCTAGTTTATTCATTTACTCAAAAAATATTTATTGAAAGCTTACTTTGGCCCACCCAACAAATGATAGTTCCAAATTATCTGATTTTTTGTATGCATTAATTTAGGGCTGGAGGAAAAGACTTTATTCATTTTTGGAAAAGTAACAGCAGCATATGGTACCAAACTTAAGGCCCAAAGAGGTAAGGAGTGAAGAAGCTCCCTCACATCAGCTTCAAGTCATGAACTCACCCAACTACTGCGCACTTTTTACACACCCTCCCAGAGGTGTTTCACACACACAGGGGCACGTGTGGCTTGACAAGAGCATTCCCCTTAGTTGGGGCAGATTTGTGTTTTTCTGTCTGTGAGTCTGTGAGGACAGACAGCGAAGGTACTGAACAGGAAGCACCAGGCTTCGGTGGAGCCATTCATGAGAACATGCCTCCTGACCTCCCGTCTCATTAGTCGGCCTCAGCTGCACACCATGTGAGCACATCAATGAAATGGCCCTTCGGCAAGCCCGCCCCGTAACCCTGAACTCTTGCTGGGGTGGTTGCTCAGCTGCCGGGAGGTGGGAGGGGTGAAGTCACTGGACATTTTTGAAAAAACAAAACAAAACAAAACATAGTTTTTCTGAATGTAGAACAGTAGTTAACCAAATGATGACAGTACAAGTGATTCCAAAAAGAGAAAAATTAGAAGAGTTTGTACCTGTTTTACTCAGAATATGATTCATTATATACTGGGATTGTTTGGTTTTACAGCCATTAAGTGATGGTCAAGTGCTAAAATCACATTGTGTTATTTGTAAAAACATACACCTAATCAAGCAATGCAGCCGCCTAAACTCTTAAACTTCAGTGATATTTGCACTAAAACAAAATCAATTCAAAAAAATCTATGGAAAAAATATTGGATTAAAAAGTTGACATAGGCGCCCTAGCTGGTGTGGCTCAGTGGACTGAGTACCAGCCTGTGAACCACAGGGTCACTGGTTCAATTCTTGGTCAGAGCTCGTCCTTAGGTTGTGGGCCAGGTCCCCAGAGCAGGGCGTGCAAGAGGCAACCACACACTGATGTTTCTCTCCCTTTCTTTCTCCCTCCTTTCCTGTCTCTCTAAAAGTAAATAAAGTATCTTTTCAGAAAAGTTGACATAGGCAAGTATTTCATACATTAACATTTATGCTTCTTATAAAACAGAACTTCAGGTTGCTGAAACTAACAAGTCATGTACAATTGACATTAATCAAGGATATTAGTAAAAGACTGAAATGAAGATTTTTGCTTCAAATTGATGAATGTATAGCAAAAAATGTATCTCAGGTACCACGTTTTCTAGTGGTACTATAGATCGATGTTTTCAGAAACTGAGTAATGATATGAAAGACTAACTTCATAAATAAAGCTAGCAAAGCATTCTTCATTGCAAATTGATGAATACACAGATGCAGCTAACATGTATTCTTTTTCTGAAGCTGTACGTATTTAATATATAAGTTTTGATGGGTTTAGAGATCAGTACACACCACGAAACCATCACCACAATCAATGCCATAAACATATCCATCACCTCCCAAAGCGTCCTCTCACCCTTTTTATTCATTTATTTTTGTGTGATAAGAACACAACATAAAGTCCCTTCATACATATGAAATTTGAATGTAATGGTGATAAAAAAAGAATCCCTTTTCTTAGTTTCATCGTCAACCAATCCAACTAGCTCCGTACTATGTAAGACTACGAAAGATCACAGTGTCCACGAGTGTGGCTCGCAGTTTCAGTTTCTGGGGAAAGTATATTCTGATGGCACGGCTGCGGCGGCAGAAAAGCAGTCTGGGGCTGTTACTCAGGCTGTGGAGCTTGCACAAAACGTCCACTCAACACACTGCTCCCTTGAACCAAACATATATGCATATGAAAAGTGTCAACAGAATTAGTATGCTCAGTGACCCAGTGAAAGTTTTGAATCATATAAAGTATAATGCGTTAAACTTGATATCAATCTTTATTATGTGAGAACATGAAAGCGTATTGTAATGAACTGTTATTGCTACAGAGTTAGAATAGTAACTAAGGGAAAACGTGGACAGTGTTTGAGCTGTGAACAAATCCATAGTGCTTCTGAAGGACAGAAGTTTAATTTGGCCACAGTATTTTAGGGGTGTGAATGAGGTAGCCAGACTTGCTTTTTTGTCTGGTATCCTCAATATTTTTAGTGATCTTCATACTTCCATACAAAGAAGGAATGCATCGACAGGCAAAAGGAAAGTTGGAAGCTTTAAAAAAATAGCACAGAGTGTCTACAAGTTAATAATTTTCAATAAAGGGAGTAACAATCTCAATATTTTACATCTGAAAAGTTAACACCAAATACCTTACAAATTTGATATATTTTTATTTATTTTCCATCAAAAAAAGTTCAATGTTTAAGAAATTTAGGGATCCTCAAACCATTTTTTTCATCAAAATATAATGTTTATTTATAATTATTTTACACAATAAATTGTTAGAACTCATTACCAATGAAAAAAAATCTTTGAAAATAATGCATCATCTGCTTCCTTGTGTTAAAAATCAATATCCTGAGTATGCAGAAATTGTTCTAAAATTTCTTCTTCTACTTCAGTCAACATACCTCAAGACACTCTACTGCTGTAATGGGGTTGAGAACGAAGAGGCCCGGGAATATGGAAAAAAACACCCCACAGCCATGGTTTGGGGGATGAGGGAAGCAGAGGATGGTGACTGAGAGGTACTTTGCTTATCTATGGCAACTTGGCTAGTTTAGCAGTTACGTTACTATGCTGTGCTCAGGGCTAGGGAGATGGGTGTGACTTTGACTCACTATGCGGGGTGGGGGACTTACAGCACCTGCTGCAGAAGCACAAAGGCGTGCCTGCCCTGAGGAAGGATGGCGGCCGAGAGGATGTAAACTGTACTGAGGCCTGGCAGAATGCAGCCAACTATGAAAGGAGTCGGAAGTGGGGTCAGGTAGAAGGCTGCGAGTGAGAATTTAGACGAAGGCTGACAGCCGTGTGGTTTGAAAGGGTGCAGAAGAGTCGGTCACTACGTCACTATGGTAGTGACCCTTCAAGGGCCCTTCCTTGCAAGACGCTGACCTTAGACTTCATCTGGACTCTTGAGACTTGTTTTTCCTGAACTTCACTGTGACCCAGGGCACGTGGAACATGTATTCCTAGGCTATTACAGAGACTGATGACAACATACCCCAGGTCCTGAAGGAGGAGACCCCCAGGTCTCCTCACACAATTGCTGTGTGAGGATGGTGACGCATCCGGAGAGCCTGGAGAACTGTTTGTGCAGTGGCTTAAGATAAGCAATGGGGAAATTCGGGGGCTTTTCAGTTACAGCCTTCTGGGGAACAAGGGAAGTGCCGGGTCTCATGGGAAAGGAGGGCTCCAAGCATAAGTGCTCTGAACCTGCCAAATTGGAATACTGTAAATAAAGACATGTTCCTTCCAATACTGGTTGTTGGGTCATTCACCAAAGTGCCACGTGGACGGGCCCCTGTCTGCTTGGTTCCACTCTGAATGTTATTAAAACAATACACAGACACAACCTAGACATATGTTACCTCCTGTAACTAACATTTCTAGCAGTCCCACCTCAATTTGTCAATTAAACACTTTAAGGGTGACAAATGCATGTACATTCAAAGTATTCACATGGGGAATCATTATTTCCCTCATAACTTTGATTAGTTAAAATTGCAGAAGACAAAAGTTTGAGCATACAGCAATTTCTATATTAATCACCTATATGTACAAGCTCAATGAGTGTGTACTTTTTTACCTCTTTTTCCCTATTTATTTTTATTGTAACTTTATGTCTGCAAACATAATTTTAAAGTAGGCCTGTAGCCCTGACTGGTGTGGCTCAGTTGACTGGGTGTTGTCCCACAAACCAAAAGGTTGCTGCTTCAGTTCCTAGTCAGGGTACTTGCCTGGTTAGTGGGTTCAGTCCCCAGTCGAGGTGTGTATGAGAAGCAACCTATCAATGTTTCCCCCTTACATCAATTGTTCTCTTCTTCTCTTTCTTGTACATCCTTTCCCCTTTCTCTCGTACAGCTATCCATCTATTTGTAACCCCCTTAGTATGTCCTCAATATGAAGACATGATGAAGTTTGGTATAATGAAAAAGAATCTTACAGTGAGGGGATGTCAGTCACATCCACGCCCTCATACCCATCCATACAACATCCACCCTGGGTGGCCAGTTGAGACCTCCTCTGGTCGAACACCAACATGGTGGCCTGCAGCCAAGGCACTGTGAACGCTGCACCGGGAAGAATGGGGTTAGAATGGGGGACAACATTGGAAGGGCAGATCACACTAGATAACTGTTGTAAAATTCTGGAAAGACTACATTGCCATAATCTGAGCTAGATAAGGAAATGGAGTAGCGAGTTCTCACAAGGTAAAACCACAGAGCTTGGGGACTGGATGAAAGAGAAAAGGAGCTAAGATGACTTCCAGGTTTCTGGCGTAAGCAAATGAAAAGTAGTGGAGGTATTTACTGACATTTTGGAGAAACAGGGTTTAGGAAGAAAAATAAGTTTTATTTTTGACATGTTTTTGAGATACACTCATGACTTATCAAAATCATTATATTCAAAGCAAATATGATTTTCTTACTCAGAAAAAAAAATTTGAGGAGTGTCTGAGTGTCAGTATTTCACAGCTCACTCTTAGAACTAGTTTTACCTGGTGAAAAGAGCTAGAACACACATACCCTGTATTTTAGGTACCAGATAGGCGGCCAACCAGCTACGTAACTGGAGATGTTACCCAGCTCCTCCTGGCTTCTAGTTCCTCACGGAGGTAGAAACCCTGCTTCATCACGGAGCGGGCAATGCAACTGTGAACGTCCATTTGAAAAGGGACGGGGCAAGTCAATCTGTGGAGTCTTTTATGCTTTTGAATAACAAAATGAACGAACCATTTATTTTCTTTGTTTTAGTAAGACTATTATTCCCAAAATTGAAGGAGGCATGATAAGAAGGTTTTTTTTCATTTTTAAAACAGAGAATCATTTTTAAAAGCTTGTTAAAGAACCCAATATCAATATTTAGAAGTCCAACAAATTTATAGATTTTAAATGAAAAGGATCAGTTCTCAGTCTTTGTTTTATTAAAGCTTTTTAAGCCACTCATACAGATGTTTCTGTTACTATTTTGCAAGGTGTTGGAAGTATTAAGTATAACTGTCCTGATTAAAGAAAATACTCTGTAACCCAGAAAGAGAGATTATCTGCATGAGCTTTTAAGTGAGAGGGTCTGAGTTCTAATTCTGTCGCTACCAATTAATAGCTGCCTGAACTTGGACACATTATTTAAACTTTCTGCACCTCAATTTCTTAATCTGTAAATATCAATAATAATAGTATCATTCTAGAAGAATTAAATGAATATGTGTAAAGCACTGAGTGCCACATAAAAGGACTTGAGAGTAATTACAAAGGTATGTCATGAAATCCGAATGAAAGATAGTGAGGATATATATGTAAAAGTGAGCAGCCTCAATACTAACCAAATTAATAGCTTTTTGTTTTATTTTGTCATTAATAGTATTCAGTGGTGGAAAAAACAGAAAGGGAGGGGCTCTGTTATTATTAGAAGAACGGCAAATGGATAAAATCATTCTGGAAAACAATTTCCATAACATGGTGCCAAAAACCTTAACAATATTAATATTTGTTGACTCATCGTTCTGTTCCTAAAAGTTGCTCTTTAGAAAATAATCGGATACAGAGAGGCAGGGTTGCGTGCAAAGAGAGGAAACCACCCAAGTGTTGGTCTGTGGATGGACAGCGCCCTGAACTGCAGCGCAGCCCCTGCTGACCCGACGCGCCGAGGGCCCAGCACCCGCCACTTCCGTGGCGTTCTTACCCTGAACACGTACCTGAATTTCATTATGAGAAAATATCAGACAAACCCAGACTGGAGACACTCCACAGAGGAAGTCAAGGCAATGAAAGGCAAAGAAAGATGGAGGAACTATCCCCAAAAGGAGGAGACTAAGGAAACACTACAACTCGATGCAATGCATCATCCTGGACATTAGCAGAACAATTGGCAAAGTTTGGATAAGGTCTGGAGACTACTTAATAGTAGTTTATCATAGTTAATTCTTCATTTTGGCCATTGCATGTGATTATGTAAGATGTTAACATTTGCAAAAGCTAGGTGAAAGGTACACTGAAAATCTTTGTGCCATTTTTGCAACTTTTGGTAAGAAAAGCTGTCTCAAGATAAACAAATTTTTTAAATAAAAGATGTTAGAATAATTGTATATTCATACAGTGATTATGCATCCATTAAAATGTTTAAAAATAATCTTAATGACATTGGAAAATTCTCACCATGTAGCACTGTGAGGGTAAAAACAAAAACCAGATTGTGAATTTGATTCTGAAGTACAAATGTGACTATAAAAATTGTGCATTGAAAACTAAACCCCAGAAAGAATCCATTAAAATATTAAGGGGTTATCTCTAAGTAGAAAATATCAGAAAATAAGTATAAGGAAATATCACTTATAATATTTTCTTTATTCTTTTTTGCATTTTCATGTTTTCCAATGTTTTCTTCATTGAGCATCTATCACTTTTAAAGTTAGAAAAATGTTATTTTTAATAATACACCAGGAATCAGAAAAATTTGTGGACATATTTCTTCAGCTTTGCTTTAATAAACATATTTTTCAATACTTTAAATTTTTAAAACTATTATTTTGATAAGCCAACAGTGATTAAGTCTTGGCTTATGTGAGTTTCCTAATTTAAATCAGTAACCAAAAATGCTTGCTGGTTTCACCAGCTATTTGGACATAAACGCTGTGGAACTCATGTGGAAACAGTTGCTTCATTTCCACTAAAGACCTGGAACCATTCACTGGGTCGTCAGAGAAGCTTGAACCTGTGCCTGAACCCCAGTCAAGAATACAAGAAACAGAAACTGTATCATTTCTCCTCAGCCTGTCACTAGTCAAGAGAAGAATGCATTTGTGCCAGAGACTAGGAGATAAAAAGAAATCAGGTCTTTCTGGGAGACAATTCGAGGTGGCCACCAGGTGTCTTGGGTGGCCTTGCTACCAAGCAGCCTTCTGAGTGCCTGGAATACTTAGCACTTCACAGTTGAGGGGGCATAAAGCATGGTCCTTATCCCAAAACACCTCCTCTGTGGGACAATGCCTAGGACTGCTATGCACGTGTCTGCTCCCTCCATCCAGGCACTGTCCATTCCATAAGCATCCCATAATGTTCCAATCCCTACCCTGAAAAGTTTAAGATGGGGCCCCAGTTCATGTCTCCAGACTTCCCTCTCACTACTTCACAGCCAAATCCAGCCACAGTTCCTAACTTTGCATCCTCACTCAGCTAGTCTTAGCCTTCAGCAGCAACTGCATCCCTGCCATCTCTCTTCCAACCTCATCTCTGCAGGCCAAATCTGATCTACCAGCTCCCAAGGTATGCTGTCTCAGGTACTCAGCCCTTTGCTCCTCTCTGGACTCTCATGGCTTCATCAGCCAGCCTTCATCAGCCTGCCTCCTGACCTTTCAGTATAGCTCCTCTGGCCCATCACCATTTGCTTTCTCTGCTCTACCTACTGCGGGCCCCGTCTTCCCACACGTAACATACCATCAAAGGACTACTTTACACTGTCACCTTTTTCTGTATTTGGTATGACTCACCGTACTGCAGAAAGGACTTAAGATAACATATACTTTGATCCTACCATGTTTTCAGATGGGATTCTTAACCCACATGGCTTCTCGCTGGGCTTCTGTCTGCCCTACGAAGCATAACGGGACCCAAAGGCAGTGTTTCTCTATGACAATTCCTGTCACTCCTGAGACAGGCCAACGAGAGTGGCAGAGGTGATTCTCTAACGAAAAAGAACACAGAGGCAAAGCACTAATCTTGAACTACTAGCTAGAAGACAAGTAAAATACTAAGACAGCAAAGACAACATTGTGATCTTTTTTAATTTTCAAATTTTTTATTTTTAATTATAGCTGACATACAACATTGTATTAGTTTCAGGTGTACAGCATAGTAGTTAGTCATTTATATAACTTATGAAGTGATCACTCCAAGAAGTCTAGTACCCATCTGATACCATAGTTATTATAATATTATTAACTGTATTCTGTTATACTTTACATTTCTATGACTATTTTTATAACCGCCAATCTGTACTTCTCAATTCCTTCACCTTTTTTCACCCAACCTCCCAACAACCCTCCCCCTGACACCCATCAGTTTGTTCTCTGTATCTATGAGTTTCTTCCTGTTTTGGTTACTTTTTTTTAGATTCCACATATAAGTGAAATAATATGGTATTTGTCTTTCTTTGTCTGACTTATTTCACTTAGCATAATACCCTCTAGGTCCATTCATGTTGTCACAAATGGCAAGATTTCATTCTTTTTATGGCTGAGTAATTAATATTCTATTGGACAAATGTATACACATCTTCTTTATCCACTCTCCTATCAATGCACAATTAGGTTGCTTCCATACCTTGGCTATCTTAAATAATGCTGCAATGAACATAGGGATGCATATATCTTTTCAAATTAGTGTTTCAGTTTCTTCAGATAAATACCCAGAAGTGGATTTGCTAGATCATACGATAGTTCTATTTTTAATTTTTTGAGAAACCTCCATGCTGTTTCCCACAGCGGCTGCACCCGTGTGCATTCCCACCAACAGTGCACAGAGGTCCCTTTTCTCCACATTTTCACTAACACTTGTTGGGTTTTTCTTTAATATATAATTTTTCATATTTTTTCCATTACCACTTATCCCCTTTATACCCTCTTCCACCTCCACCCACCCTGGTGATGACCATTCTGAAAGGTGTGAGGTGATATCTTAGTGTGGTTTTAATTTGCATTTATCTAATGATCAGTGATGTTGAGCATCTCTTCATGTCTTCTGGCCACGTCTCTATGTCCTCTTTGAAGAAATGTCTGTTTAGGTTCTCTGCCCATTTTTTAGTTGAATTGTTTTTGTTTGTTTGTTTAGGTTTTTTGGTGTAAGTTGTACGAGTTACCTACATATTTTGGATATTAATCCTTATCAGTTGTGTCATTGGCAAATGCTTTCTCCCATTTAGTAGGTCGTCTTTGTATTTTGTTGATGTTTTTTTTTGTACTTTCTTTTTTTTTTAATTTTTTAATTTTAGTTTATTCAGTACAGTTTCTATCCTTTATTCCCATTCCAGCCCACCCACCCATTCCTCCTCTCCTCCCTCCCCTTTCCAACACCCCTAGTTTTGTCCATGTGTCCTCTATATTTGTTCCTGTAAACCCTTCCCATCTCCCCTGAAATTCCCTCCCCTCTCCCCTCTGGTCACTGACAACTTGTCCTCTATTTCAGTGTCTTTTGTTATATTTTACTTGGTTCTTTGTTTTGTTGTTTAGGTTCCTGTTAAAGGCGAGATCATATGGTATTTGTCTTTCACTGCCTGGTTTATTTCGCTTAGCATAATGCTTTCCAACTCCATCCATGCTGTTGCAAAGGGTATGAGTTCCTTCTTTCTTTCAGCTGCATAGAATTCCAT